>CM045574.1:2400000-3021586 GCA_024721215.1 Cheumatopsyche charites
TAAAGATCTTAGTGTGGTAAAGCTTATTTATTATTATTTTTATACCGAAATTATATTTGTCTTACATATTAATCGTTATTTTTAAAGCAAGTACATAGTCTACGAGATAAGCTGAATTCGGAATCGCAACAATTAGGCAGACATGTCGTAGCTAATGATCAAGCATTGAGTAGAATTAGAATATTAGAAGATGAACGCACATTGTTGGAATCCAAAATTCATAATCTCGATAAAGAACTAACTGCTGCAGAATTAGCTAGAGACACGTTGCGTCGTGATAAATCTTCGGTAATAATCATTTATAACTATTTAATCCGACCCATATTTTAAATAATATTTATTTCAGTTAATAACCTTTTTGGAGAGATTGAGCAAAGCACTCAATATGGATGAAATATCACAAGAAGTTGGTGTCGATCTTCAAACAGAATCGATGCTGGTACGAGCTGAACAACTTGCTCGTCTAGAGAGCGACAAGATTGTTGATAAAGTGAGTTTTTGATCTAATATTTTATCCAATTGATTAAATGTGCTAAAGTTTATTCCGATGAACAGTTTTTATGCAGCGGTTATTATGGATCACTGCCTCGTTTAAGAAGGGAGAGATCTTTATATGACTTGCCACTTCTAAGAGAAGTAAGATTAATAAGGAAGCACAATAAAAGTTTACAAAAATATGGCACAACTTTAGATATTATATATTACATATCATCAAATTTAGATAGATGAACAATTGCACAGATATCTAATTTACTTCCATGATAAAAAATTATTAGAAATGATCCAAAATAGTCAACATTTTACACATATGATCACAGTAGATGTATTTTTCTATTCATGTACCGAATTTTAGGAACAATCACGGCTCATCGAATCAACGCTTGCTTCCACTAAAAAAATCGAATCTATCACTCTATTTAATTTAATAATAAAATTTTCAGACTGCTGTTGTGTACCAGTTGCAAAGACGAGTGAGAATATTGCGAGAACAACTCCAAAGAAGAGATCTACACTTGGATCTTTTGCGTAGAAAATTATCATTACAGGAAGAAAGCTCAAAGATGAAAACTATTTTACAGACAGAAAGAGACGAATCACTATTAAGAGGAAAGAAATTGAGCAAACAAGTCGACAAATTGAGTCTACAATTAGCCGATGCCAGAACTCAGATCAGAGATTTGAATTCCCAACTCGCCGAAGCGGCCGACTACAAGGCAAAACATCTCATAACTTAATGACCCATTATAAAACTTTCACGTTTCGAATCGATAGTCGGTTTTTTTCCACTTCAGATAACGGCTTTGGAGCGCGGCCGCAAGATAGAGGACCTTCAAAAGAGACTGGTCGAGTCCGAAATGCTGAGGACCAAATACAATAGGAAGGTGAGCCTGCTGAAGGACCACGTGAGATCGGCCGGGGAAACCATGGATCAGGAGCGAAGTCTCTCTGATCATCAGATCACGATGATCAGAGAAGAGTTGGCCAGGAACAAGGAGAGTTTGGCGGAAGCTAGCAGACGAGAAGCTCAATTGAATAGCTTCAGGTTTTGTTATGATAATTGAGAGTTCAATATTTCTGCCTGATATCCTTTCACACTTATATTCATTTCCTTAAGATTCGTCTTCATTATCATCTTATATTCCTGCTTCCTTTTATACTCTTGCTTGATTTTTCAGCTGAATCTGTCTTCTTGCTTTCGTTTCAGGTCATCTATTGCCAAACTGTTAGGAATATTCTCTCAAGTCCCCGACTACGAGATCGTGTCTCGGCTGCAGAAGTTGGTCGATGCTCATCATGACTTCACTCTTGTCTCTCGAAGATATGATGATCCAGCTCTTCGTCTCGCAGCCAGATCACCCACAGGTCCAGGACCTCCGAGTCGTCTCGCTCGTACTCCAGACAGGTTATTTTCTACAAGCATATTTTGAATACTCAATGTTCAGAGTGTATGTACGCCAGATATTTACGATTTTGATAATGTCAAATATATTGTGCGGGAAATAAAATTTTATTGCCCCACTGACAGTAACGATGTATAAATACATAATTTCGAAGCGATATCATCGATTTTTGACGAATAAAATGTGTTCATTCCGAGAGTTCAATGTTAATTTTAACGATCGTCTCGAACAATAATAACGGTGTTTAAAAACGATTTGCGATTTGCTCTGATGATCGTTCATCATTGTGATCAACAGATATTCGGAGATGCATGACATCATTGTCTAAAGGGAAACTATCAATTTGCAATATTATAGAAGACAATTACGTACTTATAATATGCACAATAATATACATTTTGCAGGTCTTTGCGCTATGATGATACTGGTTACATCGATCCTCCAGACAGTGAAGACTTGGACGATGACCTTTTGGGAAAAAGGACATTGGCAGGATTGTGACCTCTTCTTCCTCGTAGGAAAGACTTCCTATGAACGAGCAATAGTGTGTAGAAACTTTTAAACGAACTGTTCGGTTGTGAATAATTAAAAATAATAAGAATTGATTAAAATGTTCCTCGAACGCATTAAGTACAAAACACATACTCTATGTCGTATAATATTGTCAATATAATATACTAACGATAATAAAATGTATTAGAACACGTTACGAAGTGGTTTATCCTATATTAGAATTACAAATGATTGGAGGTGATTTAATGTAAACGTAAATCTGACGAATAATTATTTCAACGATAGGCGTTTCAATGTAATTTTATAGTAGAGTATTTATTTCCTTAGAAATTCGATCGACTTACGAGATCTTTCATCCTGAATCCTGACGATCTCGTTTTTCAACATACCTTATTAAGTCTGAGAGGAAATGTCAAGGCGACTCTTTTAACAATAGTTTAATCTTTTTTTTACTAGAGCACATGTATATTCTCATTTTTAACAATCGAACATGAAGTGTAGGCTGAAATCGAAACGATCCTTATTTTAATATACCAGTTGTACAATTTTAGATTTCACTTTTTAGTAAAATGTTTCATTTTAGTTATGGTCATCGAAAATATTTCTTGTTTCTTAAATTTAATAGATTTTATGTCGAATACAACAATAATAATTTATAATTTGTAATCTTGTCCACATGAATGTTCAACAGATATTGATCTATTTGTGCGTAGTGGTTAATTTAACGTTCGATTTCACAATGAAGATCTGTAGAAACGTTTTTACTTATGTTCTCCTCTTATTAGTAAATCTCTACAGTAAGTAAAAATCTCGAATACGATTTTAACAAACTTCAAATTACCTATGTAAAAATTATAAAAATATAGACTGCTGGTCATGGAATGTCGATCAACCCGAAGAACGTCATTTATCAAATAAGCACAAAACGATACTCCATTCGTTAAATTTGGGTCACAAAACTATCCATCATCACAAAGAGATCGATATTGGTCCTAGTGGCATTAAAAACAATCATCACACATTTGTCGACTATCATGATCATCATCAAGCACATCCAGACCCGATTCATCAAGGATCTTCACATTTCAAAGGATTCGGAGGAGAAGAGCTCAAGAAAGATCCACTTATCGATATTCGAGCCGGACATGAATTAGTAAGGTTATTGCTGTACTTTTAATTTAAATGTATTTAGTTAATTTGATTTTTTTTGTTAATGAATTTTTTTAGAACGAAGCCGAGAAGAATAAATTTTTATTTGCGAAAACTGCAGAGGAAATTGAAACTTCCATCGATACGAAGTAAAATTTGGTTCTTATGAATTTTATAATTAATCAAAATAATTTTAATGAAATGTTTTATTATAATATCATATGTAAAATATGAATGTTTTTTTTTTATATTTTGAAAATTTTATAAAGAAATTGTAATCGATAAATATCTAACGTTTTCATTGTAGCACATTAGAATCCTTGTAATTTTTTTCTCGAATTGATTTGAACTCTATTTATGTTGTACAAATAATTCAAATGCTAAAATACTATTAATAGAAACGACACAGATTTAAACCGATACATTATGTAGCAGTTTTCACAATCGAATTTATTTTTATGAAAGTTCAACGTACGTTTGTCACCGCTGTGAATAAAGTGAAACTGGTTTACAATCTGAACACCATAAGTTTCAAACATTCGAATCGATTCAATGCCGACAATTAATTACATAAACCATCGATCCACCATCAAATAATCACATTCGTACAAATCGATCGAAATGGATTAACCAGACCTGAGCAAACTCGATTTTCTCTGCACAAACGAACGACATGTCTATTTAACGATCGTTTACGATGAAAAATAAGCACAATATGAATATCTGCATATAATAAAAAGCCTTGGAATTGTCTGAAGGGTCGGGACATTAAGATATTATCCTGTCAGGATCGCATTGCATTCGATATAGGGTTAATCAAAAGTGTATTAACGGAAGCTCTCCCGCATGAAATATCGCAAAATAAAAAGCGATAAAAGTGTACAATTAACTCGAATAACTCGACGAGAATGACTTACGGTGAGTATGATTGGTGTTGTGTGAAAAATTTCCATTAATAAGCCATCTATATTCAGATCGGCGGGAAATCGAGTTTAAATTCTATTACGATTTTTGGTCGTGGAAAAATTTCTTATGAAATAATTACGCTCTCGAATTTGGCGATCTGAGAATTTAATTTATAGATTGTAAATCAATCGCTTGTTTATATCATAAGTTCGATAGTAAAAATATCGGTCAAATTTTTGATCTTTCGAAGCAAATGTAATGAGTTTTTGGTCATACGTCAATGTGCGTCACGATCGATTCGCAATTTTGATAATGTTGCATATACGCAACAATGCAATGAAAGTTATCAGATTCGAAGGTATGCTTTTCATGCAAGGTGCGAATGTAAGTCATTTATAATCTCGCTGAATTACAAGCTTTAATGTTCGAAGATCTTTTTGCATCCGCCTTAACACCCATTTGTCATATCACGTTGTTTTCCGAACAATGCGATAATGGTTTGTATCCGTTCGAGAATCGAATATATTCAAAATCATATTCAGAGAAAATCTGTATTAATTTATGCGATTCGAATGTGTGCGAACCATTATTTTCGAATTCGTATTAAATATTGAACTATTTCATATGCGTTTTCAAGGCTTTGAGAAAACCGTTCGGAGGTTTCACCTTCGCTGCATGGGTTTTGCTATTTTTCATTGCGAAAGCTTTGCATCGTATATTTCCACGCAATATGTAATATTTATATTCGTTAAAAGAATTTTTGAAATAGTTTCCCATTGTGAATCTTCAAACGTGTGGGTTTTGTTTGTGCATTCGAATTCTTCTAAAAAAAAACGACATTATTCATCGCGTCGATTTAACGTCTTTTTCGTGTGCAACAAACACACGTTAAAAGCGTGATGCAAACGATACGATTAATTTTTGTAATATACATATTTTAAATCATAGTACAATTACGTGTGTAGGAATTTCCTAATCACCGCTCGATAATAACACGTAATTCTTTGGAGAAAAACTTCAGATTTAAAACACATTAATTAGAGATTAAAAATTGATTGTGTTCGCTATAAAATAAAACCGATAAGAGCGTAATGAAGAATTTCTTCCACCTCTTTTTGTTAGGGTCAGACTCGTATATCATTAAATTCATTCGCGAATTATGCTAGTTTTAAGTGCAAAATCGTTAATCTTCACTCAAGCGCCCCACAATATATCATTCACTCCACATGTTCCTTATTTATGCACTCGATGCAGTTTACGAACTCAACACATTATTATCATCTCGAAAAGGTACATAAAATTGCATCTTTCGATCTCATTTTCCATACGAATATTAGAAAATTCCTTGAAAAAAAATTTTTTTTTCGAAAATTCCTTGACCTTCCATCTAACAAATTTCTATATCACATATGATCGAGTGCCCATGTGATTCATGTGTGACATTATATTATATATAATATAATATAACACATGGCCCGAGGAGATTGTCATTCAGGGCTGTCCACTTTCTGAATTGTATGTAATTTTTCGAATGCTCAGTCGAAATAATTATATATGACTTTTTGTCGCGACGGAAATACGAAAAATTGACATGTTTATTATGGTAATACAGCAATGTGGTGACATATTTATGTATATCGACCCCAAAGTATCAATCGGTAAAATTTTAAATGTGTCGAATATGAAAATAAAGAATTTTGAATAAATTAGCGGTAAAGTGTTCGATAAATTTATATCATTCGAGAGTAGAATTCGTGTTCTTGATAAAATTGAATTCTTAAGTGAGTTAGTGATTGAAATTTTAACATAGTTGGAAAACAAGCGGTCTAATTGATAAAGATAATTTTCTATTATAACGGTTGAATTTTTATACAAAATACTCTCATGTATCTATGTATATGAAAAAAATACTCACAATTAGTAACATTCCAAGTTGAAAATTTTATCATAATACAACTGTTTTTAATGTACTGAATTGCAATTGCTGAAAGTTTAGCATAATAATTTAAAATAAACTATCAATGTAACTAGCGTTATGTCGAATAAATAGACAAAATATACGGGTAATTTCCTGGAATTTCCACACAACTTCTAAAAAAAGGATACAGAATCTAACATAGTAATTTTAGACTTTTTTAAAGAAAAAGTTAGAAAAATCACACTAATGAAACTATACCAATCAGCGCTAGGTAAAGAAACGATGTTGGAAAACGTAACCTAATCCATTGAAAGGATAAATAAAAACTAAGTGAATTCAAGCTTTTACTATAAAGATTTTTTTAACATAAATTTATTTACCAGTAAATCTATATAAATTCATTGTTAAAATAACAAAAAAAATGTACTTAATCTAAGTTTTTTTAATGCAAAATTGAGCAAATTCATACATTTACTAGACAAAACTCATGCAGGTAAAAATAATAAGCTAAAAAGGAACCAAATCCATTGATACAACAACAAAAAATCACTAAATTTAAGCATTCACTGATGAAAAATTTAGGTTATTTACACATTTACTAGTAAAACTATAAAAATCAGCCCTAGATAAAGAAACATTATCGAAATGACACGCACAAGTCTACGGTGACAGTGCGAACAGAAAACAGACCCACAGTGGCAAGGTTGTATCGCCACCGCAAAAAAATATCCAGAAAAACCTGTCGCCGAAGCGCTCCATATAATTTCTGAAATTGAAATCGCTGAAAATACGAGTCGTTTTCATCGTAAAACTTTAATATGTGTGTTTTTCGAATCGTCCGAAACACACGCCCCCCCTCCGAATACATATCGAATTTATTCGCGAATTAAATGAGATACGTTTCTAGTTTTTTGTACCTACAACATAAAGTCAATTACGGTCGGTAATAAAGTGCGGTGAATTCGCATACGAGACAATTTGTCACAATCGATGCGATTCATAATAAAAAGCGAATCGTGTTTTTCGCATATTTATGTCTCATATAAAAATTTTGCCTCTCGTTAAATGTAAGAAGTTTAAAAGTTTCGCATTACGCATATTTTTACCGCTGCTATATAAATTGTTCGCGCTGATAAATTGTGAATTAACATTTAGCGGCAATGAAAATATACTTGTTTACAGACACGAAAGGGATATAAATTTTGGGTCGTGTTATCTTCGGGTTTTTAAGAGGCAAATTAGCGGTTTCGATTTACTGACTGACACGTTGTAATTAGAATACGTTCAGATGAATAACTCAATTAGATATGTGCCGGAGAATTGTATTGACTCATTGTTGTGGTGTTCAAATAATTGAACGGTATTTTATGCCCATTGTCGAGTGCTAAAAGCTCTAATTGTAATAAATCAAACAGGATGTAAAAAAATTGGCTACGCTATATTGTTAATGATGTACGCATTTATGTTGTGTGTTTCGTATGACTTTTAAAGTAGCCTCGTATGAAAATATATGAAAAGGAAATTATTATAATCTGCAAGTTGGTAAGTATAGTAATTTGTATCTTTGAGTAAATTCGAATAAAATTGTTATGAGAGTGGCAAGAAATTTAATTAAAATTCGATTTATTTTATGTTTATAAATGATGATTCACTTTTATACTGATGTAAAATTAATAATACAATGGATGACTTTTAAAATGAAACAATGAAATAATAAATAATTAACAATAACCCACATTGTAATTTAACTGTCCCGGAACCGGATCATCTACGCATTTAACAAAAAAATTTAAACAATGTTTGTAAAAAAGAAAATAACTAATCAACAATTTAAAACTGCGCATTGAGAAGAATCGATATCATAATCGAATTTCAATGCACAATATTGATCGAACAATATAAGACAGCCAAATGTATCAGATCTTCAATAAAAATTTCATTTAACTTTTTGTGTGTTTCTTTATGCTATTACCTATTTAAATTCAGCAGAATAGAAAGTTATGCTGAAAAATAAATACTTCGTTGTACCGAAAAATTTTGAAGACAAACAAATGAGATGTCTCAAAAATGAAATGTGCTCTTCAAAAGGAGACATTGGCCACAGATCATCTGATTGAAAAGACATTCAATAAGTCTGGTTATATTAAATTGGGTTAAGTTTTGAATTAGGCAAGATTAAGAAGTTGATTATTTTTTTATGTTACATTCAGTGAAGTTGGGCTACGTTCTGAGTTCGATTAGTTTAAGCTACGCTAAGTGTGCCGCGACAAGCAGCAAGCAGCACGCAGTACGCAGTATGGTCAACAATGGCAAAAATAGTCTATTTCTTGGGGTTTCCATTGCTGACCACGCTACATACCACATACTGCTTGTCACAGTATGCAAACCTAGCTTTAAACCGAGCTTATTTCCCAAAGAAACAGACGAACCCCCTTCAAATCGGGAAGCACAACACCAACCCAACGATCCCAACAAAACGGCGCCTCATCGTCACGACAAGACGACACCAAGAATAAAGCGTCCGCCGAAGCCAACGGCGCCAAGGCAAGAAACGCCAACCATCCCATTCTATATGTATAAGTTGGGCGTTTCTGCCGTCTGCGTGCTCAGTCGCGAACGCTCGTCGTCGGCGAGGAGACGCCTCTCCTCGGCACGAGACCAGGTCGGAAGAAGTGGGAGATGCGAAGAGGTGCAGCCTCCACCTGACGCCACCCCAGTCCTCCGACGACCGCCTCGAGGCCGTCCATGCAGTGGCCGTTGCTTTCTTCTCTAACTCCGAATCTTGTGTAGAATCTTGTAGACCCCCACGAATTAGATCGAGGCTGTATTTGCATATCCGATCGGATTCGGATCGGCTCGATGGTCGGAGACAGTCGAGTGCTTCTGAGTGACGTTCGTTGTGCAGAATTTACCATGCGCGAGAGGAAAATCGTCTGAGGGGTGGCGCTTCTGAAGGCGCCTAAAGTTCGCAGCGATGGTCTCTAAGGATGCTGCGATCGTAGTTGCTGTGAGTATTCTTATTTATTATTATTTTTCAATATCGATTGAATATCTATCGATTTATTAAGTATACGAATGAAAATAAGTACTATTGTGATGAGAATCCCTTGATTCTTTGACATTCCGCATGCTCTATTGAAAGCTGCCCTTTGCCATAGCTTTGTATTTAATGTGCAAATGTAAATGGAATAAGGGCTTCATTCGTAATGAATCTATCAATTCCTAGAAAACTTTTTCGTAATTCGATTTAGATGATAGGTTCCCATAGGGAAGAAGTCAGCCTAATAAGCTGGTATAAAGTGGGGTGCAAATACGTTTGACAGGTGGAATGTTGGGTTATTCTTCGTAGATATCTTTCGGTTTTAATATGATTTAAATGAAAATCTTGGAAAATTCGTTGTTGCCTAACTATAAGAAAGCTTTGATAAGGGTTGTTATGCGGTATATTTTTCAATTAATGCTTAAAATATTTTGCAGTTTTCAAATTTTGTTAAAAATCCAAAGTATTTTATTGAAAATGTGCGTAATTTTAATTCGATTTAATCATATCTTGAGGAAAACTTCTATTAAAAAATATGTTTCTATTCTTTATACTCGATTTAAATGAGGCATTATGATAAAAAACCACACCTACATTTTCATCAATAAGGTATTTCAATCGTTCCGAACCTTATTTATTAAGTTTTTTTTAATATCAATTGATTGTAAAGTCAACACTTAGACAATTGAATGTCGCCGGAAAATGTTCACGTGACTCAATTTGAATGCGATTTTCTTTAAACTTTTCAAGTCTTAATTTTTTTATTGAAAATTCAAATTAAGGGATTCTTTTTTATAAAATTATCATAACGATTTGAATTCAAATCTAAGGGTAAAAGGTTGAAAATTTCGCTCTAACGCAACCGATTTTACTATCGTCTCGAATGCAACTGCACCGTTACTGGTTTTCAGACGTTGTGCAACAACGCACTGTCGCCTTCTTACAGTCGGTTGCATTTGATTACAAACGTTCTAATTTCATCGAATCTGCTATATATGTATTTTTCGGCAAATTTTCATTTATGATTTTCTTTTCGCGTAAAGTTCACGTGCATTCGCGTTATTATCGCATTGCATACCGGTTTAATGCGACACGAGTGATGCCCTCGGTTATGTCTCAATTTGGACAATCTGCACAAATGGCCATTCATGAATGCTTCGCTTTTAATTAGCTGCGAAAACTGGTTTGTAATTACGCATTTTTTGCGTGTGTGACGCGAAATCTTTCCCGTTTCGATTATGGATATTTCGCACATACTTCCGCATACACTTTTGACACGTTTTCTGATTATTTCTTAATTATATGTAACAATATTTACGCATGTGCCTCTCCTTGGATGAAAATCGAACTGATGTGTCATTAAGCTCGTATGAAAAATGGACGAATCTTCCTCGCTCATTTGTACACCTTGGCGTTTCGTCGATAAATTTTAAATTGATTCGATGTTAAGCGGATGTCGAAGATTCGCGCGAAGGATTTTAAAACACAGTTATTAAGGACAACCTTCGTCCTTAATAGCGGCCCTATATCAAATGTCAATCTTGTGGAAAAAAAGTGGTCCGTCGACGACAAGGAGACGCAAGAAGTCGCCAAAGCGAAACCGATGACGTTTTTATTTAGGAGAAAGGACTTCATATTAGAGTGGCATTGAAGCGTTGCTTAGGTGTTTTGTCAACTATCCATTCACAGATATTAAATTTTATGATCGGATTTGATTGACAAGAATATTCGCTATTGATCTGATTCAAAAATTTTAAATATTTTCTGATCTTTTTATTCAGCACACATAATCTATATAAATACATATATTTTTTATTCGCTTTTAACGCAGATTTTTTATATTATCCAAAACTGTATTTCATGTTAGTACAGAACGGTTAAGTTGAAGGTCGTTCAAATACTACATATTGTTTGTTTGTCCTGTGTGCAAGCTTTGATGTTATCCTTGTGGGTTTTTTCTATGCTCCTATTGTATCAAAGATCCATAAAATATTGATGATGTGAATCAGCTTTTACAATTATCAAAGTTGAACGTTAAAGATTCTAATCGCACCTGTTCATAATATTATTAAACACATGCGCAATTAAAAAAATATTATTTATATTTTAAAGGATTTTTTGTTTATTTTAGAATTGAAGTAGATATTCGTTTAACACGTTTAAGACGAAGGCTTTATATTTTAATATTTCTCGTTTCGCTGTTTATTTCCTGATAAGACAATGGGCGGCTCAAACGATATTTCAACCCAGTTTCGTTTTATGATAATGCAAAACGGTTATACAGAATATTTTATTTACAATATACAATATTTTTGAATCAATTAGAGGCAGCTGCATTGTAATGCAATCGCTAAATTTTTACAACTCAATAAAACGACTAATTTATAAGTCGACCACGTTTGTGAACGTTGACAGTTTTATCGCCTAGGAAATTTATGTAATTTGTCCAAATGTACAAATCTGATTCAAATTAATCTAGTATTTCTGTGAATATGAATCAAAATGTACGTTTAACGATGTACTTCGTTTAGAAAACAGCTACGCGTTGACGCAACAATTTCAATGCCGAAAACGCATTCAACCCACAAGATAAAAATGTAATTTAACTAAAACATTTTTTTTCAATCACAGTTCAAGGAATTTAGATTTCAATCGGTCTAATTGCGCGTGAAAATCAAAAGCTCTAATTCTCAAAAAAATTAACACACGACTGAACAATCGCTCGACCCAATGACTATGTCGTTCAGGTTTTTTCCATGAAACTCAATATTTTTAAGGCAGGTAGACGAAATGGAACCTTTTATTACTAAATGTCAAACGTTTAATAGGTCAAAAGTCGATGCATAATAGAATGCAATCTCGATTCTATTATTTGAACTGACCTTGTCCACGTTGCATAACTGTGAGATATGACAGTCTCCGTGTTGAACTTGCACCTACAATCGCTTCGCCGTTATAATACGGTGATAAATCTCGAATCGCTCGTCTCATCTGTATGAAATAAGGACGATGTTAATAGCGCATCGGATGCAAATAAGCCACGAATCGATCGATCGTAATTTATAGAGGAATAATAAGATCCTTCATTAATCTTAATGATGTATTCATGCTGAGAATTTTAAAATTATTCAAATTATTTTTAACGAGACCAATTTTGAAAACGTACGTGTATTTGCTTGTAACTTATAAGATATGGTTTTGTATAGGTCCTTGTCGATTTTTATAAAACTTTGTAGAAATGTAGTGTAAATGTACTTAGACATGAAATACATAGTTGAAAAATGAAACTCAAGAATTTTTCAGATATCACAGGTAAAGGTTTAGTTATTTGTTTGGTACATTCACTGCAAAATAACATTTTATCTGAAACATTTACACGGTTTTTGTTTAAAGTATAGTGATTTTATTTACATCACCTTTACCCCTTTGAAAATTTATCGAAGTATTATATTTCATGTAATATATTATTCATATTAGTGTACCTGATAAATGTATTGAACTTTGACCTGTGACAACTGAAGAATAATCAAGATTTACATTTTCCATCTTCACAACTATTTCATGTCTACATTTCTACAAGTTTTCACCAAAATCGGTAGGAACCTTTAAAAAACCTCTCCTTGTTAAACCATCGAAAATTTTCGAACACTTATCAAATTAAAAACCATCAATAACACGCATTTTTTTCTCATACGTGCCTCGTTAAAAAGTCAAATTGTCTCTCAATTACACTAATTATGCATTTTTCCGCGATTCGAAAATTGAAAGCACGTTTATATCACTGCAACGGCGCAATTACGATAATCATCGCAGTCACAACCTCGAATTAGAGGGCCACACAGCGAGAAGTGCCGTGTAATTTATACACCCTTAAATCTTGAGGTGGTCGCACACTCCACACACGATTTGCATTCGAATGGCCACTTTTGAGATCGCAAAGTGGTTCTTTTTGACTGACGGCGACTCGAAAGCTCCGAGCCGAATTGGATCGACACCAGATATAGGGTTATGTTGTACTTTTTTTTATAAATATTTATAAAAAAATATTCTTTGTTAGATTAAAATTGGGTAGGATTAAGAATTTCCTATTTAAAATTTCATTTTTTCGTCAGGTTATGATTTGTATCAAGTTGAAATGAGGGTTGAGTCGAGTTAAGACATCGTCATAAGTCAAAGAATGTTTTACAATATAATTTCTTATTGACATATTAATACAAAATTGAGAAAAAAATTACATAAATATTAAATGGGATTAGCAACGATTTGATTAATAATAGCAAAATTAGAAAGAAATAATTTGAATATTTTTTGGAAAATTATTGTTTCATTTCATTTCTTCCCTTTAATAATTGTTGCTGAAGTACAGTATGTATAGGGCTTTTCGATAGGCACGCTTGAACTTAGCCAGTCAATTACTGCCTCATCAGTAAATCTACAGCTAAAGTATAAATAAATCATATTTAAACCTTTAATCATATTATTAAATCGAATAAAAGAAACTAGTGATTACATTACTTATACCTACAACTTTTTTTATTTCCTCCGTTTTGACCAACATATTTAGCATTTATACACACCCCTGTTTTCGGGATGCACTTGCGAATTATTGCTATGCATTATTTATATTATTATGCATCAGGATTTTCGCGTCTTAACAAGGAATCGTAGCCACTTTTCGAATTGAATGCCACTTGACAGCCGAGAGCAAATTCAAGTTTTTTTTTTCTCATACTTACTTCGGAATCTTCGCGAGGATCGAATTTATTCGCGGTTTTCCTTTTTGCGTTGTTGAGTAAATGATTGTCGTTTTGATTCGAGATTTTATTACTGCGTTTATTTATCGATGCATATTATAATTTGAGTCGGATGAATGGTTATTTGTTTTACGGGCGTGTAATGATCTTTTTAAATATTTTTTGTGCTGAAATCTTATTCAATTTGTCGCTCGTTCGTTCAAAAAAATCGCAGCTACTTCGTGTTTCATGAAAATTAATGATGGTATTTCTTGACATGTGAAGAAGCCGACTTTATACAATACATAATTCATCGGTATATGAAAACACATTTCACTTTTGTTATGTAAAAAGTTATTTTTAATCACCTAGTAGTCGGCGTATTTCAAATTTGTTATTTTTTGAATTCACATTATTTATAGCTTGAACGCCAACGTACATGCTATTTAAAGAGAAAATGAATCTGCTGCCTATAAATATCATTTAAATTGAAATTAACATATTAAATTATATTTCAGTGATCAGTACGCTATTCGCCCAATCTTATAAAATATTATACAGTAGCAATCAGCCCGTCGAATATATCAACGCAATTTTGGAGCGTTACATGGACACACACACAGACGGACAAACACAGAATATTCATGAGAATTTTTCATTCATTCATTTTTTACAAATCGTACATCCAGTTCCGTTTGAGGCCGCAGCCATAGAAAGCTTTAGAAAATTCCAAAGGAAAATCGCTAAAAAACGCAGTAATCGCACAATGTGATTGTGACCGTGAAGCCGACATAAGTGCCACAATGGTTCACCAAGAAACGTCGAGAACTGGACTAACTGGTAAATTTATTGGCTGATATAACCCTATAAGGACACGACCGATTGCGTCGCACCCCACGACCTGCCTCACTTTTTTCGCTTTTGTTCGGAAACCGCGAAAATTCCTTTGCAACACATTTGGTCAAATCCTGTACGATACGAGATCGCGGTTCCGAGACGAGCTTTACTAGTCGGTTCACTTATCCACTTGCTGTCTAATGGGGTTATTTTTGTTTCATGTCGATAATTTTACGGTTAACGATGATTTATTGTAACTGATTACATTTGTTAAGCTTCGGTTTTAATGTGGTTTTGGTTACCCTGTTCTATGTTTACCAGTTCTTTTCATACAACTTGTTGATCAAATAGCATACTTACATCGAAGATAATCGCCTCTAAAGTGTAATATCATTCAATAATGATAATTTTAGAACATTTTTTCTACAATTTCTTCCAATATAGCCTAGTATTCGTACACGGACTGTATTTGTATATTTTAGAAGTTCACTTTTATTAATTGATTCACTAATACGATTTATGGTTTTAAAATGGTCTATCTGTAGATTCACTAATATTAACTGTCAAAGATCGAACGCACCTATAGAAAAACCCTATATTGACCGCGCGTCTCGAATTAGCATTCAAAGCAATCTAAACGTACGATAAAATAAGCGACTACTTTGCATGAAGCTTTGTAATTAAACTTTAATCAGAATCTCACTAATCAAAATTAATGACATTCGAAGCAATAAACAGAGCGAACCTTTTTATAATCTGTAGCATCAAATCCTATATCTCGATCATATAAAACGACCTTAATGATTCCTTCACATTTACGATTCCTTCACCTTTGAGTTTTCTTTGAATACGCATTCTTCATTTAACAATTTCCTATATTGATATCCATTTTTAGATTTTCTTCTTCTATAAGTGTATATTAACTGTTTTATATAATAAAAATTATATTAAAATACAAACATCTTTCTTAAAGACAAGTCTGAAGTCGCGCATCTTGCGACCACAGAGCAGTTCCTCCGCAGTCTCCGTCTAAAACAGGAACGACAAACGACTCTAGTGTAAAAAAAATTGTTCGAAGTCGACTCTCGTTCAATTTTTCACTATTTGCACTCGATATGAAATATTATTCTCAATACATAAAACGTATTATGAGTGTCAAAGCCGGTTGTGGTGTCCGGCCGCCCTTGGACCACGCCCGCCTCGTCACACTTTCTTGAGATTGTACATTGTACTGAGCGTAATGCGTCAAGCGATACAATTATAAAATAAAATCCGCACATATTATACATAAGAGTAAAGCCCGCTTCATACATATGTAGTCGGTTGCATTTTGCAAATTAAGCCCTTGACATTTGTGACGACCATCCGACGACGTCCCTTGCTTCTGGATGTGTGCGGCTGGCTTCAAATGCATTGTGCTCGATGCACTTGACATTTGTTGTGTTGGGAAATCTCTGGTTTTTGTTGTTGAAGGGTGATAAATGGATGTGCTTACTATTGTGAGAAATGCGCTTTTGGACTACCGTATATGAGATGTTAAGATGCAGTGCTAGAGGGAAAGCGCATCAATTGTCTAACTACAAATTATTTTCTTTAAAAGCTTAAGTCTTCTTTTGAATTCTTTAAAAGTCTTATTTTCAGCTAAAGTCTAACTAGAAAAGTGAAGCGTTTCCTTTAGCAATATCATTCTATACATAAGCCATTTTGGTAGCTTTTTGTCAATTTTTTTTAACACTTTTAATGTGAGTTAATGTAATTACTCGAAATCATTCATTTTTAATACTAACAGATAACTTTCTAGAAACATTCTTCGATTCGAAATATTTACAAATTATTCAAAAATTTGTGCATTTTTTTCAAAATACGAATGAAACTCTTCGAGATACGAGTGAATTACCTCAACATTCGAATGAACTACCTCAACATACGAATGAAATACTTCAACATACGAATAAAATACTTCAAAATACGATTAAATAACTCCAAAATACGAACTATTTAATAAATATATCAATAAAAAATACATATTTGTTTCTGAATTCACTTGAGAATTTTCGAATGCATCTATCTACAATATTTTTTATGCTATCAAGCCTTCGTTGACCTTCGATTCGTATTAACTTTTAATTCATTAGTCGGTCATTAAGTATTTGGGGCGGTGTATGTGTGTCAAAATATTATTAATGATTCCGATTTAATTAATGCGATTTTTATATGTTTTGAAAGATCAGAACGATTTGAGGAACTCTGGATACTGAGAGTGAAGGGTCGACCGCGACGAAAATTGTCGGTTGTGTTCTGAAGAAAAAAAATGAGCAATCATGATCACTATACGTCGAGATAATTGATAGTGATTGTTTTATATCGTCGAGAGATAACGTCGGCAATAAACAAATAAAAATGTTAAAAATATCCCGTACCTATACATGATATCCGATTAGTTCGTTCTTTCACGCCGCATGATCGATTCGAACGTTTGTAGATCGTGTAATTGATAAATTAATGCTTTATGATTTACATTCGATTAGTGTTAGTTGGAATCATTAAGTTTTTGTCTTTGATATTTTAATGTGCGTTTCGAACGAGTCATAAGAATTGTATAAAACAAAGCTTCGATGGTTAAAGTGGGCGTCGAATCGATGTTAAGGATGATGATGATATATGTGTATTCGATTCGTTTAAATTTACCATCAAAAGGTTAATTTTCCAATTTATAAAACGCTATGCTCGCGTATGTTTTTGATCGTGTTAAAGATAGAGCTTCGTCGAGCTTTATTGTTGAAACGTGAATTGTTTCGCGTGTTTGTTTCTTTTTTTCCCATACACTATCACTTCATCCTGTTTCGTATCAAGTGCACAATAAATACAGCAATTGTACAACAACACGATTATTTTTTTTCTATAATTTCAATACTGGTTTCTCAGAACAATAGTCAATAAAGAAAATTGTCCAGCGATCTCTGTACGATTGATACGTCCGCTTTTCTTCAATTAATCTTCCCTGTCTGTAGAACGTTAATATAATATAAACAATCGATCGAACATCGAAATCGTTGCAAATATCAAACGAAAACTGGTCTGTATGATCTTATGCTGGATTCCGAATCCTAGGTCTAGTTTTTCACCAGATTACGATCTCCGATTGTATTTTATTTCTGCTCGATAAATAGACAATGAACTTGAAATCGTATTGGATATGTGTTGGCGTATTTATTTACATAAGTCGATTTGTATTGGACCCATTTAGGAGTCGAATCCGGTAAATCATTCGCAATAAGAACGTAATCCGGATTTCGTTCGATCTGCGACTGAGTTATAACATATCCCACGATTTATCTGAGGAAAACATAAACATTTCGAATTAAAACTTACAATGTTCGAAATGAGTTGAACAAATACGTTTTCAGAAGGCATTGAGACGGCAACTCGCGAAGACGGCATAACTTCACGTAGAATAACGCGAAGAATAAAGCAGCAAGAAGTACTCCGAGATGAAGTGTAATTACCATCGAACTGAAAACTGGAATCCTCGATACATATACGGATACGAAAGATGACAAAGATGACTGATGAAGTCAGCGCGAATATATTCAGGACTAACGAGGGTGTTTTGCACCGCAGATTGCCGTGTTCTTTGAGTTAAATACGACAAATTGTAACTTGTTCGATGGAAAAAAAAAGTATCCTGTATGTTTACTAATTTGAGCCTTGTATTAAGATTTCGAACGATAAAGATATCTCGTGTCACTCAATCAAAGCTGTTTGATTTAGATCGATTTAGATTTTTGAGTTCCAGTCGAGTATTAAATTAAAATCCATGTTCGCAGATTAACACTTTGGCAAATATAAGCTGTAATTAGGTAAATATACAATTTATAAAACGGTGAGTGATAGTGTGGCTTTTATGAACTGGTCCGAGTAGATTTTAATTGAAAACGTGCCTTCGGTGCGAAAGTCGATAAAATTTCAATATCCATACATAATTTATTGACCTTTTATGATATTCGAATATTTTCAAAAATACGTTTTGAAAGATACGTCGTATTTCAATCGCTAAGAAGATTATCGAAAATTTATTAGGGCAAACGAATAAAACGGTGCAGTCGAACAGCATACCGATCTTTACGTTCATGGAGATGAAAGATATTAATTTTTCATACTTGATAAATCGATAAGACATTTTCGCTTTATCGCATCGATAAAACGAATCGGATTAAGCCGAGAGCTAATTGCAGGTGGGAGTTTGTCACTTTATGAAAAATCATCCGACGCGAAAAACAGGAATTCTAGGTGTGAAAATCGACGCTTTAAAAACATCAATTTTAAAATTAATACCGACTAATTAAAGGCGAAGAGTATTTCTTAATTAATAAGCGAGGCTACCTTTAGATTAATCTTTCGAAAGATAAGCCCCCTTTATAATATCAGCGATTGATATTTCCTCTAGGCGAGTTTGCGTCGATTTGAAAGTTGTCCCGATAATAATTGTACATTATGCTCCGACAATAAAGCAAAAAATCGTAATTAAACACGGATTCGAAAGAGCGAGGCTTTGATACAACAACGCCTTCACTGAAATTTTTTCTCTATACGAATCGGGCTATCTTCGAATCGATCCTCGGATAATCGACCCTCGGAGTTATAAATTATTTATTTTGGAGTGTGAACACATGTCGATAAATCGTCCAGAAGCCGTTCGGTGAATGAATAAAATGTGAAAACGTAAAAAAAGAGAATCTCGAACGAGGACATTCGCGAAATCGGCTACTGGAATTCGCCGAGCGATAACGCAATTAAAGCAGCCGCGAACTCGCATTCGTATGGCTAATTATGCGAAATGCACTATCTGCGAATGCATTATCGGATATGTATCATTCGAGGAGTGTTATCAGCTTCGCATCTCGGCAAAAGGAGCAAGAAACGAGCTAAGAGTGCTCCGGTAGCCATTTCGGGATCTCGAAGGCGAGTTTTCTCGCTTTTATGTGGTTTTTACGGTTGTGGAATGTGGCGATTTTTCGATACGAAAATGGAATTGAGTTTCGTTCGATTCGTAGTTTAAAATAATGGTCTGAGTTAATTGGTGAGAATTATCGTCAGTTCACTAATTCGGGAATAGGCTTGTGTGTAAATCGGAAATTATTTCAAGTGACTTTGCGGTGATTTCAAGAAAAGCGCGTACAAAGTTGACCATGTACTTACATGAATTAGGAGGAGGTCGAGTGATTTAGTGATATATCTCGGCACACGTTCCGAATTCGTTTATATCCTTTTGCCACCAAATAAATGAGCGTACATAGAAGCGATTCCTGTGCATAACTCAATTTCGGTATAAATGTCACATGTACCCCTTGGCCTTTTCGGTCGACATATGAAAATTGTTTTATATGAAAAACCTCATTTTCGATATTAGATTATAACTTGTACCATGTTGATGCAGGACTAGGATCTCGTTAAGGAAAATCGAATTTAATCTATATACCTCTAGATTTGAGCTTTCCGCTCTTTCTGTTACAATTGCAAACATTTTTTATTTATTTCTGATACCTAGTGCCTACTTAACTCACTTAAATAAATAAAAACCAGCATACACTTTCACATAATTCAAAATTCGATCCTTTCAATAAAACCAAACAAATCTACTAATTCATATCTCACTAAAACTTTTTTAAAAGCAATAAAAAGAACAAATGAAAAAAAATCTAATATCGATCGACGCACAAAGAAAGATCATATTCGGCGCCAGAAAAGCGAGCACTTTCGATGCGCATGCGTGAGCGAGGTGCGCACCGCAGTCTGCGCGCGCGCCACCCAAGTATCAGGAGCGCACACACGAAAGCGGATAGCTCGGTGAGCGAGCGAAGAGAGTGCGAGCGCGGGGTTGTGGCGGCGCATGCGCGGCCTTTCGCTCCTGGCTGCGCGACTCGTTGACTGCGCACCCGCGCACGCGCGCCGCAGCCCCGAGCCGGCGCACGCGCAATCAGCCACCCGCTTTGACAGCTCAGCGATTGAGTTTATCGATCCCGCAAATAGATCGCGAGTTGATTGTGCTCGGTGACTATTGTTTTGTTCGTAGGTGCGCCGTTTTGATTTTTTTTCCAGCCGCGTTGGTCGTTGGGGTTGTTGTCGATATGATTTCAATGTGTGGATTTGAGGGTTTTGATGATGTTTGAATGTGAGGTTATGTCTCGTATGCAATGTTTTGATGTTTTCGCGTTTGATTTTTCTTTTCGATGCAAATCGGTCTTCTATGTCAGGTTTTGGTAATTACTTTCAATTTTGAGCAATATTTGTATTTCAACGAATTTGATTTGACTCATATTTTCAATTGTTATTTGTTTCCCATTTCGACGCAATGAAAATTGATAGCACTATGATGAAAACTTATAATTACCTAGTAATGATGAACGTTTTTCTTTTATTTTTATGTGAAATGAGCACGAAGAATAATTGTCATACAGGAAACTGATATCGCCGAATTCGGAATACATTATGAAATCATAGTGTACGCATATAATATACTAGTTATTGCAGCTACTTTAACATTTTAATATTCAACATATTTTGTTTACATTCCGTTATCAATTACGAAAACATACTAGAGACGTAATTGAGTCATTTATAATCGTCATTATTAAAACACAGTAGTATTCGTTCCGCTTTTTTACACGTTCTAATTATACACGCAACCAAATTAAACACATGTTTTCACCATGATTTATCCACAACATAAATTTAAAGAATTACTCGCTGACCCAAGGCTTCCTAAGGCGTCCAATCAAAATTCCTCGAACTCATACAATATGCACCATTGAATTCCATTTGCAGTGAGAGCGCTTATTAATTTTTCCATTTTAACCGGCATTCTGCGGACAATGAGCCGTTCTAGAACGGTCTGCCCTAAACCGAAAACGAAACATCAAATAAGCACTTATACAGCCTTCTCGAGGCTGCCATTGCTGAGAAATTTGTATTATAAAGTGCTACCATTTGATCGTGACGTCTGGGAATGCGAGGATTGCAACATCTTAGACACTCTTCTGATAATCTCTGGACAATAACGACGCTATGTGGGATGCGATTTGTAATTTGCAAATACCTTCTTGATAGCTCAAGTCATCGATTTTGAATTCTTGTAATGAGTTCTAGACACTTATGATAAATATATAGATTGAATAAGTGTCCAGAATTGAAATCAATGAGCAGTGTTGCGTTTTTCATGGTATTTGGTGGGTGCAACTTTTCATCTTATCGTCCATCGACATCGATATGAGTTGCATTTCCTACACCTTCAACACCTGATCGGATCGTCGAGATAGCTTCTTATCTTCGATCGGTTTAGTTTCCTCGGAAGGCTTTTAACATTTCGTCGATATGGGTCGCGTGGGTCCTTTTTAAACATCCCACGCTTAAGATGAATAAAATTTGCATTCGAATTGTCCCTGTGCAACGGTAATCGCATTTACGTACAAAATCTCGACTCGACAAAACGACTACAATTTGTTTTCGTTTAACGTTTGACGTTTCCTCTGTTTCGTGACGAGAAATCAGTGTTTCTGATTTCATTAAAAAAATTATATCGATTCGTTTTCGATCGAATAAATAACATTGATTTATACTTTAGTCACTAATAAAATCGAAGTCGAGGTGAAAGACCCCAAACGAAAGCCTTGAACCTGAACTGGCGATTCCTAAATTAAGTTAACTATCGACAGATAATGGTTCTGCGATATTTTAGCGAATTCGATCGATTATTCACTCGAACGAAAAAACACGTACATTTTGAAAACGTTTCCCAAGCGTTCGTTTTTGCGCTAAAATCGCTTTGTTTGCACAACGCTCGTTTCGACATCGAAGAGTAAAAACTGACTTATCATTATCGACGAATAAATGTTTGTTATTACCGTTGGTATTTGTTCAGTATCGCGATCCTTTCACGCGATAACTGTTATGTTAGAAAAAAATCTAATGGCGATAATGATATGCGTCTATCATTTTATAGTATGCGATCCATAGAGATCACGGTCGATCGAAATGATCATTGTCTCCTGAGAAGTGATTGTAGATCTTTCGAGATTTCATTTATTCACAGCACGAGCTTCTCATTAGGTGTTGACGTGTTAAAAGTGCACCTTTCATACGCGTCATTATCACTGCACTTTGCATAATTTGCAGCTTTAATTTTATGCCACGACAGGTGTATCGATTAGTCATTTCGTCATGCCAAATTTGGATTGAATCCGATCGCTATTTTAAAAACGATTCTCAATCTTTACATTAAGACATTCACAAGAAAAATTTTCCATGAAAATCTACCTCGATTCAATATAGTTTGAAAGCCATTGATGAATGATATATTCAACTTAAAACACCTGTTTACCAATTCATATCACACTCAGCATATAAATCATTGAGTCGTTGTTGTGATAATAAAGCTATTCATCAAGCTTTCGCGTCAACTTTACGTCTTTTGATCAATCGCCGTTCTATCGCAACGGGTTATTTCATCGAAAAATAATTTATATCCAAATCGAAATAAAGACTTCTTCGTTTTTGATAATAGGTGAAGGTCGCTGGTTTCGCAAATGTTGCGAAAAATCGTATCCTTGTGCGAATGCACTTTTCGAATTGTTTCTTCGTCGTTGTGATGCAACTGTGCATCGTTATATTATGCAACTATCGAAGAATCTAAAAGGGTATTTGATATTCAGAACCGCAAATGCGATTCGGAAAAGGTAAACTTTCCATCGGCTCAATCATGTCTCAGTTGGTGATTAAAGCATTATATATTTCTTGTTGGTTGTAACATAGGGTTTTGGTATTTATATGTCACAAGTTTGATGAAATTATTACGAAGTGTGGGCGTTTTAGCGTTTGGATGTTCGCATTATTGGATGGTTATTATTGAGACGTTTAGTGAAATTTATAGTTCGAGTTCATGAATATTTAGGTTAATTGCGTCACATTTGATGTGTTTTAATTCGCAATCAATACCGTATTTATGTGTGAAGTTTATTATAATTGCATTAATTGCGTTGCAGTAAAATGTTGTTTCATTATAAGATTCATTTGATCGGTATTTCTATTTTCGATTTGATTTTTTTAAATATAATATCGTATTTGAGTTGTTTGCAATTCAATTTATTTTGACCTTATTGAATCTCAGCCAATTTTTCTAATTATAACTCTCATATTTTCAAACCACTTATTTTAAATTCTACATCCAGAAATAAACAACACTCACAATTAATATGTGAATTTATACACACGTGTTTATTTTTCTTTGGTTAATATCATTTGACTACCTAAAAAAAACCTAAATTATTCGATCAATTACTCTTAACGTAATATTAAGCGGAGTCTTGCGAAGAAAAGCATTTTAAAACCAGTTTATACATTTTTATGATTGATACATGCCAATTTGTAATAGGTTAGTGCGCAGATTGATAGATATACAATAGATAGTTGGTCAAACACTTGTCACGGCGTATATTAGATTTTCACTTATAATAAACATAACATAGGGTTATGTTGGAAAATTGGTCATTTTAAAAATTTTATATTCAAATCATATAATTCAATAAATACTTTTGAATTAATTAAACTTTCTATGACTATTTAAATATAATTTTATCGATAGAAATACATACTTGGATAGGTATGCGATATTTACTCAACACTTTTCGCAAAACTAGTATTTGAAATACATATAATGTGTATTTTGTATATAAATTTATATTCCTGATACAATATGAAATACATATCATACTATTTCAATTCAAACAACTAAAAATTCAGTGAAGTGTTTAATTCGATCCAACCCTACATACTAAACTTCGCACGACCTTCGCTCGATTTGATACTAAATGCGAAATCGGACAATGACTATCGACAATAATTCCAACAGTAAAATAAAACCTAACAAAAAAAAGCACCAACCACATTAGAAAAGGCTTCGTAGACCAAGGTTGGGCGTGTTGAGCGATTGTTTCAAGGTGAAAGGTCACAATCGACATCGAGTTCGATACGTGTGGGAAAATCGAAAATTGCATTCGAACGCATTTTCCTTGTGCAGTGTTTACATATAGCAGTTGCCATTGCATTGCTGACAAGAATGCTCGCATCTATATCTCTCTTCCATATGGAAAAGAGGCGATGGATGATAGATGCGAATGTCAAAGTTAAAAATGCATCAGCAACAGGATATACAACATTCATATGACGACTAAAAAGGCCAAGGGGTACAAGTGATATTATTACCAAAATTGAGTTATGTACAGGAATCACTTTTCATATATTTGATGGTAAAAGGATATAAACGAATTTGAAACGTGTACCGAGATATATAATATCATCAAACCACTCGACCTCCTTCAAATACATGTGAGTACATACTCAACATTGAACACACTTTTCTCGAAATCATCGCAAATCTACTTGTACCCCTTGGCCATTTCAGTCGTCATATGCAAACGTCACATTTGGTGGCAATGTTATGACTTTTCGCTTATGCGTTTTCGATACAATTATAAAACCTTTGACGCATTCCGACTGGTTTTTACTACTTCTGATCAACTACATATTAAGTTCTTAATATTCCATATTATCTAATAGTCAAGTTCTAATATTCTACATATTCAGATTGTTATGAAAGCACTAATTGAACGCCTATTTCGCGCCGATTTACAAAGTTTCCCACAATTTTTTTTCATATCGGGCTGGCATTTGCGTCGAATCTCTCTATTTTTTCCCGCCAATAAAACGCTCATTGTAGTTTATGAAGTCGGAATGATGTCATATCGCGATGTTGCACCATTGGCCGCCGGTAGTCGGAGATAAAGTTCAACAACTTGAACTTGGAACGCGGTCGCGTAACCGGCCGCCTAAACGCCGCTGCAGCGCTGCTCCACTTGATTGCACATTGTGCTCGCGATTGTTGGAAAACGATCGCAAGTTGCCTTTTCGGGCAAGAAGTCCGGGATGATGAGTGGGCGGAGATGGAAATCCGCATTCTGCGTGCCATCAGTCAACTGTGTGGCTTTTTCAACCTTGGAGATATGAGAGATGAGAAGTCTCATCGAACGATAAGGTGCTGTCCGCATGACAGACGTTTTACGCGCGTTTCTATAGGGAGCTTGGTGCACACTATGGGCGATTGGTAGCAGTCAAACTTTCGAAAGAAAGAGATACCTATCATCAATTGCGTGTTAAAAGTTCCTTGTCGAAACGCATGTAAAACGTCTGTCATGTGGAAAGGGCTTAATTTTAAGTTTGCAGTCGATATGAGTGCGAATAAAGACCATTTATACTTCCATCAATGATCTTTCTGCCATTTTTGTCTATCAGCTCTAGTACGGATATTTGATAGTTCGTTAATTGAGTCATATTTGTAATCTCATGCCAATAAGCTTTTCAAAAAATATCGATCCTACGATAATTTTAATAAACAAATTTTAAAGTAGAACGTTCAAAATGCATAACGTTTATGTTCGTGTTTCAATGCTATACCAAATTACTTCATTGTCCACGTCATTATTTTTAGTTAGATTCGAAAATTTGTCATAAAATTACTTTACGACATGCTAAAAATGATAAATTAACTTTCCTATGTCTATATTGAGAGATCGAAAAACATGAAAATCGCTTCGTACATAAAAAAAAATGAATCGTTAATGGAGATTGATGATTCGAATCTGCTGAATGTTAAGTCTATCTCGACACAAAGGGAGCAAAAGGAAAAAAATGTGTCGAACCGATCATTACCGTCGTAAATGGTCGCATTACCTTCGGAAAGTGCTCGTAAACTATCTCGGATCTTTTCAGTGTTGTAGACTCTTGTAAATTCGAATTTATATCACCGGTTTTTCAGCTGATCCGATCGCGGAAAACATAAATTCGCGTATCCTGCGACTCTTTGTCAAAAGTGGCACTAACCGAGCTCTTCTTATATCTCGATCTGATCTTTCGATGCACGAGTATCAATATTTTCCGTCTAGATTTAGTCGTCTGAGGAAATTATTGCTCAAAGTAATAATTATCGGTCACAAAGTTCGAGTGATACATTGTTTCGCATATGCCTTTTTGTAAAGATTAAAATTTATTGTTGGAATTTTCCATTTTCATAAATTGGCAGGTACGAGTTTTTTCCGACCATATTTTCCTTTTATTATGGTGAGCGTAATTTTGAGAATGTGCACTGAAATTGACGTATCATTTATAATGTATGATGTCTTTTTTATGAATATGTTTTTCATTTTTTACGACGAATTGAGGTGAAACTCGATCCTGAAACTCCACCTCCACGAAGCGATCATCATCATTATGGATCATATAGTTTGTTACAGAGCAATATCCATAATTTTATTTCGATACAGAGTAAACCTTATTGATCAGCGTTAAGTATCGTTTTATATATAATCTGAAACATTTGAGAAGATCACACGATCTACACATGTCATTTTCGATCAACAATGCAGCCATGCATTTCGGTCGATCCCAGCAACAGGTTTCAATTATTACACAAATTTAAATAAATCCAAGGCATTCGCTTTTCCATCGCCAACGTAAACTGGAGCATTTAACATCGAAGGCTCGTCGGAGATTTACGTCGATTTTCAGTACACCTCACTCACGACAATTACTCAAAAGTAATGCGAAACCCGAAGCATCGCAAACAAAAAACGCGAAAAAAAAAGCTCACAACTCCACCCGTTCGACTGCGCGTCTTATTATTACAATAATCTCCTCGCTCGGAAGCCGTAATTATTTTGTCATTATTTTCTTTCAATTCTCCACTAAATCGTTGTCACATTTGCCAATAATTGCTATGGAATTTGTCTTGGCCGCGGAAAACCGATCGCGACTAACCGCGAGCTATGCGTTCGAATAATTGCACCCGGCCTTGCATCGTCGTGATTTATGATCATTTTTTCAACGACATCACGATTGAGATATTCTACAAATTTCGCTTCAAAACTCCCCTACAGAGGAGGAAAAGCTTCGCATAATAAAACTGGCTAGTTTACGCCGGTGGGCTTTGTGGAATTTGTAATTTCGCATAAGTACACAGGTAGCCGCGGTTATTCGCCGTATATCTTCCGATTAAACGGAACGTTTTCGGTGCTCGTTTTCCACTGAGATAAACGTGTCGGGAAACTCGATGGCTATCTCCACGAATTGTCGTGTTGAGATAAGGAGGCTTCGTTCTGGAAAAGCGAGCAAACGTTTACAAGGTGGGCAGCGAGTAATGATCCTCGCCCAGATCTTATCTGATCCTTGTAAGTTTCGCTGATCCGGTCGAGGGTTTTGATCCGAACTTTCGTCTCGTCCATAATTGGTCTGAATATTTTCATTAAGGTGTCGCGAAGCGTTTCTCGGTCGATGGGTTATCTCTTTAACGACTCTTTAGAGGCTGTGTTCAGCGATGTGTTCATTGGATTATTTTTTCTCGACAGTTTATCACATTCTAAATAAATTAAAAAGAATGTATGCATTTATGCCATTTAGAGATTTTTTAACGATCGATCATTTCGAGACTCATTGTGTCCACTTTATGCATCATTACATCTAAAATTTAACAAGCAACAATATTTCAATAGATAATTTTCAATGGAGTCCTTTCGTAGCTCATCCACATCAAACATTAAAATACAAAACAATAGCTTACAATCGATATAAAGTCCATTGATAGTCTCGAGTAACGTTGGGTCACCGAAGCTAGTTATTAATATGATATTGGAATTTTTGAGCTTTGAATAATAATAAATTTGTGCATACAATAGGTGTAGCTTTACTTTAGAGTTAACAATTTATTTACGACGTCGAACTGGTTGTAAAACTAGATTTAGACTCGCCCTTTGACTTGTTCGTGAAATATAAAGTATTAAAGAGGAGCTTGCTTTGAACATTCTTCTGGAAATATGTGGTAAAATTTGTGAAATATAAATTTTATCATAGTGCAAAATAGTTAGAAACCTGTATTTTATTTACCAGACACTTGATACATTTAAGATATCACTTACATTTCTTCTTGTTTCTATTGAGGAAAATAATCAGAAAAATCATAAAATTAAGAATCTCGTTTGATACTCTAATATCGAAAAATAGTATGATGATTCATATTTAGAAAGTGAAAGAAGATTGCTATTAAATAACAATTAACAAATATCACACAAGCTATTACCCCCTAGTTTTTAACATTCTAATAGAGTCAATCAACTTAAATTTGTGTACAAATTTGAAAAGCAACTGACTGAGTCATAATTAAACGTTATTTTATTTTGATCGTTTTGAGGTGCAGTGAATTTTCAAAACCGTTTGACCGAATTAACATATAATGCGAACGTAGAGTTGCACTTTGCCGCTGCCAACTCTTGCTTATTTATCTGTTTATTCGTTTATTTCGTTATTTATTAATCTCAGTGTACTTTAATACACAGTTTGTGCGATGTAAAGGGGTTGTTATGAGCCTCTCGTCGCCATATATTCGCACCGAGTCAGTAATAATTTTCAAAATCACGAAAGTTGATTCAGTTTCAAGTTTCATTGCTCGATTTTTTTAATTGGAGATATTAATCGGATTGTTGCTTACGAAGGTTTTTTTTCTCCATCGATTAACATTCATACATATACATGCCCATAAAATTATAGAAATCTGGGACAAAATATATAGATCGATCAAGTTAATTTATCATTAATAATTTTAGCGAAACTATTGTGAAGGACATCTTTTCGGGAAGCTTCATGTGCATATCACATTTTTTTGAATCTCTGATTAGACTTTGATATTTAAATGGCAAAATGAGGCGTCGATTTATCGCATCGATTAACTCTGATTAATTATTATCAAAATTGAGCTTTTAAAAATATCTCGTTTGGAATAGGTCAATTACTCACCAACGGAACAACGGCATTTTTATTTCCATCTTTAATTCGAATGCTCATTTGAGTGATCGCGTATGTTATTTCGTTGCATTCAACTGCACAAATAGTCCCATATCAAATTGCCTGCAATTTAAATACAATTAGTTCGACTGTCACGTTGTGATTCGACTTTACAAAAACGACTCGGAGTAATTTATGTTTAATTTTTTTCAATATGCTAATAATTCAGTACATTTGAAATTCATGATTCGATACATTCTCCGTACAAAAAATAAGCTGCTGGCGAAATTACTACCTACACTGTCCCTCGAGTGATCGAACTGCTAAAACCACTAATAACAATCGTTTATCGAAAGAATCATTTTTTTAATGAAAAAACGCATTCGTTCACGTATTTTAAGAATCTTAAAGCTTATTATAGTTCGCACGGTGTATTTTAAATTGTAGACTTTAAATATATACATCTCATACATAGTCGTAGCGTCGATAATGCTCAACTTGACAACTGGACTAAATAAAAGATCGACTTAAATGCCATCACAAAACAACATCGCTATGTGTGACGTCGCGTGATATTTAACTCGGATAGCGTGTTTTAATTTTTAAAAGATCGCCATGTATAATATAATCACAACACATTTCAAAGATATCGCAATTGTGCTACGTCTTTCGTCACGTTCTTATACCATAGAGAGTTGACTTATGCGTTTATGCTACCGATTCGTACTATATTAATATATTAATCTGGTTTACATTCGTTCTATAAATGTTAGATCGATCTTTAAAACATCGATTCGCTTTTAATACAATGTCGACTTTGACGAGAGCGATTCGCGTGGGAAGATCATCTAACTAACACTTTCGATTATTGATTATTTTTTTCGATACGTAATTATTGTATCGATTTTATATTATGAACAATACACACTCACCTTGACCTATAATAATTTGATTTTATTCATTGTCTAATATCTACAATATTTACTTCAGTTCAACTAGGTCAAATGTCGTCCCTAATATCTTGTTTTTCTCATCTCGATTTGAGTTTGACTCGATTTGAGTTTGTTATAAGAATATTATCTCGATTAATTTATAACTCAGCTGTAGATTGATTATTTCAGCGATAATTCGGACAATCTGAATGTATCATTAGTTACAGGATCTGCGCAGATCTTCTACGTCTACAAACGGCCTTCCTTAAAAAAATCGTTATCATTCGATCTGGGCGAGACGATTCGACTTCTTTTTTCGATATTTTAATTGAAAATATTGCAAAGCAGTCGACCTTGTGGTCGGCACACAATTGCCGAGTGTACAACACTTAGAAAACGAGTTCAATTATTCAGAAGTGCGGCGCCTTAGCGAGCACGCGACTTCTATGTGATCGAAGTATGGATATTCGGATGTTAAGAACAACAATAACAACAACGATTCGAAAGCACTTAGAGTTGTGTGGGTCGTTGTTGTGGATCGATTCGTTGCTGTAATGAGCTCTGATTATGTATGGCACGTGCTCGTGGTATGTCTAATGACATAAGTTAATAGACATTGATCTTTGTAATTGAATGGAACGTGTGAGTTTGCTCTGTCTGCTTATGGAAGTCTCAATTAGTTGGTCGGTTGTATGTATGTATTATATTATAGCTCAATTAGGGCTCGAAGCCAAATTCGCTTTGATATCTGTTGGCAATTTGGGTTTTGAGTTCGTCTGGTTAAACGTTTTGCGTTTAATGGTAATTAGCTTCTGTGACTAGGTGGTGCTCGAAGCTCTTTGCGTTTATAGGACATGAATATTATATGACGACTGAAAAGGCCAAGGGGTACAAGTGATTTCGAGAAAAGCGTGTTCAAAGTTGAACGTGTACTTAAATGTATTAGGAGGAGGTCGAGTGATTTGATGATATAATAAGGCAGACGTTCCGAATTCGTTTATATCCTTTTGCCACCGAATAAATTAGCGTGCATTGAAGTGATTCCTGTGCATAAATCAATTTCGGTAAAAATGTCACTTGTACCCCTTAACCTTTTCGATCGTCATATTTGCTGCAGATAAACTAGGAAAAGATCCCACTGAAAACTGAAAAAGGAGAGAAACCCCGTTGTTTGTAATATTTCAAATGTATTATAATAATGCAGTAACCTTCCCTGTCATAAATACAACACAATACAAGAATTTTCACCGTGAAATGATCAGCCCTTAAAGAGTCTATAAATGGCATAAATTCAATTTTATTTATATAGATGACGTTGATTAGTTTCGTATACGAAAAACGAGAAGAAAATTCACACGATTAAAAGTCAGATCCGATCTAAGGACCACCTTTAGTACTTGCACATACTCCGACAATTAAAAAAGACGTTTTCTGACTCGATTTTTTTTTAATTCGTTTTCTTATTTTCGCTGATATATCAGCGGAAAACGACACGAACTGCACGTCTTTCGCTTCTTATTTTCACTCCTCGCCAAGAATAAGGATATAAGGATATCTGCATGCGAACGTCAGCGGCGGCTTTGCGGAATTAATTAGCTCATCGACATAATTAACGAGAGTCGATCACGCGATTCCGAGTGAAACTGAGTTCGATTTTCTTAAAAAATTACACTATTTCGTATGAAAAATTGCTTAAATTATAACATTCTTTTAGGTATTGAAATGTAATTAAATTTATTTATCAACAACATAACATATCTATTCATATTTTAACTAGATCAATTAAATTATTTGATGATTTATGTATTTTTTTAAATGGCATTCGGAAGAACTGGATGATCCAAGGCTCTAGCGATAAATCTTCAAAAGTGCTCGAGTTAAAACTTTATTTTAATGTTTCTCAAATGGTATAGTAATTTGGTAGTTAATTGAGTCGAATAATATGGTAATTGAGTTGTAAGACGTCTTTTAAAAGACATTTTATTACTATTTGCGTAACGGTTATGTGCGTACGCGCTAATTTACGACTATCACCTAAATCAATGCGCTTTATACATATATAATTTTTTTTGAAATAATTGATAAGTCGTATATCAAACTGTTAGATGGACAATTTGCTTTTCGCAGTTCACCTTGTTTTCGTATGCATTGTGGACGACTTCGATTCGTTCATACATATGTATAATTAACGGCATTCTTGACTGATTTTGTCAATGTTGAATTTAATTATCGAGAACAAACTCTACATTGATTTAGATGTTCAATGATAACTTGTGTCGGGCGTGACGGAATAACTCATGTAAAATATTAATTAAATCATATCACATCCTAGTACAAAACTACGCATCGAATTTAGGAGTGCCATTCAATTGGATCGATTTATTCATCAGGAATTCTAAAATAAATCGACATTCCATTGTAAATTGTTTCGTGCATTCGTAATTTTTTTTTAATAGATCGTTAAAACGAACTGTCGTTTACTAATGTCGCTGTGAATCCTTGAAAATGCGTTATTGCAATATTATCGAACATTTATGCTCATACGAGTTTCTTCGGAGATCGCATTTCCGATAGTCCAAGAATGCGCTTCGATCGTTACAAATATATCACGATAAAGGATGTTACCGAACGAATTTATTACGAAAATGATCGAATAAATCGATTAACGTGAAAATTAATCGAAGGCTTTATCCGAACAAAAATGTGCCAAGAGTGAACGGTTATGTTATTATTCATCCGATATGACAATCGATGTCCTCAGATGCCGATAGTGTTAATTTGGCAATGGAGTGTTATTGCCTAGGATTGTTTTATTGGTTTTGTGTGGGCGAAGGTGTATAAAAGATAGGATGCACCTATTCTTATGTAAATTAGAAGAATTTGTCAGATTTTTCACTATTGAAACATCGTGGGAAATACCTTCAATCATATTGTAGATGATGCACAATATTGCATATTCATATCGATTTTTCAAAATGACTTTATGAAATTTATAGAGGTTTTTAATGACTGCTATCAGATCTGAGTTTAGTTTATCTAACCGCAACTTTTATAGGGGTTTTTCCTACTGTTAAAATATTTTTCCTTCTATTCATCGCAAGTGATTAATCATTGAAGCATTGAACTCTCCCTGCAATTATAGGAATTAAAGTGTTACAATAAAAATTTTCATACCATCGAATCGATAAATCTTTCTTTAAAATAACTGTTTTGACATACTCAAATAAATAAATAATAATTTGCATAAAAGTTGCGTAAATAATCTGACTCTCATCCTTTACGTATATAATTTCCTTATTTTTGTTTGCATACAGATAAAAATCAATAGTCTTGTAAACAATCTCATTCGAAACGAGCATCGCTAACTTTAATAAATCTACCTTTTTATTGCTTTGTTATGTGTAATAAAATGTAACTGTAATTGAAATTTATTATTATATTGAGTTTCTTGCAGCTTTTTTGCTAATCGATTTATGTTTCATTTTCACGATTTTTTCATTAGCTATTAAAATTAATTTGAACTTTTTTCAAATAGATTAAACTAACCTGAAGGTTGGCGACCTTAGAATGACCGTCAAGGACGTCTATTCTAGAAATGAACTATTTGATCTTTTTTTTCATTTTCGCCTGAAACAAGTTTAGATTCTATTGAATTTCATAATAGTCTGCAATTTCCGTTTCAAATTAACTCAACCGAATGACTGACAAGAAAAATGATCAGTTTCATTTAAATTATCACAAGCGATCTTAAAACAATACGTTTTTTCAATTAAATTTTCTCATCAAGCTACTTAAGTTTTTCGTTTAAATGATTCATTAGATCACTTTTAGATATTCAATCAAAAATTTGAATAAATTTCCGCCTTAGCAAACATCGTGATGCGATTAATAATTTTTTTTCGATCCTACTGAGAATAATATGATAATCCGATATAAGAAATGTGTAATAATCAGTTGCATTGTGCCATAACGAATTTCGTGATTTCTCAAGGATTCAAATTTACTTTGTATCCACAGTATGGACCGTTATTAAACGCCACAATAATTTATGTGGCCGAGAACATATCGAGTTAAATTAGCGTCGACCGCAAACTGGACGAGGTATCGTGAAATACGTACCAGAGGGGCTTTACCGGTATTAAAGTCATATATAAGACAATTTGAAAGGAATTATAATAAGCTTGGTACACGTAGAGAAAAATTTCATGATAAATTTACTAATATTTCGTATCATTACGCCGCATTCTGATCGCATAAGGAAATATCGCATAGACTTGTCAAATAACGGTAACAATGAAACTTCAGCTTGATATTATTAAGAAGATAAATTACGATACAATTATGAATTCGTTATTGTATCCGCTTTTCGGAATTTAAGGTCGTTCTATTCCATTGAAATATTTTGAGTCAAATATAATTTTTGTCATCTGCTAGTAAATAAAAGTCATTTTAATCGAAATTTCAAATAATAAATTTTAATTTATTGAGTTCGAAACGAATTCACTCGCGTGCTTTCTGCGATCATTGATATCGCTACGGACGACACTTGAAAAATGGTATTACGAATATCAATGATCTTTCAGTGTTATAAATCAACCCTGGGCATTTTGTTTCATGCTGTTTTCCACAAGTGTTCCTTCATATCACAATCCTGGACACCCTCGCAAGAATCGAACGCCTGAAGCTGAAACAATCAATCCATTTCTGCTGAAGCTGCTGAATACCTTCGGTAATTTATTTCGTATCGACACGCGATCTTTGTGTCGCCTTGTTACACTTTTCAGTCACGAGATGCTCTTATTTTAATTAAATTATAAAAAAAAGTTTTAATTTTGGATCGAAATTGTTAAACAAACATCTGATACTAATTAATCGATAGCTCGAGGCGCGTATTCAAAATGTTGATTAAATTGTATGATGTATAAATTGTTGACGATTCGTATAAAATATTGCAAACTGGATCGAATAAAGATCATTGAGAATTAAATATTAAATCTCGAGTAAGAGCAGGTTCATTTGTGATTCGATTTGCTGAAATGGATTTTTCCCATTTCAGAGGCACAATGGTCTATGTCTCAATGTTTAGCGTTTCAAAACATCAAATCACGACTCAATTTTTTCTCAGGCGAAAAAAAATGAAAGTATCCATTGCACATTGGCAAAGACGTGATCGAAACTTCACTTCGATTATGATCGAGTTTTTCATTAAAATAACTTTTGAAACTCGCCCAAATGTCAACTCACCCTATCGTGCGAATTATCATTATACATTATGATACGAATTATGAAGTCGTAATCGTTATGGGTGCAATTTCGCATAATGACTATATTGGACGTCGCATTCTTCGGAAGCAACTTTTATTATGCACTGAAAATAGTTTTAAAACATCGTAAAAAGCCTAGATGTCCACTTACAGAGTGTCCATTATGGTTTATGTATTGCACATGTGGTTTATATGTGTATCCTTCAATATTTGTTCTCGGTGTTATCGTGATTGCTTCGAGTCACGATGCAAGCAATAAACCTGCTCGTTGAGGGTGCTTAAATTCTATTTTTAAGGTGGTATTTGCCACATTCGAAACAGAAAAGATGCCTCTATACACACTAGGGAATAATGCGAGCCGTAAATTATTCGATGGGGGGATAATAAAACGGCGACGTCTCACTAATTTAAAATGAGATATAAATTAAGACGTGCAAAGTCGAATAATTTATGGATGGCTAAGGGTTGAAATTTTCATGCCCGTGTAAAAGTTTAATTGCCGTTTCACGCATCGAAGCAAGTGCATAAATTTTCCCTCGAAATAAAATTTCGCAATGTTGTTATGTGATATCAAATGCATCTTTGACTTTTGAGTACATTAATGCGAGCTCGTATTGCATTACCGCAGATTCTTCGAGGTTTCTTAATAGACGATCATATGCATGGTTAAATGCGGTATAACCAAGTATATGTAATTACCAATGTAATGTCAATGTATTCAGTAATATGAAACTGCCATATATAACAATTGATGTAAAATGGCGACAGAAAGGCGACATAAATCTAAAATCGGAAAATCGTATGGCATAGTTTTATAACAAACGCGTGTCGATCCCATTATTTGCGCAACGTATAATGATATGATGTAAATTGTAAATCTCATTTTATTCGTTTGACGCACAATCGATTAATACGTGGCATTATTTATGTTTCCATTATTGTTTGCGCAGAGAAACAATGAAGCTCGTATGTTTTCCGACGTCTTTGAAATTATAACCGTTGCAAAAACCAACAGATTACACATGCATGTTTTGATTGCCGTTGAATTCGTGACATTTGAATAGATAAAATGGAGTAATAAATAAGTGGAACTGGTCTTATGGGAGTCTCGATCGATCGTAAAGATTTTGTGGATCAACGGTTCGAAACGGGAAAATGTTTCTCATTCGACTGACCTACATCAATTATAAGCATGCATTAAACAATGATTTATCTTTGTTTAGATAAACTCGTAAGAGTATAAATTTCATTTTGTGAATTTATTAAAGCGCCATGACAATGTTAAATCTTCACAGCGGGGCGCTCGTGTCATGGGGGTCACATAAAATATTCATTTCAATTAGGATCGCTGTTAAATTGATCAATTAAATTGTGTATTAATTAATTTCAATTCTTAGCACATTAAAGAGTTAGTTGATTAATCGATCGATAAATTATGGCTGTATGCTAATTACTGTCATGTGTGCATTGCTAAAATTTGTCCATGAAATTCATCATTGAACGTGCGCCGATGTAATAACTCATTTCTAGATCATGCTTTTCGTGTAGTAAAAAATATTTTTTACAACACGTTTATGTTTGTTTCGAGCGAAAGGACGTGCATTCTCTTGTATATTTTTTTATATTTGTACAAAACACAATAAGAAATGAACACTTCGTACGACACTTGAATGGTAGAGCGCCTCGAGAGCATCCACATTGTCTTATTATAAAATAATCTGAGGAATTTCTTCAACTTCTCATGGCTCTTACACAGCGTAATGGGACTTTACTCTATTTACCATAAACGTGCACATAGTAAGACGGTTTAACGAACGAGATCTACGCTCGAGATAAACTCGTCTACAATATGGAACTTGAGTTTTTCCACTACCGACTATTTTCCACTCGAGAAAATGATTAATGACGATGCGAATTCATTGTGTATATTGTATTTCGATTTGCAGCCGAGTGCACTTGTTATACGACCTCCCAGGTACGATGATTAAATGTGAACTTTATGATGTTAACGCCTATGCTATTAATAAAGGCTGTACTCTGCTCCGAGGATGGATTGGAATCGGCAAATCGTTGAATGTCTCGATGGGATTTCTATGGACCATTATCGTCTTTCTCGGGGTGAGAAGTCGTAGCTTCTTCTGCTCGAAGCTATCTTCTCGAGGAATGTTCCGAGAAGAGTCAAGGTTTCCACTCTGACGTCAATGGTGCGAAATTATGAGGATGGGAAAATCGGAAAACTACATAATAAGTTCCTTACGAAAGAGATTCGAGGACTTCTTTACGCTTCGACATCGGCATTAAACGCGTGAAAATATAACGTTGCAATTGAGTGCGCACGAAAGTTAGTTGAAACGTTTACGCTTCAAATAATGATTTTCTTTCTCGTAAATTATTTATTTAGCTGCGTTTTCAGTTTGTGCGTGTATCGTATGTTTTTTATTTGACGCATTCCGCTAAGGAAGGTCTTAAAATTGTGGTCGTTTATTGGATACGCTCGGGAATTTTATACGCGTGCTCGCTATAAAATTAGCGCAACGATCGATTTAAAATTGAGTTTATCACAAATAAAAAATGATTTTATGCGAGCATTTAAAACATTTAACTCCGACGTTCCAAATACTTCAGCCCTTTTCGAGCGTGTTTTTGTCGCCGTTCGAGCGAAAATTATGCCTACATGTCGTGAGAGCTCTTTCAGAAATTATCGAGCATTGAATTCCTGTGTAATTACACATTTTTTCCGATGATATTGAATTTTTCGAATTGCCTCATAACCGTTGAACTATCACGTACCGCATAAAATTGTTTTAGATGAGATTATTGTAATGAGTGCTCACAATGGTTCGTTGTTTGCTCCGGGAGGTTTTCGTTTGTGACGATTTATCACAATAGCATTTCACCTGACGTTTCGCATATTATATGGTGAGTGGTAGCCGATGGTGTACGAAAACGTTCATAAACAATGTGAGCCGATAGTGTAAATAACATTAATGGTATTTTCGTCGGGAAAAATCTCGCGCGTACGCGAGACTTACTATATCTTGCACGAAACCGCAATCGTCCATTACATTAATCTCTAAAGAACGCCAAGAATTTTCGCCTTTGATAAAGTGCTTCTTTTTCTGCGCCGAAGAGACAATCCAACTGAGAAATAATCTGCGATGGCTGATCGTAAATCTTGGAATTAAAACGATCCCTGCAACCGGATCTTGAATAGCAAATTTTTTCGAATAGACACCGAGAAAATTTATTAGAAATTTTTCAAGTTACATAAACTATAGACGTGCATCGGCTAAACTGTCTTTGACAAAAAAATAGAAATTCAATTGAAATTGAATGCTTCGAGAAACTCGCTTAGAATTAGAATATCAGGGATGCTATTCAATCTACTTATCCTAATTCGAATTTGAATTAACTTAATAAATTCATATTCAATCGTTTTAACGTAATCGAATATAACTAGTCTAATCTATAGTCTGATCTATGTAAACATATAAAAATCTGATTTTTAAACCTAACATTCTTACCCAACTTGACTCATCGAATGTCACGTCGCTCGAATAGTACCCAAGTACGTCTCCAGGATAGAACTTCAAACATACTTTAGATGAAAATCTCATTCGAAACATTCACAAAAGCGTCTATTTTATTCATTCAAATCCTCAAGCTTAATTTCACACGCCAAACTTAAAGTTTGATCGATCGGCCGTACAAAAAGGGCGGAATGCGACCCTTGCGCAATGCAACCACGAATGTCTCGACTTCGACCCAGACCTCTGGCGTCGTTGAACAGCTACATAACATCAACGGCATTTTAACATCTTTTTAACATCTCGCCAAGAGTGCAGACGTCGCGTCTTACCTCTTGCGCAGTACATCGCGAGGCGCCAACACCTTCCGGAACTGCATTGCTCGACTTTAAACCACATTTTTTTGATGATGGAATCTGATATTTTTCCGATTTTGGATGCTACAGTAAAGCCTCGCATAATGAGCATAATTCATAACCTAATCTTAATTGTAATACATTAAGTTAAACAATACTTGTCAAGTCAAGAAGCATAAGACGTCACAATTATCTTTTCTTTTGACACTCGTTAAAAGTCAATTTTTCTTATACATGCTCTTTAAGCGAAGTTCTTCTGTACAAAAATTTCATAAAATTTTAGATGATTAAATTTAAGATCAACGTTCAATTTCTTCATAATCGTATGAAGCGAATTTCATACGATTCGTATTCAATTACTCGTATAAGGTTACTCAAAAGGGTATCAATTTCGAATTTCCGCATTCGCATCAAATTCGAAATTAAATATCGCACATGAATAAGGTTGTTCTCGCAATTACTTCATTCGAATTCATAAGTGATTTGCTTCTAAAATGGCACGTGATAGTAAAACCGCGTACATATTCTACATTTACATATTACCGAATTGAAATATTAATACGAGTACGTGATATTATTCGATTTTTTCCCAATGTCCGTTTTTTGTTCGAGCAGTAAATGGCGATTGTTTGCGATCCTATTTAGAAATTGTTTCTGTATCTAAACTGTCTTGTGCACAATAGTAACGCTACGTTAGGGCGTGACTTTGTGGTTTTCAAGGCGATGTAAATAAATTATGAAAATTGGCAATTGTTCGTCATACTATGATTCATGAAAAATTTCAAATTTCCATCCGCCTGAAATGTGAATCTATTGTTGAATAACATCCTGTATGGGTTCAAATAAAAGGATTGCCATAGAAACTTTTCTATAAGATATTAGAAACATATTTAGATTTTTTTTAATGTACGCCAAACAAGAAGCTTAACTCTAGTTAATATTAGAAATGATATTCTTTATTTATTAAGTTCACTTAACGAACCAGTCGAGTTTGTTTTCGTTCGATTTTTATTTGATGTCAGCAGGTTTCAATGATATTTTTCGAATCTATATAGATATGAAGTTATAATCTTGCCTCGGATCATTATTATAATATTACGGATAATATGTTGAAATCACACATGATACGTTTTAGATTTTATCTTAAGCGTTTGTTTCATTTATAATTTTTGCGCATTAAAATTCATCGAAGGTGAACGAGAACAATGTTTTCGTAATTAAATAATATTAGTATCGTTTAAATCTTTACGCCGAATCGCAGCAATGATTTTCATTGGAATAAATTATATGAAAAAGAATGCATGAGGTAATAATTAATACCTATAGCAGAACATTTTTTTACAACACATGAATCACATGTCTACGAAAAGACAATCGAACAACTTTAAGGGAAACAGGATACTGACAAGACAAGGTTACCTGCTCATGTTGTGAGACTCGAAAAGATTAATTGAGTAAAAAATTACGAATTTTCATACATAATAAATCATTTTTTTGCTTAAAACATTACCAGATTACGCACTCGATCACAGCTTTATTTACATTGAATCGAAGCAACAAAAACGTTCAAAAATGCGATTCGTAAAAGATGGAATATATTAAATTCAATTCAGTCATCTTTTCACATGAATATTTTGCAATCAATATTTGTAATCAGTTGTGCACTAAGCTCTGAAAGCAGCTCTATTTGAAAGGTAAAGGGTACTCTAGATACAATTAAAATATTTTCAAATGGAATCCAGATATAAAACGAGCTCCCGTTGCGTTTCAAACAATTTAATAGGATGATATGCAAAACTATTACATGCTCGAGCTTTGTACACTCATCCCTCGATTTACGCAGCAAACACTTAAAACAAAAATTTCGTCTATAAAGAATATAATTAACATTAAAAAATATGACTTTTTCAATGTAGATTCTGATTCAAATTCAAAAAAATAAAAAATAAATGAATTAGAGAGAAGTGTACTACGATATAGAGGATCTTAATGCACATACCATTGCAAAGTTGGAACGAAAGGCGCCTATCCGAAGAAATGCCTCTTCGATGTCTGGCTTGAAAAAGCACCTCGATCTTGCGCCGCATAAACTACGACGACCTCATGCTGCTTCCGAAGATCAGCGACGAGATACGGTCGAAAGTGCCGATCGAGATAAAAGCGGTATATAAAAGTGTCGTTTTTCACGTGATTGTCCGAAACGATGACTCCATTCGGCTCCGAAAATCCATTTGCGATTTTTTAGAACAATCGAATGTTTTAATCGATCGATCCATGTGAACATCTTGTTCGATCAACGTCATAAGTTCTGTTCGATTCGATTGTGTAATTGGAAATTGCGTGAGATGAATATACGAAATGTTGCACATCGATCAATAGAGTTTTGTTCTGGTCGATATATCGTGATCTATTGGTTCGATAAGAGTGCGGTTTTAGTTCAGAATACATATTTCAATTTAAAGAATGTGACATGTGGCTGCGAAACCAGCCAGCCTCAATCCTGACCTTTCACCGGAAGAAAAACCAACACCCAACTTGCTCAACCAATGGCATTGACAGTGATAATTCTTCCAAATTTAAACGTGTGTCGAAAAAAATGATGAACGAGAAATTTTCTTAACACGGACTTTTTCATCTGAACGTCAAATCTATCACAGTTCGATTATAACTTATGACACGTGATAATTATAAAATTAGAGTTAACGATAAGACTTCTTAATTAAATACGGCCTTGATTTTTTTATTATTTTAGTGTATGCTTTAGATAATTATATGAGATTTCTAGGAAATATTTAAAGCATTTAATTTTTCTTATTAAATAGATCAATTTTTCTAATACGTATTTTTTTAATTTCAGGTGGCAGTGTTAGCAATGATCAGTAGGATATCCCCAGTTGGTGCTCTTCCACTTCAGCAAAATGCCGTAGAAGACATAATAACTGGGCAGGAGTTTCTTACGCTTTTAGATAGCGATTCAAATAAAGAACAATTAGTTTATGATATAAATAAGAAAGAAGCTCCGAGAATAGATCGCCTCGGGGAATTATCAAATTTGCACGATGATTTGTTGCTAGATGAATCACCGAATCATCAATCGCTATTCAGTAGAAGTTCTAGGAGCAATAAGGAAGAGTCGAGGGAAAATAGTCTGAAAAATGAACCGGTTTCCATAAAGGACGAGGATATTTCGAACAACGAAGATTTGAACTTTGCCAGTTCGAGTTATTACCGAGATAATCGAAACGGCGAACGAACGAAAAACAATTTTCCATTGGGACCGAGTGCTCCTAATTTCGAAGAAGACACACCTAAGATCATCGGAGTTCGTGTAACTTCTTCTGTAGCAGTTGGACGTGGAAATAAAGCTCCACAATTGTTAGTCGATCAACAAGCCCCAGTGACACCGAATACGAATACGGAATCAGAAAAAAGTTCTAAATCGGTCCGAGCAGAAAACAAATTCAACAGTGACAGTCCTACGACATGGCGACCTTCCGTATTTCGGTTTTTGAATCAGGATTATTACAGAGGTGCTTCTTCTAATAGGCATTCGGTCACTTTGCCGGGAGGACTTGGCGGAGCAAACACTGATTATATCCAGCAACAAAAAGAAAGGGAAATGGCAAGAAACAATCCGGGACTTCTACATCCATATCAAAGGCAGATAATTTACCAAGGGAATCCGAGAGAACCTCAGAGACCACGGTCGTTTTCTTACAGCTCTGTTATAAATACATTTGGTGATTCAAAGGTTACTACAGTAAATGACTGGATATCTTCTACAAAAGCAGATTCAGTGGCTACTGAAGCTTCTGCCGGATATGTCACCATTATCAATCATGGAGGAGATAATAGAGTTGATGCAATAAAAGATATTTTAGATTCAGACGCCAACATTAAAAATGATAATGGGATAAAAATATCAAAGCTTAACACTCCATCACCGAACATTTCCCCACTGCCCATAGTATATAGTGAACCTGCTAAAATTTATTCTGAGCCTGCCAAAATTTATAGTGAGCCTGCAAAAATCTATGGAAAACCAGAAGAAATTTATTCAGAACCTGCTAAAATATATAGTGAACCAGCTAAAAATTACGGTGAACCTTCTAAAGTGTATGGAGAACCAGCTAAGGTTTACAGTGAGCCTGCCAAAGTATATGGTGAACCATCAAAAGTTTACAGTCAACCAGCATCCATATACCATTCCTTACCTTCAATTGGAAATCAACACGATGGCTTGAACCCCAAACCGAATGAACCTAGCTTCGGAGATCACCAGCGTCAAATGAAGACAGGAATTAATGATTATGGAAATGCTAAACAACCACCTAATTATAATTTGGATCACAATAATGAAACTCGAGGACCATCCATGTCTCAAGGAAGAAGTAGAGGATCAGTAGAACAAAATTATGAAGTTGACGAATCAATAAGTGTTATGACCAATGGCAGAACACATGGAGTTCAGGATAAAAATAATGATGATAGTCAGAAGGTGGGTTATGTGGTCGAAGGTAGAAATTATAGGAAATATCGAGTAGAGGAACGTACATCTGATGGTTTTATAGTCGGTGAATATGGTGTAGTTAGTCATGATGATGGAAGTTTAAGAGGAGTGAGATATACCGCTGATGGTACCACAAACCCGAGGCTCATATATGATGCTTTGATGAAATTTTTATCCTTATAGATGATGCCATCAATTGATGCCATGATAATACTCAATTATCTTTAATTGAAACAGTCATATTTTATAGTTTGATTTTATTGTTATTTGGAATATGTATACGATGAATTGAAACTTGGAATAAGGTCTAATTTTTTTTCTTATTTATAACAGTTAAAATGTATTTTTATGACAGTGCATCATTAAATGATGTATTTGATTCATCATAATGTATTTATTCTGAGCTTTAGTTTTCAACTAAGTTATTGTGTGAAATTTGAAATGAAAAATGTCATTTGATTTTCTCAATAATAATTATTTGTATTGAATAAATTTTGTGACATAAATGTGTATTCTTTCATTAGAAAAAATATTAATACATATTTGTTTTAGATTTAACAAGTTTCATCAATCTTAGAGATTGATGTTTAATAATGTAATACGATCGAGTTTCGGTTAGTATGTAGTACATTCTAAGTTTTATTAGATGATATTCTACAGTTATTATGGACTAGTCTATAAAATTTTATAGTAAAAAACGAATTCTTCACATAATTTGATTATAATATCTATTTATATTTGATGATTAAAATACAAAGTATTGAAAAACATAAATTATTGTAATAATATTACAGGACAAAATCAATAAGCAAGTGATTAATCATATATTTTCTAACTTCAATATTTTTTCATCCAATTGATACTTGGATACCTATTTTTGAATACATACATAGGTATGTACGATAAAATTTTTGAGAACGAAATAAATTGAAAATGAAATAAGAAATGATTTTTAATATTTTATTTTTTTATAAGCTGCTCAACTCTAACAATAAAATATGTGTATTTATATAAACTTTTTTAAATCAATTTATACTTTGTGAGAAAATTTGATATGCTCAATTTTAGTACAGATGAATAAAATCAAATGACAGATTCTTTGTTGAATTAGTTTATTCTTTCAGTGTTTTTTTCATAATACAATTATAATTCGTAATTTCATTGACATTGGATATTTTTCATACACTTTCAAGAATAATCATATGAATTAACTATATGTAATTTTTTGAAATATTGTATATTTGTAATTAATTTTTAAACCAATAATTACGTGTACTTTGCCCAAGTAAGTTAACTTTCAGTCTTGAGGATGTCTGGATAGAGTACAAATAATTATTGACTCTATAATTGAAAAAAGATTTCCCAAATAAATTTATTTCTATGAAAATCAACTACTTTTAATTGGCAGTATGATTCTTGAGATAAAATGGAGAAAAATATAAATATTCATATGAACATGAAACAGATATTAACTGGATATAATATGTACTTGAATTGTATTTTCTTCTATCATAAATGGCACAATTTAAAGACAGAAAGTTTATTAAATAAACAATCTTCTATCTTACACTTATTTCTCCTTAGCAGATAGAAATATTCTTTAATATTCAAGTCGTTGTATATTCTTAAAACACTTACAATCAACAATTTCAAACTATTATAAGCTTTTCAACATTGATTTTTTCTTTTTTTTTAATTTCACTACATATATAACACATTCTTGATATCTTACAATTTATTGTGCTGGTTGGAACATGACGTTATAACTTTAATAAAATAATTGCAGTGCAATTGGAATGCAAAAATATTGCAACAAAACACTTATGTAAGATATACACATGCTGAATATAAATACATGTATCACGAAACATTTTAAGTTTATGTTATCTAATATGAAAATTCTAATATGGAAAATACTTTAAAACTTACCGGATCAGTACTGATCCTTGAACATTTGCAACAGTTAACAACACTCCATAAAGTTTTGTATCTAATTACAATATAATAAAATCTGAGAATAAACATGATATTGACATGCAAATTGAATAAATATTATATTTCAATCGGAATGGCTAGTAAAAACATACACAACTCACATTTTTCTTTAAAATTATGTGTTGCATTGTATAACAAGATTGAAAATAAGAACCTTCTACATGATTATTTATTTCATACGTAGGTATATTATATTAAGAACACAACACTTTTGATTATTATAACAATTAAAAAAAATGGTTTGATAGAAGTTATTTCTTACAATTGTCTCTTTAAAGAGACATAATAACTTTTAAATTTTCTCACCGTTATTTGATAATCAATGAGTAGATTCTATTTTCATCAGTGAATAAATATTCAATACGATAAATAATTATAACAGTTTTTAAATAACTAAATGAGCTAAAAATATATATTTATTTTCCAAAACAGTATTTAAGGAACATTATTAGAAATTTTAGCATACATATAATTAACACCTGTAAATTGGTCATCGACAATTGTTTAATAATTAGCATTATTCTCTAAAATGTGTTTCAAACATTCAACAATATATTGTGAAATTTTTCAAAATATAAAATCATCATTTATGTAGTAAAAATAAATATCTTAAACATTTTTCTCAACATTTTCAATTAACTTAATAGATAGAAGATTCAAAAAGTATCCCTTAAAAATAATAATGAATATTACTCATTTTGTTTTTTACCTATAATATTATCACATTGACCAAATAAAGCAAGCAACAATTATTATAATATAATAATTCATTAAAAAAAATATATTTTTCATACACATGCGTTTGCAATAAATTAACTCTCTACTATAATCGGCACAGCCAATTATACAATCGTAATTAATCATAATTTTCAGATTCCTGTTGAACGAGCTTAAATCTTCGAGGACTCTTAACACACATCGAACCATGACCTTCGAAGGATATGCGACCCTTCATTTGTAGATATCTTTTGATGTAACGGCAGACTAATTTTGTTGGTCTCTGTTGCCACTCATCCAAAACTTCTTTTGGTGCACATACCTGTATTAAAACATGATATTATTTGTGGTTGAATTTCTTTAATGTAATAAGTTATATGATATTTGTGTCTGAAGAAAACATACCTGATCTCCTTTTAGCCGATCTAGTAATGTAACACAAATAATGGCTGCTTTAATTCCAGCATGATGAGTAAGTGATGCAAATGCTAATGATTCCATTTCAATGTTTACGACTCCAGATTTATGAATGCGTTCTAAGTATTCCATTTTATCAGTTTCAGCGAAATCACAGAAAGCGCCATCAAGTCGCCCTTGTCCTTAAATAATAAAATATTATAAAATTACCTACACTAGAATATTGGTTCAAAAGAAAATTATTATAAATAAAACAGTAATGTATTACCTTCATAAAAATCATATGTACACATTGTTTTACCACTAACTGTATCATACGGATCTTCAGGATCAGCTAAGGCTTTTAATTCTTTCACAACTCGTCGGTCTAATTTGGCTGGACGTTTCACACTTTTGCCTAAGACTAGCTACAAATAAACAAAAAATCAAAATTTTCAAACTGCACATGAATAAAATAATCATTTATAACATATTTACCAAATCAAGGTAATTGTTTAAAGCTCCATCGACAGCTTCTTCAGTTATAACAACCTGACCTCCTTCCAAACCGATTCCTCCACATGTTCCTATACGAAAGAAAACAGGATCCTTTGCACGTGCATGATACATTAACTTTATAACTTCATGAAGGAGAATTCCTATTGAAGGTATTCCCATACCATGCTGTATACAAAAAATATTTATTTAATACTTCAATCTATATAAGTCATACCATAATTACAAAATATTATAGTATGGACACTCACGCTAACACATAGCACTGGTCCAACTTTGTACATTGAATAACGATATGAATATTGGCTTATGTCCAACAAAGTAGTTCCACATGGAAGTTTATGTCCGATTTCTTCCATAATGTGATAGGCAAATTCTTCCATTCTTTTAGGTGTTCCTCCCATACACACAAACTATTTTATTAAAATAAAAATAATTTCAAATTTTTCATTGATACTAGCAAAAATAATCAGTAATAATAGTACCTTAACATCTCCAAACATTTCAACTAAATCATGAGATCCACTTCCCAACGCCAAGTGATATAAAATATCTTGATCCATCAATTCAATGTTAGGATTTCGCAGTCTGACTGTACCATCTGGATATCTGAAGTAAAAAATTAAAATTTAATTCATTCATTATATGATAATTACCAATTAAAAATGGCCGTAAATAAAAGCTATCTTCATGTAATTTCATTGTTTATAATAATTGTTATTATCAACAAAAGAAGGTAATTCTCTTATGTATAAAATTAGATATTTAAAACAGACAGATGTCACAGAACTGCTTATAACAGGATTCAAACGAATTTGCACAAATTTAATTGATTCAAGTGTAAGCAACATAAGAACCAATCTAAAGAATAACAACATAAAATATATTTTAATATAAAACACAAATTAATTGTAAAATGATATCTGATAATTTTAATTATTTGGTTAGAGCTTTTTACCGATAATTACTCAACTTGATTTTCTCGACGTTTTTTCTCTATTAGGATATGAACATATCAGCGATAAAAATTGCAAGGAAAAAAAACACCAAAAAACCCAAAATTCTTATCAAATTCTAAAAAAAAACATTTACTAACGCACAAGCTGAGTACATAACTAACGATTGAATGTTTCTATAAATAAATCTTTTTTGTATAAAAATTCGACATATTTTTGTATGGAAAAAATGAAAAGAATATTTGCATAGAATAGAATTTGTATAGAAATAGAACTGTATGCATTAATATAGACCTGCACTTTTCGATTCCATTCACAGACAAGCTTTCATGTCCCTCTGAACGTCCGTTGAGCTCACAACCGTTGTAATGCACCTCTCTATCGTCGTACTCCATATAATCGCAAGTGCAAGGCATCTTGAATTAGATGAGGAGACTGATGGAGGAGATTCAGCACAGCAATCGAACAACCAAACGATCGAAGACACGGAGAACGAAAGGCGACTAAGAGCTGACTCCTCACATTTATAACGAACGCCACAACCACCACCACGACGACATGGAACCGAATGTTTATTTTGATGCGTGGAGTTTTTGCAACGCAAACGTAATGCCACTGTGAGATAACAGACACACCTCCAATAGTACGTCATCGTTGTACAAACATGGGGGAATGTTGGAACTGTTTGAAAAGGCATTAGATGTTTTTTTATTCGGCAGTGAAATCTAAATTCTTATGGCCAGGTGTGCGAATGAGCAGTGTCGAAATTTATATTGATATAGGTACGTGTGACATGGCTGGTTTAATTTTTTCTATTATTCGCACATGTTTGTGTGATTGTTTGACCTTCATTAACATCAATTTAGACTTGTATTTTTAGAATAAAAGGAGTGTTGTTGTGATTCCGATGATGATTCCTGTTTTTTGCTGAGTCGTTTTGCTGGTTTCCTGCATAATGTGTGGATAATTAAGGAAATTATGTAAGATGTCGATGGTATTTTAGACTGGATAGTGATTTAGTGTTTATTTCAAAAAATAATGGTAAAAACTGAAAAAAAATGAAATGTTTAATGTAATTGATTGTAAACATTTTTCAATCAATAATGAAATCAATTGATCAATAAGGGAGTTTGAAATGTTTAAAATTCAGACCGGAAATTTCGAATATATGTATGTATACTCGTACTTTCTTCTTCACAAATATTTATGAAATAAAATGTCTAATTCAAAAATCACTTTATATGTTTTGAGATTCCACTGTAACTCAGACAAACATAAAGGTTAAAATTCGTATGAATTTTTTTCCGCTGTGAATTATATTTCCTCAATACACTTTTTCATTGACCTCCAAAATAAAAATACACAATGAATGTCAAATGACATAGAAAAGTTTCAATTCCTGCATCAAAAATAAATAATAAAGTGCAACATAAACAGATGTATCGTCTACTACAGCAGTTGTGATAATAATTCAAATTTAACAAATTATAATTTGTATGTGTGATTAATATTTAATTGCGCACGTGTAGATAAATTATGTCGAATCGATTACACTACACGAAACGAAAAAGAATCTATTCCATAGGACAGAAAAAACCGGATTTATCCGGTTTTCAATGCCATAATTGTTTATATCCGACTATTAGTTTGATAAAATTGCATTCGCACAAGTATGCGAGTGTTATTAGAACTGTAATAGTGGATTTCATACATAAGCAGGTACCTATGTGTACCATTTTCTATCGAGAAATCGATTTCTAGAAAAAACAATTTTCATTTTTGAAAGCAAACATGGATTTTCCTTTTTTGTTTCATTTCAGAGAATTAACGAAACGTCACGTGTTTAGTTTTCCGTGCAACCAAAGTCCGGTTAAATATTTGCTCATGTAAAAATATTCGTCTACTCGCGTAATATAATCGGTAAACACATTTTTTTCATCAGAATGGCGAATATTTTTCATACTATAAATAATTTAAATCTGAAACGTACTACGCATATATTATTATAAACGTTTTCTTCAAACTAGTCAGTTGTCCGAAGAATTGGCTGATGTAAAATGATGAAATAGTTCGAACGATTCCCATTAGTGATCTTGGCTATTCACCACAATATGAATTTTAAGTTTTCCCGGTTGTTCTTAATTGCTTAAGGAGTTATTCTGCATGCAATGCAATTTATATATTACTGATAAAAATTTTCTATTACATCATTAATAAAATATTTCGAAAATTTCAATTTGATGTGAGATTATGTAAAATGACACATTGTCGCGTTAAAAAAAATAGTATGACGCACAACGAATTGAGTGAAATCTACGTGAATTCGCATAATCAGAATGATTAGTTTTATCGCTCAATTTTGTAATTTTGTTAATTGATCATATCTTTATGGAAATTCACGGTCAAGTGCAACAGCAAATTTTGAATGATAATGCTCTTTTGCTCCATTCAAAAAAACATGTTATTTGTAAACATGAATTTGAACTAGTTTTTATGTAAACGTCTCGATAACTTTAATAACGAAGATTTATCATTGACATAGATGGACAAATAATGCTTCTTAATTGTATTCATGCATCGTTTACGTGTTTTACACGAGTTAAAATTGGACGATCACGTTTCTTTTAGAGGATGAATATTTTGTATCATTCGTTTCTGATTCGATGAAGTTTCCAAAAAAAATGTTGATTAAATTTTTTCACCAAAATTATGACAGTATTGAAATTCTGATATCTAATTATCAGAAAAAATATCGTAATGTTGCGATAAAGGTTCTTGAAATTCTATAAAAGGGCTAACGTTACAGTTTTCAACATCGGAAAATCGAATTCATACACCAGATCGATTCTCAGAAATTATTATGCACATTCATTTCAGTCTTGACTTATTTTACAAATATGCGAAATCATACCTATGCTTTCCACTATAGTATACCTAGTTATCGTATTGGCCTAGATTGTTGGCTTTAGTTTCACAGCTGGGATCAACTATTGTAATTATTATGCTAAATCTGAACGATATTATACTCGTGAATATCAAATTATTGGCAATTGCATTATGGGAGTAACATTTTTTGAAGAAGCTTTATCAATTGTCTAAATAGATTCTGTGGAGTAAAAATACATTTACAGAAAATGAAAAGATCAGGTCAATAAGTCATCGCAGTTGCATTTTTCGTTATATCACCAGTAATAATTAACGTAACACGTAGATATAAACGTTCTTTTTTGTGTAACACTGCAAAAATATGATTATGCAATATTTATTGACGTACAATTATTTTTCAAATAATCATCGTATTTATACCTAGGTATTTCAATTTCTTGTTTGAGTATTTCAAGTTGTCGATGATTAAGACATGAATAAATTTGAAATACACATGAAATAATAATAAATAATTCAATTTAAAACAATTGAATAAAAAAATATTCAAATATACAATTTATTTTCATATGCTCTTACAAGCGTAGATAATATTATGTTCTCGTGAGTAATTTGTGTAATATGCTGGAAACGAAGAGCTCTCATATATGTTCGTATTATATCAACAATGATCCAGGATAATCCAGGACATTGGATCTTCACATGTGCGTTAATACGAATACAATAGTTTGTATTCTGAATGGAACGTCGAGTGGAAAATATTCACCAAGTTCTAACGGTTCGTTAACATCAAAAGTGTTAGATCATTGCAGCGTTGGTCAATCGATGACATTAGAAATATCAACTGAGTGTGCTTTTAATTAAGCCGATGATTATATCTTGGTCGGTGTATTCAAAAGTATTATGAAATCTTCTTTTTTTCTAATAATTTGATTCTTTTTTTTATCTGATAATTGATATTTAATAATAGCAGATTCGAAATACATATGATCGAATCACTTGAAATAAATGCGATATTATTTATCGATGTGTAGGTATTATATGGTGTTTTTCCTATTATCGATCAATCATCGATCAAGTCTGAACTATATTTATATGTGAATCTCAAAAGCGTTACCGCCAATCGGATTCAATTGAAATTACATCAATTTCAATCAATGCATACTTATACAGTACAGACAATTGTTTGAATAAATGAACAATATTGAATATAAAAAAGTGCATACAAACACATATCTGTTCACGTGAATCCAATTGTATGATAAAAGTCTGATGCAATCATTGCTGTCTGTGAGATAATTTTGGATGAACTTGAAAATTTTGCAGTTGACTTGAAAAATGTATTTTGAAATGATCGATATGTGTAAATTGAGCTTTTCTCTCATCATAACTTTTCATATTGAAGTATAATAATATTGTCTACCACTGTAAATCGAAACCGCGTAAATCGAGACTCCGAGTTCATACGAAAACGGAAGATAGGTTCCAGGAAATAAAAATTCGCATAAATCGATACTTCAAGTTCATATAAATTAGGAGGACAGGTTCCAGAAAACCGTGTAAAACGAGGTACGAAAAGAGAATTTTATTAAGAAAATTTATAGATTTGATAGCTCTACAATTTTATAACATGTTTAATATTAAAAGTATACATAATTACATAATTTTAATTTTATTGTTTCACCTTCTCACTGCTATATTCTAATTCTAATTTGTTGAATCTAATGCAACACACGCATTCGTGTCGCAAAATATGTATGATTTTTTTAAAAAATGTATTTTTTTACTGACCGCGTAAATCGAAGGATGAGTGTATTGTATTATTGATTACTTATCGTGCAAAAAGTTTGATCAGTATGAGAAAACGAAAATGTCAAATGGGACTAGCGCCACATCAGACGTTTTTCTTCACCATAAACATTTTCTAACGATATATAAATTATGATTACTAGTAGTGCCACGGATGTGTATCAAAATAGTTCGAAATTAATCAAACTTCGTATCGCCACGGATGTGTTTTATTCGATAATATTTTTTTTGCCATCTATGTGTGAAATAAAAAAATAACGAAAAAAATATCCCATATATACGTTAAAAGTTGCAGTTTCGTAATTAGGATGGTAGCTGAGCGGTCAACACGCGTGTGCCACGATCCGAGTTCGAGGCACGTCTGAAAATTTCGAGCATCGTTAGCGAATTTATAAAATAGATTGGATCTGGTATCACTTTTTATAAATTTTTGTCAGTTGCGTTATATCGAAAACACCGTTGAACGCATTTACATACATACACACGAAAAAGGTTGGGGTATGCTGTCTGGGGCAGAAGGGAAAATCGATTGTGTGCCCCGCTTCACCCTACCTAGTCCTGCAGGGTAGGGTGGGTCAAACAAGGGTGTCGGTTATCTAACCCAACCCCCCGACCCCTCGCCCCTCTCGCGGTGCAAATAAGCCCTAGCGTTTATGTTTTTTTCGACGGAAGGTTACGTGACTCTCGGTTAGGGGTTGAGCTGGTTAGGGGTAGCTTTGGTTAGGGATGGAGCACACCTTCGTCTCAACACCTGTCGAGTGTCTGCTCTCTGCCACAGACAGATAAGGATGTTAATATTTTATATGGGATACCTGTTGGTTGAATTTTGTGTAATGGATCACATGAGTTTTCGCTCAAAAGATTGAAATTTTTAAAATTGCGCTAAATGGGGCCTTTTTGTTTTCGGGCGATTGCGCTGAAGTGAAAATTGATCGTGCGATTTGTAAATATATAAGGAAAATCAATGATACATTCTCGTTTTATGTATTGATCGAATCGTTCGAAAGTAAGTTCTGGATATTTATTTTTATTCGTTCACATTTCCATCAATCATAAAACTAAAATGTCGTGATACTTTTGCAACATAAAAACAGATGTCTATGTACGTAATATATTTCAACAAAAAAGTACGAGGTACTTTTTGATACAGTGAGGGTTGGAACAAAAGCGTTTTAATATATGTATTATCATAAATTAAGCTAATTTAACGCGTGACGTAAATACAAAGCAGAAACTTTTCTCTATGGACGAAGTTATATGATATTTTATGAAAAGGACCGATGAATACAACGTCTTTCCTAATTATCTTCCATTTTGTCTGGTACGTGTTCGTTTTCAGCAATAAATATGTAATAACGAGCGCTGATTAGTTTTTCTTTGACCTTCGTTTATAAGGTGAGAGTACTAAACGATGAAGAAATTTTGCTCGAATTCACGGTTCATTGAAGACTCAGAATTCGAAAACGTGACACTTTAACGTTCGAAAATTGTTCAATGTCACGAGATTTTCTATGGTTTTGTTATGGATCTTTTTATTATGTTCACGGCTCCCATTCATAACGTAATGTCATTCAAGAACGTCGAAAATTACGCCGCACTATGCATAAATAACAGAAAAATTGATGAAGTTATCCAATTCGAAATGTTGCCCATTGTTTGCGAACGAAAATTGAACAAGAAAAGTTTTTATTAAAGTGTGTTTTTATGTTGACAAAGAAGAAGTTTCGAGAAAAAGAATAAACGTACGGAATGAAAGAAAAAGGTAACTCATTGTTGATATGGAGTATTAAATGAAAACGTTTCTCGAGAAAATGGACGTATGAAAAAATATACATCTTGATTAAGCCTAGTTGAAAAGAGATGTCAAAAGTAATAATAAAAATATATTGTTTTCAATTTCGTATTCGCAAGTGGTTTAGAAGAGAAAATTTTCATTTGGGTTCGCAAAATGAGCGAGATTCCATTTTCTTAGAAATTTAATTTCTTCAAGCGTATTAACGTGCAGCTCTTTTTGATATAAAGAGATTGCTTTGAATATTTTGCTTATTTCATAAAATACATAAAAAGGGAATATAAACGTATTTTTCCAGAACCTGCGCCAAAACTTGATAATATTATATTATAACACAACCAATTTTATAAAAGAAAACTCCAACATTTACAATCAATATTGGGCGACTTCTAATTAGTGTTAATTTTCATTATATTAAATCAAAGAAATAGAGTATTTTATAGTCAGAAAATTCATGTAATATATCATGAAAAATATCTGGGAAAAGAAAATAAATTTGAAAAAACTACAAAACTCCCGAGACTTAAGCTCGCGTTGAATTCGCGACCTCTTTAACTCACCGAACTTCCGAATGGGAGTTGTTCAGTTTTTCCCCGGCTTTGCAACCCAGAATTTATAACTATACGATCCTTTGTGAAAACCCTGTCTAGAAAAATCCTAGATTTTCCCCATTTTTTTTTCTGCAGTCGACTCTTGGCGTTTGACTGGGGCGATTTTCTCACGCGACGTTTTCCGCATGAACGGTTTCATTTTCCTCTTTGCGAATGTCGAAACATTGTCTATGTTGTATGATAGGTGAGTTGAAACGTTGTCTGTCTGCAGGTCGACATCCGTTTCAGTGCTTTTGTTCTGAAAGAGACTCGTTGCACAATGGCTGTAGTGGTTCTTGCATCCACTCGTATGGTGGTCTAGATTTAACGATCCTCTCCGTCTATTTAAAGCCTTATGCACGTACAAAGTGTATGTGATGTCTTAAATCATCTATATATATAAATAAAAATGAATTTATATGTGTGCTATTTATGAACTACTTAATAGCTAATACTTTCGCAGTGAAATTTTCCAGAGTTATCATCTAGACTAGTTTCTGCATCATTCGAATTTTAAAATTTAGACTCAAGTTCAACAAATCGTGGTATTTACAATCGGATTAAAGTCCATACAACGCTGGGTCATTGAAAATACTAACATATCAAAAAAAATATAGGTTATTTACTTATGATTCGTTTCTGATTTTACAGTGCTCTTGATTGATAAGAATAACAGTACGTTTAACATTGAAAACTTCTAGAGTGTATTGCAAACAAGGATGTTTTCTTATTTCGATGTTTATCTATAATGGCGAACAAACAGATTGAAGCCTTTGTCTTTTACGAACGAAACAAATTAAGTGTTTTCCTTTGAAAGAAAAACAGAGTGTTGGAAAAAGTTTTCGGAAATTTGAACATCAAAGCTTTATACGAACATCGTGAATTCACGTTAAATTCTCTCTTTTTTTTTTAATTAACTCTCTAAGGGAAAATTTTATTCATAAATATTTATACCTCTCGTTGTTGCTTTAAATATTGAAAAACTCATAAAAATTCTATTCTATTACAAAGTAAGATTGAACGATTCAATAATTTGATTTGCCTCAAAGGAAACAAATCGAAATGAAATCTCTTAGATTTTTTTCATTTTCTTTTCAAAAGATCAAACGTTTTATTATCTTGAAAATAATAAGCTTTTCTCGATATTGAATTGATAATTATGAACATAAATAAAGACGTAAATAAATATAGTGCATAAATGTAGAATTTGAAAATATGCATAGCTACATATGTATACTCGTATTTTACGAAATATAAGCACTCATACCTTAAAATAGAGTGATGTTTAACAAGACTTCCATTTTAACCGAATCGTATAAAAAACCAAAATAAAACACTTATTTATAAAACACTTAAAATAGCATTAACCTCGTCGAAGGTCATACGATACTAGAGCTCTTTGTTTGCGAACTTTAAAACGTGAAAGCTGTCTATGAATTAGAATCGAAACACGAACAATCTAAAAAATAGAACATGAAGATTTCGACACATGGAAAAAAACTGCAGCATTACGTAATATTGTTTCATATCGTTTATACTAAAAATTTTATTAAAAATGTATAAATAAATGCAAAATAAATGATACTCACTCATCTCGAACTTCATCGTGATCGAACGACATCTTCGTAGATTTCCTCGACAAAAACCAGCGGACAACTAAACTGTGACACGACAATCAAACATGAACACTTTAATAAAGATACGCAGTGCAAACATACAAGATAATCTACGATTTGCTAAAATCGGCAAATAAAAGTGCTTCGATATATACGTACAAATTGAAATTAAACCGAAGAAAAGTGGGCTGTCGTTAATGGGGCGTGTGGATTCCTCGGTCGCGTGACAATAGCAAAAATCGATTTTCCGACCGTCGGAAAAGCGGAAAAGCGTCCTCCTTGGTCGGAAAACTCGACGAGACTGAAACGTGGTTGGGGTTGGTTGGTCTTTTTCGGGAAAGCAGCCCCTGGATAAAAGGCGCAGGCGCTCGAGGCTCGTGTGAACTTGGCTCGAAATGTGATATTGGTCATGTTCCTTTTTGGTCTTCTTGTGCGAAATTGGATCAAGTTAGTCCTCGTTGAATTTTTTTTTATTGAAATTGGTCGTGGGAGTTTTGAATTTGAAAATGTTTAGCTTGGAGTTAATTGATTTATTGAAGATTGATGTTGATGTGGAAAATTTTGTAAGTGATCTAGTTAAGTTTTGTTCGAGCGGCAGTTCTGCTGCTTCATGCGGGACAATGGCCTATAATAATATAATAAACTTGATGGGTTGAAATTATGTTTATATACTATTGTTTTGAGAAAATAATCGATCGTGATTGTTATATAACAATGGGTGTTGATTGGTTATATTTATTATGATGATATTGATGATGAAATAAAAATTTATAATTGGATTTGATTGTGACGATCATGAACTAAATATATCAATGTGAAAATAAGTTTTTTTTTTAATAATAGTTTAAAAATCGAATTTCAAATATATTAGTCATATGTATAAATATTTTCTTTTTGGTTTACTCAGAATTTTTCTTCTTAATCACTCACTTTCAGTGACAACACGCAATATTGCTTCGGAAATTTCCTCATAACTATATTTATCTGACCACAAATATATAAAAACAAATATTTTTATATACAAAGATATTGATTATTACAATATTGAAAATTATGTATATTTCAGAAACTATTATATAAAATACGTAATGAAAGTGTTTGACAATCGATTCAAAAAGATATAAAACAAATGAATTGATTAATTTTTCACCAATGTCGTTTGTTTGAATGAAGAAAATAAAGGCTACAGAAACAATGAATCTCTTTCGCAATATGATGTTCCATTTTTATAATATTGTATAAAAAATGCATGCTTAACACTTTTTAACCGTGATGTATACAATGCAGGTGAGTTAATCCGTTAAACCTCGATTTTATGGCATATCGATCGCATTCAAGACAAATAACAACAAACAACAAAAGACCGCTTGGAAAAAAATATAGAACGACAAACCTATTCGACCAAGAACTTCGATTGCCCAAAAATTAAACGATTTTGGTATAAAAACTGTAAACTCCGTCAAACGGCATCAGTCGCATTCGACAACAGCTTAGATATCTTAGAACGATACAAAAGTCCATCGTAAAAATGGCTAAGGCTAAAAATATTCCAAAGATTCTATTCCTGTGTTTAGCAATTGCTACATATGTGTCATCTGTCAAAGTAGAATCGGAAAATTACGAAGAACTTCCGAGGAATTACAATTTTCACTATCAAAAGTCTGGAGAACTTCTGAAGGCTGCATCTTCTAACATCCCTTATGTGAGTAGATATCAAATTGAAGAAAGTGACTACGAACCTGGTGATTATGCTGAAGCAGAATCTGCAAATTTCGGAACATACGATATTGGAAGTGCTGGAGGACAATATATCGGAGGATATCAAGGAGGTTTCCAAGGAGGATTACAAGGAGGCTTACAAGGTGGTCATGGATTGAGTGGAATTAATCAATTTGGCAATCTAGGATATTCTGGACATGCTGGTAGGGTTGGGATTGGAGGAATTGGTGGAGTCGGAGGAGTTGGAGGAATAAGTGGAGCTGGAGGAATTGGTGGAGTTGGAGGAGTTGGAATAGGTGGATTATCTGGAGCTGGAGGCATAGGACATGGCCAATCTGGATTGTACTCTGGTGGAGGAATCGCTCAAGGTCCATATCTTACTGGAGGTATTGGAGGTATAGGTCATCAAGGAGTTCAGGTTTCTGGTGGATATGTCGACAAGAATCAATATGAATCGGCCAAGAAAAATACTGGAGATGAAAACGTATCAAAAGTTCAAGCAAATGCAGGTAGTACAGCAAGTCAAGGTAGTCAAGGATTCAATAGTGGAGCTGCAGCTCAAAGTAGTTCTAAAGGTGATACTGGATATTATAAAGACGAAACTGCTAATAAAAATCAAGTAGGAGATGGAAAACAATACCAAGGAGCACAAAATTTTGATAAATCAGGTACACTTTTTTAAAAACAATTTAAATACCAATCTTGAATTTTTTATCCATCATTTTAAACTTCCATAGGCAAGCAAGGTGATTCTGAAAATAGTCAGAAGAGCCACAAAAAAGGTCATGTAACCAAAGGATTCAAATCTTCTCATAGAAAAGATGAAGAGGAAAAAACGGAAACATTCTATGATGAAGCTCATGATGAAGCTGATCGCAAAAACTTTGGTCAAAACCAAGGAGCTTATGGTGAAAATTCTCAAACATCCTTCAAGGGTGGTGAAGAAAAAGAAATTCTTGATTCAAAGGCTCAAGGAAAAGAGGGACATTTCGATTCTCAAAACAAAGTAGATGACTCTAAAGTTAATAAGGTGCTTATTATTCACATTCAGTTATTTTCAGATATCATGAAAAATAACACAAAATACATTACTTTTATTTTCAGGATGAATACGGACAAAAGGTTTTCAAAGATAACGCAGAACAATTGCATAAAGTAAATGGCTTGGGAGCACAAACCATTTTAGGCCAACAAGAATCATCTGGAGAATTTCACAGTAAGAAACCATATGGTATTTTAGGCATTAATGCTGATTGATAAAATACCTAATTCAGACATCAGAAAGTCAAATGGATACTACTCATTAATTATTTTGTACCGCTTTTGTATATTTGCAAATTTACCTATTAATAAATAGAAATTCTATTTTCGAATACATTCAACGAGCATATTTTATTTTTTTCATTTGTTGTTTATTTCACAACATATGCACCTATCTCACTAACCATCATACCTAATTATTGATCAATAGAAGTATAAAGAGCTATACATTTATAAATATATTGATACCTAGGTACCATCCATTATCTAAATTGACTAATATATTATTTATGTTTTGAATGCAATATTGATAAGCTAATATCGAATCAGTAATTAGAATTTTATAAATTAGGATAGATAGAAAATAAAATGTTTCATGCCCTAGAAACTAAACATCTATCAAAACATAAATTATATAATATTATTGAGACATCTATACACAAAAAGTGAAGTAGTGATAAAGCAGTTTTAGATTATCCTGTTGCGGAAAGTTATATATTTTTTTTACAGATGTCTCTTTTCAAGTTGTAATTTTGGTTATATTTTGAAAAATATTATTCGAATGAACAAATTAATATTGTGATTAAGAAAAGACTTCTAAAAATAAAACAGATGTTCATTTTCATCAAATATACAATATATTTCAATTTACAATATAAAACATGATTTATAAACATATATCGACAACGAAACAATGTACACACAGTAAACATAATTCTATAAATGCAATATAAAAAAGCAACATCCAACACTGGCATAGATCTCAAAATAACAGATCCGAAAACAATCGCATCGACCAGTGAATAAATCCCCAAATGTCTTCAATAAAAGAGCATCCGAAGCGACCTCATTAAGATCGAAATCTGTCTACGCCGAATCGTTTCTTTTCGATCAAATGAGATTCTTTTTGTCGTCTTTCATTTTCTCTTCGTCGTTATGATTCGTGGCGCCATTTTCCCTTTCGGATCCTATTTTTCCCGCCTCTTCCGTTTTCTGCGAAGGCAAATCGCCCCCGTTGCTATCGGCTATCCTCAATTTGGGAGACTTGATGGTGACTTTGTTATCATTCACGTTTATTTCCATTGTCTCGTTGTCGGAGCTTGCATTATCTCCGCTTTTGCTGACGCTGTCTGTAGCCGTGCAGACTCCACCATAAGTAGAAGCAATAGGGACCTTATGATAAAATTTCAAAATTAGTCAAATTGATTATTTTTTATATAATATTTTGATAATTTACCATGCTGACTGCAGTATGAGATGTCGATCTGGGACAACGATCTGAACGTGATGGTGCATTTGTTGGTGGTGGTCCATGAATTAGCCTCAATCTGATAACCATTGCTGCTGCAATTAGTACTCCAGCTGCTAACATCGCTTGAAGAGCTGCTACCCATAGAGATGTATCGCTAGTTACACTGTTAAAAAAATTAATCAATCATTTCGATACTTTAAAAGTTGATCGTTTTCGATTTTTCTTTCGATCCAATTTTCTAAATACTTAAACATCTGAATCGATATCGTAATTGTGCACAGTCGAGAGTAACAACGTACGAAATTACTTCCATTTATTTGATAGCCATCCGCGAAACGTTCGAACGTTTAATATCGCGCTCTTCCACAGCAGGAATGCAATAGATTTTCTCGAGACGTTTCCCGAATGAAAAAATTATATATCTACAACGAAAATAATACTCGAACACAACACGGTCCTTGTTGGTTCAGGGATCCACAGAAGATGAGGATTTTACGCATCGCCGAACGCTTATTTATGTACCCCGTTCCCTTGTGTGATATGAAAGCAAAGGGGCTTTTTCGTCAATACGAATGTGACGTGTCAAAGATGCGTATCCGGATTTCCGGATTCGGATTCGAGTGTTGATTTCATATTATGTGGATTGAATCCGGATTAATATTAGATTTATGTAGATGTGGATTCTGAATGCAAATGGTTCGTTTGATCACTTGCTCTAAATAATGATATGACGAAAATTCCAAACAACTCTTATTTGAAAGCTAGCAAAATTATTATCTAATAGATAACTAAAAATAAATCATATTGATGCGAAATCTTTCGATCATATATTGCTAATTAGTAAGTGATAACAACTGATAAGTTCTGTAGGGAAAAATGTTTGCACGTCGCTTAATGGCTTAATATGAAATATCGACCCTAAATAAACACATTCAAAATCACTGCAATATCAAGTGCACTATAAAAAATCAAAATATTCTAACTAAATCGATATATTCATTTCAAATACAAATTAAAACTCACATTTGTATATGAGTTTAATAAGAATGAAACATCTCAAAATATCAACTTTAGTGTAACCAAAGGTGTATTAATTGTCCAAAACTTCGATCATATCATCCAAACTTAACTGTAATTAAATGATTCATCACGAAGGGAAAACCCATCATCCCACCTGTAAACTGTAACCTACTCCATCTCACTTTATTAGGTTGGCCTAGTTGGATAGGTACCATCAACACATTACATATACAAACTCTAAATTTAACGATTCAACTTAACACAACCCAAATCGATTCCAATCAACAAACCCGACTCCAGACCAAAATCGATGCACATTCTGAAAACCCTCACCTCTCTCCATGTCGATGTCTCTTGAAAATGGTGTTGAAAGCCAGCACGAGTAATGCAAAGTGCATTAGACAAGCAATGGCCCAGAGCACTATTTCCACCCAAGCACCACCCCTTCGACCTCCAGCATTACGATGAACACTTCTGTGTATACTCCAGGCTGAAAACCACATTCAGATTGTATAAATATATCGTTATAATACACGTTTCCACGAGTGGAAATGTTCGCACAACACAATTCTCGCTTCGATCGAACAAATTAATGGCATACGTCGAAGATATACATAGATAGAGGTTGATGTAATTATCGAGTTTTAAATATAAAAGGAGGAATTCGTATCGGTTTTAGTTTTGCGATTTATAAAAATCTTTTTATAATAGAAGGATGAAACTTTATATTTTTCCGATCGAAGCGTATATTTTTCCGTAATACTTTGTATGTTACGCGAGGAAGGATATTATTGAAGCAAAGCAACCCAGAAAGTAACGTTATTAGATGGAGGTTTCTTTTTTCTCTCCACTCTTCTCTCTCGTATATTCTTTTGAATATTATCCAATTTAAATAAATCGAATTTGGGCCGTTTTCTTCGGTCGTCTCTCGAAAAATGAAATAATTTTCTTATTTAAGACTCGCTCTTCGATTTTTTTTCAACGTCTCGAATTTTACGTGATTCGAGGGCTCCGAGTGGTTTTCTCATCGCATCAACTGACCCTCAAAGGTCGAGAGGCTAAAAGCCCTTCAGAAGCTTTTCGCTGTTCCGTGAAAGCGACCTCCGTTAAATATGCAATAAAATACTACTTAGGCGGTCACCTTTGATAGCGTCGTGGTCACAACACTTTTCCTCGGTTTTCCTCGTGAAAAGTGCCGTTTCGACAAATTTTTGCAATGTAAAGGAAATAAAGCTAACTTGGGAGTCGTTAAGGGTATGTGTACCTGCAGCTAGAACGGATATGGTTCCCGCTGGGACTCCTAAGCTAAGGTTGAAATTTTGTCGCTCTTCTATGGCTGCTACGCTTCCCATAACGACGGCTGCTATTCCGCATACTATCTGTAACATAATATAATACCAAAAATATAAATTTGAAATAAAATAATAATTGCAGGCGTATCGATACCTAAAAGCAAGAGTTAGTTGTTGAGGTTTGCGTGAACGCGAATGTGATTAGGCATAAGCGACTCTACTCTTGCTTTAATTTATCGATTCAAATTTGAGAAATTTTTAAATTCAAATTTGATTATTATGAGAAAAATTGATTATGATAATAAACGAATCTATTTATTCGAATTTATTTAGTGCCGGTTTTTTCACTTGTTTTTACTCTCAAGCTAGTTATTAGTTTTTTTCCGAAAGAATTAACTCAAAAAATAATAGTCAACTAATGTTGAAGTCAAAACAAAAAAGTTAAGCTTACTATTAGTAAAAAAAAAAGCAAAAGATTAATATTATAACTTCAATTTAAATTAAGATGTTTGTATACTCGCATTATTTTAAATGAAGCTTTATGCCAAACTAACTGACAAGACAGATTTCCATTATTATTATCCTACTAATATATATAGAATATCTTCTCACAATGGGCAACACTGTAAATTTAATTTTAATTGAAATTCATTTAGGTATAAAGTTTGAACATCATTAAATTATTAATAATTCGTAGACACAAACATCAAATTAGATTCTTAATTAATTTCTCATCGCTTTAATCAAAAAGTAAATTTAAAATCTAATTTTGGAAATAGACTCACAAGACCATTCGATTAAATGCGTCACAAGCTGAGAAGTTAATCAACGTAACGTATATCGATACACAGTCAGTTTAAACGAAATACGCAACGATCACGAATCTATAAACGAAGCAATAATACTAAAAAAACGATTTGATACTAAAATTTTCATAGCACGTTCGTCCAACATCAGTAATTAATTTATCCCGTGTTCTTGACGTATCTCTTCGAAACGTAAAAATAAGAATAAACGCGAAGAGCTTTTCATTACGCTCGGTCCAGGCGGTCTTTCGACATCGAAGTACTATTATATTATACAATGACGATATGAAAAGGAAATGCCGAGTAAAGAAAACCACTCTTGATGGCTTCTTCGGCAAGGAGGCTTTTCGTCTACCCCACGTATAAAAATAATATTGTTCCAACGAGTGTTCCGAACGGCCTCTGCGGTGAATATTGCCGTTCAATTGTTGTGCAATATTCGTTATGCGGATATAGGGCAAGTGTCACACTCAGATGGTGTGTAAATTTTATGCTGGAATTGTATCTTGTTTGTTTTCAGTAAAAAAAATATATGCTGTTGTCGTTTGCAAGCCGGCGTTTTATATAACGCGTGTATGATACGAATTTTTAAATGGAATAAAAGTTTTAAATATATTATCGCGTTCATTTTTTTTATTCCATTTGAAAATCTAGCTGCTTGAAAGTCGAGGATTATGTTTGAGCTTCGAAAGCCCTCATCTCGAAGCGAAAAAAAAAGATTTTATACTTCTTTATATACCGCGATAAGAAGTGATAAATGAGCGAATTTCACAACACAAACCCCTATGCCACTACTTTGAGCGATATACATATGTATGTACATTAATCTGTGAAAATAAAACTTTCACGACTCACCACCATAATAAAAGTCCCGCTTCGACGAAAACCAAACTCGGCACTTATCTATCACCCAGTCAGGACACTTGACAGTTCGGTTAGGATTTACCATAGCATTCATATTTCCACCAAATTCTCACGTTTACACGATCTTTCTCGCATTAAACATCCCTCAATATGCAATAAAAAAACTATAAGCTTTTCTAAAATACCTTATTCACACCCTCATCTTAAATGACGACTAAAAAGGTCAAGGGATACAAGTGATATTGTCACCAAAATTCAGTTATGCACTCTCATATATTTGGTGGTAAAAAGATATAAATGAACTCGGAACATGTACTGAGATAAATCATCAAATCACTCGACCTCCTAATACATGCAGGTACATGTTCAACTTTGAGCGTTATTTTATCGAAATTTCTTGTACTCTTTGACCTTTTCAGTCGTCAAATAAAGTGACAGAGCTATACAAAATTGTCTATTTTTGCATTGTATAGATCTATCCCTTTTTCTTGTTTTGGTTGTGGTTGCACCACTTACGTATGAACTCGCCCTTAATGTGAGCTACAGATTTAGTTTTGGTCAGACATTTTTTATTATATTTTCATAACAAACAACCTTCGTTAATTCCAGCAGCAAAAAAGCGGGAACAAACTCCGTCCAAGACGCCTCCGACCTCGCGCGAGTTTTCCCTAATTAGCCACGGAAGAGCTGCTCATTAGCCTCATACAAAATTAACGAGCAAAGAACCTGAACAACGCGTAATCTCAGCACAAGGGCGTAAGGATAAGCCGCTTTGGTTGGCACCCCAACTCCTGAGGCTCCGGTCCTCGAGCCGTTGCTGCCTCCGCTCGTCTCCACGCTGGCCGTCGATCCTTTCCTCCAGCTCATTCTTCTGGAACAAAGAGAATCGAGGGTTATCTTCGTGTCTGAGAATGCGTTATCTTAGTGTCTGATTGTGTCTGAGTGTGGAGAGGTTCGCGAGAGTTCGTCAAAGGTAATTAATTGGTCGTGAAATCAAATCTGCTCGTGTGTTTGTTTGTGTTTGGAGAGAGTTCGATCGAGTGGGTGTTTGTGGCGTTGAGTGTTGGTAATTTGATTGCGCTGCGTTGATTAGTTTTGCGGTTTGGTATTATGGTTTTTTTTTTATTTTAAGATGAATGAAAGTTTTATCGGATTGTTTTGAGAAATTAAGTAGGTGTAGTGAAGTGCTACTTTTATCTGTGTTTCTCTACAAGTTTCTGTATTGGTGATGCATTGGATTTGAAGTCAACTGCGAACTGATATGTAGTATTTTCTATTCCTGTGTAGTATGTACTGTACATAATATTTGCTACGAAAAGATCTCCTGAGAATAGACGAACGATAGAAATCCCATCGTTTGTAAAATTTAAAATGATGCAAAAATGTATATAGATATGCATACATAATTCTGGAAAGTTTAATTTCCGAATTATTAGTTGTAAATGTGTTTATAAATACACATATATTATAAATTTTATTTATAGGTATAGATTTTATACATGCATAGTTTTATGACTGTACTTAACCCGCACTAAAAACAAAATAAAATATAGAAAAATCTGATCAGAAAAGAAGTTACATTATTAATAAAAAAATAAGTCTTAAAATATACGGCCATGAAATTTTTGATGAATCTAGATATATCAAAAGTCTAAAAATATTTTCAGCAAATTCACATCTGTTGCAGCAAAAAAAAAATCATAACATGAATCATGAAGCAATGTATTGAATATCCAACATATAATACTTGGAATTCATAACTAAAGCTTCAAAAATCAAAAAAATTTCAATAGCGAAAAATTTTTACTAACAATTTATTTCAATTTAATCCACTTTATATACAACGTGAAACCTTTTATCGATCCGAATGGGGCTTGAACTCTCGCATATATCGCACAGAGCATTTTGACATGTTCGATTCATTTTACTGACTCCCTGAAAATATAATTCGGCCTTCCCTGGAAATAGATTTTGATGAGGGCTTTTCGCAAGCACATAAAACTGACCCGAATGCGTACATACAGACGATAAAAATTCGGAGCATAAAAAGCCACGGGAAAAAATGCCAACAATCTTTATAGAGAGTATCGCTCTGGAGGAAAACGAGAAGGAATTCACGATCCGTAACCGAGATGTACGAAACCGAGGTAACTTTTCACATAAATAAGCCTCGAGGAAAAAATATATTTCGGAAGTTGCTGAAAACAACACCTGTCGTATTATCATTCGCGAAATTGATACAGACGTAAGAAAATAAATTCCGCTCTCGGCCTAAGAGAGTTTTATCGCTCTTTTTCAATTACGCTAATAACACTTGACTTATAATATAAAAAAAATATTTAAAAAAATGATATTGAATCATTGATTTATGTACGAGCTAAGAACATAATATTGAGGGCCTGTCTTTTCATTCATAAATAATTCTCGTTTTAGTCGAAAAAAAAAAACAAGTTAACTTACTTGAGAGGTACTAAAGAGTGAAGAGACTGACCTTTAATATTCTAACCACGTTTGTATTTTATGTGAATTTTTATATTCGGCTTTCTTCGCGGTATTCAAATACAATGCAATGAAAGAAACACCTGAATAACCGGATATGAGCAGAGTCGTTATCTCGAAAGGGGAAATTACTTTTTTTTTCTCGGAAGAAAATTCGAAATTGTGAAAACTCTCAATTTAGAAGACACGATTGCTTTTCACAAATCTCGATCTACGCATAATAGGATTATTGCGTTTTTCGAGCAAATCGACGAGTTCGATTCACGAATAAACCTTTTTTAATATAAGATACGTATAGATATACCCCAGTATATTATAGAGGTTATCTCAGTCAAAGTGTGAGGTGTTCAATTCGCAAGACGGTATGAGTTTTGCGAAGCTCTCTCTACTCTGCTAGAGTTACAAATTGAATAAGGTTTGAATTAAGTTTCATTCAATGAAGCAATTCTCTCACTTGAGACGATGCTGTATATATACACACAGCAAAGGAATATTCTATTTCGTTTGCTTGTTCTAAACAACAACGATGTGCAGTGCTCTATCGTTGTATTTGCATTGAAACAGAAGATTTAATTAAAATACGAGACCAGAGCAATATCATACGTATTTTATTTTGAAACCAAACATGAAATTAATCAAACGATTTTCATTTCAGAGCGAATCGCCGGTATTTTTTCACTTTGCGAAAAAATCTGCTTTCGGTCGAATCGAATTTTTTTTTCGTTCCGACGTAAAAACTTTTTTCGAAAACATTCACGTCGTAAAACCGTACGAGTTCGAATGGATTCCTTTATGTCCTAATTCGATAAAATGAAATTTCACGATGTTACATAGACTTTGCTCGAACACTAGATTTTCCTTCCTCGATAAAAATACACATTTTCACATCGTAAAACTTTATATAGCTGCATATTATACTTTGCGTATTTCACCAACAGATAAATACTTTACGTAGGTATCTTTTCCCTTCTCGGGACAACGACATCGGCTATTGTTTGAAGGGGGCACATGGAAAATGCGAAAACCCACTTTTATGTAGGTCGCTTCGTATGGGATTTGCGGTTGTGAAAAAACATACGAGCGTGATTAAAAATATACGAGCGCAGGGCTATTGTGAAACTTTCCCGCCAAAAAGAAAGTTTTAATAATTGCTTAACGAAACGATGGAAAACGGGGATCCTATGTACATTTAATTAGGCTTCTGAAATGGTATATGCGAAGTGAATATTTTTCATATAAATAAATCAAAGAGTCAGCCTCATTGTTGAATGTGAAAGCTGCTCATTTTTCGTATATTTTTATGGTTTCCTGTCGGATATATTTTTTTTGCGTTTCGACCCTTTTTCGTTGGCTTTCGCATTTCGCGAATATATTTTCATTTCAAGAAAGATTTCAGCATATTTAAATGAAATAAATCAAAATACCTATTCATCTACCAATTCTCAATTTCGACACGTGTTTTAATTTAAAAATATAAACTCTCTCATTGCATCATCACTAACAACTCGTACATCAATTTCAAACGAATCCACACAAAGAGCAAATAACAAATTGCACTTTTCGCTTTGATGAACTGTGAATTAATTCATTGTTTCGTCAAAACACACAGTGAGCACATGCAGACTTAAAACAAGCAAACGAGCCCCGCATCCCAATACGTTATATACACTCGAACAACAAACAATTCGTTCGAATCGAAACATCTCGCTTTTGCGAAACCGAAACGGATCCTCGATAAAATTGCGTATCTTGACCCGTCACCTACATATTTTTCGTATACGAAAATGTATGAAAATGGGGCTTTGCACGTTTTACAACCGAAAGAGACAAGCCTTTATTGCGACAAGATAAGCCTCGCCGCAAAAGTGTTCGGAAGCAGTATTAGATTTTCACGATACAACGTCTCGTCGCTTTCGGAAAAACCAATTTTTCCGAGCGTGAAAATCGACCCTCGCAGTATTTATTGTGCTTTTTCCGAATCATCCAGGTCGTTTAATGGCGAATCGCGCAATTAAATTTACGTACGTTTGTTTGCATTAGTTCGACGGGCGTATGGCAGTTCGGATCCGTTCTAAATTCGTCTCTGAATTATTTTTGTCGAGTTTCTTTAAACAATGTAACAGCCGGCAGGCAGAGAAATGTTGGAGCTTGTTTCAGGCTCGAGCGAATTACTTGTTAATGTAAGCGCACTTCGACTTAACATAGTCCCACTTTGTTCAAACATCAAAGCCGCTCTGTGTTATCTCTGCGTCAAATTAAGTCAGATTTAATGTACGGGTCGCTTATAATGTCTTATTCATACACCGTATTATGCTCGTATATATATGAGAATTAATAAAAAACTGTGATGAATGCAAGCTTTCATAACACTCCCGTTTAGAAAGCTTTCAAAAGTACGAGGCGACGTAAGCTGAAGCTCTGCAGAGCTAATGCTTTGAATCAAGTATTTTCTCGGATAAATAAAAAAAATGTTCATAAAACTGGTAGTACTTTCATAGCTCGTAATATGAATGAGTTTCCGCCGAATTTCCAAGAAAATTCTTCGCGATAAATTTGCATAAGTTTGTCAACTTTTTTTATCCAGTACGAGTCCTATTTGCGAAAAGGGGCGCCGTTTTCATGTCGCTATACGTAATGTCGCTTTCGAGTCAAAATGGCCTATTAGGGATATCGGAAATCTACGGTTCGAGAGCCAATTTTGCACTGCTATAAATTCGCTTGTAGTGCTTCGGAAAACCGCCTAGCTAACGATTCCGACGAAACGCAATGGGACTTTCATCGTTATTAATCGTTATTTCATCGGGAAAAGTATGAAAGATAAGAGCGCTGAAAAATGAAATATTTCCTCGATACTCGCTTGTTACGACCGAATTATGTCATTTACAGCGATTTATTTTCAAATGTTTCATGAAAAGTTTCGGTACTGTTTTTATAACAGGATTTGAAATATCAAAAGACTCAAAATAAATTCATATATCATTGATATGAATTCAGCTCTAAATAACAAAATATTCTGCCTATTCTACAATAATATTGTAATATGAAAAATGTATTTCATATTTATTACTCCTGATTATTTTGAAATTTCTCATATAATTATTTACTTTCAAGTGAAGGATCAAAGCCGCTTAGTCATAAATTTTGAAGAGGAATATCAGCGTACAAAAGGTAGCGCTAAAATTGATCAAATTTAATCTATACAAGAAAGACAGGAATCTATTTTTAGGAACCATTTTGTTAAGTGTTAAATTAACACTTATTTCAACTCAAACGGATTAAATATTCAAGCCATCATATCAAATAAGAAAAGACATGTGATTCTCACCAAGTGAAGGAATTTAATTAAATTAGAATAGTAATACGTAGATTAGGAAATACCACATAGCATTTTCTATTTTAATTTCGCACACCAATTTTCATCTAAATTTCATTACAGGACTCTAGTCTGAAGTTTCTGCTTATAACGTTAACGAAGCGAAGAGAACGGGACTTGTTATAATGCGAACTAGACGATTTATGGTGTTTGGTAATTGCTCGTTTAAATATAATTAATTCTCAAGAGAACATATCCCCATAAGAGTCGTAAGTTCGGTCTCATCTCCGGAGTGCCATTTTCTCTAACCTCAACACGCAAAGCAATACAATAATTGACTATTATCATAATAAATTTTCGCAACGCTACTAATTCGATGGCAAACAAAGCCTTCTTCGGAATAATTTCCATTTAGCAATGTTCCCAATGGAGCGAGGTCTTAAATTTATTTTTGAATCGGCCCGACAAGACATTTCGATTAATTAATTAAGTCGGCTTAAAGGCGGCGAGCCACTTAAGTCGGATTTGTTTGGAAACAAATTTCTACGATTGATTGATTAATTGTTTCCGATTTCTGTACGATGGAAGAATCTGAAATCGGATTAAACATTTTTTTTTCAGAATATTTCGATGTTAAAAGCGGGATTTTCTGAGAAGCGCGACTTTGTTTTCTTACGTGCGCTAATCCGTATAGAAGATCGTTCCATTAATCTAGATTCAAAATCGTACTCGTTATTTATGGGTTTTAGATTTATCTCAATCTCAGATTGTTTTTTTTTCAGCGTGCGAATTGAATATTCTTAGATCAGCATTTCGAATCATTTAATCGAATATCTAAACGAAATATATCGATATTTAATATTAAACTGAGAATTTTATTCGAGTGATTTATTATTAGATGAAAAATACGATATTTTATTAGACAGTTTCGCGGTCGCTTACGCCCAAGCGGATTTTCCTTTGATCCGGCACGTGATGGAAATGCATAAAATTCTCAATTTATGATGTAAAGTAAACATCGGCGAAACGTAGGCTCTCAGTAATAGGAAAATAACTGGCGTTCGAGCGATGTAATTTAATCAAAACGGGATCGTACCCGAGTGTAAATTAAGGAAATGTTCCCTGACAAACAAATGGCAAAAGCGAAATTAAATGAGCGCGAAAGGACCGAGGAGTGAATCCAGTTATTTAATTACACCAGCCGTTATTAAAGGGCCAATATTTTTTCAGACGACTTGATGAATTGCTCAAATCTCGACAAGGATGTTTATTTATGAAGTTTGTACGCCTGCGTTTCTTTAAATAGACTTTTGTATGCACTGAAGAATCTTACGAATTCCAAATATTAATCAGACGTCAAATATTGTGGATCGAATTAATTCTTGAGTAACAAGTTCGCGATTAAGAAGAGAATTCTTCGGCGAATAGTCGCCTAGGGTCTCGTAAAGGTGTTAACTCTAGTAAGACCACGCGTCACAGCTTAACATCTAAGTCCACAAGAAGTTGGCCCTTGTGCCTCGAGGTACAGAAGGACCCTTGTAAAATGCGGCTGAGCAATTATGCCCGAGGCGATAAAACTCCGAAAGGGTCTATTCCGGTTGGAATTCTTGAGCTTTTAACGGATAAATGTTCCGTAGAAGCGAATTTAAAACTTTTTCCGACCGATAAATCTCAAATTAATAATTTGCACGAGAGAAGTCTAAGCGTATGTAAATGCATTATGTATGTTTGTATACAACCTGCATTTATGAAGCGTATATTCAGTATACTTAAGATACCTAGGTATTAACTAGGAATTGAGTCCTGGTGAATCAATTGTCGTTTTCTTTGAATTTATTTTGAATATTTGAACCATTTCATTCAAATTAAGTGTTCATATCAATGTTTTACGAAATAGTTCCTGAAAATGATCACCTACCTTATTTGTATTTGTTTGATTCGATTGATTTAACTACCACTTATAGTGTGTTGTTATTAATCATATGAGTTTCAAGCCTATCAGCTCTACTTCTTCTCTTAAAAGTGAATAATATTGATTAAGAAAGATAAAATGATTAAGTAGCCGTTAAAATGACTGCACCATAATAGCTGTCAAACTATATAGATGAAAAAACGACGTAAACTTTCAAATAATGGTCTTAAGTGTGTTAAAGCTAACATAAAGTTTTTATTACAACTAGCCATTTTTCTATGATTAATTTTGCTCTTTTTACTGGTGTGTTAATAGCCTTTTCTGCACAGTTTGAAGAGCATAGCCCTTAAGTGAGTCTGGCATGTATGTATTATATATTTCGGGCTCGAAAGTGAAAAAAAGCTAAACTATCTCAGCGTAAGCCCCGGAAAAGCGTTAGCGGTTTTAGCCGGGCTCAAATTGGGAAAGCGCTTTCTGCGAAGCACTGATGCACATAATTAGACGTTACACAGACAATTGCCGGTTTAATTTCTGGTGCCGGTTTGTGTTAAATTTTCATTTCGTGCAATTTATTTATGCTAATTGTTCTCGAACGAAATGGGTGTAATTCATATTCTCTTGTGGAAATTTAAAAATTCACAGCGCGGCGAGTATACATACACTGGTGGAATTAATTATTGACCCTATATGATTTCAATAAATTTTCATTTTTTTATAAATGAATGTTTATCAAATTAATTTAAATTTTCCACAGTTGATTTTGCTCGTGTAAATTGAAAAAAACATTATGATTTGTAGAGTGATTTTATTGACTGAAAAATACATGCACTGACGTTCATTTTATTAAAAAATTCTCGCGTATCAATCTTCGTTTGAAACTGTTTCATTTCAAATAATAAACTATCATATAATTACACCTATAACACGACATGAATGATGGATTTCAACCGTCATCATATAAAGCAATGTAACAACCACCCAGAATAAAATATCAGCTCACATCAAACGAGACTGTTACTCGAATTTTATCTCAAATTTTCGTGTTCTATCAAAAATGAAAAAAAAGCCCTTTGAACTCAAAGCTAAATCGCCTCTTACGGAATATTCTTGCGGTGTCATCTGTATCGTGTGTCAAATTTGATGTCGGTACTCTACAAACACGAAATGACAAGGGCACGTCCAATTTGGGGCTGTGGAGACGCCAAATTATATTCACCACCCTTATGCGAATTGTAGGTACTACGTTATTGACAAAAGGCCATCGAGCGAACGTATGGTTATACGAAACACGTTTCTATTAGCTAAAACCACACTCGTAGTGGAGCACGTCGTAGTAAATTGTCATTGGCCCTCGTTAAGCTAAGGTTAATTGCGATCTGCGGTCGAATTTCCGTGAAAAATCCGGAAAACTCCATGACTGTTTTGGGAGTTTTGCTCAATTTCATTGTGAGACAGCTGCGTATACACAAAATTCATTTTATCGACTTAAGGAGACCAGAGAAAGAAAAACAAAGGTCGGCTAACTTTCTTTTGAGTCAAAGAGGAAAATTTGTCTCTCGGTTTAAACGTATTATTTTTGCAGTGTCTGTCTTTCGTACGCTCGGAAAGTTAGCACTCTTAGATAAGAGGCGTCTTTGTCGTTCCGCTCATGTTAAATATGAAAAAAAAAAAATCACCAACTTGTAAATTATTTTCGTAAATGCGTATTGAGCAATGATTGGATCGGTCAATAAATAAGGTTTATTTCGATAGACGCGAAGCCGAGTGTTTGCTTGCGAAATGTTTCATTTATTATTTTTGGCCTCTCCGATATTAAACGATAACAAAATACGAAATTCACACAAAGAACCCACCTCTAAAGAAATACTCAACTTAATAGATGTTTAGAAAAATATGTCAGTCTTTTCTAATGGATTCTATTGTAAAATATTTTCTACGTTTCTTATTTCGCGCGCTTCCATTTTCGACAAACGTTCAAACAATACAAGCGACGAACAGTCGCAAATAAACCTTTTTTTCTTTTAAATATTTACTCTTCGGCAAAGGTTTCTCTTTTTTGTCGAATGAAATTATTTAACCAATTTTAAACGAAATTGGAAGCGTTTAGATGTAATACGAAAAGTGCGGGATCTGTCGCGTTCGTTTCGACCTTTGTGAACGACATCCGTTTTCCGGAAAATGTTCACAGTTGCCTGGGGACCACATTTCCCGTAAAGGCAAAAACGAAAATTGTCAAGTTTCTTTAGATCCTCTACAACGATAGTACTACACTCCAGTTTCTGTGTATCGAATGAAAAAAAAAGATTTTTCGAAATTGGACGATTCTAGTAAAGTCGAAACAAACTAAATCGATTCACCAATACAAGATACAAATTCATTTTAATTAAAATTTCAACAGGTCGATATTTAATTCAAACGATTTTATCAGATACTTTTTGAATAGTAATGAACTTTAATCGAAGTTCGCTCCATTAGTCGAACGTTGTGCACTCGAACGAAAGTTTTCATTGTACGTTCTTGAAAATTGATTGTTCAGTTGAAAGGATGGCTAAAATTGAATTTGTCTCGGGAATCTTTTTTCTTTGTAAAGAAACAAATTTTTTTGTCGAAAAGTTTAGTATTTCAGTTGGGGGAAGTTTTTTAGGATCTCTTTTTTTTTAATTTTCAGCGATATGTGTTGGGAAATTTCACGGAAAAAAGCTGTGTGGTCCAAATGAAAAAATGGGCTGATGACGGGGTAATTTGTCATCCGCTGTGGGAATTTTTTTGTAAGAGTATTTTTTTCGTAGATGACTTATTTTATAAATTGCACTTTTGGAAAAGTGAAGCTAATGAGATTTTTTTTTATATAATAAAGTATACTCCGAAAAAAAATTGCAATCATTTGGATATAAAAAAAAAAAAAACAAAATTAAAACATTCAAACCCAATTCGCAGAGTTCTATTTAAACATAATATTTCATCTTTTGTATATCTATTTTGTCTTTTCTAATTAAAAATTTAATTAACATGTCGAAGCTCTACAACTTTCACTTTTGAAATTTCAAGTTTCACTGTTTCCCGTTCTACAAACGAAACTTTGAACTTGAACGTGAATTAAGCTTGTATGGAATGAGGTTCGAGAATAGAAGCCCAGTGTTCGAATTTAGTTTCAGTATTGAAAATACAATTTTTTTTTAGACTCATTTTTCAATTTTCTACGAAAACGTGATGCCGTAAAATTTTGACATGTTCAATTTAAAATTTGACGAGAAAGATCTTATTAAAAACGTTGAACGTAATACGCAAAGAGAAACGGAAAGAATTTATCAAAAGAATGATTTGTTATCTCGTTATACGAATAAAATTTTCAGGAATCCTATACATAAAATTAATTGACTTCTTTCTTCTGTATTTAATATTTGAAATATGAATATGATAGATAAAATGGACAAATATTTCTTCTTAAATGTGAATAATCTCCCGAAAACGTATTTATGCGTATCTACGTTTTATTTTTTCAATAGAATCGCATATCTTTGTCATAATAAATAGCAGTGTGTTTTAAAGATATGTTATGTGTAAATGTATATCATCAAATTTAAATTATCGTCGAAATGAAGACTAACACTCAGGATAATGTTACTTTGTAAAGCTGTAATAAAATTTCAGACTTCGTCGTTGGCTCTCAACGTATTTGCATCTAAATTCTCATTGAAGTTTTCTTGTAAAACACTTTGAAATTTGAGACGTTTTATATTTAAGAGAAAAAAAATGTCATGAACGTTTTTACTTAACATTTATAAAACACGAATACGATAAAGAAACATAGTACCACATTTCACTTCTCTAAAAAATATATAGATTGTAATTCTTATATCTCGAAATGTAATACAATAAATTTCATTTAGGCCGTGAAAACCTAGAAAACTGATATTTATTCTGCACTCATTTGCTCTTCCGACAAATTTCTTCTTTCTGTTAGAGAGAATTCTAAATCTGAAATAGTCAGGCACAAAACAATTTCCGATAATGTCACCGAGAAATGGCTTAGACATAAGAATAGTTGTTAATCTCGGGAAATTTTATTATTGCAGCAAAAAAGATTTCTTTTCTGCGAAAAAGTCAATATTCAAGTATTAGATTCTCTTTCTTTTGTAGAAATGGAATGTTCACATTCAAATCGTATATCAAGGAAAATGGAGATATAAATCATAGGATATTTCATTGATGGAAATATTTGATGATATATTGCATAGAAAAAAGACAATTTTTCATGTTTGTACATATTTATCGTATACTTTTGATAGAGTTTGTAGCAAAGAATCATATACATAGATATTGAAAGATTTGAATATATGAACTTAGTTAATATTCATAAAAATTAAAACCCTAATTTTTTTTCCAAAAATGTTTTTCAGCCAAGTTTCACAAGTATTTTTCTCGAATGATCACAAAAGTTTTAATGGAATTTCACGAATAATTCGATCAAAATGTCACAATCGGATAATACCTTTTTCATTTTTTATTCAGTAATAGAAATACTATTGATTTTATTCAATATTACATTTCGAAATCAGATAGGTATACTTTTCGTTCAAATAAGCAGTGAAATAAAATCAGGAAAACTACTCTCGGGAAAATTTACAACTTAGTGATACAAATTTTGTATCTATGGTTATACGGATTTACGAGCATGTAACGAGCACGTAGCAAATTAAATGCGGGTATTCGGGTTTGAAGTTGATCGTATAATTTGTTGAGAATTATTATATACGAAAGTTTGAGCCAAATGCAAACATCCACTGCTGAAATATATATAAATACAATCTAAATATTTTCCAAAATCATACTATACATTTGAAAATCCAAAAAAATATTTACATAATTAAAGCTAATTTATTAAGAGTTGAATCATGTTATTTTGAAAGCATTGTGTTCGTAATGTTCATATACTCTCATACATTTTAAGCCCACAGCATCTATCATGTTAATTAACTCTTACGCAGTCTTTCCATGATCACGAAAGGCTTCAAGTTTTTGCTGGGCAAACGAGAGCCGGGATGTCATTGAAAAAACCTCACATTCATTACATATAAAGTAGTGCCTTTCATACATCACAATGCGAAACGTATGCACGTTTATAGCGCGAAAAACCTTTCATAAAAATAATAATACAGAAACATTTCATATTGTGATAACATAGATAAAATGCATTCATCATTATTTCGACAATATTACCTTCAAATGAAGCATTCAACTTTTCCACGCAAGATTAATGACGGACGATATCGAAACTCTCACTAATCACGGTGCATTATTATCTTTCATTGTCACGATTACACTATCGCATTACAGATATTGCTTCGTAGGGCAAACAAAAGCCACAAAAGAGCGTTTAACGATATCAATTACTTTTCATGGCAATCTCGAAGTTGCTGAAACACCAGATAGAGCACGACTTTCTCGGCTGAAAGCGCGAAGCACACTGAACTGTGTTTCAGCTTCAGCATTTCGCGATCAGTGGGGCGCCTCATACATTTACTTTGAATAAATTAAGAATTTAATTAAACACCTTCGCTACAACTACAACTCATTCAGGTGAACTTAATTGGAATATTCTGATTTTGAGATAAAAGCTTAAACGAGGCCTATTTTTTTTTCAAAGAACACGCTGAAAATTCAGGTGTGCGATAAATGAGTTCGACTAGATTGCGACGTTGAGTAGAAAATTTATGTTGATTTTAATAAAAATGCGAAAACTTTATTTATTCATCAATCATTCAGTGATTTTTAACTTGATTCATTTATTTTTTTTTAAATTAAGTTAAGAAAATCTATCGTAATATTTTCAAAGTAAACGAGAAAAAGTTAGTCGAACCACGAAACAGTTCATTAATCGCATCAAAACTTTCAGGCTTTGCTCTCGTCTGAAAGCAAAAGCAAACAAGTCTAACTCAATCTTGACAAGAAGGAAAAATCGAAATAATCCGAATTTCCTCGAGAGCATCTTCAAGCAATATTTTGATCAAAATTCGCAATTCTCGACCGACTCGAGCCATTTCGTAAACATTGTATTGTACATCTTGCGAACAGTACGGTCAATTAACATCGTCCTCGATACGAAATTCGCGTTTTCATCGCCTCTTCTTCCCCTCGGTGGCTGTAATTCGGGGTAACCGAATTTTCAACCCCATCGTTAAATATTCATTTTCTTTTGTTGTCCTCCGGGGTGTCGTATCACAATAACGATTTTCGCGCCCTCGTTTTTCGTCTCCCGAAAATAATTATTTTCATATGTAAAACTCCGTGACCCCGATGTGCAAATTCGGCGAAAGCAGTATATTTGGTTTATTTATGTTTTGCGTGTAGGATTCGTAGTGAAATAATTGATAGGGGTCCCTTCTGAAGGATACCGTTCGGTTTTCACTATCCGTTCTTAAATAATTTACGTATTGTGAAAAAACACGAATCCATTATTCTACGTCGATACTCGGTGAACGAAAAGGGCTTAAAATAAATATTTCGGCATCAATTTGTGTGAAAAACGAGCGGTTTCGACTGACATGCTCTTCTTTCTGTAAAAGGTTATTTTGCATGAACACAATGTTATATTTAGTTCGTCGATATATATTCGACAAACGATGGAAATTAACGAGGATATTCGAGCTTGAATTATGTCTTCGCATTTCGTAGGTCAAAGTTATCTATCGGTGTGTTATGAGTCCTTATGAATTTTCTTCCTTTTGACGTTTGTAATTTATTGTTTCCATCTATCGATTTTTCAGTATCTCAATATTGTTGATCCAAGTATATTTTCATTATTTAGTTTTTCCATTTCCACTTAAATTGAAAGTTTGCTATTATAATTTGTATTTAGGTCGATGAATAAACGCTCCGTATTGTATTTGATGGAAATATTATATCTCTGAATCAACTTTATGCTTATTAAACAAGATAAATACTAACAATGTAGCTCAAATGGATATTTCACCTATTTGCGAAAATATTTATAATATAGTACATAAACAATGAAGATAATGAATAAAACGTTATTGAGTGAACTTTGTATAAATTAGTCAATATATTGATACAAATACATACATATTGAAGAAAAAGTAGACGTTAAACACATCAATTTATTTTCCATTATGCACTCTGCTTCTTGGAAACTAAATTCACCTTTGTGAACAATTTAATAAACTAACTAAAAGCACAACACAAAGACTAATGGTTTCGCACGATTAAGATGAAACGCTTCGTCTCGTTAATAACTAATTAACGATTTATATTTATATCTGTAGTTTCTAAATTTACCCATTATTAATGTATAAATCGTTTCTTTGATATCTCAAAATCTTTGATATCTTTCGTTTCTGATTTCAGAATTTCAAAGATTAAGGCTCCTTTTGATGGAAAAGTAGAAAAAGGGAGAACGCTTTAAAATCTTTAGGGTTTTGTTTGCACAGAGCTGATGGAAACGGTACTAGGATGATATCGAAAGTTTGTATTGTAATCACGTCCCTTCGAAGAATCCCTTCAAACAAAATATGTCCCACGGGATCTAGCAGCTGATCGTGGTTCTTTCAGCCGAATTTCTAGAAGGATTTTCGGGAAGAAAGCATTCCAATCACGATATTCCGTAGCAAATAACCCTATTTTTCGATAGTTACTGATATAATATTTCAGGTAGGTCTTTTGAAATATTAATTTTATTACAAAAAATAATTAACACATCTACATAAACTTTATTTTGTTGAATCATTTGTATTTATATTTTCAGGCGTCATTACATTTAGAAAATTTAATTAATCAAACGAAATTTTAAGTAACATTAAGATTAAGAATTTCCTTCTGTCGCTAGAGAGTGAACGGATTTTCTTTGTGATTCAAATTCATCTATACGGGTTACCGAAGGAAGTCTTTGAAGATTTTCGATAGACTGCAAGAACGATTCCTTATTTTATGAATTATTCATTTGTGTTCGTATTTAGCATATTTTAATACTAAAGTGACCCTAAACTTCAATGGAGCATCGAAAATTTCGATTGAACGATCAGAAAATTCAATTATTTTGAAATATCGACGAAGAGTTACTTCAAAATCGGTTAAGATCATATGAATATTTCATTGATTGATTTGCATTCTATACCACGACTTACATTTACCGCATATGAGATTCAAATTACACGCTCTCTCGATCGGCCAACCAATTTTATCCATGTTTTCCCCTGGGGACAATTTTTATTCGAAAACCAATCAACGTTTACAAGAGAGTTCGTGTATATAAGGTTGTATACTCTAGTTTTTTTTTAAGTATTATAGTCTGGCGAATAAAAAGAGCGTGTTACACAAAAACCAATTGAGATTCATGTGCTTTGTGTTCTGATTATCGAAATGTTTTATTTGATGATGCACATAAAAATATTCTGTAAATATCTGAAACACTCGGACGAGTGAAATACGATAATGCTTCTTTTTATTTGCTTTTTAAGCACCGCAAAAATTAATGTCGTGAAAATAATACATTTTCTGTTTTTCGTTAGATAATTTCGTTTTTTGCACGAGAACGTATTTCATAATGAAATTGAAATCAAATATGCGAACATGAACAAAACGAATCCAATATGAAATCGGATTGTTCAAATAAATACATACATACGATTTTTATCGTGAATACAAAAGCCAAAATTATTCATAGGTGAAAATATGTTTATGAAACATTCATGAGTCAACACAAAAAATATCGCTCTTGACACTGTCGATAAATTCTGCGAAATCTGTATTGGAATCATGAGAATAAAATTTCGATAGGATTCGAAACAAATAAAAATATTTTTAAATCTGTATATGAACATAAATTCCAATTCGGACTCTTTTATTGTGTAATAAATTTTCAGATGATCGGCGTATGATTTATGTTTCAATTTACAAGCAATTTCAGTAAACACTAATCGTAAGTAGTATCGAATAATTATTCAACTGAATGTAAAACGTATGCCACATCACGAGTGTATTTCCGTTATTGATTACAGTTCGCGGTTTGCATACAGTTCTACTTGTTTTATTGGATATCGATGTAACGAAATGAAATTTGACGTAAACCGATAAAATAACTGGAAACGACCTAATTTAATTTATCTACTTGGACGTCCATTGCCATGACATTAGTTCTGTAGAAATCTGATTATGAGAAATTCAGTTGTATTAGTTTTGATTATTTTGCATGCATTTTATCTCCCACTTGAGCTAAAGTATGGCATGTTGTTTTATCATTTACGTTCTCCGTTGTATGTTATTACTCGACTTGTTATTTTTTTTAGGTTTTCAATTTAAATACGTGGGTACAAAAGTGTACTTAGTTCACGAATGGTTTATTTTTTTTTGTCAATCATTCAAATCATATTATTTTTAAAATAGAATATTTTAATTCCCTGGAATAATTTCTAATTCAGATTCTATACATAAAGCAGTTTCTTTTTTTGTGATCCATTCAATGCGAAATTTTAATTTTCCATAAAAAAAATTTTTGCCAAGTAAGTTATGTCCTAAAACACTTACATCTGGTACGTTTGTGAGGTATGTCTTCTACAAGAAAATTATAAAGATTTTTTTTCGTTAGGTACAAAATATTAAACACATATATTTCGCAATATTTTCAATAAGATTTATATACCTTCAATAAAACACATTTTTCATCTGATAGAATCGGTTCTGGAAAAAGTTTCATTGCTTCGTAATATGCACACATATTATCTTGAGTATGATAAAAAAGATTAACATATTTTCCATTCTTCCACTTGAATGCGCGAATTTTTCCCTGTAGAAATATACAAGTACATAAAACTATTTCAAATGCCATAATTTCATGTTGATCGAAACAATATTACCTTTATTGGACCCACAGGTTTCAACACTGTGAAATTACAAATCACTGTTTTGCCATTAACTACTTCTGAATGAAACCAAGTACTATTTTGTGGTTTTGAAACATACGAGCACGCTCTCAAAAATGATATATTAAAATCGTACGAGCCCTTAAATTAATTGAAACATTGATTAAATTCAGATAGTTTTAAGCGATATATGTAATTATTGGGCTAAGAAATCACATATGAAGCTGCATAGTTTTCTTTGATGATGTATAAAATGTGCAAAAGTAAAAAGACTCCTATGTAATAAAATTTCATTACTATTGGTTTGATAACGAAGATACTTGTTTGTTGCGATGATTAGGATTAAAAATCATAACAATATGAAAGTTTTTATGTTCTAATACATTTTTTATCTAAATCATGGTATGAAATTGAATTTGATGTGATCGATATCGAATTAAAAAATAATTATATGAAATTTCAAAAATAGTCATTATGTACAACAATTATATTGTATTTAGTAACTATTGTAATGGAGAAAAAAAACATAACTCAAATTAACCAATAGTAAAAATATTGAATAAAGGAAAATTATTTTAGAAAATGATTTCAATTGTAAGTTACTAATTCCGAATCACTTTAACTGAAAAACAGTTTTTACTTGAATTTCATCATTTTTTATACACAAATATGTAGCTATGATTATAAATAAAAAGCATATGTTTCAAACATTATTTTATTAACTCTGAATTAATTATTTCTTATGTTCACATTAGTTTTCAGGAACAATTTCCATTTCAGAGTCAACACACAAAACGGTTTCATTTTTTGTGAACCACTCAGTGCGAAATTTTAATTTTCCATAAAAAAAGTTTTTACCAAGCAAATTGTGAGCTACTTCGTTTATGTCGGGAACGGGGGTGACATGCACTTGCTGCAAAAAAAAGCCAATTTTATATTATTCCTAAGACTATAAAAGGCTTTCATCGGAATTTCATAATGACCTTTAGAAATATGCAATTTTTTTCTGTTTTGATCGCAAAAGGGTAAATTTTCATTGCTTCGTGATACGCACAAACATTGTCCTGTTGGTTCGTAAAAAGTGGGACGAATCTTCCATCGCTCCATTTGTATGCACGAAATTTTCCCTTTTTAATAAATGAGAAAATTGAAATTTATAATTCGATATTTATAATATATTAGTATTAATTCAAATACAAACCATAACTGGACCTATATTTCGTAATATTGTATAATTAGAAGTCACGTATTTTCCATCTTTCATTCCGAAACCGATCCATGTGCTCTTTTGAGGTTTCAATGTTTTATTACACGATTCCATATAAGACATTTGTATACCGTACAAGCCCTGAAATTGTATCATTGAATATTAAAATTATTTTTTTTTTTAAAATAATATAAATTATTACGAATTTCGAAGCATAATCATTTCTCGTTATTAATAAAATCAATATGAGAACGATCTGAAAATACCAAGTCTTCATTGCTTTTACGTTATAAATTATTTTGTTATTTTCAACTCACGACATGATCAAAATAATGATAACTAATATCACATTCGAAATATGTTATCAGATTTTTTTTTGTGAAAATTACATCTCAAAATTATATTATAATTGATCTGTTATTGAAGATTCATTATCAGAATATCGAAAAATAATCACTGTTCAATTAAAAAGTAAGGAAAGTTTGAGTAAAAAATATCTTAAATATAACCAATTATTCAATTTTTTTCATACAGTAACTAGACAATTAAGGAAAAATATTTTATTTTATAAATATATGCATATATTTATATTCAAATAGATATGATTTCTGTTTCACATTCTTCACACATAATTGTAGTTTTCTTCGTGAACCAAGATCCAATAAATTTAAATTTTCCAAAGAAAAATTTGTTTCCTAAAAAAGTGTGAAACATCGCATCAAAATCCATACCCTTGCTCTCCTGATTTTGCTGAAATTATTTTTAAGATCGATTAAATCGTACACCTTACTATTTCAAAATGTTAATAGAGTATTTAAACCTTTTTTAATATGCATTTATCATCTGCAAGTATTTTAAAAGGTAAAATGTTTAATGTATTATAGTAAATACACATATTTTCCTGATTGTAATTAAACGATAGTGTGTATCTTCCATTTGTCCATTTAAATACTCTAATTCTTCCCTGCAGTACATTTAATATACAAAAAATCCTTTCTCAATGAATTACATAAATATTTAATTATTATTTTCACCTTCACTGGACCGATTGATTTCGTAACTGAAAAGTTGTAACTGATCTTTTTGTCTTCTTCAATATTGAATACAATATACGACGTGTTTAAATATTTAACATTTTTACAATGCGACAAACTCAAAACGATTACTTTATAAGGTCCCTAAAATTTTAAACATGTGAATACATGAAAATTTTCAAATTAAAATATTTTGTAAAAAATATTACAAATGAATTCGGGTTTAAGTTTGCTAAAGAACCAACAGATAAAATTAAAAGTAAACAAATTAGATAAAACATTTTTTTTTCAAATGTATTTGAAATGTGTAGCTTTTAAAATGAAAATGAATGATTATATTTGATATTATATATGTATTTATATGTCGCGTATGTTTTGATTCTGAATTATTTCTAATTTCAGTCGATTATGATGAGTTATTTCATTAACTCATTATGTTTGCACATAAAATATCATGCTGATTTTTATCTGATGCAATTTGTAAGTATCTGATGCTGTTATTTAAACACGAATATTTATTAATCATTCGTTAGATAATTTTATGTAAATACGCGTGATAAGAATATGAAAATGAAAAAAAATAATGGGGAAAAAAGTTGAATTTCGGGTAACGAGTTATAAAATTTTACTCATAAATAATATACATGTATTAAGATATCGAAATAAATTTAGGCAGTATTCTCATAAATAAAAGAAAAATCATACTTCTATATTTTATTAAAATATTGAATAATGTATTTTACATCAAATATTTCAAAAAAGTAATTTTATACAAATAAAACTCCGTTTCAGAAAACAAATGAAAACATCAATTGATAGGAGCAATTTCTAATTCCACATCAAGACAAAAAACTGTTTCTTTCTTGGTAAACCAATCGATGTGAAACTTGAACTTTCCGTAGAAAAACTTTTGACCCAAGAAGTTGTGCGCTATTAAGCTCAAATCTGGAACTTTCACGATGTATATTTTCTGCAAAATGTAATGATTATTTATCCTAGAAACATAAACACTTATTAAACAATATAATTTGAATTAACCTTCATTAAATTACACTTATTATCCGCTAAAATCGGATCGGGAAAAAGCTTCATTGTCTCATAATAAACGCAAACATCGTCTTGTTTGTAATTGAAAGATGGAGTAAATTTACCATCGGTCCATTTCAATACACGAATTCTTCCCTTTAATATAAATTAAAAACAAATTTTCGGGAAATTTTGTATATTGTCATCAAATTAGAAAAAAAAAGTACCTTTACTGGACCAACTGGTCTAATCACCGTAAAGTTGACATTCAAATTTCTTTCTTCGTCAAGTTCAAAAGTGTACCATGTGCTGTTTTGAGGTTTTGGAGTTCTTGGACAAACCAATATAGAAGATATTCTCATATCATACAAACCCTTAAATCAAAAGTTTTTTTTTAATTATTAAAATATTATTGATAATAAATAGTTATTTACAAATTTGGTGATTTCATTTCTTGTCACTACATAATACGTATGAAATACTAGTATGATAAAAATTCTCAAAAAACAAGGTTTCATCGTATTCCCGTTTCGAAAGGAAATGAAGATTTTGTTCACATTTGAAACATGGTTCAAAAAATGGATAGAATAATCATCAAAACTCATTCCTAATGGTTTCGAAATCTATTTATAATTGAATTTGCATTATAAAACCATCACATGAAATTTGAATTAGAAAATTGAAATTCGTTTATTAGACAATTATGCAGATAATAAGTATTTTTTTTAATATAATATGTACATATGTATGTATATTATATGAAAGTGTGAGTGAGCGCATAAAAAATTTAAAAAAGTTTACTAAATAAATTATGGTGTATTAAATATATTTTTCCGTCTTTGATATAATTATTTTGAAACTAGGGTTTTTCTTCATTTAGTAGTCTGAAGCGAGGATTTTTTCCTTTTTTTCACTACAAGATAAAATTAGAAGTTGAATTGATGAAAAATACTAACGTATATGATTGTGTAAAAATGTTTTCGTTTGATGGAGCTAAATTTTTGAAATAATAAATATAAGTATGAAAAATATATAGATATGAGTAAAAATAAAATAAACGAAATTAAGTTTCATATTTATTTTTCATCTACTTTCGTTTCTATAATACATAACTAAGATACTTGACTTATGCAGGTGAGAGCTCTATTTCACCCTCTGTACAACCAATGTTGATAGATTTCGAAAACCAAGTATTTATAAACCTGAATTTTCCATAAAAGAATTTTGGTCCTGCAAAATTGTGAGCTATAGAATTGATATCCATATTACTTGTTTCGAAAGATTGCTGAGAAAACGAAAAAAGATATGTATTTTGTTTATTTTATTAATTTCACCCATAAGTCTCTACGTTGATTAACCTTTTGCAATATGCATTTATCATCTTCATTTATCATCATCTGCTATAATTTTAAACGGCAGTATACTTATTGTTTGATAGTAGGTACATATATTATCCTGTTTGTATGTCAACGTTGGAGCATATTTTCCATTAGTCCATTTAAAAATGCGAACTCTTCCCTACAATAAAATAGAATGAAAAAAAATTCAGTGAACATAAGTGATATAACAATGCAATACAATAATAAATCACAATATATTGTAATATAGGTACAAAATTATAAAAATACTATTCAATAACCTTCACGGGACCGACTGGACGTAAGATTTCCATTTTAAAGCTAACCTTTTTATTTTCATCCATGCCAAATTTAACTATGGAATAATTTTGCGGTTTTGAACTTTTACATACTCCGAGATTCAAAAATTCTACCTTGTATATTCCCTGAATATAAAAATTAAAAAATAAACCTAAAAGTACTTCTTGATTTTGAAAAAAATATGATAATGAAAAAGAATATCTGTATATTCACGAATTTATCAGTGTTTTTATCTGCTTCTATTTGTAATGATAATGAAAATAAAATCAAATATTTCAGAATAAGATAGATTGTCATTTTATAATCGAATAAGAGAGAAACGTTTGCTGAAAAATTGCAGTGAATAACAGCTGTTGCAGTTTAGTATTTTTCATATCATTCGATTGGGTTGATAAAATATTATTATTAAATTATTATGTGATGGAGAATTTCAATAGAATCGACAATTATAAAGTCATTTATTTTAAATAAGGTGATTATTTCAATTGAACATACTTTGGTTTTGTATTATTTTTCAATTCAAATTTTAATAAATGGGAAATATGCATAAAATAATGATATTATATTTTTGAAACGTTTGTCAGTATAAATTAAACGCGAAATTTTTTTGATTTATATTTTTATTTGAATAAATGCATTACAAATAAAAAAATGAATTTTCATTCCATTATACATCATTTTCATCCCAAATGCATAATATATCAAATGTACTCGATTTAAGCAGGTAAGAGTTCAATTTCACCTTCATGGCAAGAAACAATAATGGATTTTGCGAACCAAATATTCGTAAACTTGAATTTGCCATAAAAAAAATTAGTTCCGGCGAATTTGTGAGCTATACCATTAAAATCCAAATTATTAGTTTCGAAAGATTGCTGAAAAACGAAAAACAAATGTATTTTTTTCATTTACTTTATCAATAATCAAGAATGTTTTATTACCTTTTGTAATACGCAGTTATCATCTGCAAGAAGTTTAAATGGTAAAACATTTATTGTTCGATAGTAAGTACATACATTTTCTTGTTTGTAAGAGATCTTTAAAACGAATTTTCCATTAGACCATTTGAAAATACGAATTTTCCCCTTTACAATAAAAAAATATATTTAATACTTTTTAATGCATTCCATGGATTTTGAGAAAAGTATAATTTCAAATTCGCACAAAAAATCATTAATAATAATATGATATAAAAACCTTTACAGGACCAACTGTTTGTAAGATTGAAAATTTAAAGTGAATGTTTTTATTTTCATTCACGCCCAACTCTACATATGAATAATTTTGAAGTTTTGAATTTTTACAAGATCCAAGATTTGACAGTTCTATTTTATATTTTCCCTAAAAATGAATTTGAAACAATGTTGAATATAACTAAATATGAAAAAAAGACAAATACACATAATACTTACATATGTATCAGAATTTTTGTTTGCTATTGATTGTAATATCAAAGACAAAAAAAAGAGATATTTCAGATACATGATTTTATAATAAATCACACAAAAAAAGACAATTTTGTCTCAAAAATGCATCATTTTTACAGCCAATGCATTCGTACCTTTTATCAATTACTATGCGACTAGGTTAATATAAAATATAATTATATATTACCTATATAATTGGTAAATTACCATGCAATGGATAGTTACACTTAACAATTATAAAGACATTTCGACTAAATAATGTGAATAGTACAATTGAATACAGATTTTTACAATTTTTATTTTGATTTATTTACAATATTTAATGCACATTCAAAATGATTTTTTGACTCTATTAAATCTCAGCCAATGTATTTTATAGCTATCTATCATTATTAGAATGATGAGTTATTTCGTTTGAATCTCGTGAAACGAAAATTTGAAAATAAAATTTATTAGTTCAAATTCCAACTTATTTCTTGTTATTTAACTAAAATGAAACAAATTTCCAAAATCGAGATGCATGTTTATTATATTTATATCAAAATTAAACTTGATCATTCAATTTAAGCAGGTGAAACTTCTATTTCACCCTCTGTACAAACAACGATGACAGTTTTCGTAAACCAAATATTGACAAACTTGAATTTCCCATAAAAAAAATTCGGACCTGCAAATTTGTGAATCATACTATCGAAATCCAAATTTTCAGTTTCGAAAGTTTGCTGAAAAATCAAAAAAAGTATTAATCTTATTTTTCTTTCTATTCATGAATTTCGCTTTTTAAACCTTATGCAACACGCATTTATCATCTGCTAAAATTTTGAATGGCAATATATTCGTCAATTGATAGTATGTGCATATATTATCTTGTTTATATGTCAGCGATAAAACATATTTTCCATTAGTCCATGTGTAGAAGCGAAATTTTCCCTGTACATATATCGAAAAATATAGGTTAGTTGTGCAATTCATTGTTTTCCTGTGTCATTAAATATGTGTTAATATAATCAAAATGACTCAATGGGATTGTATTTGAAAGTATTTTACTTTTATTTTCACAAGTCAATTTAATACAATAACCTTAACGGGACCAATTGGCTGAAGAATCATAAATTTAGAGTTGATTTTTTTATTTTTATCAATGCTCAATTCTACAGTTGAATAATTCTGCGCTTTCGATTTTTCACAAGTTCCAAGATTCAAGAATTCTAGTTTATATTTTCCCTGAAAATGAAGACTAAATTTGATAAAAGATAAATAATATAATACAATAATTGATGAAAATTGAATTTACAAATGAATCTGAATTTTTATTGGTAGAAACCAATAGTAATATTGAAGACAGTAAAAACAAATATTTCAAATAGACTATCATTTTATGATTAGTTTTTCGTTATAACAAGCTGAACTTTTACAACACTGTTGCACTCGTGTGTTTTTCATGCTGTTTGGTTTGATTGATACATTATTATATTATTAGTAAATTACCATGTATGTAATTGATAATTGGACTTGACAATTATAAAGTCATTTCTTAAAAAAAAAGCAATTAGTGGAATTGAAAATATGTATCTATTTTGTTTTTCTAGAATTGTTTAAATAAAAGGTAAAATATGAAAATGTAATATTCTGTTAATTTCATTTTACTGATTATTCAATAAAAGTCTTCAATAAAATAAATTGTATTTATTTGTTCAAATTTTAGGTTAACATGTTTTGATTGAGAATAATATGTGACGTTTTCATAAATTTTAAGGTGGCGATAATTCTGCTTCAGCATCATTACAAATCACTGTATGTCTCTTTGTAAACCATTCAAAAATAAAACGGATTTTTCCGTAAAAGAATTTTTTTCCCAACAAAGTATTAGCAACTATGTCCACATTCAAGGTATTATTTGGATAAAACGCCTGTAAGTGAAAATAGTTATATGAAGCTTTCAATGTAATTTATTGGAAAATGAATTAACTTTTACCGGCTTAGCTACACATTTTTCATCAACTATAAATTTGAAAGGAAGAATATTCAAAGGAAATGCATATTTACAAATATTAGCTTGGTTTATTGTCATAAGTTTTATATATTTTCCATCCACCCATCTGAAAATACGAATTCTTCCCTGGAAAAAGATAATTATGTTTTTATATTCCGATAAAAATATAAAATAAAAATAGCGAATCTTTTTTACTATAAGTGGCCCAGTGTCTTTCACAATCCTCATATTGGCCCATATTATATTTTCTCCTTTTTCATTTTTATAAACACCAATTTGTGCTTCGCATTCAGCTTGTGGTTTTATCAGTTTTTCACAATTTTTCAAAGTTAAAGTTTTAATTTCAAACGGACCCTGTTTTTTTTTTATTCGATTACAATCTTCATCAGAATTTCATAATATCTAAAAATATGTACTCACATAAGATTTATCTTGGCTCGAAGTTTCTTCTGTATTAAAGATTAAAATAATAGTTATAATAAAAACAAATACATTTTTAAAAATCATTTTCGATGTACATAAAACGAGATTATAACATCGAATGACACATTTTGTTAATGACTATATGTCATTAGTCATGTTGAAATTCTAATGCTTCAATTATTTACTCTTTAGTATATCATTAGATGTTATAATTTTAATGGACTTATCTATTTTATCTTGTATATTTTTTTGAAACGTAATCGATCTAATAATATTCAAAAAATACTTATCATACGAATTTTCTTTTGCATTTTTTATATGGATACAGTATGAAAGCATTCGGTGTTGATTTCTTTTTTATAGGATTTGATTGGTTGTATTTATTAAAAAAAAAAATGTAATTCATCAAAAATTTATTTTCATATCCCAAATATTTAATTACAAAGTTCCAATAAATAACCTAAATCAATATTTAACTTGAATTCAAATACTATATTTATCAAAAATGTAAAAAATATATTCACCAATTTGTATCGTTTGCTGCAACAACATAATTAGAGAGCCGCTAATTCAGCCGCTACTTCAATACAAACTGCTGTATTTTTACGAGAAAACCATTCCAATATTAATTTAATTTTTCCGAAAAAAAACTTTTTCCCCAAAAGAGATAGTGCCAACTTATCAACGTCCAAAATTTCATTTGTATAATTACCCTAAAATGAAAAAAAAACAATTTAATATTCAATCAAATCAAAATATATCTACACATTATGTATTTGATCCAATTTACCACTTGAGCTATGCAATTTTTATCTGTCACCAACGTGAAAGGTAAAACTTTTAGTGGGAATGCAAATTGACACAAGTTAGACTGACGCATAGACAAAATTTTCAAAAAGTTTCCATTAGAAAATCTGAATATTTGAGTTTTTCCCTAAAATGGTGAAGTTAAATGATTGATTCGATCGAGTATAGTATGCATATATTTGCGTATTGCAATATTTATTTTTCTCACCATCAATGGACCCACTTCAGTATAAAAAGAAAGATTTGCATTAATAACGAAATGATTGTCCTTATTTTTTTCAACTTCAAAATTATAGTCGCATCCTTTTTTGATTTTCATTGTTTTTTCACAATTTTTCAATTCAAAGGTTGCAATTTTAAAGTCTCCCTGGAATAAATTGTATTTAAATTTCTAATTATAATTTCGAAAAATTAAAAAAAAAATGGTTATTTTACGTAAGGTGCATCGTTTTGTTTTTGACTATCACTTAGTATAATTGAAAAAAATAGTTGAAAAACATAAATAAAGAATAAGTTTCTTTGTTTCATATCCAAATATAAACAAAACCTACAATAAGCTTCCAATACGTTCTGAACTGAAAAAATAATATATTTTGTTGACTATATTTAGCTAATCGAATTTTCAAATCTACAAGTATTTTGGAAAACATTTTTTTGTCATTACGTTATCCACTGATTTCAATGTCGATAATCAAATTATGAAATAATTGACAAAAAAAAATGATCCATTAAAGTTTGAATATGAATTCTATATATGAGAATATAACCTTGAATTACATATATTCTTATATTTTTTTATGCATTTGAACTTTTTTTTTCATAATCATTGATTTTATGAATTGAAAAAAAAATTATGTGTATTTTCGTTGAAATTTTCAGGTTACCAGAGTTACAATTTTATGGTGAAAAATTAATTATTTGTACAAATTAGTAGCTACTATAAAGACAGTTTAATACAGTACCTCCGTGTAAATCATATCGAAAATTCATAATGTATGATTTTAGGTTAATGTAGCATTTTCAAATAAGTAAAATACAATATTACTTTTGTCAATATATTATATTTCAATTTAGAAATTTACAGTGTTCAGTGAAATGTATTACAATAATTGAAAATTTAATGAAACAATGTCTTATAAAATGAATCAAAATCATTCTTATTTATATAGCTTTCGTTTCGAACTCAATATCAATGCACACAATTGTTTCTTCAGCTGTAAACCACTTAATATTTAGTTTTCTCATTGCCAAAATGTAGCGGTGCTCGTTCAAGTATTCGCTTTCTTCAGTTACGTTGATTTTAAGAAATTCAGTTCCCTAAAACGATTATTTATCATACTAAATAAAAGAGAAACACGTGGTATATTATCCCTCGAATATACAATACTTTTAAATTACCTCAACGATTTTGCATTCATTGTCGATCATTTTAATGCTCTTCAATGGAATTTTATAAAAGCCTTGCCCACAGCCATTCACATTAATCATCGGCATGACATAATCAGATTCCAAATCGTTTTCATCGACTTTTGAAAAGTATTGAACGCTCATCTGTGTTTCATAAATAAATATCATTATTTATCCCTTCTGAATTTTTACCATTGAATATTACCAACACACCATAACTGGTCCGTAAGTTTTCACATTTGTGACTTTTGCACTGACTATTATATTTCCATAGTCGTCGTTATTCACAGCTTTTTCGAACTGAGTATATTTTCGATTGTTCTTTTCCGTGTCACAGAAGCTCAGAGAAGTAATTTTTATGATGGGTCCTTCCTTAAAGACGAAAAGTAATGTTTTATCTTACTAATTTATATACGAAAACAAAAGAAAAAAAATCTTACAATAAAAACGGAATCGGCAGCTAATGTTTTACAGTTGTGAATGTATAAAAGCATAAAAATAACGAAAATTCCTACAATTGTATTCTTCATTTCAAGTTATTTGTTATGAAAACTGTATAATACTGATATTATTTTGAGATGTAATTTCGACAATCGTTTGAAATCCAAAATAATTATAACTACATTTATCTATATTTTTGCAAGTTTTTTCAATTATCGTTTGTAATGCGCAGATTTTTTTTGTCATAATTGTATTGCAATTTTTTTTCATTAATCAGATAATTTAGAGAAAAATTATATGAAATTATTCGATGATAATCATAATACATAATAATTATGACTTCTATCATATTTCCGGACACTGCTTTCATACATAATTACCACCGATTTTTTTCAGTAAATGATGATTTAAAATATATCACTCAATTAATTATTATTATTGGGTATATTAAAATATTTTTCAAGAATAATATCGATAATTGTCTTTTTATTTATTTATTTTTTCAACTTTCATTATAATATTTATGAACTTAATATAATATTCTTGCACAACTTTATGTGCATACATACAACAAAATCAAAACAGTCAAAAACATTTTATATAAGTTACAAATATATATTTATTCATATTACATTTTAATAAAATCATGTTTTTGAAAAATACTAAGTAAGTGGCGATAACGTTACAGTATCCGTGATACATACTGCTGTTTGTTTTTTAGAAAAGAATTCTAAGGACATTTTGATTTTTCCATAAAAGAACTTTTTCCCCATTAGAGAATTGGCGAGCTTATCAATGTTTAATACTTTATTCGTGTAATTGGCCTGAAATTTTTAAAAATATGATTACATTGAAAAAAATAAAGTTCACTAGGTTTTTTTACCGCTTTTGCAATGCAATTTTTATCAGTTTCTATGATAAAGGGCAAAGCTTTTAATGGAAATGCGTGTTGGCACAAATTAGACTGACTTAAAGTTGTAACTCTTATAAATTGTCCATTCATCCATCTGTATATTTGAATTTTTCCCTGAAACCGTAAAAACATAAACTATTTGATATATTATTTATGGATTTTGTTATATTTTCGTACTATACCTATAATTATGATTATAAAATAATAACTGAGTTCATGTATGTTATGAAAACTGAACATGATATTCAAATATTTACCATCAATGGCCCGAAATCAGAAATGAATGCTAAATTCAAATAAACTATATATTCATTATCTTCATTTTTTACAGCTCTTACGTCATACACAGTTCCTCCAGGTACTTTTATTGTTTTATTACATTTCATTATTTCAAAATTTCCAATTTTGTAATATCCCTAAAATAGAAATTTTGATTTTATCTTCATATACTAAACACAAAATATAATTTTTAATAAGCTACTTACGTATGTTGGATTATCTTGACCTACATTTTCAGTGAATAAATCCAAAAGTAAAATAAAAATAGTGTACACTAATAAAATCGATTTATGTTTCATTTTTATCCTATTTCATACTAACGGTTTTAGTCAAAACTAATGTTGGACTACCAAATTGCTAGATTTTTTTAGATACGTTATCATATCAACTGATCTAATTTATACATTAATATTGAATTGAAAATTATTTTGTCATTAGAATCTTTGAGAGATATGCAACAGATAAAATTAAATATTTAACTAATTGTGGTAAAATTAATGGATAAGGAATCAATGTTTCATCATCTCTTATTTTGATTTCAAAATATAAAAATATTGATGTGATTGTATTTACTTTTAGATATTTTAAATTATTTTCATATAATGGTTTGGATTGTAAATAATTGTTTAAGAATAACACACGAAATGTTAAAAATAAAAGCTTTATTTATTATTTATTACACGAATTTACCAAAAAAATCATTTGAAAGAAATCACATACTAATATTCATATTAAATTGGACCAAGTTCAGTTTCCACATCACAACATATAGCTGTCGTTTTCTTGGTAAACCATTCGAAAATTATTTTAAACCTTCCATAGAAGAATTTTTTTCCCAACAAACCTCGAGCCAAATTTTCAATATCTAATGTCGAATTATACGTGGCCTGAAAATATTCAAATTTCATTAACATAATACATATTCTTATGTATATTATATTTTATTGTTTGACTGTATTCACCACTTGAGCAACACAATTTTTATCAATTTGGAAAGTAAACGGCAGAAGTTTTATCGGAAAAGCGTACTGACAGACATTGGCCTGATTCATAGTCAAGGTTTTCAGGTACTTTCCATCTGTCCACTTGTATATTCGTGTTTTTCCCTGGACAAAGAATATTTTAATCATCTTATATGATGATAGTATTCAAATGTGAAAAGAAAATTACAACTTACCATCAATGGACCAGTTTCTTTGGCAATTGTTAAACTCGAATCCACCACGCGATGTCCTGCTTTGTTTATAAACACGTTAAAGGTAGTAGTTACATCGGCACGTGGCTTCATAACTTTCTCACAATTTTCAAGTGAGAAACGAGTAACTTTGTATGTACCCTGTTAATTATAAGTAATCAAATATGTGTGAATTAGCGATTTTTATAGAATATTTATTTTCTTCCACTTACATAAGATGATTGATCGGTGGAATCGGGGGATTTGCTTTTCGTAAATTGGATTGAAAGTAAGAATAAAAAGAAAATTTTGCATTCCATGTTAGATAGTTACTATATTTCAAATGATGTCATACGACCGACAAGAGCTTTAGATACATTTAAATCTCATTATAAATCAATTATCGCTGAACAAATTCGATAAACACAGTGTTCTGAATTGTTTGTAAAAAAATATTTCTGCTTTTTTGAATTGAAAAAATACATATGAAATAAAACAATGAATGGTTACATAAAATAAAGTATATGGGGTAAAATATAATTTCAATTGATATTATATCTTATTGTTAGTGATATCTATGGAAAATTTCTTAAATCAATTCAACTTTTATGTAAGTTATGTGATTTTTCTTAAAGTTTTTTTTTTATTTCAGTATACTGAAGATGCATGATGTTAACATGAAATAAATACCATATGATCTGTTAATTTTATTAAAAAAAAACATATAGAGTTATATTTAATTCTTCTGTGCTGGTCTAGAATTTATCAATGTACTTTCACTTAAAAGGCAAAAAACCTTTTTCTTCACCGAAAATAGTTCTACAATAGCACCGTACACTCCGTAGAAAAATTTCTTTCCAACAAACGTTTCCATGTATTTGACAGAATCGATTTGTAGATCACTGTAAATGCCCTGAAACAACGAAGCGTTGCAAATCCACACATGCTGCTATTTGATAAAACTCACCTTTTTTAAAATGCAGTTTCCTTTCTTCGATTCTACATTCAAAGAAATAGCATTTGCACGAACAAAGTCGCATAAATTCGGTATGTTCAAGGAAAAAACTCGTTTGCGCTGTTTATCGACACCTCTGAATAGAGAGAGTTTTCCCTAAAAGAGTATTTGAATCATTATATTTTGGATTTATTACTGTTTTCAAATACTTACAGTTATTTGAGATAAATCCTCTGTAACGACTATTGTGAAAACTTGAATAATATCTTCCTGATTTTCTGAATTATTTATGACATACATTGATAAAGCCTCATTGCTGCAATTCAAAACGTTCACGTTTTTCAATTTGTAATAACCCTGTGAATTTTTGAACAGTTACATAATACGACTTTTGTAAAGATAATTATGCGGAAGTGAAATATGCTTACAAAACTTGCTTTTTTTGTTTGCTGACATTCTACCAATAATAAAACATAATAAAAAAATATACATAGGGAATATTTCTGCATTGTAGTAACTTAGGATGTTTTACAATGAATTTTTGAACGAAACTATGCAAAAATTGATAAAAATTCATCCATTGTGTATGCTTCGTTGAACAAAATATACGGATATTTCATTATTTTTAACGATGATCATCAAATAAAATGCTTTATGTGAAATTAATCGACTTTGACACTGTCTATGTCGTTTTTTGAACTATGATCCATTATTAATATATTTTTCAGTTTCACGTAAAACTCAAATGTTTTCAAATTGATCATTTCAAATCATACGTTGTACGCATATACATATGTAATCTTGACATTTAATATTGCATTATACTTCATTCTTGAACCGATTCAATTCGAAATTATCTTGAATAAAATAATAGATCAAATTTATTTACATTTATTTAGAATTACATAATAATACTGTTGAAAATATTCTCAAATCTATACAATTCATCTATAATATTTTCATCGATAATTTCTGTACATCATCCGGGCAATGAACTATTGAGATTATTTTTTATCGTTTTGAGTTTGAAACTCCAACTGGGACTAGCTAAAATTGAACGAGGAGAATCCGAAGGAGATAAGAAAAAGGGAGAAGCTGGCAATGATATCGATGCAGGGTTTCCTCTAAGGGCATTGTTGAAATGTTTCAGCAATCTAGCACTACACAAAGGAATATCAACAGTTTCGGTAGAATTTAACGATTTGACATCCACAACATAACTTCCTACGTCTTCTTTAAAGCTAAAAATAAAATAAAAGAATAAACATCAAATTATTCATCCACAATTTCCAATATGATACGTACCTTACGACTTCCTTGAACCTGGATCCCCACAATAATTCATGAGATATATAAGATGTTCTAGTTTGTGTCATCAATCCAGTAGACCTAGCTGATCCAATGAGAGTAATAACAATTTCAAATCTGAAAATAGGTTGAAAAATTTATCGATTAAATCGAAATTAGAACGGATCTGATTCTGAGTTAATTGGAGTACTTCTTGTCTATGAGGTCCTTCGCAGACAGGTCGTACAAAGGACTCTTTTCGTCTATGACGTGCTGAAGTGTAGTTGGCCATAGTATGAAGGGTAAACTATCGAAGACAAGGGGTTTCACGATGGGACCTGATCCAACACTGTGCCTCACGAACCAACCACTTATTTGAGTTCCAATCGCATGCTTCTCGAGTATGTCCCAAACTCTAATTACAAAGCAAAGTTTGCCATCTCGCATACATACCTAAACGATAAATCGAATGGACAATTATTTCAATTTTAAAAAAATGTGTTTATATATATTAAGACTCACTACTGCATTTTTGCTGAAACCTACTCCTTCAAGGTGTTTTTGTGGTCTGATAATTTTGGCGAAAACTATACAAACCATACCACCTATTAGAGCGTTTCCGACGATCACCTAAAATTTTAAATGTCATATTATACTGAATTTATATAAATTTTGATTCATTTGATTTCTTATACCTCCATTAATAAAATGAATGTAGTCTCTGGGCATTCTTCGTTAGGATATTTTTCACCATAACCAATAGATACCTGGAATAAGATTTATCTTATAAAAATTTGTACTTATATTTTTTGACAAAATAAATATATTTATCTAAAATTACTTGACTCTCGACGGAAAATGTGAAAATTCCAGTAAATGTTCGACCTTCTTCAATGCATAGTTTTCCTGTGGGATTTTCTTCCAAATCGCCATTGGCATAAGCAGATACATAAAACATTAAAGCAAACCCTAACCATACAGCAATATTGCATGCACTGAACCAAAATGCTAACCATCTCCATTGGCATTCTATCTAAATGATTAAATCGTGTAATAGAATAACTTTTCACATACATAAAAATATTATATAGTATCTTATTTTGAAATCTAACCAGAGTTGTAACAAAATCGTTTAAGTAAATTAATGAACGTCCCTTTATGTTGCTTAGAATAGGCACATTAATGTAACCGTTTTTGAATATTATGCGTTTCGCTTTGCGAGATCGGTTACCAGCATTTTCCTGATCTTTTCTGAAAATCATCACAAATTACTATATTATATAAAAAAAATACTGAAATATAAATCAATAAAAAATTGGAGTTACTTTTTTTTCTTCGCACTATTTTTTCCTATGTACTGCATCGGAAAATTAGAATTCACTTCACTGATGGTTTTTCCTTTTGAATTTTCTTCATGATCCTCATCATCTTCAGTTGTAAAAATATCATCAAAAATCCGCGTTTGTGGTTTATTTATTCTTTCTTCGTCTCCGTTTTCAATGATAGTCAAATCTGTGTTCATATTTTGAAACGGAACAGAGTGTGCATTGAAATGAAAACTTGTTCTATTTTCATTCAATATCTCTACTTTTACAGGCATTTTTATTCTTTCAGTTTGATTATCATCACGAGTAAAACTATGATTATATGTGAGAATTTTTTGCAAAACGCTAAACTCTTTAGGATCCACACTTTTTCTGCTGCTATTAACGCTATCTTCAGACACGTAATTCAAACACTCGTTGTATATTTCATCGACCGATTGTCGAGAAGCATTATTTTCACTTTCTTTCGAATTCAGATCGTAATATCTAACACTGTCACTTCTGACGAAAGCGTCCTTGGATCTCATCTCGTAATTGGAACGCGATCTTCCTTCCAGCTGATCGTCCATCATCAAAGCGTCTTTCGGCTTCTTCACCAAAGGATCGTTACTCTTCGTTTTGTTTTTGACATCTTTTTTAAATTCAGTATCACTTTCTGCAGAGTCTTCACTACTTGATATGTACGTTCGACTCATGATTTCTTGAAACTGTGTGCATCTATTGTTATCGAAAGTGTATTCACTACTGATATCGAACTCTCCTCCTCCTATCGCTTCGGCATAACTTCTCCGTCTAATCATGATATATTTTTTTCACCTCGCTGATAAAATAGTCAAAGAAAGCACGTGATACACTTATCTTTTGATTTTTTTTCAGCAAACACTGTTTCTGACCGTTTCACTGTTCGAAGATATGTTTTTTTTCGTGTGTTTCAACACTGTCTTCAACTGATAAGTGCCGTTTATAAACCGATACGTTATCTACGTGGATTTGTATTGTGCGACGCACCGCATCGAGTTTTGAACTAAGATGTTTGAGTAAACATAAAAATTTTTCGGTGTTTGAGCGGAGATTACATAGCATCTTTCTACCTACGCAGATCTAATTGAGGATAAAGCAATTGTCTCCTTGTTTCCTTCGCTTAGCCACAATTAATCATTGGGACTATGTAAATGCGTGTCGGCGGATATTTGGATCATTATCGGATCGGCACATGAAAGAATCATTGAATTCTTTCATCTTATCAGATAAAATGCTCATCGGCTTAATTATTATAGGATTCGATAATTCCATGAATCCTTAGATGATATCTTATTATTATATTTTATCTTGGTATTTAAAGCTTTTTACGATTACGTTTAGGAAAACGTCATTATAATAAAATTATAGAAAATAATACTCAATATTTTATGTACTCATATCTACATTTTGAATATTTTTCATACAAAAATTAAAAATAATGATGGTGCTGAATACATGACATACGATGATCAAACATTAGATAGACTAAATTATGCCAAAAAATAATCTGTTAACATACAATTTGTATGAAAGTTTCTATTGAATATTCTTGTGTAAAATATCCCATTTTTTTTTCTAGATTTCAATGTTGAATTCATTATTACAATATTTTAAGGAAGAAAAAGTATGCATTTAAACTAGACCTCTTAAATTTTATAATAAATTTATTTATAATTTTTATACACTTAAAATAAACTATATCACTTTCATTATTGAACTTAATATTTTGAATATAAATTATTGCATACTAAAGAAGCAATGATCACAGATTAGATTCAAACTTATCCACAGTGTCAACACTTCTTCTTGTTCTGAAAAGATAATCACAACATGAATCCAATAAATGTATGTGTAGTTATATAGTAGTTATTTAAACATTATTATTTTTTTATATATAAATTAGTTTAGTGAAAAAAGATCAAAATAGTTTTTATAGATCAAATTAAGAACATACAACTGTGATTTTTGATCCATTGTGTCTTCTAAAGTCATAATGATGTCATCATCAAATATTATATTGTCTTTCTCAAATCCTAGATTTATTTCTCCATCTACAAATGAATTATTTGTAGAAATATCACTACATTAATGCGATTTTGAGTATGAAAACATAATTTACCGTGTGGCTTTTCACTATATTCTGGTGGTATATCACTTATCCAATTCTTTTCATCTGGAAACGAATCAGATAAGAATAACGGAGGTAAATCTTGATGCGGAGTAGGGAAAAATGAAGCATCACTTTTTCTGCGTTCTACATCTTCTGGTATCAACAGTGTACTAAAATCATTTCAATATTCATTATTACATTGTTTGGATTTATTTTCTTTATGAAAATTGTAGAATATTTAATACTTAATAATATCATCGAAACAGTTGTAACGTTGAAGGAGATATAAAAATATTAAGAAAAGAATCAGAACGCCGATAGATACCCAAACCCATCCCATCATCATTGAATGAGTATCTGGTGGATAGAATATCTGAAAAATATTTTCATGTATACGCTGGTAAAATGGAAAACACTAACTATATATATATATAAAATGTTACAACAGAAATAATTACATTTATTAGTCCTAAATCGGTCCAATTCATATTCTTATTGTTACTATACCACATATCATCCAAGCTTTTGTTAGTAAGTTCATAACCGTCAGTTAAATTCAAAGAATTAACTGGTATAGAATATCTTATTGCCACACAATTCTCATAATCAACCCAGTCTAATGGACATGTAGTAATAATGTGAAAATTGACATTCCTAGTTCTGAAAAAATATCATATCGTAACATTGATTAATAATATATTGTTAATTACATACTGCAGAAAATATCAAATAGAGACTCAATAAACATTTCATATTACATTTATTTTACTATGATTCATTACAATATTACTTAAACAAATTTGCATATAATTTTATAATTTATCTATTCTTACAACAGCTCATTATATTATATTATACTACCTATTCATAGTTTGAAATAGGATATTGTTAATAAATATTCTTACACGAGTATATAATTGACAACTTTTTATTATGGACCATGAAATCATAAAAGCATACTAATTTCTTATATTATTATTTCTTATAAAAGTTCTTTGAAAACTATTTGAATAAACTTTATAAAGGCATAATAAAGATTTCAAGGAGTGAATATTTTTCTATTTACATATATGTATGACATAGGTACTTATTTCTTATTGTTAGTTCTTGTGGAACTAATAATGGTTTTTTGACACAAATATGGAAATATAATAATAGTTAGGTATATTTTCAAAGTAAGTATTTAGAGATAGATAATATTTTCAAGTGACTTATATAATTCTTTCAATATTGCAATATCACTATAACTTCATATTACTATGCACATAAAAACTACCAAATAAACATTTTTAACTTTCTTACAACTCACATGGGCACAACATCAAACATTTTTCTTATTTATTACTTTTGTTATAACAAAATATAAAATTTGAATGTCATTTCACATAAATAACAATTATTTTTCAAGCACTATTTACACATATACATAAAACAATTGATATTTATAATGTCTAACAATAAATTGCATTATTATTAAACAGCATATTTTTAATTTATTCTTTCCATTTTAATAATAATTCAAATTAATAAATTAATAATAATTTGTATTTTGAGATTCAATATTTTTCATGGATTAAGAAGCTTCATAACGACATTATGTCTTACTATTAGATCGAATTGCAAGTTCGTAAAAGGCATTAATTTTACTAAATATTTTTCTCTGGCTATATGTAAATAAATAAATAAATATATTTATATTATTCAAGTATATCTGTTTTATTGGAATATATGTTTTTTTCTTTATTATTTTATGATATGTATTTTTAAATGGTTAAATTTAAAAAGCGTTGAGTGATAGTTAAATTCCAGAATCAAATATGGATATTATTGAATTTTAAGATATGGCATGAATAAGTATAATATCTACTTATGATTATGATTCTCTATTTCTATAAATTCGTTTATTACAAGATAAAACAGTAATATAGTTGAATGATAATCAGTTTAATTAGTAGGTGAGTATTTTAAATTTCATAATTTAAAAACATTATTAACTATTTCAAATAGACTATTTGGCATACATTTACGTATACAGAAAAAACAATTATGATGAGAATTAAAAATTAATTATTTCAGATATTCATTTACTAATATGAAATTGGGTCATATGTAGATCTGATCAGATCCTTACAATAGGAAGACAAACATCAATAGAATTAGACCAATTTTTCCTCAACGATTTTGTTATTATTTTTCTGTTCTATTTCTTCGTGCAGTTTCTTCATAGTCATCAACTCGTTAGCATCCCCGGATCTGTATCCTGACTTTTCCATTGTGTAACTTCCTTCTATTCCTGACAACGGAATGAACCTGGAAGTCGACTGTTCGTCATTGGCCGTCAATCACAAAGCTGTTGGTGTCACATTTCCTGCTCGGAAGTCTCTCTTCATAGATGCAGCCACATGTTCATGGCTGCTCATCACCAGCTATGTTTGTGACTGAACCATTGAAATACTCGTAGATTCGGTCATTGCTGGAGCATGAGCTTTCTCATGGGTGGAGTCATACATTGGGAACTCACAGCAGAGTATGAATTTGAGCGTTTTAGGAACCTCCACATAAATTGCTGGAGGTATTGGTATCAGTGGTGATGTGGATGATTTATAATACATGTATTCTGCATTATCTCTATACTTTTCATCAGAAGATCTTTCAAGCAATGGAATACCAGATAAAAATAATATTATTAAAGTAGTGAAAATTGGAGATAATATTGCTATCCATTCAATCCCTTGTATCACATTCAGAGAAATAATGAACATACCCCACCACAAAACAATTTCTCCAAAGTAATTTGGGTGTCTTGATAATCTCCATAATCCATCATTACACCATTTCCCGCTATTAGCAGGATCTTGTTTGAACGAAAACTTCTGAAGATCCGCATACGTTTCAGCAAGCAATCCAATAATAAATATTCCAGTTCCGGCTGAATCCAGAGTCGTCATAGTCTTAGGCGCCTTGGGATGAGAATGGTGCGGCGAATTGACTATGATTACAGGCAAACTGACTATGTATACCCAGAAAGCTTGGAATGTGTAGAAGACACCGAATCTCACAACGTTGCTCTTCCTATCCTCGAACTGTTTGTCTCTGCCGATCAACATGATTCTATACATCAGATACCCTGAGAGCCGAACTCCCCATAGGCAAACGAGAGCCGTGACCATCAGCTGCCTGCTATCGTAAGACTTGGCGGAGCTGCCCCCCTGGCCGAGGAAGAAGGTCACCAGGGCTATGATGATGAAGTTGACACCTCCAGTTAGGTCGGTGAGCTTATCGCACTGGAATGCAGCGGCGATCACGAAGAAGATCACCTGCATCACACACGTCACCATGGCACTGATGGCCAGATTGTTCTTATCGAGCAGCGGTATCATCTTGAATTACTTCCGGTTATTCATCGCGATATCGAAACGATCGATGAGGCGCATCGGGGTTCGCTGATTCGCCTCCGAATGTGGGTCAATTTTTAACTGGATTTTCAGCACATTGTGTGAAGCACTGAGATTTGAGACGAATCAGATTTCTTATTGAGAAATAGGCTTCAAAATTTCAGAAATGAGTGCAATGTGATTTCGTGCGCGACGTGAAAAGATCTGAAAACCGATTGGCGTCTTTTCGTGACGCGCATGCGCAAGACGCGTCCGTGTTGCCCTCATTACGCTTTTTCAGCAGTTTTCAGCACACAAGTATACGTTTATGAATGTTGCATAAATAGATTGCAGTGTTTTTGGTTGTGAGTGATCGATTTGACTCGTTCGCTATATTCGTTCTTGGGAATGATATGCGCATGGACCTCATATAACACGGTTTCATACAACAAGGTTAATGAATTGCAGTATTTTTTTGTACATACTACACATAAAGTTGTATAAGCAGTCAAAAGAATGTCGCAAGTTATGAATATAATAAAATAATCCATATAACGCGAATTTGTATTGCACATCGTTTTTATAAAATCATATGATTGTGTTATGTGAGGATCAAATATATTTCAAATAAAGTAAATACTCAACAAATAGACTAACTTTACTCCTCGGTCAAACTTGACAATTTGATACATAATAAAATTCACTTGTGGAATATAATTTATATTGTAATGCATATAGAGCAATATAATGAAAATCGTTTAGATATTACTCATCTAGATATGGAACATAGCCATTGTCTATTTATCAAAAAGAGATGAGTGTCTTTCATATTAAATTGAATCATTGAAAAAAAAAAATGAAAATTCTGTATTATTTTAGAAAACTTACATGCTTATGTTAGTTTCAATAGTGATATTCTTATCCATGCAATATTTTTCAGCAAGTGAAGCCAGTTCTTCTCTGAATGTCTCTTGATATTTGTAACGAAACTCTGTAACATTTGTTCCACTTAAGTATATGTAAGATGTTTGCAATGGAGTCATAATAAGTGACGGATCTTCTGTAGTTGGTGGTTCTGTAGTTGTTATAATCTCCCCTACGACAATATTGTATGGAATTATTTATAAAATAATTTAATTGTAAGTGAAAAAATATAGAATTCTCAAGTAAATATACCTATTGCTTTTAAATCCATTTCAAAACCTTTATTTTTATGCCCAGATTTTTTTGACTTAAATTCAATATAAAGAATATCTAAATGATGTAATCTAAACTTCTTTTCTTCTTTAATATTCCATGTGAATATTTTTGATGGTTCTTGAATATTTCCTTTACCACCTTGTACATTAAAAATGAAATGTTACCTCTCCAATCTTTAAATCATTACATCATATAGGTACCTAAGTACTTTATATATTTTAATTTACCTGGTTGAAATAAAATGTAATCACCCACTTCACTATTTAAATCTAACGATTTCATAATAATTTCTACACCAAATCCATCTCCTGACTCGATCAACCATTCCCATGTTCCTTCAGGATATGGTTCAGGAAAATTTTCAGATTTCAAAGTGAAATATTCATTTACATTCAAAATTATATTCTCTTGTATGGCTTCTAATAAAAAAAAAATGGAGTGAATACGTACATCAAGATAATATTATAATAATATTTCATATATAAAATCGAGAATACGTACGACTTGCAATTATTGGAATTAAACTTATAGTACACAAAATAAATATAATATTCATTATCACTATTATAATTTTATCAAAACTCAGAGCAGTTTTTTTCTAGCGTAATAACATTTTGCAACAAAGGCTACAGCTATACTAGCTAATTATGTTCTGTGAATAAGATTCTCTTATCACTCAACATATCAATGTGATTAATCTGAGTCCACTATCAATGAGATATGATAATTTTTATCATACACATTTTTCTATCATCACAATTGTTTTTTTTATGGGTTCCGTTATTGAATGTAAATACACCTATAAAAATATAAATAAACTACCTATAAAATATTCATTTAATTATTGTATAAGCCTAATGATATCTTTTTCTGAATGAATAAACGTGTATGGATTTAAAAATGAAAATAGCATTAAAGCATTTAAAATGGGATTTATTTTTCATATTAATGGTAACGTTGATATAAAATTATAATCTATTTAGGCATGTTATGTAAATAAATAATGACAAAATCAGATATATTTCTATTCTAAAATACACAAACGTAAAACAAATATGATTAATTAATATGCATTATATATTATTGAATAAATAAAACTAGAATATTCAGATCACATATGAAAATTGAAAAGAATGAAGTATGTAGGTATCTATGTATGTTTATTTTATATGGTTGCCCATCACCAGTTGAAAAATAGAGTTGTGAACATTTTTGAAATTTCCCGTATTATTACAGAAAAAAAAGAGACTAAAAAAGTATGGAATAAGTGACTATTTAACATTTTATCACAAAATCAAATAAATATCGTTTATATTTATGTATATTATTATAAAACATAATTTACACACATTTCTCTTGAAATGTGTAATAAATTTTATAACTTAAATTACTATCCTAAACAATGACTAAAATTTTTAAACATAACAAAAATATAATAGAACATGTCTAAATAAATTAAAAGTTTAGTGAATTTCAAATAATTTTGGATCAAATGGTAACTAGTAAGTAAATACATGAAAAAAAAAAAATGATCTCATATGATTATTTCATTATTTCTATCAGTGTTTTTAGAAACATTCTTTTCTGAAGCTGAAACCAAATTGGTCGCATTTCACCCTTAATATCCTTGCTAATTGAGGTGGTCCACAATAGAACACTGTTACTTTTCCTTTTTTCTGGTTTTGTATTTGTTTGAACACTTTGTCCCAATTTGGACGTCCAGCATTTGTTCTCGTTTTGAGACCAGTGATCAAATCACGTTTTTCCTACAACAGTTATTAATTCAATAAGCTGCAAATTATTTTTTTAAATTATATTTCGTATAAAATATACCTTTTCATGTAAAAGGTCTAATGCTAGCTGTAATCCAACAGCTTTCATATCACATTTCTGAAGCGCGCTTGTAATATACATATGCATGTCAAGAAATCTTTCCATTGCACCTCCTAATTCAGCTTGTTCCATTTCTAATTGTGAGAGTAAGGACACGAACCATTCAAACGACCGTTGTTCACGATTGATCCAGAAAAAGTCCACCTATGGTGAAAAATTGTTGTGTTAGATAATTTGAATTTTTTTTCTTCATTAAATCAATATTATAAAGTAGGTATATTGTACCTTTCTTAAGTTCATAATAGTTGGTGGGATATCACTGGCCCAAGTATAATCACATTTCGGACAAGAATGTCGTGCTTTCCAATATTTGTGCATGATGGATTGTAGAATTGAAGCAAACGGAGTAACGCCGATTCCAGTTGCTACCAATACTGCATGCTGGGCTCGGAAAATGTGTGAAGATGGAGCACCATATGGACCATCCAAAAATATCTTTAAAAATAACCAAAAATATTTTTATAATTGCTTTTATTTTTCAACAAACAACAAAATTTAATAAATTTTATCATAATACCTCTAATGGTTTTCCAACAGGATAGTTTACAAATGGGAAATCCGATGGAGAAAGTGTTTCAGAAGATTCCATTTGTCCTTCTTCTGGATCTTTATCAGGACTTATAGTTTTTGATAACTTTCTGCGAGCTGAAATATATATTGTTATATGTATATTGTTAGTTTCTATGTTTTCATTTTATACTTATAAATGAATATACATTTTTTTTATTTTACCTATTGTTATCATTGAAGATGTTGAATCCCTTTGTTCACAATTTTCAAGACTTGGGGTTTTAAATGCAATGATAGTTGGTTTTGTACGCATGTATCTGAAACTCTGAGCCAAAGATTTGTTTTGAGGACTATAATACGCTAAGCCCAATGCTTGTAAATGAGCTTTTTTAACTTCACATTCGTCAAAACTTCTTTCCGATTCTGAACGATTATATTCTTTCAATCTGAAATATTATTAAAACATTACTAAGTGCATTAAATTATTCATTCATGCACAAATAAATATTTTATTCAAACTAACGCCATTAATCTATCTCTTTTCTTTGTCTTCACTTGTATGTCAGGCATAGACCTGGATTTCTCAAATGGTGTTTTGTTGTTGCTATTTAACATCATGGTGAATTTCTTTTCTGCCAAATTTTTCACTGGATTTGATGAAGTAGAACCTTAGCATATCAGAAACAATGTTGAAATTAAATTAAATAATTTGAAATTTTAACCATACTGAAATTAATATGTACTTGATTGAGTATCATTATCACTTGTTTCTTTTTCTTCTTCAATTGTAAATGCATCATTTGAAATTCCCAATGTGGTAGCGAATTCAATAGATTTTTTCTTCTTTGTTGGAAAACCATTTCCGTTTGCAGCAGTACCGTTACCGTTGTTAGATAAACTTCTTTGTAACCTTTTAAATTCAATACGTTAAAAAAAGTCAGAAATTTCATAATTAAAACATTTACTATTTTAACTTACCCATTCAACTTTTGAACTAATCTAGAAGTATCCGCAAGACTTCTTCTTGGAGTAACGGGAGGAACTTCACCAGCATGTAAACGTTCACGTTCATGATCAAACCATTCATATAGTCTATTTGTCCATTGACCGACTCCTCGTATATGAAGCCATAAATAATCTATAGAAAGAATGAAAAAGTTGAATTCAAAATTTCAAACATATTTTGAAACAATTAAAAGTAAAACTAACTAACCATCTTGTTCTGGTGCACTACTAATTGTGAAAGGATGCCATTCATATTTAGCTATAGCTGGTATATTAACAAATAGATAGTCTCCAGGATGAAAATCAAAGTGGTGAGGTCTTTTAATAACCAAGTGTGTAACTTTTGATGGTAACAAAATTCCCGAACTTATATAAGTTTTGCCAGTGTCTCTACCCATCCAAGCCAAACGAGATATTCTTTCTACTATGTAAACAAATCCAGGAATTATAAACCATTTCCAGAAATTTGGTCCATGGAATACCAAAATGATCCAAAATGGAATATACAGAAGATGTGACCAATAAAAAACCTGAAAATATACAATTTTTATTTATTATGATAATTCATCGTTAATTTGATCAACCACATATTGAGATAACTATTATACTTCGAAACTTCCTCCCCTTCTAACAAAAGCTTGAGAGCATATGAACATAACCATAAGTATAACAATTAGTGATACTCCAGTTGGATTAGCACATCCACTAACTAGTCCAAATAGCTGAGGTTCTGCCGTTAACAACCATTGAGAAAGTGTATAATTATTTTTATTAATCACCGGATCATTCACTACAATTATGCCTGAAAATAAAATAAAAATGTAATAATTATATACCTATCACTACATATTAAACATACTTTAATTTGATTTTATGATTGACTTACTGAAATTTAGCAAGTGCATGATAGTATGAACAACGCTAAATATAAAAATAAGCATTCCTGTAACTTTGTGCAAATATATATGTTGATCTAGAGGTAAAACTAAGCCAAATCCTCTTGTTCTGAGAAAAGTAATGCATCGTCGTAGCATTAACACCAAAACCCACATGCAATTAAAATTTAAACACTGGCCTATTGACAAATATAATTTGATTACATATAAAATTATGTTATAAATAAGATATGTGAAAAAAAAAAGAAATACAAACCACAAGCTCTAGCAACAATAACATAACCATTAGAATGCCTATATTGAATAGCTCTTGATATAAAAAGACCAAGATTTACCAAAATGAATGCTCCCAAAAACGATAAATAAACATAATTGTTTTTCAAATAAGGCACTGATAGTTGGTAAGGCCTCAGAGACATTATTTTCCCTACACTAGATGCCGGTGGAGGCTTAGGTTTTGGAGGCACTAGCCATCTATCAATACTGAAATTATACAAATCATATTAATTGATAAAATAACCACAAAGGGTAAAATATTTTAAGTTTATTTTCTCAGATTAACAAACCTTATTGTCAAGTTTTCTAAAAGCCCACCATGTTTTCCCAATTGACGTTTTAAATCTTCATAAGTCATTGTACCTCTTCTTGTTGGATCAGCATCTTCCAAAAGGGCATCGGCTAAATCTGCTAATTGGGCTTCGCTAAATTTCATTCCATTTTCTTCCATGCAAGCTCTCAAAACATGTTTCAACTCTCTTTGTTGAATCAAACCATCACCTATTTGTAAAATTATTTATATACAAAAATATTTTCAATTTAAAATCGAACTGAAAAAAAAAGAAACTAACCATCCAAATCATAAACTTTGAAAAGGAATCGAATTTTATCTTCGGGTGATTTTCCGGAAAATTGATGCATTGCATCTAAAAATTCTTGTAATGAAATTGATCCTGAATTATCTTTATCGAAAATTTGAAAAACCCTTTCAGTGAAAAATGGCTGAAATAATGAAATCAAGGCAAATGAAATTTCATAAATGAAATAAATGAATTTCAAATAAAAACTTACATTCTTTGAAATAACAATTTTTTGAAAATCTTCTCTTCTAATCTCTTTTTCATTTCCGACTGTTTGTCTAAATAAATTTTCGAGCCATTCCAAGCTGCTTTTATCGAATCCAGTTCTCGGTCTATAATAAAAATAAGATGCAAAACATTTTCAGCAATAAAATTCGTATATTTTCATCATTGTCTTACCTTGGGCTACTAATATTCGAGATAAAAGAAAGAACTTCCTCTGGACTTGCAACGCCATCGTTATCATTATCAATCAGCCTAAATATCTTATCAACTATCTGAAATATTAATTTACGTCAAATATTTTTTCCACAAATTGCAAAAATATTAAAATTACTTACTCCTTTCGCTTGAAATATTTGGCAAAATTTTTCTAAAGTTATGACATCTTGACCGCATAGAACATAACTAACACTTTCAACCTGTTCAGCTAAATCGATTTGTTTTTCTTGACTGAAAATTTCATATATTTTACATTTTCAAAATCGTTCTTTCTATTAAAAAAAAAAATTAAACGAAATACTTGCATTAATCTTTCTTTCAAAAATTCCACCCAGTCTTCTTGAACGAGATGATTTTTCTGATCTTGATCAAAAAGCAAAAATAGCCTCTCTAAAAAATCCTACAAAAATATTTGAAAGATCAATTAATAAGATTTCATTTTCTTATATTGTGATAAATATTAAATTTGAGCCGTGTCTACATTTCTTAATATTACAATGGAAATTGAAGAGAAATTCACTTGTATGTACAATTCTTGAATTAAAGTGAGTCAAGATCATAGCTCATTTTCGACTTCCCAGAAATAACAACTTAATTAGTCAACAACCTTCAATCTTACGATGCAGAATCATAAATTCCCGAACAATTGCTACAATTTCGAGTATTTTGACAATCTTCGATTGAGTCTTCGGCTCATTAGCATTGCGTATAGCCTTAGCTCACCTTGCTCCACATAAGAATTGACGTCACCACAAAAATTCAACCAATGGTGGTGCACTGGTGAAATACCGATTATCCAATAAAACATACGCTAATATCCAAGGATGCATTCTGACCAATCGGACTCGATATCCACGCAACTTTTTCGTCGATCGAAAACCAATAAGATCGTTTCTATAGAGTGTGGGGAAATTCTGATATCTAATGCAACTTGGTCCACTTACTTGAAACGGACAGTTCTCAAACTTCTATCAAATCAAAATAGAAGAACAGGTGTGTCTTTGTAAATTAAAAAAAAACAAATCTCTCTGAGATTACGTTCTTTTCGGTATAATACAAGAACGACGCAAACTGTTCTGTTTTTTTCCTGAAATAAGGCCCCTCCTATCATCAGAGTCTTGAGAGTCTAATGACTATATTTCACCCATTTTGAGTAGTTTAATGACTTTTTTAAGGCAATTTTATATCCTGTAAATATTTAGTTCTGCAAAATATTTGTAAGACAAAAAAAGTCTTTTAATTACCCAAAATGAGTGAAACGTAGTGTCATTGTAGGGGTATTATTTCAGGAAAAACGCAGTAGGTATATAGGTACTTACATCTAGGGTAGACTCTTTGTATTTAAACATTTATAAATTTTGATCATTTTTAGAATACTCTTATAGTAATTTGGCTTGGATACTTAACAGATTACATACTAGTTTTCTGTAAAAGTCAACCAGATTCGAATCGCGATGACAAATGTCCCAGGCATGTCGTCTTCGAAAGTTCTATCCGCGCTAACGTTCCCATTAATCACTGTAATTTTGGGCTGAGAAAAAGTCTCGGGGCTTGAATTTAACGTGCCCAACACCCGAAATGAGTTATGACAGTTACTTATCTATTTATTAAATACTTATACCGTATACGTATGTATTCAGAAATACGATTCGCGCCTAGGGCCACTTATTCTCTAAAACGTGCATATATTTTTGTTTCACATACGAAATCATGCGGGCGGAAGTTGTTCAGTTTCGAAAAATTTATAGGCTGCAATGTGCAGATATTTTTTCATAACATTTCACAACGGTTACATTTCTGCGAAATCTTCGCAACGAAAGATATTTTCTATCGAACAGATGTTGACTACTAGAAGAATGTGATCAATTACTAGTAATGGGCGGCTTATTCCATGTCGAACTACAAACGAAGGCGTATCGAGGAGCTCACCATAGGCATCCAAAATCTCTGGTACAATCTGAGCATCCTGCTGAGATCAGAGTCGGCAACATCTACCACTGTACCGTGTAACGAAACGATCTTCATGAACGACGATTAATCCGTCAAAATATGCTAAAATTTCAGAAAAATCATTGCAGAAACATAATCGAAGTGCAGATTCAACCGAAGCAATCCATCATTGTTCATTCGAATTTAAAAGCTCATCTCCGGTCGCAATCGATGAACTACATCGCTAATGATCCTTTATGGTGTTCCTATAGCTTCCCGCTGCTAAGTTAATCCATCTTTGTGCTGTTGGTTGCCGCTGACAGCAATTGCTGGAATTCGATACATATTGTCGGACTAATCATATATCATAAACGGTTCTGTTATCCGTTCGGCTGCAACTTATTACGGATCGTAATAGATACAGTGCGAACGATCTAAATAATTATTTTCGCACAACGAGAGTTTTTTCCATGTGTAATGAAATGTGTACATGCATAATTAGCAAGTAAAAAACGGTTTGGATTGATGATTGGAATACTATTCAGGTATGTGTATTCGAATTAATAAAAGGCTCTACACATTCATATCGATCAATATTGAAAATTTTAACATTATATAAATTGCATCAAAATGAATAATTCGACATTGATATTTACGCCTACGAATATACGTTTGATGCAATAGTAATTATGGTGAATTTTCATGAGAATCAAACACAATTTGTTTGGGCATATTTGACAGTCGATATTATTGGATTCGAAATCGTTCTCACCTTCGACGGAGCGCTCTCGAAAAAGTCATTAATTAATATATTTCGTCAGAATAATATAGGAGGAAGGCCATCTTAGCGCGATCTCAAAAACATAAATATTGTTATTATTATATATAAATTGCTGAGGTAAAGAATCGAACGTGCCATGGGTCGTGAGAAAACGACCATTCGGACTTAAAGTATCAGATAAAACGGCAATAAAACGATGATTAGAAATGGAAAATTGCATTTTTTACTAGCTCATCCGTATGAAGACAGGATGTCATTAAATTTCTTAAAATGCATCCGTGGAATTAATAAGAAGTACACTAGATACTTGATTTACATATGCTGTGAAAAAATATTAGAACGAACAAGTCTAAAATACAAAATTTTTAAGTTTTGATATTTATACTTATTTTGTCATTACCAAAATATGTAAAATAATAATATTTTACAAAGCAACTAAAATCGAAGATCTAGTGTACAATTTTCTTAAGAACACGTTTTATCAAATGAAAAGTGCCCACGCGAGTGAATCTAAATCGAACGTTATCTCGAAACTATAAGTTCACAAAGTTAATTACCATGCAATAGCAAATTCAAATAAAAAAAATCAATACGTTATTCAGTTGAAAAACTTTCGAAATCGTATATCAAATCTAACAACCGCGTGTCGACTCTTATTCAAATCTCATTACCGATTTGATATTAATTGCTGAGCGCAGCGTTAAACTTCAATATCTCAGCATTAACCCTGAGGATTGATGGTGAAACTAAACTTCATTCATCTATGGCTCGATGTGATGGTGAATATATGAAATATTAATATTTTAGTAATGAAGCTTCGAAGAAAAAGTAAGAAGGATCGTTTCGAAACGTCACATATTGAAAATCAATTGAATTGCCAAAGAGTAATTAGGTAATAAGTGAGTAACGATTCTTTAGCGGATTATTTATGTCCGACAATTAGTACATTAATTAATGGCAAGTCATCATAAGAAAATTAAATCATTAGAGCTTCACTGTGCTATTATTGTTTGATTTTTTTTCGACGAGTCGAAATTTGTATTCATACATTCGTTTCGAATCATTTGAATGCAATTTATTATATCTTAAACGATAATTAAACGAATATCGTATTGATTGTTTGTGATACAATATCTTTATGAACTTTCGAAATATGATGAAATTATAAATGATTATAAAATCATATACATATTTATATTGGAACAATTTAGGATGTAAATGTGTATGTGCCTCAATATTTTACTCGTGCTTAAACAATTATCAATTATGCTCTCGCACTTGGAGCAAATCAATCAATTTTTCATCTGCGTTTCGAAATCTAACACATAATATATTTCACATTAACATTATTTATTAAACACTTAATAAATATCGCTATCGATCTGCATATATTCATACATTACAAAACCACGAAAAGGGCTCACAACCCGACGCTCGTTCGATCAATCATTTTTCATTAGTTATTAATAACAATGTTGATCAACGGTGATAATTTCATTCTTCGATCATAGCAGATCGTTAGTTCGAAATTGATCGTTTTTCCGAACTAGATTCTGACTATGGCTAGAATTTGTCACATGCAATAAAAGCATTTTCCAGTTCGTCACGTTTTGAAAAGCGGCAGAGGTCAACGTGTTGATTTACGTTATGTGCTTTATATGATCAGACCAGATCAATTTCGATTTTGATTTATGATCGAACGAGTTTTACGACACCATCACTAAGTGAATAAATACAATTGACCCTGATCCTTCCACATTCTCATACATCACATGATCCGAATTCGATTCCTATTAAACGATAATCCGAGACTTGAGCAATCTTAATTATATGTTTATTTTGAAATGTCAATTGATAGTATATTTTGATTTAAATATCTCGATTATTCGATTAAAAAATGAAACATAATTGTATATGAGAAATTTTGCATGTGAGAAATTCGAATTACAGTTTATAAAGTCGTATAAAATCAGCGGAAAGTTCGCTACTTATTGACTACTAACGACTAGTTATGGCTGGCCAAAATATTTGCAGATTATATAGAATTATTTCGCGTAATCGTTTTATTTTTTATTGCAATTTCGTGCACTTCATTTCAAAGGTGAGACGATGAAAATACCGTATTGGATATGTTATTATAAAATACTTTCGACACGTGCTAAGAAATCTCTTCACAGGCTATAAAATATTACCCGGTGAACAATTTCGTATGGCATCATAATGCCAAGAGCATTTTTTAGTGTGAAACGGGTCAATTCGTTCCAATACTCAATAACTATATTTATTTTAATAAGATCATACCAACGAATCAAACCAGAATATATTCTGGATATTATAGAATCTAATAAGGTTATCATTAAATTTTCGATATAATGTCTTATCAATATTTCTTGTATTTAAGTATGTATCTGACGATTATTAAAGCATAATACACGATAAAAAAACAAGTAATGTTTATTTCGCGTTAAGTCACATCATCAATAACGATTTTGTGAAGGCACCTGCACACTAGAAATCATCAATCAAAAAATATATACGCATGCAGTTTGAAGATCATTAATGGCAAACGCGCATCAATTCTTCGTAAAAAAATCATATAAATACTTAGAGTGAAAAAAAATTAATGCGATACTAAAATAATTTTGATAATTTGTCGGATCTAGTCTAGATCTCGGAAACGATTTGCGTACGTTCGTATTATGTTCGATGACTATTGAATTTTTGATCGATCATTCAGTGTATAGAGGCATTAGAGCAAATGGAAGTCAGACTAGATACCGAAATGGTATTAAAGAAAAAGTCACAATTGATAGAAATGTTACTTGCAACAATCGATTCCGAGTATCGTGAGGTATTAATTCAGTGAGTTGAGCTTAATACCTTCGCTTCGTATAGATACATCTATAAATGAATTTTTTAACATCTAATTTCGCCACAAGTTCGTCCATTATAGATTAATTTAATTATTAAATTTTAGAGTACTCTGAGAGCTATTGAGATTGCGGTTTATTGCTGATAATTAGATATCTTCATATAAGGCTTATTGAAAAAGTTTATTAGTCTCTCGAAACTATAACGGATAATTTTCAATCGATTCATCCGATAATCTCAATGATGCATCATCATACTAATAGTGAAAACGATTGCCTCCAGGCTTTCAAAGTTAAAAATTCTTCAAATAAATATAATTATAACAAACTTTCCAATGAATATATTTTCAATTGTTTTTTCAAATATAAATATTGTTTTAATGATATGAATTAAATCTGTAAATTCATATCTGCTTCAGATAATTTTCCATACTTAATCCGCCACCGAATGAGCTAGCGGCATTTTCGAGTAATACGGTCAGAGAAAATATTGATTTAACCATCGAACACTCACTTTAGAAAAAAAATCTTAGAAAATTTAAATAAAACGGAGCCGATACGAGCAACAAAGTCGACCGCCTCGTTACCATATAATCAGCTATTCAGATCCGAGTGAGGATGAAGCCCCCCAGGTGTGAAACTGTTCAGATGAACGGCTTTCTAGAAGTGATTCTGTGATTAATCTCGTACATAATTAGCTTGACAACCGAGGTCGATAGGCCAAGCACTTGTTATGGCGAAAACGGTTGGAATATCCATCAATTCGGCTGAAAGCGCATTTCAGTGCGATTCGATTCGATTTAAGCAGGTGAGAAAAATCGAATGATCATATCGTGTTAAATATCGTTTCTTAGCCTTGTCTAGTTTAGAAAAAGGCGTGAAAATCGCTCGTGATGGTTTACGCCCAAAACTGAATTGTTCGAATGATGCACTTGAAGAAATTGAAATATATTTATTTGTACACTCCCACTCATATATCTAAGGTTTTTTTATACGAATGTTCCGAATATCATTTGTATAATAATAATCATTAATTTTACGGATTTTCTTACGCCTACCGCTTTTTCAAATGTGTAACAAACCGTTGAGCTGTTTAAATGTGGAGTTAATCTTAATCTTCTTTTCTCGCAATCGTTACCGTTTTATTGAAGAAAAATGTACAAGGTGTTTTGTAATTCTAAAGATAATTTAACATGCTCTAGAAAAAAATGGAGATTTATCATAAACAAATTATGTTGAATATAACTGGTACGTATTTTAAGAAAGTTATAGCTATGAAAAATGATCTTTTGTCATTGTCGTTAAAGCGTGTGCAAAAAATAAGAGTGATGTTCTTAGTTTTCAGCATTAATTTAAAATAAATATATGATTCATCTTATTTGAAAAAAAAAGCCATTCATAAATAAATACATAAATTTAAATCTCGAGTGACAATATCATTAGAAGTCAATGCTTGGTATTTCTTACGCAGAACTTTTTTTACTGCCCAATATGGAACATCGAGATTCTCAAAGGAGACTCTCCATATTTTCTCAGTTTCCGATGAAAAAATACTTATAAATCTTGGAATATAGACAGCTAGGACTGACGAGGTGCACAGGTTTGTGAATACCTCATGTTCACGAAAGGCGTATGAAGAATTTTTCAACGTGTGATTAAAAAAATATAGTATATTCATAAATATATCGGCGAAAATTCCTCTATCGGACGTGTATAGAATTCTATTTGAAACGGTCTTGTGTAACATTTTCGAATCTGTATGTGAACATTCAACTTTTGCCAAGTAGTTCGCAATTATTAAATCTAGGTAAACGATACATGTATGTTACAGCTCAAAGCAGTTTAGCGAAGGTCTTTTTGAAAAACTTTGAAAAGTTGTCGATCGATACAGAAAATTGCTTCTAGATTAATTGGAGGTGTGGAATTTCATCGGTTTCATCATGTATCAGATGAAATACATCTTCCAAGGATTTAAAGATGTGGCACTCTATATAATTTATTGTGCACCTTTGAAATTCTTCATATTTTATTTTCATCGTTGATGAATGTTGTGTAAAATATTTCAAAGCTATTTTATTGCATGTAATTAAAAGAACGACTCTAAATTTACGGCGGTCTCTCAAACGTATTAATAACAAGTTCTGTTATAGTTATTCTGCTGCAAATAATTAATTTTCTCCTTCGAAAAAACTCCTAAGACAGTTTAAAAAATCGAATGTTTTACCATAACTCGAGCAGATAGAGCACAAGTTCAACGTTTATTTATGGCGAGCTCTGTAACGTTTCAATATTAACTTTCATTATGAACGGATCGTTACACTAATTAAGCGAAAAAAAGGCAGTCAGAGATTTATACTCTTTCGGCATTTTACATTAATTGCACGTTAAAAGCTACAATTCATTAATGTTGGTAGGCGTTGATTTATGCCTCTATCGAACAACAAGATGAAATAATTAATACACGCGCATTTATTAGCGAAGAGCCTTTCTGGTCGATTTATAATTAATTATCCACCTAAACTACATATGAAAATTTAAATGAATGAAAATGTTTATCTATTATTACAAATGAAGCGTATGCCTATTGACAAATCTAATGAAAATGCTCATAACACTAAAAAACTAGCTGAACTATCAAAAGATTACAATAAATTAATTATTATCAACATTAATTAAAAGTACATATACAAATAGAATGTTAAACAAAAACTCTATCAGAATTTAAATTAAAATTTCATCTAGTATGAAAGAAATATGAGAACATGATAATTCTCAGTAGTCTTGGGTTTGTTTTAAATGATATTTTTTTGTAGCAAATTTAATAACAGTAATTTTGACAGGTGGTTAATAATATCGAATATGATTTTATGAATAAACATCACTGTCAAAAGGCAAAAATGCCTTGAATCATTAATCAAATTCGATTTTTTCACAATAGCCATAGAGATTTGGGGAAAAAGTAGCCGACTTTTTCAATATATTTTTTTTCGTGATGCGAATCAATCTAGTTTAGTCAACTCTATTGATTTTTTATGATACGCGTATATTTTTTATCGAGAAAGTCTCTTCCGTATAAGGCAGATATTGTAATTTAAGCGATTATGTTTTATAAGCATCCGATGCCGATTTAGGGCGCAAAAAATCCTATTATTTCTTATCGCTCATATAAAATCTCTTTTTTATTTTTAATAAAATTTGATTGTTCATAATAAAATCATACCGGAATCCTCTACCGGACCACCCGGATGATCTAAAAAAAAAGTTCATGTGAAATTACACATACAAAAAACGCAATAATTTTTTAGAACAACTGAAAAATCATCGTCTAAAATAAGCCAACCTCTTTCGCTGTAACTAATACTCAATCTTTCGACACATACTGCGTTACGCATTGCAATAAGCGACACATGCATTCTAATCGGTTGCACATATGAATTGCAGATTAAACCATAGTGTGTCTAGGACATTGCTGTGCTTTTCCACGATTGACTGTCACTTGAGGCTATCTAAGTCCGCCCATTGGTCGCTGGTCAGACCAATAATTAATGTGGTTGCGCAAACGTTGTTTAACACTTTCAGCCAATGGCGTGGTGTTTTGGCTTTTGGCTCACCCCGCTCTTGGGTGTTGTGTCACCTCTAAATAGACAGAGGTGTTCAATACAGTCACTTATTTGAATCATAGTTGAATCAGATATTTCGTAAAGGGTATGTCTTAAAGGATTCCGCGACATTTGATCCAAAGAATTTTGGCTCAATGACACATGAACTCGACATCGTCTATTGTGTCCTTGATTCGACTAGAATCTGAATTATGTATGTAAATATTAAGCATTTCTGACTTATTAGAAATAAATTTCAAGATTATAGACGGAAAAGCCAACCACAATTGTACGTATAAGAAATTTTTAAATGTCACCCTTGTATAGAAAAATGCGAGGGACACATTTGATCCAAAGATCCATGTTCATGTCCATATAAATGCGTCCCTCACATTTATCTAAACTAGTATAATTTTCAAAATTTCTTATTTAATTGTGGTCTTAAGATTCTACTCGATTCAAAATCGAAGCGATGATTCTTCAAGCTAGTGAGATTCAATGAACGCGTATCCGTTGCACAATTTGGGTTCACTAAAACGACTTGTCATTATTTTATCGTTTTATTGGGCGGAAGATTCGATAAAATGATGCCTTTGATTGACGTTAATTACGATATGCGGAGTCGCATTGAAAAGGTTTCCCGTTCGAGTTTTACTGCCGAAAAGAATTGCTTCGATAAATATTCTGGATTTGAACGCCTCGAGGAGCTTTTAGCTTCTCGCTCTTTATAATATCATCATTGGCTCTGGATTCGTGACTTTGTTTAATATGTATTTTAATGACAGAACAAGATAAGCGCCGTGAAATATTCGGTCGAGCTTATCCATCGAAATTACTTACGATTGAATATTAAGTGTCTTTATGCTCGCTCGAGATCGAACTTAACGTAGGCGCGAGATAACGACCAAATTGAAAAATTTCAAGTTGCAGATGTTGATTTTAGATAATGACTAACTCAATTCAGCCGAACGTTTTAACGATCATCTATTACTTCAATTCTTGGAAAATAAATACAGAACGAACCGAATTCACGAGTGGATTGTCGTATTCGACCTCATATGTCACGCTTAAGTCGATTATTGTCCGTTCAACCCTGAAGATAACGAGTGCCAAGTTACCTCGATTGGTCACTTTTAGGATGTTACGATATCGCATAATATATAATGATAATAATAATGCCTGTTTGCGATCGTGTGACCGAAAGTCATTCAGGATGGCCACATCCTCGGCGGAAGGTCGAAGCCAACACGAAAAGTCATTCTATCAAAGGTTATTTTGATATCTGCTCTCGATTATATCGAGTTGGTATATCTCGAAAAAAAATGCCTATAATGTATGGCCACCCTGCGATTGCGTTCGAGTCATAAAACGTTATGATTATTGACTTTTACGACTTATATTATTATCAGTTTTACGACTGTCGTAATCGTGTTAATTCAATACAATTTCCAAGTTGTAAAGGTAAATGACGTAAGATGTTGAAAGCTCCACAATGTATAATTCATTGAATATACATATTTGGGTTGAGAACGAGAAAAAATTCAATCGTTTTCATCGATAATTGATTGTCATGAATAGATTTCATTAATGTCACACTCATTCATCATCGCTGCCCGTTTAAATGGTGCATCGATCTTTTTTATAAAGCCTATTTGTCACGGACTCGACCTTTTTGTCATGTTTTGTACATACATGTTTTGTGAGAGGCTTCCAATTCACTCACGATTTACTAGAGCAGCTTTTGTGATTTAAGCAGACGTAAGTATAATCCGAATAGAAAATTTGATTCGTCTTTATCGGAGCTGTCTACATTTCCATATTCGTACAGCTTAACATCTAAATTCATAATGGCGATTTATAGAATGATAAATTTAGATCTATTTGAACATCCCTGGTGAATGTTTTATAATGCGATATCTCTCAATCTCAAAGTTGACGATACACTATCTATAAAGACTAAGCCTGTCAAAGATGTTTATTAGTTCAGTTTGTGCTAATATTATTGTACGCATTCTGTAAAATATTTATAAAACTGCATATCTACTAATCTGATATGGTTTAAGTGCACATTTGATACGATCATGCAATACGTGCCTTATTGTGAGATACGACCAAGTCGCCATAAATATTGATGCCATAAAATGTGGTAGGGTTCTCTTAATGATCTCGACCACCATAAAGCCATATTTTTTACATAGAAAACATTTCACTTGAACATGTAGCACATTGTTTTCATACCGGTCGGATTTACAAAATGGTATAATTTAAAATGCCCCGTGGCCATCACGAAACTGAATCACTACAAACCACTAAGAGAGGCTGCGATATTAAATCCGATTTTTTTTATTATTTAAAAATATAACTGTGAAGCTGCGGGATTAGACCACTGTATATTTTTTCTATACACATTTGCAACATCGGGAAGATCTCTGAAGATAGCCGTTGTGTATGTTCTTATCATTATTGCGATCTATTTCCTTTTGCATCGATAATTTGAAGCGATATCGAACGGTGACAGTTTCTATTATAGAATATTTAAAACGTTCAGCTTTTTTTTATTCCAGTAGCTCTAGTTTTATCTAATTTAAGAGCTGCGTTTATTAGAATCCTTCAGAATGACTTTGTGGTGGTCAATTCGAGAGTCGTGTGGAAGTGTGTGCTAATTTCACAGCATTAGAATGAACAAGGGGTAATAAAATACGATCGTGATGTTAGTGCAATTCGTACCATTAAATTCTGAATCATAATGGTGTGTATGTTGCAAAATATGTCGTTACAGCGATACTTGTAATTTATGGTTATGACGAAAAAAAGCAGGTTGATTTTTGTGCACATATGACACTGACCTCCATTTCTATAATTTCAGAAAACAAACAATATCTCGGTTATTAATTAGATGATTTTTTTTCTATGAAATGACTGAAAAATTCTCGATTCGTTTCGAGTTTGAGCAACTGCACTTTTTTAATTACTTTCGTAACACTATCTCGTTGAAAGCTTCATCTGATATTTTTTAATTTATTTGATTGATATTTTATCGATGATAGTTCAATAGCGTTTCATATTTGGGCTATTCTGGTCACGTACTAGAGTCGAGAAATAACTATGTGTACTATCTTGATATCTAATTAACTTATAGCAATATTCATCTAACACTAGAGGTGTGATACGTAACGATTTAAGATTTGATCACGTTCGATAACCGCTCATAAATATTATTTTTAATAGTTTAAATATTTTCGACGAATCGAATGGAATAAATTCAATATGCATTGCACGTACGATTAATAGTATCCCAACTATTGACATGTTAATACGTTTATAATCGTTTATGTACGGATACTTGATTCGATATTCGCTATAGGAAAGTTCAATAATAAGCGTATTATAGACTCAATATCGTATAGAATAAAAAGTAGTTGTGATATAGCTTACAAGCAATTACTACACGTATTTGTTCACGCTGCTACAATAGCAGTTTTGATACTCAAATATCCATTAAAAATAATTGAAAACCCTTTGTGAACCAATGTTCAGCATGACCAGACGATTTCGACACGATTACATACTTGGATTGAGTTATCATTATAATGGAAAAAATACAGATACATTGAAAATGCATACATGTCTTTTTTTACATCTAATGCAACGACAAAGCGACATACAAATCGTTTAGTGCATAAAGTGATCAACTCTTCTTAAAAAACAAATTAAATATCAAATCACTTGTAATGGAACGTTCATAACTTTTTATATGTGAAATAAATTTTCTGAATAATGAAGATAAATTCCATTAAATGACGAAATACGTTAAGCCACTGAATTAATTTATAGGGACGTTAATGTGAAATTAATGTGAAACCACTTTCGTAGCTAATTATAAACGAAATTTGTATATTTACGATAAATGATAAATGGAATAATGAAGAAAATTAAAAAAAACACGTTTCATCGTTTTCCTTGACTTTTTGTTTTATAGAGCTAACCATGTTGTGCACTGAACGGATCATATATGAATAATAATAATAAAAAACTTACATTTGTCTATTTTTTATCATATGATTTAAACTAGTCTAAAATAAACTATTTTTGAACAGATCAGATGAAACTCGGCGTTTATACATTCTTAGATAAGCGAGTGTCTGAAGCAGATTGCGTTGCGAATCTATCCATTAATCTACGGAGCAATGATAGACAGGCAGTAAATAAGTCATTAAATATTTTAAATTGTATCGGCCCAATTGATCGAAGGGATATATCTTTATATAATGAGACCACCGAAAACGTCAAGCAAACCAAATTAAAAATAACATCGATGGCTTAATTACTTTTCGGAACATGAAAGCGTGCAGGCTGTATGTATGTGCAAGCGATAGGTGTATTCGGGTCTATTTGTTTATCAATCTCTCAATAATTAAGTGGCTAAATTAACAAAGATATTTGAACTGTCAGTGCGCGTGTTATGTCTCAATTTCATCTTGTATGTAAATGCGTGTGTCGACTTTTTATTGCGCTGTTAATTATAATCCAATCTAACGGGACTTCAGCTTGTAATTACTTCGAAAATAATTTCATTAACTGGTAAAAAAAAAACGAGCGCGTGCACACAAAAACACTCATTTGTTTATGTAATAATTAGACTTGCAAGGCTGCTAACAATCGTTTGATATTCTTTAACGATAGATGTAATAATCGTGCAAGAGTTTGAAAAAAAATACAAAATTTTCATTAATGATTTCTCTGAGAACTCTCAATGTACAATGCGTTGAAAGATACTGATTAATTGAAAAAAAACAAAATAGAAATCATTGATAATTAAGCTCTTTCAAAAATCACTTACATGTTAATTCTGTTTCGTATCAAAAAACAATTAGCTAACACATGTGCGCAAATGAATTTTTCACGAGTTTAATTACTAACTTCACAAAGCTCACGCAATAAGAGGATTAGACTAAGGCAGTGATAATTACGCTGAGAAAAATTCTACTCTTCACTAAAATAATCATTCAGTCAATTTTCACCCTCGAGGCATACATTTTCGACAAGATGATAACTTAATAATCACACTATAATACTCTTTCAGACAGTCGAGACTTAATAATTGTCCATAATGACTTGGTTTACGGTGAGAACTCCGAATATATAAATCAATAGAAATATGTGCACACAGACAAAATATCATTAATACCTAACTCCATATAAGACTTCTAATTAAATTCAGCAATTGCAAAATTAGACGGATGCTGTAAACCACGATACATTTATTGAACAGGAAATTGCACAAACGAGACTCATTCATATATAACACCTTTCCATATGATTTCTTCTATTTATTAGCAACGCATTCGCGCCGATTTAAATTTCAAATAAATTATCGTGGCCCATTTGAATAAGCCCGACGAATATTTCATTCGATTTTATCATATTTTAATCGAATTTTCCGACTGTTGACGGAAAATTAGTGCGATCTCGATCGCCCTTAAGATCTAATTTCGATTTCATGCTAATTTTAACGACTTTCCGAACGAAAACATGTGTTCAGATCGGAATCGGCTTGCAACCCGAGAACATTGCATAACTGTTCATTTACCGTATTTATTCGTTAATGGACGCAGAAGAATTTAATCTCATTCAGAATCGAACATCGAATGAAACGAATGAATGTTCCTTTCAATTACGGTGGGCTACTCTATCAATCGAACCACCCACGTAAGAAACCTCGGGAGCCGTTCAAATTCAATTGCCCTAGTAGCATTTATTTGCATTATAAACACATCGTAAAATGTTCGTGAGAAAATCATTATGAGGCCGTCGAAGCGAAGTTCTAACTCGTTTCGAGAGAAATTAATGAAATTGAGTTTGGGACAGTTGTGTAAAGGATATCCGTGGGTTTCGAATTTGAGATTATTTCGATTAGCATATATTTATATGATATTGCTCAATTCAATTTTTTATTTGTAATCAATTGAATATTTTATTATATTCATTAATTTCATATCTAAATAAATGAAAGTGAATTTATATTATTTATATACTTCTTAACTGTGAATCCTTTGGCAATAAAACTTTCTGGGATTATTGTGAGCACACTTGAGAAAGTTTCTGCATTATTATTGTACATTTTGCAATTTACATTTAATATGTTTCAATTAGTGGGACTTCTATCGTTCGACATTTCTCATGAGAGTCTTTTCATAGCCAATCATATTGAATATTATGCATTGCCTACACAAGCAATGAAATTCACTTAAGAAACGGAAAATACCATACAACAGTTCAAAATCGACTTAAAGTCTAGTCTCGAGCAACACCGAGTCACAGAAGATAGTGATATTCAAATATTTTTATTATCACATTAATAATAATAAAAAACTGAGGTTTAATTCAAATAAGATGATTTTTTAAGTATTTATTTACACTTAAATTTTATCAAGTAATCAAATCAGAACAGATTCGTAAATAAAACACATAAAAAATCGATTCGAATTTAGTACAGTTATTCATATGAATAAAAAAATCAAATGGCAACCTCCTTATCTCTAATAGAATACAAAGACGACTTCGAACAGCTTGTTTATGTAAACTAATTAAGTAACCAACATATTTTGACTTATCTCGAGTTAAGTTCACGTTCGACTTCTAGAACGGTTCGCACAAATCTATTTTTTTCCTCGACTGGTATATCTGCGACATTTTATTGCCGTTGATTACAATCTTATGGGACATTTGCATACGAGCACATCATCTGCATTCGATAATCCACACATTGAACCGCATAAATAACGATCAACGTTGACGGTTCGGTCGAATTGATTATTCTCAGTGCCAAAACAAATGGCAAACTTGTCCCGATGAAGGATCCTATCGTCGGATTTAGCATAAATCGAAAACTCGACCGATTGATTTACGCGACGTTAATTAAACGAAGCAGATCGAATATCGACTTAAATAAAGTTTAATATATTTAACGCGGAGAAAGTTAGATTTTTTCCGGTTGAATATCCCTGTTCGGTGTTGTGACAAGTGTGACCGCGATCCGCGAAACAAAAAGGCATTTCGAAAATGCACAATCATCTCTAAGGTGGGTGTTTCTTTTAAATTTCAGTTACGAAATCGGATGTGCTACAATCTTGGAGACATAACTGATGCTCTTTAAGTTCGAATACATATAAAGATGAAGCAAGAATCAAAACAGCACACGAAAAGCAGCAAAGAACATAATGCAGCGTTCGATGAAAATTCTACCAGTTTTAAAATAGAAATCGATTTCTTCGGGCTCACATTAAAACGCCGATTCTTAAGCAAGTGCCAGCTGGAAATAATGATAAAGTTCGTTCTAGTTACGTATCAATTCCGAAAAGCAGAACCAGCGCCGACAACATTCTCCGACCGTATCTGAGATAAGAGCCTCCATACATCAATTAGGGACAGTTTTTCCCGGGAAAGTCGAAGGACCGATACACGTTTCGACGATTTATCAATGATTAATGCCGCTTGTCTGTTTCGTCAGTGCGAATTAATGACGAAAATTATGCTGCGTAGAGATCGCTCGGTATTTTTTTTGTCCGATGATATGAGCGGCCTCTTATGTGATATGTAAATAGGCGACATACGCTCAGTACGTGTGGGTTGTTGAAAAGTACACTAGTTTCTCCATTCGTATCGAATATTTTCATTATAAGATGAATCGAGGGTCGAGTGTAATGCATTATGTATTCTGGTCGAGATCATTAACGTCAGTCTCCGTTTGTCTTTGCGGGCGTGGGTAAATCTGCTAGAATGGACAACTACATCATAATTTGGTGGACCGATTAAAAATTGATTGGATCGAAATCGACGCCCTTCTGGCTGTGAAAAATCGTTATTTTTTATGTAGTGTGAATTTCGAATCTGTATAAAAAATAATGTTTGCGTAGCCGCATGCTGTACGGGCGGCTGACACTTGACTCATTGCTTAGCCAGAAACATGACCAAAAATCTATAACCGGTATTTTTATTTGTTTTAACGGTTAAGTGGCAAAAAAGGCGTAATTGAATAATTTCGTAATTGGTATGTGTGTGCATGTTCGGGCAGTGCGATTTCGACACTTTTTCGTGCACGCATTATGTTACGTCCATAACACACATTTACATTCTACACGTCATTTTATAGTATGAATATTTCAATATGTAAAATTAAGATTAACTTAATCTAATAAAATCGACTCAAAAAATATCCAAAATCAACTCACGTATATCCAAAACTAATTTAAGACATGAGGTTTCACGAATCCGGCTCAAGTCATTCGCTCACAAACACGTGAACATTTTTAATATCAGGCTTTCCTAAAAGAACCGTATTAGTTATTTACGCATTTTAATTTATGTTCCGTTCATAAATTGCAATCTATTCAAAGGTCGTCAGATCTAATGCACTCTCGTGCAATAAATTTCGAACATTCCACGGCGATTAGAGCATTCGGGCAGTTAGTTCTGGACACTAATTTCAATACGCGTATTTTATATTTTCGTATTTTATAATACGATATGATAAATTATAACCGAAGCGTGGCCGATAGTTCTTCTGTGTGTCGGTCGGTTTTGGCTACGCCTACCAAGAGCGGCAAGTCCATTAATTTCGTGTTAATTGCAAGTTACATTAACCGAACCAATAAAACAAATCGTTTGTGTATTTCACGACGTTTCGGCAATAAATATAACACGGACGTTCCGGTCAATTACAACACGTCTCAATTAAGAAATGCAGATGTATGCACCGACGATAAAAGGTTATAGTTTCAAAATTCAAACTGATTATAATTTATGAAACGTAAAGTTTTGGTGAGAATATATGACGACTGAAAAGGCCATAGGGTACAAGTAACATTTTTTGCCGAAATCGAGTTATGTATAGGAATTGCTTCTATGCACGCTCATTTAATTGGTGGCAAAAGGATATAAACGAACTTGGAACGTGTGCCGAGATATGTATATCATCAAATCACTCGACCTCTTCCTAATACATTTAGGTACATGATCAACTTTGAACCCGCTTTTCTCGAAATCACTTGTGCCCCTTGGCTTTTTCAGTCATAATATGAAATTATTTACTCTAACTATTTATTATCTTAATCTATCCAATCATTCAATAAGAAATTGCTTAACTTTCCATCTAAATTCTAAGCGAACACTAAACAACCCAACTCTCGAGATACACACGACAGATATCGGGAAATCGGTAGATCGAACACGTTAACCGCCGATATACCTAAACAACACCTACGGGCAACTACCGTATTTTATTCCAAAATGTATTAAAATTCGATCTGGAAAAAATAACGAGCTCCGAATATGCATATCGACGTTTCGCGGCAGCGAGATTAATGACTACAAGCGATCTACCTTTCGTTTCGATCTTGTTACACGTTGTGTTTGTGCGTATTCAAAATCGGGACTTTGGAGAGGACTTTTTTTTCCATTTGGTAATCGACATGTCAATTTATGAGATTCTCAGAGGCGCGGCTTTCACCCGTCGTCGAATGTGAGCTTCTTGCGCCGTTCGGATGCCGTCGAAGCGACATAACATAAATTATTATATCCGATTAGTAAATGACGCATCGATCTTAATGCCACTCTTATGCTAATGCGAACCAAATCGCGTCAGGTGCGAAACAGTTTCGTTTTACAAATACGAATATTCGACTTGTATGTGTATGATTTCTGTTAAGGCATCACGATATTGCGAGGCTCCTTTTTTTTTAATAAGTATATAAAAACATTTTTAAATCGAATAATATAATATTTCTATATGTAAGAGTATTTATTATACTATTTTTCTACGAAGTTGGGAAATTTGTTTGGATATTAGTTGTAGTATGAAATCAACTTCTATGCTTTTCCCATGGAAAGTTGTTTTCAGTGAAAACATTCCAACTAAACACTGTTTACTTATTCAAATCACTTTTTGAAATAATGGAAACTTCACAGAAAGCTCTCTTATTGAGAAAACTATACGTTTTCACTAATTTCCATTCATATTTTTAACCAAATCATTGACAATATAAAATCTCCCACGCATTCAAATGTTTAGTTAAGACATCATCGATGGCAACTATCCACGTAATGTGCATAGAGTTTATTTCAAAATAAGTAATATCCAAACAATTTTTACAAATTTATAAAAAAAATGTTTAAGAAATGCTTTTTCATATAAAAATTAAATTTGGTAAGAAAAGATTATTTGCTTTTTCCCTAAATGAAACTTGATATAAAAAACGAGCCTCGTATTTCAATATTGAGCTTAACTATAATTATTTAAGTACGAAAAAATGATTCTTGACAACTTTATTCAAACAATCAAGTATAATTTTCATAATAGATAAACAGTTTGCGTGTTTGTCTGTCACGTATCAATCAAAAGATCACTCATTTACCGCGTTAAAATTTCAATGCTGCATTCACGAAATGCACAATCGGATCATATACCTTTTCATATACAAATACGATTAAAATTCAATTGTATAAAGACGTGAAGCAGTCGTGTTTGATAGAACGCCAGTGGCTTACATATCCTGTCGTCTCGTCTGGTCGGTTTTATCTTAATCGATTTGACGCGTAAACGGTAGCGTATGGTTCGTGGTGTACGAGATTAAACTGACAGTACAATTCGACGTTGAATGTCCGTGGAAAAAAATCCAAACATAGATGTATCAGTCCGAGGAGAAAAAACAACCACCGAGTGGATGTCTGTTGGCCGGCGATGCGAATATTCTCGGTATCGGTCGCATATTTGGAAAGTCTAAAAAATGAAACATATATTGATGTTGAAGGCTTTCGAGAAGTGCTCGTCGGTGAGGTCGGCGAACCTACGAGAAAACCTGTTCACAGCAGATAGAACGGTGGATCGACAATTAATATATGGATCAAATTTTTGAAGGAGTTGCTCAATGGAGTCATAGATGTAAAAGGAAACGATAAAAACTTTCTAACGTACGCGAGAAAAAAAATGTAAGGCGCACGTATCAATCCTATCGCTTTAAAATTTAATATAGTAAATGCCGCTTTTTTGCGCGTATTAATTGCAAAACTTATTTTGATAACTGTACGAAAATTAGATAGATTGTGGATCTAAAGAGCGGATAGTGTGTATGTCTAATGGTGTGGCATTCGTAGCTCGGCTGGTAAATTTTACATTATCATAATGACTTGCATTAGATTGATCATTGTTCAACATCGAGTATTGTATTGACAGTTATCAAATATATTAATCAAAACGATATACGAATTCGTGTATAGAAACACATACGAAGGATTGTGGGCGAAGAAAATTTTCGAAATTCATCAGATCGATAAGAGCCTCGTTCTACGAATTTCATTAAATTAATCGTACGTGTTTCTAGTAATTACTTTCTCTAACACGATTACATCTAGATATTTTCAATATTATTATATGTAATTTAAAATTTATAAACCATAATTGCACTACCGATGAGCGCAAAAAAGCATTATGGCGCGTGCCTAGAAGGGGTCAACGTGACGAATTTGGACCAACGCGTTTAATATCATGCATTTTTTATGTATTACACTCAACACACACACAATTCAATATTTGGTAATTTGAAACGTATTAATGTCTGGCATCTAGGAAACTGGGCGATAAGTGCCAGATAAGGATCGCGTTACAGTGTAAATAGCCAATTACCAACTCGGTTTTTACGCCACGCATAATCGACTTTTTTCTACGTACTCTGTAACAATCCAGTTCGCTTTTCGTGTGCCGCAAACTCCTTAGACATGAACGTCGAATATATTCTCTTGTATTGGAGATGTCGAACCGATGCTGTCAAAGCGTCCGTGCTTTCGACCGACAGACGACGATAACTTTCTGACTTTGAATACGTAATTTGACATAATTACAATGCTGAAGCTAAAAAAAAATAGTACCGGAGGAAAAACTTAACGCCGATTCGACTGTAATATGACAGAGTCGTTCAATGTTAATTTGTTCTTGCGCGAATCATTTGCATGCCTCGCTCTATTGATACACACTATCGATTTAGAATTTACATATGAAAAATTCACTTCTAAAATCGACTATAATTATCGATTTGATCAATGAGTTTGCTCCGTTCGCTCAATCATTGAAATGCTCAACATACATGATTCATTAGATATCGTTACATAGATTTCTCGTTTAATTAGTATCATCAATTAGCGCATCGTTTAGAAATCGAAAGGCAAATTACACCTATTACAAAACCCTAGTTCGAAGGGCATGTGACGCACGAGTATGACCAACATACGGTATTAAACCCTTTCATGTGCCATCGAAGATAAAGTGTCCCTTGCATTTAACTCTAGGCCCATCATCAATCAAGTTACGTTAATGGGTCACATGCACATCAAGTGAAACTATTCAAGATCTTTAAAATGAATCGTGAGCTTAAGCATATACTTATTAGGCGCGACAAATCAGTCATATTTTTTGTATTTTTAGTGAATTTGCTATCTTTTATTTCAGCTTAAGAAAAGTGTGCTTGTGATTTGTGTAGATATCGTCGCGTTAAAATTCATACGTTTGGTGTTCGGTTAACTAAATCACGGTATCGAATAGCTCGAAGCGACAGAAATCTCTTGAATTATTGTATTGCTATTGTATCGAATAAATAAATTATCAATTATAATAATGATTTGCGATGGCTGTTTGAGCTTCGACTTCTTTCTTGCGCGGCGAGTCGTGAATAAATTCTAGAATAGTAGCCTTTCATAGTTCAATAAATATGTCAGGGAGAATTGTCGAATTCGGGCTAGGAGCGTGATCAAAATGGCTATAAAAATATATATTGAACACCTAAATCCTTTTAAGAACGTGAATATATGAACATGGTTTTTTTTTCAGAATACTATTGCGCAAAAATAGTACAAACCGCGAAACGAAAAAAAAAACATGATCATTTTAGCCTTGTATATATTTTTTATTATAAGTATCTTCCGATGTACCTACTAATACGGTTTTAACTACAGAAGAAAATCTATTTCAAATCTAAAACATGAAAAAATATAATAACATGTGCAAAAAACTATCAGGAACAAACATTTTCGATAAATTGTCTCCAATTGTAGGCTGCAGAGTTAGAATATGTTTTATTTTCATGTTGAAAAAAAACGAAAACTAATTTCGTACGATGTACACAACAAGATATTTCTGTCTGATCGATCTGTAGAACGCGATAAATCTTATTTCCATACAGATATTACATTTAGATACTGTTCGATCGGTGTGACTAACTTATATTTATTGTTTATGGAAATTAAACGATTATTCGGTCACTTTGCTTGAAGAACATTTCGAGAGATTGGTTTCGCTTTTCAATACATTATTACACTGTGAAACTAATTAATATTAAATATTGTGTAAGAAAAGGAAAAAATAGAGAATGGCACCTACGAGCCATATTTCAATTTATGATTTTGGTGTAAAAAAAGACACAGCCATTCTATTTGCTATTATTTATGTGAATATTAGATTATTTCATTAGCATAAGAATCAACGTGTGATAGATTCAAATGTAAATCATAAAAAATAATGTCTCGAGAAAATTTATTAATAAAAATTACTCTCACGATTTAAACTATTTGTAAACTACCCGATATAAATTCACCGCTGCCGAATATAAATATTTATAACAATAACCGTTCACATATTAAACGGTTCTTTAGTGAAAAATCACCATCGATCTATCGTGACCGTTTGTTGGGAAACGTGTACGACAAATGTAAACAAGATCAGGCTGTTTTGCCTTCATTTCGAAAAACGTACGAGGATCGTTTCAACTCATTTTTTTTCTAATGAGATTGATAAATCACCTACCCGGGGGCAGGCGAGCTATGCGTAAAAAATAGGTGAGAATGGTTTAATACATTTAAATAATGCCACATTATTAATCAACGCAAAACTGTTATGAAATTAATGTCGTTCGCGCGCATATTTCATCTTCGACGCTTTTCTCGATGCCGAGTCGCATTTTTAAATCACACATAACTGGTACATAATTTCAGAGTCACCGGAAACTGGCTATTAAACGGCGCAATTTTAACTATCGATAAATAAAAAGTTTATATTCGGATATTTGAATAAAATTATACCCGTAGAGCGTGTCGAATGTGAGCTCCATTAGAAGGGCGATATATCTAAACACACCGGACGTCGTTATAATTTGACAAATTTGTCGTTTTCTCACAACAATTAATATATTTGTTATCGTCGATATAAATCGATACAAGTGTGTCGATCTGAGCTTTTTCGAGTGTTCTTAATTTTCATACGTTGAGAAACTTCAACGCGCAACGCAGACACGAACCCAAATGTTAGTGTAGTGAATTTAAATATTGACTCACCTCGTCTTGAAACACTCTCTTCAACGATTCTTTAGTGTATTTCTGTTCTTCTTGTTTCACTATGTGAGTACATTCTTTCATTAGTGTCGTGTAGCGTTTATCTCTCAAGCATTCTTCTTCCATGCACGATTTTTTGACTACTTCAGAAGGAGCCGTCAGTAAAAGGCTGATGTCGGGTTTTTTCTTTTCGTCAGTTTCACTCGATTCGGTTTGGTTTTCATCCTGGGATGTTTTCGGGTCGCTGATTATTCGTTTTCCATCGCTGCTTATTTCGTCGAAACGAATTTCAAATTTGGGGGTTTCGGGAGGGTCCATTGCTTTCGAATGCTGATCGTCGCTAGCCATTTTTATCATTCATGTAAAGACATCACGGATAACACTTCTATTTTCGAAAACACAGAAAAATATACATGTATTTTTTTGTATTAAAAGCACAACGGAAAAATAAATCATTGTGTACAATAGTAGGATTTTAGAACATAATTATGATGTTACGGAACGTCCGGTCTCACCCGCTTAAATCACAGTCGAAAATGATTTAAACCACATATTGCAACATACGAAAAACATAGATTCCCGGATGGAGTTATCAACTTTAGAACTATAGTGTGTGCTCAATCAATTTTTTAATTCGTTCACGCTGTGCAGATATTTTTTCCTAATAAATTTATTATACGGCACGCATAAAAGAAACCGCTTCGAATCGAGCATCAAAACAGCCATTATAACATTCAAAACGGTTGATTAGTTTTTTTTTTCGTAATGATTCGAATTTTTATCCACGTCTCAATTATTTCAAGTGCGATCGCTCATATTGCGCGAATCGAAGCCGATTTTTCGAGCCGCTTAGACACCCGGGGCGAACTGAATCTTTCGAACAATAATTGTCGAAAGGTCAGACGTATTGTTTCGCATGCATAACAGTAACAATGAATAATACATGCGGAGAGAATGTCTGACTGAAGATCAGCAATAAAACAGATGAAAAGGCACGACTGGATATTCAATACTGAAATTTTCCTCGATCGAATTTTTTTGATATATTAATTATCGTGTGTTTGGAGAGACTGTCGGCGCAATATAATGAAATGATTTATAATTGTCCGGTCATTAAAACCGCCGGTTTCTGGGGTCAGAAGTCAAACATGGCCTGTCAGCGTTACAAGAACTAACACTCTGTTGAAGCCGTTAAGAAACAGCGTTTTCGGAAGACGTACAAACGCCTCATTCATAAGCGAATAACACCACTCGACAATTGAAATGACTGACGAGTCTCGAACACTTGACTTTGGATAGAGGAGCTGGATTGTATGAATAAAAAATAGAAGACAATGTGAACTCATCATTTCGGAGCTTTCACTTTGTACACCTACGCGCATTTTTTACATTGTCTCTGTTCAACATTGTTCTTGATTTGAATGCGAGCTCAAGTACAGATATGGTGGGTTTAATTTTAAATATCGACCGTATCCACTTCATTGCTGTATTGAAAAAAATGTGGGTATATTACAGCTGTGTTCCGAATATATCCTATATATGGATTCGTTAATTCAGTCGAGCAAATAGACCAATGAAGTCGATTTCAAAATAATATAACTCGACTTATTATCGAATACTTGTGTTGAATATGGCTAAATCAAGATCATTAGCGCGCTCACGATTTTACTCATTTAATAAGCATAACCGATTCGAGATAATATACAAGAGAATGAAAATATGTACTAACAAGATCCATAAATATTTTTATAAATACACATAGAAGTTTTTAATAATCAAATAAGATTAAATGATATTTGAGAACCTTAGACGCCAAAGAATGCACGTGACCAATTTAAACTATTTATTTTATATAAAATTCTATGTGTATGGAATATTAATGAATTACTAGCTGATGATTCCAGTCAACATCCGATCGTTTGAAGGGTTTAAACCGACTCGATAACTATTCTGACATATCCCGTCGAACAGGTGGTCGTTGGCTTCGGTAGCTAGAAGAGCGGACGTGGTCCTGGCTCCATGATGATGAAGACGAATGATAGTCTAGCTTCGATGAGCTGAATCGCCAAGAAACGAGGCCAAAGCGAACGTTTCGTAGTTGTGAAGCAACTAGACAACCTGCGCTTTATCAAAGATCGACTCTTTCCTACAATGCATAACTTCAAAAGTTTACGGTTTTTCAATTCATTTTTTCAGATATATAAAATAAATCCAAATAAAATCAAATTTATTAATTTCTCTTGTGATATTTCATAGAAAATACTTATAACTTCAAACGTCCAGCCATTACTTTGGAATGAAATATTATCGAAAAACAGACATTTCTTTCGAAAAAATGTGCTATTGGAAAATATTTTAGCATCGCCTAGATTTAAAATATGTACTGGTCGTAAAAACGTATCTAAGCGGAACGGATGCTTAAAAATTATGGACGAATTCAACCGTTATCGCAGCTATTTGTTAATTTTGCAATCTAGATCGAAGTCGAATCATCAATTTTGTTTTGTAGGATCAAAATGGAAGGTTATATCTGAAGTTTGAATGAATTTATTACGAACTAAAAGTCGAACAAAAGATTCTGTCGAAAATAAGTATGGGCGTGCCGAGACGTCCCGACTGTGATAAACCGATCGAAGATTATTGACACGCGATTGTTTCGTGGAAATTTCTATATAATACATTTAATCATGATTTTTATTCTAATTAAATTACGAAAATTTATTCTTCGAAGACTTTTTTGTTATTGGTATTTCGGATTATTTGAAGTTGTTTTCTTTTCTTTGGAAAAAATAATGTGAATGTCAACGTTGAAAGTGTTTATTTTTCAAAGCATCTATTGAAAAATTTTAATGTGTCCATTTGAAGTTTGTTTTTTTTCTTCATGTTTGTTCAGTTTATTGAAAAAAGTTTCGAAAATAATAATGATTGCAGAATTCCAATTCAATAAAATATTTTTAAAAGTATAGTATTTAGATTTAATAAGATTTAAATTAACCGGCTTATATTTTCTTCAAGTTTATATGTTGAATATCTAATTAAATAGTAGAAATTTAGAAATGGAGAAATATAGTTATACAAATAACTTTCATAGCTTAATCACTTCACTAGTTGCAAAAGGCACGTAGATTTTCTAACATATTCCATTACGTGTCAAAAACGCATACAGGTTTCATACCATTAAAGTTAAAGCATATAACTATTACAATAAATACGTGTATAATATTTTCAATATTTCCTCAAGATAAAGCACGTTCTTGTTTGAAAAGCATCATAAATATGTATGACTTAAGTATCAGAAAATGTGTCAGAAAGATAAATACCGAATCGAGTTAAATTTCATTAATTTGAACAAATCACGTCTTCTTATAATATATTAGTGGGATTTAAAATTTATTAACAGACGATACACATATGAAAATAGACGCGTGAGATGCTAATTTTCATCCAATCGTAATTATTCGGATTTTCTAATTCGTTGCATCAACAAATTGAGAAAATATCATCCATATAAATTTGTAACGTATGTGATAAGCTAAATATATCATTAGCATACAAATTAGCCATTTATTTTATTTGCGTTATAAAGAATGGATGCTTTTAATTTCAATGAGTAAAAAAATAATTTAAGATTCAAAAATTTTTACTTGTTAATAAAATTTTTTCATGTCGAATTCTGACTTAATTTTTTAACCTTCTATTTTTAGCCTAAACGAATATTGATATATCATGAACTCGATATTTAAACTAAACATTTTATGTTTGGTATCTATGCTCAAAGTTAATGCAAATTTTTAAAGTGATAGTAAATAATGCACAAAAGAAATGAATTTGGTTTTCTAAGCATTAATTTGTTCAAATATTTTATTTAAAACCTTAAGCAAATATAATTATGAAGTAAATGAAAAAAGCTTTTTTTTTCTGAAAAAATCAATATGTATGAAAAATATTCATACGAAAAATATACCTGTGTATTTAATATGTACATAAGTTAAAAAACTAATTGGGTTCGTGATTTTTTTCATCTATATTCTATGAATAATACACTACAAATTATATCACGTCTTATCAGATAATAATAAGTTAGTGTGCAAACGATAAATTAGAGAAGTCGAGAATTGATTGGATAAATCTCACGAACTCTATTTCAGATTAGAAAATCAATTTTCGGATTGATAGCACTTGAGCTACCCCGTTATTTTAATTTTAATCTATATATTTTGTGAATTCACTTAACATTTTTCAGCATTTCTCCACTATGATTAAATTTCAATGAGCAAATTTGAATTCTGTGAGAAAAAAATCAGTTAAGAAAATATATTAATAAAAAATAAATAACGCGAAATAATTGGAAAATCAAAATATTTGAATTCTTCTATGAATAATGAAATTCACACAACCAATAACCAGATTGTTCAATCAATGTTTTATTATCTAAATTAGGAATTGAAAAATACAGCCAACTCGAATCGTTTATGCAGCGAGGTGGAATTTGAGAATGTGTAAAAGCAAATATGTATTATTAAATAAATATTTTAAAATGAATAATAATTATACGGACCGTTTACTAGATCTATAATAGAGAGTTCTCAATAAGGCTTAGCAATTTATTTCATCTCGTCCATTCAATGTAAATATCTTTTCATTTATGAATATATTATAGGAATAATTTTCTCTTGACTAGTTCGCAACGTATCATTACCACCGTGCCACATATTATATTATATGAAGAAAATCGTTAAAATATAATAACTTTGTATGTTGAAAAATATTACAATTATTACATTAAATATTTAAAATACCATTAATCAAAAATATTTTTTTTAATAATGAAATTAAAAGTAACAAATTATAAATTTGGTCTGAAACATTTTTTTTAGCAAAAAAAATGAAACATAATTCAAATATTCTATTCGTTAACACTTTAAATGTGTACAATGGAGAGCCACTTTACATTTTTTTGCACAAATCAACATTGTAGTGTTATTGTTGAATTTTATTTTCGCTTATGAACACGAATGAAATCATATGATGCACACATCATCAAATTGCAAAGAAAAACAAAATCGCTCATTGCATAAGAAAACACATAGTAATAGTTATTTAAATGATCATCGATATAACATTTTTTCACTACATACGTAATGGTTTTACAAAATATAATATTGATGAAAAATTATAGCCGACAGTTTTCATTAACTTTTACCTGATAATTATAATATCTTTATAAAAATTTAAAAAGCCTCATTTGAAAGCGAAAACTAACTACCGCTACACACACGATCTTCACGAAAACTTCACTTTTGACAACGAGACCAGACGTACCGTGAACACAAAATTTTTATCTAATATGAAATTTTCAACAACCGAACCGTATGTTTTTCACTCGGTGTGAAAAAAAATGGTTTTCAAGCGCGCGATTGCCGTTTCGATGGTGTTGAGTTTGCGGCTGAGGCTGCACTGGCTTCGACTTCTTGCCGAGGCTCGAGAACCACCTGGTGGGGGACCACCACCTCTAAGAAGGTCACCCCTTCGTGGTGGACAAATAATGGTGGGGTCTTGTCGCTTCTGGTCACGTTTACCCTCTGAGGTCGAAGGTTTTCATGGTTACCTGTTGCTGAAGGCTTGATTTTTAATTTTCGGTAAAGATTGTATTAGATTTCTTGTCGAGGCTCGATGTAAGCTGGTGGAGGATTATTACTTCTGAAAATGACATCCCTTCGTGGTGGAAAATTCGTGGTATCATTTACCATTTGAGGTCGAAGGTTATTTGGAGGGTTTGATTACACTTGTGAACATTTTTCATTTGTTAAATAAAAACTGTTGTGGATATTGTCCCGTTGCTCCATCTAATCATTTTTCGCATTGTGAAAAAATACTAAAACGAGAAAAGCGATGGTTTCCATACGCAGCAGTTAATAAATGAAAAATATTCTGTCATATAATCCTACCCTGGTTATTTATAATATTTGTATCGAAAATGAATTTCGTGAATCGATATCTCGTGATGAAAATAAATATTATGTACAATGTGTAGAATTCGTATGAATTTTCACTACGTAAGAATGTCAATATCAAAGTTTGTTTAATTTTTTCACACTTTCATACTGTGAAAAGTTTGGTAATTATCACACACATCGTAATAAAATTGTATAATAATATTGTAGTACAAAATTTTGTTTTATATTTTTCATATCATATCAATTATTTCTTTGAAATGATCGTGATTTATGATTCTATCAAACGAACATGTATACATATGTCGAATTTAATGCCTAATAAATAATATGAGATTTTCGAATAAATTTTAATATTTTATATATTTTTTCAAATCAAACATAAAATTTTACTATCTCGTTTACATCAATTAAGATTTCTTCAATGATTTTTTTGCACCATGTCAAAAAACACTCTAAACAAACATATGAAATCGCGAGCAATGTTATTGAAGATTCGTTTACATTTCATTCGATAGCGAATTTGCCTATACAATCGAGTCGCTCTATATATCGTATTCGGTTTAATTTTTTGTGTTCTTGCACTTTTGCTTTCGTCAGCGGCAAAGATAAAAAAATTAGATCAGTTCAACTGACGTCCGAGAAGCGATGGCTCTAATAGGTTCTCATCTGAAAGCGTGTTTAGTTAACTTTTTTCTTATATCTTGACGTTACACAACTGAAGTATATTCCCATGTAATCTAGCCGTATTTGTTTTTTGAAAATGAAAAAAATAATCGAAATCAATTTCGGCTTATGCAGTTTTTTTCATCGATTTTATTAGCTATTAAAACAAATTGGTACATTAAGAAATTTTCGAAAAATAATCACGACGAATCGATTTCGTTTGGCTTTTATACGACCATCTTATTCATTGAAGCGGAGAAAATATTCGAAAAAAATTCGCGCAATCAAATTCATTATCATTTTTACGAAAAAAAAAACTTAATTTATGCATTTTTAACAAAATTCATCGAAAAAGGTTTGTCTCAATTCGACGATTAATCATTCTATAAATGTAACGATCCTTAATTTTTGCCAACTATATATTTTTTTCAATGAAATATATGTTTAAGCTAATTTTAAGATACACCTACGTTCAGTTATTTATATGCACCACGTATATAGAAGTCGCCTATTAACAACAAATGCGATAACTTTCATAAGAGAACGATGACAGAAAATTATAAACATTTTCCCAGATTCGATAGCCTTTTATAACACGTTATCACGCATCGCGAATAAATCACACCCCGATACCAAAACTCTTGAATCATCAACCACGATTTCTTGCAGATTCAAAAAAAATCGAGGTCTAACACAGAAATGGCAAACCTTTGATCATTAAAATATTTAAAATTCTTTAAGAAAATTAAAAAAAATCGATTAAATCACAAAATTGACACTAATAAATTAAATTCATATCAGCATTTTTTAAATGATCGATCGACTTTCGCCAAATAAAGGTTCGCCATCTCCGTTCTCGGAGCTGGTCCATTCGTCCGAACTACATGGAAATTGTCTATAAACCGCAATAGTACATAATTCAGAGTCGTTATTTCGTATAAGCGTTTTTTTTTTACGAACATACGATCCCGTATTCGGGCTCACGTTCTCCGATAATGATAGGTATCGAAGGCTAACTAACAACGTACATATGCGCCAGTAGCCAAGAAACTGTGCTGGTTTTGCACAAGAGCCGATTTCGTTATCACAAGTCTCTCGATGGACGGTCAATTTCACCGGGATAAATGGCAATTTGTACAAAATATGCGAGTTAGATCTAAAAATGGATGCGATCGCGTATTGCACGAGATACCCTCGCGGCTAAGCCATATATAAGAGTTTCGAGCCGATTTTAATTGGCGTATGTTAAAAGTCGCTGCGAGCTTATTGCTGGATTGTATGTGTGTGTTATTAATTCTAGATCGATGGATCGATTGAAAGAATAGTTTAAATCGTCTAATATTTTGACTGGCCGAATATGCATTCGACCAACTAAAAAGTTAGATCGATCGAATAGTTCGATTAGACAAATAGTTAAAAATTTCGTCCGACTAAACAGTTTGAATGTACGAGTAGTACAAATTTCAATTCATACATTGATATAACAGTGGAACCTTACTTAACGAGTAAAACAAAATGTATAATAATACTCGCTTCACTAGAGAAGTTTCGCATAACGAGTAAGAGGAAAAATGGAATAATATTGTGACGTCATATATATTATCTCACTTTTTCGTCGCACAAAAAATATTATTTCGTATATGTACAAATAAAATTTGGAAAAGAACATACTAGCAATGCAAAGTTCCACTGCAAAGTAATTGATACGATTCGCAATATTAAATGCGATTGAAAAACGTCTAGTTCAAAGCACTTAGCCTGTAGAACAAGCATACATACATTGTAGCGACATCGTGTCACATTGAATCTACAGCTCTAACCTTCACTGAAAAGATTTAATAGATAGTTCATAGCGTTTAACACACTTCCACATATTATTCGAGCACGTAGAGATAATGTTAAAATTGCACCGACCGATATCTAGAAGCGACCGAACGTCTAAACAAACGTCAGCTTTCGAATCGCACCGAAAGGTTAAAGCGTTTGCGATTTTCCACACGCGATTAAATTCTATCGAATCAAAAGTATTAAGGCCGCTAACGAAATTAAATCATATTATTATAAATTATATTATATTATTACAATGCGAATGTGTGTGCAACTGACCGTTCGCGTGATCGTCACCGATCGATCATCCATTTATAGTAGGTTAATATGCGAAATCGCAATTTCGAACGATCCATTCGAGCCAAAGAGAGATCTATTCAACCTCGGAAAGAAAAGATCCGATTTTTTTCGGCGTTTTCACATTTCAATTATGTTCGAAGAGACGACTAATGGTTATTCATTGACAATTATTGTTTTTTGTTCGGCCCGAGGCGATGCGAACGTATTAAAAAGTATAAAAACGCGCGAATGATTCGAATTTATTGATTAAACACCTGTAAAGCCGGGCAACGGAAGTCTAACATTAATCAAATCGTATTTACCCACAGACTGAACTAAAAAAAATTGAACCTTTTTGAAATCGACTTCAAAGCGTGGCCCAATTAGTATTGAGCTTGTCTTAAGGCTCGTTCACATTCTCGACAATCAGACGCAGTCATCTATACATTGAAATTCATTTTAAATTAAAAATTAGACTCATTTGAGACCTACAACTATTAAAATATACAGATACCTTAAAAAATCGATTTAAAATTAAATAAATCAACCTTTGTTCATCAAGAAGTTCACTATAAATATTTAATTTTTAAGCAAAATTTTGTTTTGATTCTAACGATATTATATTCGGATTAGATATCTAGAGTACATGTGTATATCGAATCGTGTGTAACTCAATTAATCCTTATCTGATGTATATTTTTGATCGTGTTGTGTATATTTTGATCAATGTTTCTAATTAAGTTTTATTAACCGGTCGGAAAAGTTTTCGACTTGTTGAAACGGCCCATACAAATAAATCAGACACCCGTTTACGAGGATATGATTGATCTCGAACTAGTATAATGATTGTTAAATTAACAAACGAAAAAATAAACTTTTCGTATTACATTGAAAATGCGGGATTATACTTGTGAATAAAGCCTGCCATTCATTTCAGTGTGGCGTACGTAAGAAATTGCGGTTGTTAGATTAAAAATCAATTTCAAAATGGCATCAATACGTGTTTACTTTAACGCAAATGGATTTTTTATGCAAATGAGCCTCACATACTCTAACCCGAAAAAAATAATTAGAAACAAAGCAATTTCTTGCGTCGGTAACTAGATGTTAACTATTTAGGTTCTTTGCGCAACACTACAATTATCCGCGATAGACAGCATCCCAAAGCGAAACAATGTTTTACACCAAATTCAATAATACGCAACACGCTTTTGAAATGAATGCATATACGAAAGACGTCAAAGGTCGTCCGAAACATTATTATTTATTATATAATGTAACTATGTACGGAGAATTCAAAAGAATTCCTAGTAACTAGCACGAAAGAGTTGTTCGAATCTGAAGTGTGTTGGTCGCCTTTTATATTTCGAACGTCTCATAATAATGATTCATTTTTATATCATTTTATATGATCAATGTGAAAAATTTACTATATCACTCATAATATCTTCCGAAATGTTGATTCATTAATCAAACATGCATTGACTCAAAAAAAGGCACGTTTAAAATCAAGTAAAGTTCGGTATCTCACGTGAAATTATGTGAAACATTTGGCGAACATTTATTTGCCTTTCAATTAAAATAAAATGCTGAAACATTTATTAATGTCTCGATCGTTTGAAATTAGTTGCAATCAAACACAAGCACTCTACATTCAACGCTTTCGCCAATACATTTGTTTTTTCCAATTTGATCATTAAATAAGTTGTCTGTCCGAATTCTTATGCATGGTTTATGTTCTGACTACGCCCTAAATTTTGTATTATCGTTTGAACATCTCTTATCACCATAAGCATCAAGCGTGAAAGTATTCACAATAAAATTTAATTGATCCGATCGAAGCTGTGAAAATAGAGCCGTTCTCTTTGATTGAATCGTTATTTTTAATTAATTTAGTATTGAAATCATCTCTTCAATGAAACAGACATTACGCAAGATTAATTTTATATCTGTGAATCGAATCTATCTTTCGTTAAAATGTCCCAACAGTAAATGTCGCAATGATAACTTCGTTATCGTACGTGTTCAAATCTCTAGGACCACACGCACCTATTCATGCATAAAAAATGAATATTTTATCTGAATAATTAGCCGTAACTGTAGCATAAAACCGGATCGTAATGTTTAAAACAAATCGTAATAATGAAATCTCAAAACCAGTTATCATCATTTGTAAATAATTAATTTAATTTTAGAGTACGCGAAGATGTTCTATTGCTTCATGAACGCGAAAAAGCAGTTTGCAATCCGATCCTTGCCCAAAGACTAGACTCGGCTAACCGAGAAATAGTTGGCGATAATTTCATAATTGCATAGTTAAACTCGTATCAGATTCTGCGGTATGACCATTAATTAAAACCAGATTAAAAATCAATTGTTCTGCTTTTAAAAACTTCCCGATAGAACTGGCTGCGAGCACTCTACGAGTCGTCTCATTACTTCGCGTAATCGAAATCGAACATCTAGGCTTTTCTAGACACAGAATCCAATAAAAAAGTCATTATTGAGAGCCTTGTCCGAAAGTGTCCTTTCCGTTCAAATGCGTGGCTTTAATATATTCGTCATATTAACTTTTACGATGCGAGATACAAGCGGTTACGGAGACAAAATTCTCGATAATTATCCTTGATCTCGATACGCATAATAAACAATAAGTCATCGTAATTATACACGTATAAAGAACTAACGACAAATAGCAATGAGGGGGTTAGTTTTGGCGAAGAATTCAATCGGGGCGTGGTCGAAGAATATAATCATCGGTTGTTAGAACAATATTTTTTTACGACTACATGTGCGTCATTGTAAAAGCTCCGCTAAACGGTAAAAAGTTGACGCAGATTTTCACGCAGACTTGTCCCCTGCTTACATTTTAAAACCTCTAATCTGATTGTCAATGAGTGATTTAAAGCTTGGAATCAATAAATAATTCTACGATCGATCAGTGCGTTGAATTGAAAAAAATAAGCTATTAATTGTGCAATTTAATGCTGATTTTTTTTTCTATAGAAATAGAGACCTTACATTTCGTCATTGAGTGGACAATTTATATTATTTTTTTACAATCATTGCATTTTTCCTTTTATAAATGTTCTATTAATTGATATTCGAATTGATAATTTTCATTGATTTGACAAATCCGCGAATTCAATGCATGAAACGCTTATAGGCATTAGTCAGTGCCACAATCTCAACGATTTCTAAATCGTTTAACGCTCGGTGTTTTTTTTTATTAATTTTCACACACGTACTCGATTTTTTTTCAATATTGATTCATCGTAGATTTAAGTACGTATCGACACAGCTTCTTCAAGGAGATATTCCGTCTAATGTATTCAAATCGTTCACAATTTATTCACACAGTCCTCGAGCGATTTATGCGCACAAGGCGACCGTCGGAGATCATTAGACGTTTGTTTTTTGGGATACGCAGATCGATATCGAATAATAAATATGCGATTGGATTTTTTTTTATAGAAATTTCCAATTTCGACTTTTCAACGACCCCCTACGCGTTTTCGCGCCGATAGAAAATAAGGTTCGAAATTACCAGTATCGGAACACCGTAATCGCAGCCTCCTTTTTACCGCCGAGTAATTCCTCTTGTGCTTCTGGTCGCTTATTATTAGATTAGACACGGTTACTGCTACCAAATTATCGCGGCGAATCGAAATTTCAAAACTATCATTTTCTAAAATTTGAAAAAAAAATTAGATCGTCCGGCTCGTGTATTACACGCGGGGTGATTTATCTCAGTCGTTTGTTAATGAGACGGTGTGAAATTAAATTATTTTTTTCGCGGTTGGGTCGTTGTGTTATACATATGTTTGAGTTTATTATGAGAAAATTAGTATCTGTGTTTTATGTGATTATATACCGAATCTTAAACGGGATAATATGCTCTGATGGATATGTGGCAATAGTTATTATTTGTGATCTCATTGTAGACTACTTAAAAAATACGTGCGTTTTAAATCAGTAAAAAATATTTTGTTATTAAACGATAAAAGGATCATTGAAATTAGTAATGTAAAAATGAGTTCTCTGTAACATAAGCTTTTCGATAACGCTCTGATGAGCACTAGAAGCATTCTCAGAATCATCATTACCGAATTACAAACGCACAAAAAATTACCATCAACAGATCATAAAGATACCGAACGATATTCGTGTAACATAATATCGTGAAAGTCGCACTGGTTTCGTATCGAAAATACAAAACTTTACACCGAACCTGTCATACAAACTCAACGTCATGTGCGCACGAACTGAATTTTCGACTAAGAAAAACACACATCGTCTTATAAATTCGATAATTTTCGCTCTGAGATCTTCTCATCTACTATATCTGAATTAACAGCCTTCGCAATAAGCTTTTGAAGAATTGCGAAATGCGATAATTGTGCGACCTTGAGCATAACGACGCGACCCATCATCGTATCAAACAAGAGGAATCTTTCGGAATTTTTTTTTCGAACGAAATTATTATATTTTTTCAATGACCGTTTCGAATCAAGAGGCAAATATACTCTTAATGGTTATACGTAGTCATACGAGGAAAAATTGGCAAATTTCGATACATTTAATCTTCAAATGATCCAAAAAAGGAAATCCATTATAGAAAAATTATTAAATTAAATCTAAAAAATAGCATTAAACCACAAAACTAATCAAATTTCCTCTGATATTTTTGTATCATATTACAATTCGACCGAGTTTAATGAATCCTGATCTCGAGAGCACCTTCGTCTTAAATATATAGTAAACGTATCTGATCGTGATCCTAAACGGAATCACGATCTAATATCGCTTGACTAATCACGTTATAATGTAGATATTTCAAATTCGGTCCAATTAGTGTGAAATTGTACGAAGATAGAGAGAGAGCAAACGAGCCATCATCATCCATCTTTGGGCGATCATCGCCGCAATTAGAAGCCAGCTCAACATTCGGTTCGTTTCTATTAATTTTTTTATGTATCATCTTAAACGGTGTGCCGAGATGATTGTTTAAGTGAATATTTAATTGCTGACGATGATAGATTAGCACGAACTAGAAAAGGTGTTGTAAAACATACATTCGATTCTTAGAGTTTGCATTATCCACGGTCTCGTTTATGATTAGTGCCAGTTGTTGTTCGAGTGCTTATTGTTGATTGTTTTCCGGAAAAATCTTATGAATGTAATCTTAACGAGCTTATGAATAAAAATAAAAAGTAAAACTATACACAAAATGAAATAGTCGATAATTAGCACGTTTAGCCAACACAATAGAGAAATAATAACTGACGAGTGTTTTCCTCTATTTAAACTGAAATAAAATCGAGCGAAACTAATTGTGAAAATGCGCTTCAATTATATAGTCTGAAAACTATTAGTCTTATACTAGGAATGTGTAATAATTTTGCACGGTCTTTAAACTAAGATGTTTTCAAAATTCTATTCACTTACACATAATGCATTTTTATTATCATTATTAAAGGCGTGTAATCGTTTGCGGCATTATTGATGTTGTGCGACTTTCTGTGCAACCGGTACACATCGTAGAACGTGAACAACCACACCCCTTTTCGACAAAAAATTTAGAACATAAAATAAATTTGAACAATCGATGTTGGTTTATAATCTTTTTTTTTTCATTTTCTATAATTCCAATGAAATATAACAAAAATATACCAGCTTCTTTGACTTGGCTTTGCTCGAAAATCTATAGACTATAAGCTAATTTTGAAGTATTTTATAATAAATTAAATGCAAAATATTTATCGAAATATAAAAAATTGTAATTCGAGTACAGATTCTGCAAAATATTTGGTACGAATCACTGGTTTAGCTGTGAAATGCCAACCGATAAAAATTCCCATAGATAGTAAAACGTTAAATGTATCGATGCAGAAACTTTCTCAGAACCCTTTTTAGGGTCGATTTATTCAAAAATTGACAAAAATTATTGAGTAGTATCAAATCTGAAATCCGACACAGCATTCTTTATAGCTTTTATTCAACCAGTTGCACAATTAAGATTTTCCACAGGCGAAGGCGTGGTCGAGCGCATTGGGCGCGCACGCGACAAAATCACTTAACATGTACATTATATAAAAGTCGGGCAATTACCGACAGGCCATTATGGTAATATCTAGAAGCCCGAAGAATCGACTGCCTAAATAAAAGTGAGGAAAAAAAGTGTCCACGTGGTGTGGCTTTCATATTAATTTGACTAATTACGGCCGTTACACTGATCGATTAATATTCGGCGCAGATCCATTCTTTGATTAGCGACTGAGCATTTGTCGATTGTCAAAACGTTGTGAAACTTTTCTGGTGCCGATGTGGAATGGTCCACTTGTCGTTGTTGTTGGGTATATTTTTTTTATATGGAAATATTGAAATATCTGTTCCGTTCGTGTTTGGTACTCGATGCAAGCTAATTTTCCATAGATCGAAATTGGAAAATATTTCAATTTATTTTCTAAATTGATCCAATTTATGCTGAAATCTAAATTGATTAAAAATGAGTCGAAATTAATCGATGTAACGATTAAATTTTCACACATTTGACGTGAAAATTGTAAAATTGGATGATTATGAATTCAATCTGATTTTTTATTTGATATGAATATTTTAAAGAGAATATTAAAAATAAACTTTCTCAATATACTATACGTTTAAAAGAAATACAGAAATCTGCAAAGCCAATCACATTGAACTAGATAAATATTCCAGTATTTTCGACATACCGTAAAATGTATTTACTTATGTTTTTACGAAATCTGTTTAAATATTGTAATTTTATACATACTGTGATATTCTATTTTTCTGATAAATACAAATAACACACTTTACACACTGGTTCAATAAAATTTAAGAAATATGCAAACGAAAGTATTTCAAGAAATCAGAGTAATTGAAAAAATATCTTGAACATTTCGAAATCTCCATATTTATAAAATAAACATTCCAATTTTATTAAATTCCAAATGTTTGAATATTAATATGACATTTTATTCGGTCGCTCGAAAAACTCATACGATTCTCTAATTGAAACGTTTGATAATTTACAGTTTCCACGAATATTATCGGAAAGCATCAATCTGACCATGTTAATATACATCAAGATGGAAAACGCGATAGAGCGACCGGTGGCTGGTCAAAAATGATAATGAAGACACAATATTGGAAGATAAAAAAATAAACGTACACAACGTAGGAAGGAGCAAAGTTGAGATTGATTTATGCAAATGGATCAATTTCGCAATATCTCGTAGCCACAGAGCGTCGATCATTTTCGTCGATAAGAAGAGAAAATAGTCATTTTTTTTATCCGACTTAAAAGTATTGCATCGACTCGCGAAATTATTGCTTATAATCACACAGTCGAATTGTTAATTTAACGTGTGCTTTAGAATGTCGTTTCGTTTATTTTTCTGTGTGTTGATACAAAGAAGTGCACTAAATACACGATGCGAAAATGCGTTAGAAAAAAAGCGTGTAAATCAATGTTGATTGTGAAAGTATGCAAAATTCTGAAGATTTATATCTACACTTGTCAGTGACATTCGGCGAAAAAGTATATATTTTTATTTATAGTTTTTTTTTGTGTTGTTTAATTTTAAATCTCGTTAAATTTCATACAATAGAAATATTTTATTGAACCAATTTTGGAATTTATTTTTATAAAACAGTTCTTAAATATTAATTGTCTAATAAATATTATATGAAAATCTAAATAACGTGAGATTATGTACACCAGTGAAATTAATTGTGGAATATACACAATTACATCAATTCACAATCGACATATAGTCCAAAGAATCTCGAGCAATATCGAATCACAGAAGCTAATGTCAAAATACAGTAACTACCACGGAAAGTTAACACCCGCAATATCAGCAAATTTCAAATAACACAGCATCATAATTAAATTAATTTCAACTATAAATATTTTTAAGGACCTCAATCAAAGATTTCAGATAAGTTTAAAAACTTTAATCAATTTACAATTTATCAAAGCAGGCTAAAGCCTGCTTTGATAAAATTGTAGAAATTTGCTAATTTATGAGTGTTCAACATATCTTTGGTCGTTACTGTAATATAACCGTTCTCGTTACTTTCACGGTCGCTCAGTTTCACGTCGAACCGATTAGTTTCTTACCCCTGACGAGGGTGTTGAATTCTATATGCATTTTCTCATGTCCGATACGATTTTCGCTCGTGACTCGGTTCTATCGGCGTTAATTTATTCTCGTACAGGTGTCTGGGTCCGCCTACCGGCTCAATGTCGTATGACTCCATTGGCCCAGATTCGAATCCCGGCAGGCATCGAATGCGTAACAGAGGCTATTCTATATAAAATATGATTGAGATATAGTCAGAAGCGATAAAAAAATACTCGGACTTCTCAAACTAAAGATAAAATGCACGGTATTATGTTTGCCATTATCGGAAATGCGCGGCGACACTTTCGCGTTTTGATGATTCGAATTTGGAAGGTTTTTGTTTCGAATTAAATATGTGCGGATTATGCTTTCGATCTTATCGCTTATTTGTCAGTATTGATATGGAGCGTTCATAATCGTGAAGTAAATAAACGGACTTCATTGACGTTAGGCCGACAACATAATCTGACAGCAAAAGTTTCGTTCAATTATTCGGTTTAATTCGGATAAAAAATCGATTTGAATTATTTTCAATATTTAAAATTAATTCTGAATCATTTACTGGAAATTTTATGCAGCGATTTTTATTTGAAATAAAACGTATCTACTCCGGTTAAATATGCATTTTTAATTAGGGGAAGGTTGATGAATCAAAAGTTGATTCAATGAAGTTTTCAGTATTTTGTTGATTCATGCAACCTCGAATGTTGATTTTGACCATATCTACTAATCGAGAAAATTCAATATTAAAATTCGTTTGTTAATTGTTTAAAAAAAATCAAATATCGATAACCGTTGAAGAAAAAAATCACCTACTTGAGTAGTACATAGTTGGATTGTAAATCTCTGCAAAATGCCTTTACACAGTTGAAAAATTGCGCTGATTTTTCTTAGATTTTTCTTCGCTTTATATGTATTTTACACTTCACATTTTCGTTATATGTAATACATTATATTACGCGTCGATCGTATGTATTTATTATTTATTATTACCACATGAATGCAATTCACAATGATCATTGAAATAAAATTGATTTGCATGGAAAAAAATAAGGATTTTGAAACTGCGGAGAAAATTACCAATGACACGTTGAAATCGAAATCGCTGACTGAAAAAATAAAGGAATATACTCAAACAAAAATTCAAATTATTTTCAAATAATTAACAAAAATATAATATAATAGAATTTCATACTATTGGATTTATTTTTATAATTAAATAGCAAAGTTTTTATTGAAAATTGAGAGCTAGCGCAACTCTATAAAAATAAATTGATATAGCAATTAAAATGAATTTATCGCAATATTCAATTATACTTATGTACTTTGATATTTGTGGCATGTATGAACTCGTTATAAATAAGCAAATACGTTTATGAAAAAAAAACTTGTAACGTAAAAGGTTCTTCTAGGATCGTGCAAACTGTTGAAGACGTGAAAATATGTCGTTTTTGCTGTTAATTAAGAAGTATATTTATGAATCTTGTTTCAATGAAATATGATTCGAAAATAGTTACACATACATATACTTACGCAACTTTTTATAAATTTCGAGCTAAACAATCGTTAATCGAGTCACTTCGTTTGTAAAATTTCATCGACGATCGCTCTGCACCTCTTTTTAATGCGGTAAGCTTTATCCTTTATCTACTTAAAATACTCACTTAGTACTTCAATCTGATTAATATTGTTTTTTTTTCCTTTCATATTGTTAAATGTTGGGAGGAAGGGGATTATTGAAAGGACCTTTCCAATGTTTTTGAATTCTGTCCCGAAATTTATAGCTACCCCACTGGATCCACACCAGTGCTGTAGTCAAACCGAAATGCACTGGAGCGACGTTCCGTCACCCGTTTTCCTTGCTGGAACGCGCTCCGACTTGAAAATTTCCAATATCAAAATAGTGTCAAAGTTTTATACGTATCTGATTCTACAAATCTAGGCAAAAGCAATGAAATCAGATAAAATCCTAACAATTTGCAACCTATAACGAATACCTTTAACGAGAAGGGGGGAGTGGAGATGTAAAATCGAATTCAACTCAAAATTTATCATTTCACCACTGGTCCACACCGAAGAATTGCAACTGGCCGATGGTTGCTGGTTATGTTTGAATTTGCTCGCATGCGGCGGATGTTGTTACACTCAGATACTATCTGAAGTGGCCACAGACGTGTTGAGCCGGACACCTGCCGTGTCCAAATCACTACCGAGCATCCGCCATACGAAATTATGTCAATACTATCATCGCCGAGGATTTTTTGCCATTTCCGTCCAAGCACTCGAGTGTTAACTGGCCGCGGATCGGCCTTATACAGCCTTCTTAGTATAAGACCCGAAAAGGAAAGAATCGCCAAATCCATGGTGGAACTCATCGAGCTAATCGAATCTGTTCTGAATCGCTTCGTCAAATAATCGATTGAAGAATTATTTATTATGTGTATAGTATCATCAAAGAGTTACGCATTTTAAACATAACAAATCATTCCAATGTAGTAAAAGATTTCACCAAAGCGGGAAAGTCTTTAATCCTATCGATCAATGACTTTGATTTATACGTCCGTTCTTGTGTACATATGCAAATAGCGATGAAAATCGCATTTATCCGAGCGTAAGCAAAGCGATAATCATCGAAGGCAATATCTAGTTTCGACCATCGATGTATCGAGAGCTTTTTTTAACTCTCCATCGACAATATTCATCAATCAGTTTATTGATATTGATTTATAACTGTCATATAAACCTGTCAATTAGTGCGTGGATAATGCGTGCCGAAACGCTAAAGCGGCATTTCGAAAGCGACTACATATGAATCGCAATGTATCATCCCATCGAATATGTATCAAAATCTGAATTCTATTCAGTATTTTAATATAAAAACTCACTTCATCCTCTGCATCTTTAGATCTAGATCGAATCGCAGAGCAACAATAATGACGCCGAGATGATAAAAAAAGGGGCTACCGGTTCGATGAAAGCCAGCCCGACTCCGTCTTCCATATATGGGTTGATCAGATATGTGTTTATTTTTAACTCTTGAGGATTGTGGACCCTTCTTCTGCCACTTCTCGTTCTTCTAGTTTTTAATTTCATTAGGCGTCCTCGATCCGTTGGCCAGGGGCGACGATCGATCATGCTTTGGAGATCGTCTCGTTAACAAAACGACGTTAAACGGATCTAAAAAGACGAACGGGAAGTGTCGCGTGTCGAATTAATGGCTTCATCTTGATATGCATTCGAATCTTGATCGAAAACGATTTTTATTTTTTTACTAGCTTCTGTGACCCGAAGTCGCTCGAGACTCTTTGGAATTCAAGTCGATTGTGAACTTTTGTATATATTTTCCATTGCTTATGTAAACTGCATAGTATAGTGCAGCTAAGGGTCCCTTTGTGAAAGTTTCATTGTGAAAAGATCATTCGTTTAGGATTCAATAAGTAACATACAGATTCATTCATTTTCATTTATATAGACGAATAAACGAAAATATGAATCGTATCAATCTAAAAATAAAATTGAATGTATTAACTTCTTAATGGTTAATCTTTGGAAATGAAACTTTCTGAACTTTTGTATGCACGTATGGGAAGGTATCTGAATCATTACATTTTTCAAGAGAGTTTTTCGTAATCCAGCCGTAACAAATGTTATGCTTGGTCTACACACGCATTTATTATAAGAAAGGAAAAATATTCAACAACAGTTCACAATCGGTTTTAAGTAAAAAGAATATTGTACAGCACCGAATCACCGTCAATAAATAATCGGTTTCAAATGAATGAAAATTCTATCGATCGCTCGAAGCTAAGGATGTTTCTAACTACATCGTTTATTGCGCTTTTGCGCAACATAATTACGACGTTGTATTAAACAGCCTAACATTTATCACTCGATTAGTAACACCGATAGTACGTTGATGTTCGTTCGAATCCACCAAAGAAAAAGCAGAACGATTACTATAATTGGCGTCACACGTCGAATGGTTTTCCACAAAAAATCCGATAGATACGCGTAAAAAATATATGGCATTCCGTATTAATTGTACGAAATAGTGCGTGTTCTGACGCATATAAAAACCTGTTCATTCGACCATAAATCATATGGACAGTTTCAGAAATATAAGACGGTTTAGGCAATCGATTATTTAACGGCTTCTGCTTACAAGTGCTGTCGAATTAACGGATTTTTAAGCATTTCGATGGATACAAGATGAGTTTAATTTTTAGGAATGCACGTTTTATGGTCTAGAAAGCTTTCGATCCAGTTCTTGATTGATCTGAAACTTTTAATGTGTGTTTAAATCTTGCGAAACCGATGCATTTATGCATTTAGTATGCAAACATGCGCACCGTTACGATCGTGGCAATTAACCGTTTCTCATGATGGAGCAAGTCTAGAATACAAATTTTTGCAATTTCATTTAAACACACAAGCAGAGATACATGTTGCGAAATCACAAAACCAAAACCTAACATTCAGCATTCGAAATACACAATATATCAGATACAATGCGATTCGGAGAGCTATTTCAACACAGTCGGTTCATTGTTATCGCACACACGAATCGTATACACATTGCATAATTAATATCGACAAAAGGCTAAAATCAAATTTAATTAAGAATGTATAAGATTCAAATTAGATTAGCTTTCACTTTACAACGCTATTTTTTGTACAACGTCTCCGGAACTGAAGGCGATAATCAAAACTCGTGCCATACAAAAACATATTAATAACTCGAATCCGAATCTCATTCGCGCATATATTATAAAATAGATTTATACACGTATAAATATGATTTCGTTAGATCCTAATCTGCCGTTCGTATCATGCTGTATTATATCATAAGCCGTGGTTAAAAAACAAAAAGTATGAATGGTAAGATTCGAAACGGTTCCCATTTATCGTTCGAAGATCGATCGAATCGTTAGATCTGCATATGGAAAAAAAATAAGACTGATGAACGCTTATTGACATTTCATGTCAATTAGCAACTCGTATGCATTCATTGCATTCGAATTAGATTATTATAAACTGTCTGTTACGAAAATATCATTTCTTTACAATTAGCACCACAACGTTATATCTATAGAGTTATAAATTAGACAGTTACTTTGGAATTTTCATCGATAAAAAATTGGTCAGTATAATGTTTTAATTTCGTAAAATCTAGCGTATCTATAAATTACTGAAATTTTGACGGCTAATAGATCTTTCGTGATTTACGCCGAAAGCCTGCAGGGTCATTATACAAATACGTAACGCACCATACTAAGAAAAACTTTACAGTAAATTATGATATGCGAAGAAAACTACGTTATTTTTCCTGGCAAAAGATGCCACCAGCGACTGGCGGCAATTTATAGATAAATTCGTCAATTTTACTCTCGCACAGAAAAATGATTTACTACAACGAAAAAAAAGAATACTTTCAAATCGCTATAAGACGAAATGGCGAGGCTACCATCGAGAAAGCAAACAGGATCGTTAGCGAGTCGTATTAAAATCGAATTAGGCTCAATTAAAAACGATTACGTTTCGATAATGTCTCGACGAAAGCTCCATTGTACAATAGAGATTGCGAAACAATGTCGATCAAACCGCTCAATTACAAACGATGTTGTAATCGAATCGATTGTTAAAATCGTAATTATTGCGCGTCGAGATGAAAAGGTTCGAAAAAATTAGCATGAGAATCTTTTCGATGGCGCAAACCGTTTTTGTCTCTCGATCGAATCGAATGAGATTTTTTAGCGGTTATGCTTTATATTTTAGTGAGTTAGATAAACTCAAATGTTAAATGGTTTTAGATAGTCTATTAAATCATATATCGGTGTAAGAATCGTGTGGGTGACCGTGCCAGAAATCGTAATAATCGATTGTCTATGACAATGGCGGAACGGCAGGAGGGCGTCTGATTGCCCTGCGGGATCCTCGAAAGAAATAAATCACTGCTTTTCATATTTAACATTCGTATTGTTGAACTATATAAAAAAAATGATGTGTGACGCCTTGTAAATATATCTAGCTAAAGACAATTTCGATTGAAGACTTTGTGTAGATATGTTCGAACGACGCATTAGGAAGAACTGTACGTACATAGACATGATTTCCGATGTATGATTTAATTGTGAAATTGTTAAATATTGTTCCTAAGATAATAATGTAGAACTTTAAGACGGTCGTAAAATAAATCAAATACGAAATTGCACAATTTTTAATTTAATCTCAACTATAATTTATTTGTTTAACGAAATCCAGATAATTTATATTCATGGCTAATAATATGACAATACTCATAATAAATGCGTCAAAATATCTAATATATATCACGATTTTTCCACATTCGTGTTCACATCAATCGATTATAACGCTAATAATTCAAACAGATCACAATCGGAGCTTATGCTATTAAAAGCACGAACTTTTCGAACGAAATTTTCCATCAATTTGAATGGGCACTCTTATTCCATACGATTTACATTCAAATGGAGACTTTTTTTGTCGATCAGCCTCGTAAAAAGAACGACAAATTTCATATGGAAAAACGCGATATCATCCCGCAATCGAACTATCAATTTGCTTTGAGCCTTCATGAATATTCTATGAATTTAATTCTCATTGCGCTGCACACCACCTGTTATGATTCTTTTATGAATTAGTAATTATCATTACGCTTTATACCGTGTCGCTTAATTGCCACTATTCAGTTGAATGATATAAATCTGTTGTGCAGAGCTACTTAACATTTTTCAAATCAGTGAAAATTTAAAACAAATGAGTCTAATATAATATAATATGAATTTTTAAATGTTGTAACTTTTATATAAACACTTAAAAAGGCTTAATTTTATAAATATAATTTAATTTATAGCAATATCAAATATTTTATATCCATTGTATTGGTTGAGAATCACTGAACAAGCACGAAATGGTCCATTTTTTTTTCAATTGTAATATAATATAATTCAGTTCGATTCGAGCGCACCTATACTTTGCATTGTTCAATTGGTGATTTCAATTATCAAAAACAATAAATTCAATTATAACATTTTATTCACTTAAGACTACGTGTGCGGTCGAAGTCATCAGGGGGTTTGCAGAACTAGCTCTCGTATAATATGAGCGTAAATCAAAACTTTTAACGAATTCAATCGCATATCAAGGCAATTAAGCATGTCTTACAACCACAAATTGATTTCTGATGATATTCACAATCGAAAACTCGCAAAAGCCAGAGAACCCAAGAAAAAAACTCTACGCGAAAGACTTGATGGTCCAGGATTGAGATTTTTTGTTCTGTTTCTCGATACCAGTTCCATTCATGGGCTGAATCATTTCACTAAAATCACTAGACATCCTATAGAAATGTAATAGCTTGTTTATATTCAATTAAGGATTAATTCGTTATTCAAATGTGATTTGTTCGATTTTAGAGTGATTTGGATCGGAATCGTTGGACTGGCTCTATGGGGATCTACGTATCTCAGTTATTCCACATGGGAAAGATATCAAGACTCTCCAACTGTTGTATCGATGGATAGAGATATGTTTTCGTGGAATACCACTTTTCCATGTGTGACAGTTTGTCCTCATACGAAATTAGATGAGAGAAAATTGACGAATTATATAGCGTTAGAATACAAAATGCGTTTTAAACTCACAATAATTAATTTTTATTAAAATTCATCTTTATTATATTTTAGGAGGACGAAACCCAAAGATGACATTGCTCTTGAAGTGTTCATTCGAAATTTAGCCAAAGCGACTTTTCTCAATTTAGAAACGTTATCTGATTATCCAGATATAAAGAGCACAGATTATATGTCACTTTTGGTGAATCTTTCTATGAATTTCAATCCGGGTAATTGTATTGAAATTTCAGATAGACGAGTTATATTTTTAGATGTAGGTATAATATTAATATTTTTTTATATTTAGCCTTAACAATAGGAGCATCAGGAGGGGCTTTATTTTTAGAACCTACAATTACAGAACTCGGTTTATGTTACGCAGTTAATTCTAAAATCGCTGTATACAACTCTCCACAGTAAATATAATTCAATTGTGATATTAAAGATGCATGTAAATAACAAATTAAAATATATTTTTAATAGATACAGAGCTGAAAACAGATGGGATCTTGTTGAAGGAAATGCAACTTTTTATGTTCATCCACTCGATGGTGAAATATTTGCACAAATAATAAACCTATCCACTGGATATGATGTACTTATATTCTTATAGTAATTTCCAAAAAAAAAACAACTATTTTTGTAGATTAAATTTATTTCAGGTATTTCTTCATGGACCATTAGAAACACCTGATATAGCGAGTCAACGTCAAGTGTCTGAAAACGAACTTTACATGAAACTTTACGTTACAGCACTCAGTATTTATACATCTCCAGAAGCAGCCAGGTTTAAAAAGACCAAAATACCACTTAAAATAATTTTCAAAATTTTAATTTAAACTATATTTCTAGTTTGAAAGTGCAACAAAGAAAATGTCGCTTTCATTTCGAATCAAATTTGGTACATAGTCCTGTTTACAGCTACAATCTTTGTAGAATCGATTGTAGAATATCTCTTTGTATTAAATTTTGCGGATGCGTACCCCATTTTTATAGAGCCAAAGGTATTTTTTTGGATATGTTCAGAAAAAAAAACAGTTTTTATGATACATTATGTATTTATTTCAGGAAATGAAAAAGTTTGTGATATTACCGGTTTGAAATGCTTGAAAGAACATATAGGTAATTTATTGTCTTATCAAATAATTTATTTTGGTACAGAAAAATAATAATCAGAATTCGAATATTAGAAATATTATTCAGTTTATATGACACAAAGAAAAAGAAGAAAGTGTGTGAATGTATGCCGAATTGCGATGATGTAAATTATGTGATTCAATCGATGGTAAGTTCTTATGCTTTGTTCTTCTTTGATGATTATTTTTGTTAAACGGTTTTAATTAGCTCAGCCCGTTTGTTTTCTTTTTTCTTTATTCTTTTTTCTTTCTTGGATCAAATCTAGTAATTCAAATTTCACCCACTTCCTGTCAACCGATTAATCTGAAATTTTGTATACACTTTGGATTTTGGTGACAATACAATTATGTTTATTCATTATCATTATAAATTCAAGATGGCCGCCGCTACAAAATGGCGGATCATTTATGTTTTATTAATTCCATAAATATGGGTATCAAATGAAAGGGCTCAACAAGCAGAATACAATATACTATAAAAAATTGAAATCCAAGATGGCGGCCGCTACAAAATGGCGGATCATTTATGTTTTATTAATTCCATAAATATGGGTATCAAATGAAAGGGCTCAACAAGCAGAATACAATATACTATAAAAAATTGAAATCCAAGATGGCGGCCGCTACAAAATGGCGGATAACGTAGGTTTTATCAATCCCATTAACATGCGTATCAAATGAAAGGGCTCAACAAGCAGAATACAATATAGTATAAAAAATTGAAATCCAAGATGGCGGCCGCTACAAAATGGCGGATAACGTAGGTTTTATCAATCCAATCAACATGCGTATCAAATGAAAGGACTCAATAAGCAGAATACAATATACTATAAAAAACTAAAAACTAGAAAATAAAAAAAAATAGGTAAAAAAACTTTTTAAGTTAAACGGTTTTATGTTAAACATACATTGCAATGTTTAAGATAAATGTACTAAAAACCAAAAAATAATAAAATAGATACAGTCGTAGGAATTATAAACATATGCATAGACTAGACTAAAATTAAACCGTGGGGCACGTCAATTGTCTACAAATTATCGACTTAATGTGCGATAGAAGAATCGTTTAATTCGTCGTTAAATTCGACGTGCCCCACGGTTTAATTTTAGTCTAGTCTATGCATATGTTTATAATTCCTACGACTGTATCTATTTTATTATTTTTTGGTTTTTAGTACATTTATCTTAAACATTGCAATGTATGTTTAACATAAAACCGTTTAACTTAAAAAGTTTTTTTACCTATTTTTTTTTAATCATACATTAAATAAATGGAAAATCAATTTAATTTTAGTCTTTGCAACATTGGTTTTTGGGCACTAATTTGCAATGGGGTATAGTGACGTATCCGAAATTGAGATTTCGAAGGGAAGTTATTTTCGGATTCACAGATGTATTAGGTAATGTTTTGAAGATGCTGATTGTGAAAAAGATGTTTTAGATTTGTAATAAAATCGATTTTGATTCAGTTTCTGTCGGTGGAATGGCTGGACTATTTTTGGGTTGCAGCGTTTTGAGTTTCATAGAAATTGTGTATTTTTACACTCTTCGACTTTTCTGGTATCTCGTATATTACAATTCCAATAAAAATAAAAAGGAAAGAGCATTGCAATTTGAATGAATTTTTTTTTATTAAATAATTGCATTACCACGATAAACACGTGTATTTTGTAATATGCTTCTAGGAAAATTGATTATAGATCACTGCATACACAGAGACCTCTGTTTAAAATATAAAAATATTATTACGAAAATGTATGTAGACTGAAATTTGTTTCATTTGAAAAATTACATTGTAAATAATAAATATTTTTTGTGAAAAATAAATATTTGAATATATTACTGAATTAATCAAAACTCGATCCTACAAAATTGAAACATTCAGATTTATTGGATGAATTAGAGAATACATTCCATTAAATCATGAATTATGGAAATAGGTACTTCAATAAATAAAATTATGTGTATAGGTAAGATTTAATCTCGATCTTTCAATCGATAGTTATTCAGCTAATGAGTTTGGTAGTACAAATTAATTTTATCCCCCTATAGAATTCTATAGGAAAAAAAATCAACTCATATGTACTATCGAAGCATTCAAGTAACTAACGATTGAAAATTCGAACATTATAATATCAAAATAAATAATAACGAATCGAAACAAAGAATCCATTCCACTACCCACTCGCATAAAGACAAAACGTACATAATATAACACTTTTGAAAAATCGCCTGAATGCGACAGGGTGGAGCGTAAAATTGGATTTTCCACAACCCCCATAAATTCACAATCGAGGTTTGTCTCGTAATCGTCACGTGGCGGAGGCTCAGATGGTCGGCCTGCGCCCCCATGACCCCCACACACCCCCCTCATCCCCCCAACCACCCACGGCAGCTTCAATTTAGCACCGGGGGCTGTTTCTATAGATACGACAAATTGGGTTATCTCGTTGAAGCACCGCTGAGCAACAGGTCGTTTTCCCGTTTCGAGACACCCCATGCTGTGTGCGAGGCTTTTGTTCATCATCATCCATTTTTGCATTTTTATCGAATATTTATTGTATAATTTTTATCAATTGATACTTTGAAATGTGAAGAATTTGGTTGTATTTTTATTTTTCATAAATTTTCTTATGTATACTGAAAAATTTGATGTGAATGGGAAATTTTTGGTAATACCTACTAGGCCTGTTTCATACTAAACTCAATACTATCTAATGTAAATAATTTTTTTTCAAGAAGATATAAATATAATTTCAAATGTTTAATAAAGCTTTATATACCTAATTAGAATATTTTTTGATACTGGTGAAAATCAATTGAATTAGTTGATAAAAATGAATTCATTTAAAAAAAAATCTTTTATTTCATCTAAAATTTAAAATTAATTTCTTATTCATAAAGTTTAATTCATTTTTATCATAATGAAATTGAAAAATAAATAGAAAATCTGTTTCTTATAAAAAAAAAACCTTAAGCATGCAGGTAACGTTTCTTTTCAAACAAATACTTCAAACCCTGTTCGATACTGTTGCTAGACAGGTGTGATCAATACTGAAAGTTTCGCAAATTTATTCAAAAATTAATTATTCATCAAGGTAAGCGAAAGTTTGATTTTTTAGGAATAACATGCTTAACTCGATTTCGATCAAAAAAACATCAATAGCCAAGAGAAAAATCTAAAATTATATCATTGAACGCATCTATGAATATAATTTTCAGGAAAAAGGTATTTTTTAAGGTCTTATATAATTAAATGTTATATATTTTAATTTGGAAATATGCATAGTACAATTTATTTATAATGAAAACAAAAATAAATGTACAACTTTTAATATGGAAGATTACATTTATATAAAACATCCATTTTAGAATCTGTCTATTGAACTTTTAATATGGAAGATTACTCTTATACAAAACAGGCATTTTAGAATCTGTCTATTGAATTTTTAATTGAGACTTAGAAAGTATTTTATATTATTTTTTCCTGAAATTAATCCCTGAAAGTTTAGCTCCCCTGCAGTGTCCTTGCGGGATTTATTCAGCAGCCGGCTCGCGTGAATCTCATTCGACACGGGATACGCGCGGGAAAAGCGCTTTGTTTCCCGCCATTTTCCGGATAAACCGGCTTCGGAAAATTCCGGTAATTCCGGAGACATCATGAACGTGTCTTACACACTATCAGCTATTTGGGAGTCCGTCAGGGGGAGCAAATATGCCGTCGTCGTCATCATCTATCTGGCGTTTTTCCTCGACAATATGCTGCTCACCGTCGTCGGTATGTGGCAGATTTTCCGAATTTTTCCGATTTTTATTTGACAATTTTTGAATTTTTATTGCAGTTCCGATTATTCCGAACGTCCTGCATGCCACTTCTTTGAAATTGATTCCGAAATCGGCTTTTCATGATAATATAAATAATCTTCTGTCCGTTGATACGGATTCTTCCGTCGCTCCCGTTCAATATCAGATCAAGAACGTTTCGAATAAATATGATCAGAATTTAAATATACAATTGATCAATGAGAAGTCGATCGATGATGATAATGAAGAGATTGAGAGTGAAAATGGTCCCGTTGGTGTGCTCTTATCTTCGAAGGCTCTAGTGCAACTTTTCTTGAACCCACTTGTTGGAATTTGGACTACGCGAGTCGGATACAAAGTTCCCATATTCTTCGGAACTGTTAACTTGTTGATTGCGTCTTTACGTGAGTGATCTATGTTATTTTATTTAGCTTTTATTAGATTAAAATTATTGGATATTTTCAGTTTTTGCTTATGGAGAATCGTACTTGGCGATGCTCGTCGCTCGATCAGTTCAGGGAATATGTTCTTCATGCATTGGAGTTTCAGGAATGTGTTTGGCTGCTGAAACTTTTCGTGACGAATCAGCTCGTTCTAGAATGATGGGAATACTTTTGGGAGGCGGAGCACTTGGGGTTCTAGCTGGTTATCCCTTCGGAGGACTTTTGTATGAATTCGTTGGAAAAACTGCACCTTTCCTAATCATAGCAGCAATGGCATTTTGTACAATTGGTATTTATCAGAAATCGTATTGAAAATTTTTGTTTCGTGAAAATTTAGAAATAACTATTTTTCAGTTCTGCAGATGGCGTTTTTGGATTTTACTCCATCATATGATGTAACATTAGTTCATATATTTTCATGTATGATGCAATTAGTTGTATGATGTGAAAATTAAATTATAATTAATTATTCCAGTTGATTGAGCAACAAAATACAGTATGGTGGCCACTTTTATCAGACAGTGTTATTATGATTGCAACCGGAGCTATATTCATTTCAACTTCAGCTATGGCTATATTAGAACCGTGTTTACCAATTTGGCTTTTAACCCATCTTAAACCTGAGGTTTTATTATTGAAGATTTTATATATTATTCTGTTTAAGTTTCTTTAATTAATAGTTGTGAAATTCCAGAAATGGCAACTGGGAACTGTGTTTATACCGGATAGTATAGGTTATTTGCTTGGAACTAATTTTTTTGGGATCGTAGCTTGCAAAGTCGGGCAATGGAGAGTTTCTATTATAGCATTATTAGTTGTTGGAATAGCTTGTTTCTTGGTATAATATATATTTTTTTATTTGTATTTTATTTACCTACTTTCAGTAATGTAATGAAAAATATTTTTTCAGATTCCGAATGTGACTTCACTTTCAGAGTTATTATTACCACATTTCAGTCTTGGTCTAGGAATCGGTGCACTAGATGCTGCATTGGTTCCTCAACTTGCTGCATTAGTAGATAATCGTCATGCTGCTCGATACGGTGCAGTTTTTTCTCTTCAACAAACAGCAGTCAGTCTTGCATATTCAGTCGGTCAGTACATTTTTTTTATTTAGGAAAAAAAAACTGATTATACATATAACTATAAGCTCAAATCATTTATTTTCAGCTCCACTAGCCGGAGGCACATTAGCTAGAAGTATAGGTTTTACATGGACACTGCGTGGCTTAGGAATATTGAACGTACTTTATAGTCCATTGCTAGCGATGCTATCGTGGAAATTAAATTCAGAAATTCAAGTATTGATCCAGAACTTACATAACAATTTAATTTTTAAAATAAAATAAAATAAAAACATTTTGTTTTAACAGAGCTCCAGATTGATCGATTCGCAGAGTAGCGATTGTGAAAATTTCAACCAAGCAATAAGTTTGGCAACATATGGAACAACATTTGAATGAGTTATCAACTGTTTTCAATAAATAAATATATTGATGTTATTATTAAAAGCAATTTTCGTTGAAAAATAAAAATTATTTTCAAAAATCAGACTATTTCTTTTTATTTAAAACAGTAAAATTGTAAAAAGAAGCTAGGAAATGAGAATTCTAATAGTGATTCAGTCTAAATAAAAACATATAGGTACCTAGTGTTATTATATTACCTACTTGAACATTCAGAATTAGACTAAAAATGTTTCAAAATTAATACAAAGTTGACTATTCACATATTGCTTGTAGTTCACATTCGGGACAGTTGTCCGGTTTGAAAATATGACATTCCATTGATGGGGGGCAATAGTGATCCATACACGGGCTTCTCATATCATAACAATGTTTATATGCTAAAATATTGTAAAAAAAATCAGTTATGAACTAAAAAAATGAAAAATTAAGAAAATAATTGTCAATCTTACTATCTATGCAATATCCTTCGATGCAACAACCTCCACAACACTGGCCATGGTCACTACACTTAAAATACGAACAAAAAATATAGATACACGAAAAGATCTTTAAATACTATAACTTGAAATTGAAAAACACTTACTCTTTTTCCATAAGATATACAATCTTGTGAAAACGTATAACCGATAAAACATAAAATATTGAAACTGACTAAAATTGAATAAGCTTTCATTTTTGCAAAGTAATGTGATCAAATGAAGAAAAATATGTTCGATTCACAAGCAAATATAATTAAAATTAACTTAGTTTTCGTTATGATCACTTTGTATAGAGCCAAAGTGAAATAACCTGAAACGTGAGACTGCTTATATGTTATCGGAATACAGTTGGACAAATAAACAATAAAATTTATTTTACCTATTGGTTTCAGCGAAGAACGTTTTAGAATGTAGGACATGAGTGTTTCTCAACATTAAATTTGAATTTCAAGAAAAACACACATGAAAAACTTCAAATTAAAAGTAAAATATTGCGAATGTTGCACAATCACATTTAGCGAATGTATGAAAACTTAATTGAAAAAAAGAAATAACCGTAAAATACTAAAATATTGCAAATCTTCAGTGTATTTCATATGAGCTATAAAGTTTACAATGCAGTTTCCAGCTACTGACTAGTTAGTGTTTCATGGTCGTATGTAGGTATAAATCTTATAATTGTGCGACACAGGAATTGTGCATTTATCAAATTCCACTTCAATTTTTGAAAAACAAAAAAATATTTGTAAAACAAAATTCATTTTTTATATTAACAGAAAATACATAGGTAGTTATTTAAAATCGAAATATAGTTACATACCTAGGTATATCATGAAAAATGGTAAATTGGAAAATAAATAAATAATTCATAAAACATGTTCAATATATAGTGTTGTGATAAAATATTCTTATAAACGCATAATAAAAAAAATTAAGCGGAAAAAATATTTTATGCAACTTATAAAATTTTTAATGTTATTTCGGAAGCAAATGATGTCGTAAAGGAAAAAAGATTTTATTGTTTATGCTACTTTTTTTAGATTAAATTTAAATATTTAGCGTGTATGTTTTTGAGACATCATGTTTTTGTGAATATATTGTTAAATGATGCATGAACGATACTAATGCATCAAGGCTGAAAGAAATCTATATTCATTAATCTATCATTACAAAATGCATTTCCACGTATTTAATACACGGGTCATATAATGAAACAATTTATTATAAATTTGATCAAGATTTAAATGATATTTTATAAGCTTCAATAATTGATCTAAAAGAAGTAGTAATAACTTGTATAATAGGATTTTGTAATCCTTTATTATTGAAAAGAACATTTTTGTTTTTACTTTGAAAACCTTGTATTGATGAAATTGATAGCTCTTCAAATACAGTAGTAAGTTGCACAATGTTGGAATTCTGAAATAATTGGTTGTAACACTATTTAAACTTAACCACAAAATTTATTTTATCTAGTACATTATGAAAAAAATACTGCTAAATAAAGAGAATTTGAAGGATTAATATATTTACCATATCTAATGAATTCAGTCCAAAGTTGAATGTTTCAAAGAATCCATAGAATATGTTTGAATTGCGTGTAGAATTTTGAAGGAAAGGTAAAGATTTTAATTCAATGCTGAGTTCATGAAAAACAATTTTTAAAAATTTGACCCAATCTTTTGTAGAAGAAAATATATCTTCATGGACAAGAACATTTTCAGGATTTGAATCATTGCTATTATCATCTATTTCTATTACTATATCATTATAAGAATGGTATTTAGCATTTGGAGATGAAATATCTGTCGGTGAGTAGCTATTTGAATCTTTTAAATTTTCAAATGAGCGTTCATGGCAAACACAAGCTTTTTCAAAAAATAATTTAAGTAAATTTGATATAACATCATCATATTTTTCAAAAATCTGAAAAGAGAAAATTATAAATACTAGATTAAAATAGTATAAAATATTTATAATTGATGAAGATTTACACTTATCAAATCTTTCATTAACAATGTGAAAGATTCCAAATGTATTTCGTGGCATATTAAGGCATTTTTCACTTTTTCAGCTACAGTTTTTACACAAGAACCTAAGTTACTTCTATCGTTCTCATTGTATAATCTATCGTGAATATTAATCTGGTATTCAGATGAAATTAAAGCATCACATACAAAAAATATTATGGTTTTTTCCATTTATTCCAAATTCATTTATGAACTTTTGAGAGAATGTAATTTAAAAACAAATGATTTTATGATTTTAATGTTAAATTCGAAAAAGCTAAACGTATTTCTCGATACTTTGTTAAATAAAGTAATATCAATTTATGTATTTCAAATTTAACTGACAAAGGTCAAGTCTACAACCAACTGTCATTGGGTCTTATTATTTTCTGACAAAATTAACCATCTGTCAAAAACAAAATAAAAATGTGTCAAATTTTAGAATGATTTCATTTCTCAAATAAATAAATGTTATTCACAGTATGCTTCGAAATAAATGTGCAAGATATTTTATTTATAATGAAAGCTCATAAGTGAAATTTGGTAAAAATGTTGGTATGTGAACATTTTGTGGTGGCTGCAACTAAACGAGAAAATCAAGTTGATGCCAAATTCAAATAAAGATTCTGAAAATAACATTACTGTGACATATGTATTTTAAGCTTAAAATCGTATATTTAGTAATAAACAATACAGTACAATTTATGTATGCAATTTAAGAACTTAAATTTTCTAACAATAAAGAGTAAATTTTCACAAAAATATAGTTGTGCTAGCATTGAAACGGCAGATTCAAACATTATATCGTTTACATTACAAAGAAATTCAAAATATAAAAAATAGCAATACCATCTTTATAAATTTTGTAATTAAAGCACAAAATTGTATGTTTTTTTTCAACTGACTAAATGAAATTTTGTATACAACACTAGACTTTAAAAAGGATGTAATAAGACTTATAATAGCAAAGCAATATGAAATTACGCAAGGATCAGAACAACACCTCTCTGCGATCACTATTGCGCCAGTTCGTCTCGAAACGTCAAAGTGTGAGGTCGCGCGCCATTCGCGCGCTCATCTGACATCTGAATGCTGCAGACCCTGGCTCCGTCGTCAGGCCGGAGGCAACGGCCTGACCAGCCCTCGCCATTATCAAACGCGTCTCCGACCCACGTCAGTATCTCAATTTCGTACATTCGCATAACCTTTCATTCAAAAACGCATTCCTCTCACCGCTCCATCGGCCGACACACTCCTGGACACCGACTCATCTGTCAAATTTCTCCGTTTACGTAATGTCCATCTTCGATTTTGGTTTCCACGTCGACGAATGTCCTCGGCGATAAATGTCCTCGACGCGTCCGCAATTGGACGTTCATTTATCTGAGATCCGTTCGGACATTGTCGCAATATTGAGAGGAAGTCGCCTATGTATTGTAGCCGGAGTCGGTCCAGTTTCGGTTTTTGGCAGTCGGACACAAATCGAGTTTCCAATTTGGTCTAATTCACGCCTGTACGGTTTTAGATATCGACCAAACCGTTTTGAGGAAAAGGGGACCGTTTTTCGATAACAAGTTCATTCCGGGTTATATAAATAGCTATTTTATAGATGGTTGAATTTCATCAGGAAGAATAGTTGTTGTAGATTCAATTACAATATCGTATTCAATTATAACACGAACGATGAAAAAAAAATTTTTTAATGTTTTTTGATATGATTTTTATGCAATAATTTAATAGAAATGTAAAGCTTTAATACAGAGTATTAACTTCTAATTCATGCTTTAAAAAAATTGATTTGAAAATGTACATATTCGAATTGAAAAAGTACGAATTTGGAGTTAAAAATCTGCAATCAACATTATATTGCCCAACACACAAAAATGACAATTAAATAATTAGCTAACATCTTACAATTCACTAAATATTCAACCAATTTCTTCAAATTTCATTAAATTTTTAACCGATCTTATGACTTTTCACATACTTTTTACACAAATAGTGAAAATAAATAAAACGAACACTCGAGTTTGTTGAATTTAGTTATTTTCATACATTGTAAACACATGTACGTACATTTTTCGATAGTAAATAGTGATATCGTATTATGTTTGTTCACTTGGTCCTAATGTAAACTACTCCGAGATAATTAATACTAAATAAACTATGCATGATTCATCAATCATCTTCGATCATCTTTTCTGACGACCTTATCCTTGTAATAAGTTTTCGCACACACTTCAATCACGATATTTGTAATTTCATACTTTATCATTTCTAGGACACGGCAATAGCTAGAACTTCATATCTAGTACTACACAAATAACAATTCCGATTGGATCTATTTGTTTTTGACACACGAGCATATCAATTTCTTTCTGTTGCTTTCTAATTTCTCCGCCGAACATTCACCGATAAAAATACATGAATTTTCACCAATGAATACATACAAATTGATTCGTTTAGGTCGTTATATGGATACCTGCTACAGTTCGAATTGTACATTTCGATTGTCCATTCAATTGGACGTAAATTTTATGACCTTTACAAACTCGTATGCACAACGATTTGTCATTCGAATCATATTGCTGGACATTCACTCTACTACAGATGTTATTACTTTATCATAAAATTCAATTAAAAATTATCCTCGTTTGTTTCGATGGGTTTTCAAACGATTTCGTTGTAGCGAATGAATCATAAAATAACAATTTATTCGTAATAAACTATCGGATGGACGATTAAAAAGTTCATAAAAAAAATCTCAAGGCTCATATCGTATTCATTCAAAAATCAATTATCAATCTTTGAAATGTGTGCTTTCGTTAAATGCATGAATGTTATGAAAATATTTAAAAATTTTATGTGTTTTTGAATTGTATGTTTGCATTTTAAGTTTTCTTCTTGTGACGTACAATTTTGAACGTAAATTTTCCGACAAATTGGTTTTTCATGCTTGTGTAGATTCGTAAATAGGTATTTACAATTGAGCGATTCTTGTAAAACGTGTTTTTAAGGTTTTTTATTAAAAAAAAAACAGTAAACTGTAACTGTTGTATGTTAGCCATATCTGTATACATATTTACGTATGTATTCAAACACAATTTAAATTTTATGAAAATTACACATTAAGTACCATTTTGGTATATTCGATATGTTTATGTCGTGGAAAATTAACTAAATGGTCAATTCGATTCAATGACTTTTTCAATCGAAATAATCGGACTATTGTACTCGATAGTTTCTATACAAATGAACCAAGTTCATGTTATCAATTTTATCTATTTCACTAGCAGTAGTACCTAAGATTATAATTTTTGAGGCGATCTATATCTACCCTCGCTCACAATTTCGAAAATTCCAAAATTATTAATATTAAGAGAAATTCATGTACTAATTTATTGAAAATAATTTGAATATCTTTTGTTTATAATAGTTAAGTACTGATTTAATACATCATTGAAAATAATTCTTTAAGAAAGTTTTTTTATTTGTTTTATTAATACATAGTATGTAGATGTATTATTGGAATTTTGTAAGTAAAATTAATATAAGATCAGGTCTTATTATCGAGGATATAAAATAATATTTATTAATATCTATTTTTTGTATAAATGAAAACGAATGTATGTGTGTTACCTATTGACTCCGAAACAGCTGATCAGTTTGCCGCGAAAATCATAATTTACATAAAAAATATTGAAAAAGAAATCAAATCTGAATGAGTAAAAATATTGTCCAGTTGTCAATGTGTAAAAACGAATTTCCGGTTCGAAAATAATTGTTTCCGAAAAATTAATTATTATAAAAAACGAAATAAAAATTAACTCAAAAAGTGAAAATCAAATAAACATATTATATTTCGGTTATTATAAACAAACCATACAATTTATACGATCAATTTAAAGTTGTGTTAGTCATTATAAAAAAAAATGTCATTCAAATTTCGTAATATAATAAAAAAAAATAATTAAAATATATCGGTTCCAAACGTGTTAATTGTTCGGTCATTGAAGGGTCGGAAACGAATTTCCGGTCGATCCGATCCGATTCGTACTTCGAGACGCGACGAAAAAACAAAATGGCCGAAAATTAATTGTTTTCAAAAATTAATTATTATATTTGAAAAAGTAAACAATGCGAGCGCCGCGGCCGACGTTACCTTGATATTCAAAAATGCTACCTATCGATAATCGGCGTTAAGGGTCAGATTTGTATGAATGTATATACAGATTTTTCCGACACACGAATATATATCTTATAGCAAAGGCCGTAAGATCCAAATTAACATATTATTTTTTAGTCTCGAATTAAATGCGATGCAAAAGACGCAAAGCTGCTATGATTTGCACCGTATGAAATTTATGCTTGACGATTTTCCATACAAAAATTGCAACAGACAGACAAACAAAGTACAAATACGCTTAGTAAATTTATATTATAGACTAGCAGTAGTACCTAAGATTATAATTTTTGAGGCGATCTATATCTACCCTCGCTCACAATTTCGAAAATTCGAAAATTATTAATATTAAAAAAAATTCACGTACCTAATATATTGAAAATAATTTGAATATCTTTTGTTTATAATAGTTAAGTACTGATTTAATACATCATTGAAAATAATTCTTTAAGAAAGTTTTTTTATTTGTTTTATTAATACATAGTATGTAGATGTATTATTGGAATTTTGTAAGTAAAATAAATACCTATAAGATCAGGTCTTATTATCGAGGATATAAAATAATATTTATATCTATTTTCTGTATAAATGAAAACGAATGTATGTGTGTTACCTATTGACTCCGAAACAGCTGATCAGTTTGCCGCGAAAATCATAATTTACATAAAAAATATTGAAAAAAAAATCAAATTGAATGAGTAAAAATATTGTCCAGTTGTCAATGTGTAAAAACGAATTTCCGGTTCGAAAATAATTGTTTCCGAAAAATTAATTATTATAAAAAACGAAATAAAAATTAACTCGAAAAGTAAAAATCAAATATATATATTTCGGTTATTATAAACAAACCATACAATTTATACGATCAATTTAAAGTTGTGTTAGTCATTATAAAAAAAAATGTCATTCAAATTTCGTAATATAATAAAAAAAAAAAAATTAAAATATATCGGTTCCAAACGTGTTAATCGTTCGGGCATTGAAGGGTCAGAAACGAATTTCCGGTCGATCCGATCCGATTCGTACTTCGAGACGCGACGAAAAAACAAAATGGCCGAAAATTAATTGTTTTCAAAAATTAATTATTATATTTGAAAAAGTAAACAATGCGAGCGCCGCGGCCGACGTTACCTTGATATTCAAAAATGCTACCTATCGATAATCGGCGTTAAGGGTTAGATTTGTATGAATGTATATGCAGATTTTTCCGACACACGAATATATATCTTATAGCAAAGGCCGTAAGATCCAAATTAACATATTATTTTTTAGTCTCGAATTAAATGCGATGCAAAAGACGCAAAGCTGCTATGATTTGCACCGTATGAAATTTATGCTTGACGATTTTCCATACAAAAATTGCAACAGACAGACAAACAAAGTACAAATACGCTTAGTAAATTTATATTATAGATTCTTTGTATTCAGATCTATAATAGTAACAAAAAAAAAAACTGCTGAATTTCGTTAAAATTCCAATTCGATCCGGAAAAATCTTCAATTAGACTCGTCTTGTAAACCCTGACATGTTTAAACGATTAGTCTCGTTTGAGTTTCGTTGCAAAAACAATTAGTTTTCAGGATTTGTATGCAATCAGCTTGACAGCAATGTTTAGCTGATGATATGCATTAGACAGTATTAGTAAAATTATTAAACATAAAATTTAACCGTATTTATTAGCACAACTCGAACGAACACTCACAATAGTCTTAAGCGCTTTCGGACGCCGTTTTTTGAGAAAACGCATATTTTTTTCGATATTGAACTGAAAAAATAGCGAATAAGTTGCATATGCGTTGGCTAAATGCGGTTGACTGTCGTCTGAGACAATATTCTTAAAATACATAGCAATGGCTCACGGTTGTTTTATTTCTGTGGTGAGCAAGTCGGACGCGAATCTTCGATGGATTATTCAGAAAATCGCATCTGTTGTACGCTAATTTGACGATTGCTCAATCTATCGAAGATTGTATTGTGTCGAACTTTCGTAACAATATTGATTTTATCTCTGAAACGTTGCGAAAAGTGATCTTTGTCGTCTGTGATTTTTTTCAGAGACGCGATTCCGATCTGAACTATCAATCAGTGTTCGTTAAATCAGTATTCATTAAAAATTGAGATCTCGTTTCTTTTTATATTTGCACAAGTTTAATGTGCACATTGACTATAGTAAATATGTACCTTCAAAAAATATTGCGTATGCAAACTTGTGAAAGTGCATGTGCAGTATAGACAGTGCACTAATATTTATTCAGTTTGATTTAATTGGTTAGATATCTTACTTTTGACAATTCATTGATTTATCGATACAGATCTTTAATTACGATCAGATTTGCACAATTATCTTTGTTTTGTTTTTTTTGTTTTCATGTAAAACATGTCGAAATACATTTCATTCAATTCAATTAAAATTTGCACAATTTCACAATTGCGGAACAGGTGTATATTGTATTCTTATCATCGATATTATTTATTTGCAAATAGATACATATCTAATCTAAACATTTAACGATAGACACAACAACTGTATATTTTGATAATATCAAATTTGAAACATTTGAGAAACACACAAGAACTATTTTAATAATATGCGCTAAATAGAGTGTGGGTGACTAAAACAAGAACACGTATCGTTCTGTTCTAGAGTCACGCACGTGTCAAACGATACAGATGCTAATCAGTTTCGATTCTTTAAAAAAAAAAAACACACAAAACTACGCCATTTTTCAACAATTGAATAGAAAAATCGGTGGAAATTCGCGATTTTTCGCGAGAGTGTGTCGCAACCTCGGAGCTAATTCTCGTCGTTTGCATTCGTTGCACATAAAAGCTGCTGCAGCAGTGTTTCGAAATCTTTTCGTTGATGGTTTCTTTTGCAACGGTTTTCTGGATGGACTTATCGTGTCAATTGACTGTGTTGTCGATTTGGACATCTTTAAATAGACGGTCGAGTGGTTCGAGGAAATGTGGATTATCCATACGTTCGTCTTGTCTATTGAATGTATTCTCGTTTCGTTAACTGGTAATTGCCTAGAAGCTTTTATTTAATGTGTTTTTCATATGTTTGGGTTGTTTGATACAATGAAATTGTCTAGGGGCTAACCATTCTTAATCGGGAAATCATGGTTACGAAACCGCTGAAAAACATCACCTTTCAAATCATGTATTGGTTAAATTTTATTTGTTTGTTGATGAAAATAAATGCAATATTTTGAAATTCAACAACTGAAAACTACTTTGTTTTAACTCATGTTTTAAGCATATATTCTTTCGTTAGTGCAATGTTCACATCTTAATTTTAAATCTCTTAAATATCCTTCATGTCTAGTCGTTTTAAATTTTCATATTTATGATTTCAGCGCATATATTTTTCAGCAGTGCAATGTTCACTTCTTGTTAACATGCGAGTTACACACGATTTTCAAAATCGAGTACAATGGGCACATAACGACCTATGTTCACTTTGCAATCATTAATCCGCGATTAATGCACCTCTGGGATTACATTATCGCGTATTATTACGAAATTTTTCATCAAAGATGCGGGTTTTAGTTTTTTTTCATACGAGTTCAATACGGGTGACCATGTTCTCGTTGATAAATTTGTGAAATTTTAGTGTAGGCAATTGTCGATGAATTTCAGTATTATTTTTTTTTAGATAAGATCAACGACTGTAATTATTCTCTTAAATTGTATAAATTATAGATTTTCTTTCAAAATACAAGAGCGCTAACGTGCAACAGTCGATTGCCTAACTCTTAATTGTTTTTGAAAACGCTTTTTGCGTAATTAGACCGTTTTTAATAAATGCGATCTTCGTTGCCAAACGAAAGCGCTATAACATAACACAATTACAATTGTAAAAACGTGATTATGACAGTGAAAATTTCAATAAACTAACACTTCATGCCGTATCGAATTTTTCAAACTGTAGATAAGCTAATTTTTTATCATGCACTTCTTCTCGACGTGCTTCTCGTCAATTTAACAAAAGTTGTTCGAGTCTGCTTCGAGAACAGAACAGTGTCGACCGTCGACTCGATCGGTCGTGTCAATTTGAATTAAGTTTTTTTTCAATTCAAAAAAGTTTATTTTACCTGATTTAATTGGATTGGTATTTGCATTGTGTGCGGTTCGGTCAGGAATTCCCTCTTAAAGTCGGTTCGTATCATTGTTGAGTTTTCCCGTTAGGATGTTCGAATTTGCATTTTGGCATTCGTCTGATGCTTGTTTGCCGAATTTGAGTGTGTTTGGTTTCGATCGATTCATTATTGGTTTACGAGATTCCTTTTAAAGAGTCTCAACTATATATAATATGAATCAAAATCGATTTCATCTCCGAAATCGTGGAAGATTTTTCGGCGCCGTTGTGACGTTTGTTCTGAAATATTAAAGTGAACGTTTTCAGATTTGTTTTATCGGGTATTGATTTTTTTTTCAGTGGCACTTTTGGAATATAGAATCGTCCCGATTCGTGTTCGCGATTAGGAAAAAGTCACGCTCGTTCCGGCATGAGAATAATCGTTAACGCCGATTGTTTCGGAGGAGTTTGCACATTACCATTTTTTTGTCATTAGAATTTTAGCGTTGTGTGAAACTAATTATTTGATCTGATCTTCGGTTGAAATTTGAGCGTTTTTAATGAGGCTCGAGGCGTGCTTTATACGAAATTTTCCAGTCATGCCATAGTGGCGAATTCGTTAAGTTAGTTATATAAAAAAAAACTTGTTTGTGTTCCCATTCAGAGTTTTCCGCATATCTAAATTCTTGTTCGACTATTATTACTAATTCAATGTTAACGCCGAAAATAACTGTTACTAGTCGAACTCGCTTGAATTTCAATCAGATGAATCTTAGGATGATTCAGCATCTGAATGCCTAATCTGTCTCATATGCACTTCAGATTAAATCCTGAGATAATGCTGAAAATGTTATGCAGAACCTTACAAGAATGCTAATCTGATTCGTGAAAGAGAAATTCGCCAGTTTTCCCATCGTTCTTTTTGCATTCCTCACATGTAATCATCGTCATTACGATGACAAAAACGACGAATAAAAAAGCGTGCACCTTTCGTATGAGGCGATTTTCCACGTCTTCTGTGGGAATTCGTTAGGTGTTAGCCTCGAAAATCAACGGTACATTTTCACAATGTGTTTTAAATTGTGATCACAATTCTTTTGATGAGTCTCTAATGTGTACAGATTGTAAAAATAAACGTTACTCGCTTGTCGTCTTCCGCAGTACATAAGACACTCGATCGTTCACGATTTCAAACATATCGAGATTCAAAGAAGCGAATCGTAAGTTATTGGCGACACGATGATCTTAACGTTTTTATGTAATTAGTTTATTTGGAATTTGGATTTTTTGTATTTGAGTCGTGTGAGCTGTGAAAAAGTCGATGGTAATAAGAGATTTTTTTATTGAAATTGTCTGAAATTCAATTAGATTGAGTATGGATGGAAAATAAAGTATTATATGTACTTTATGATCTGTACAAAGTCCCTAGACAAATTATTTCGAATCAGTTTATATGTAATTACGAAAGTAACTTTTATTTTTGGAAATTCATTACTTTATTGTATCTTATCTTATTTCCGATAAATTGCATTATAATATGTCAAAAAAATAGGTACCAGGGCTTAAAACGTACAAATTGTTAAAGAATATGATCATAACCAAAATGTGACTCTTACAATTATAAAAAAAAAAGTCGATTATACATAAATACAATTTATTCTTATCATTCAGAGTTTATATGATACTAGCGATCAACCCGCTCAATTTATCAGCGCAGTTTCAACCCTTTAAATATATGTATCAATGCAGTTTTGGAGCGTTACATAGACATATATACACACTCAGATTAGCGCTATTATATAGTTAGATTATGTATATTAGAAAGGACTTTTTATTATAAAAAAATCACCTCGTCAATCAATCCGAACGACATTATCGCCTTCGCTCCATATCTCGGACACAGACCACTCTTCATACATCTTCAGGCCGATTTTTCGCCAACTCCTCGCCGCTGTTGATTCAGCGATTATCGCCTCCTTCCTCATCATCATCGTCGTCGTCTCGGTCACATGTCTCGATGCCGCTTCTCATTCTTCGAGTTGATCGACCTTCGTTGCTCTCTCGTTTTTATTTAACGGCCACGTTTCACTTTTTTCCTTACCCGTCGATATAATGACGTCTTCGCGGTCCGGTATTTCGACCGATGATACATTGCATACTAGACAGGCTAATTTATGGTCTTCTTGCGTTGGATTTCGTCAGATATGTGAAGAACTTCGGGACTAGTATCTTATCGATTCGATATGCTTTTCGAAGTTTTCAAGATCGATCTGCTTGGTTTGGTTCAATAATGAGCGTTGCGACATTGCTGTGGTTGAATTCAATGGTACATGGATAATCAGCAGGAGGTTTAATGAGAAAAATCATGACGTGTATCAAAATTGTTGCATTGTGTTAACTCGCCGAATTCTTCTTCGCATCGGATAATTTCCAGACCTTGAGCGTATCACGTTAATAGTGTTTTTTTGTATTTATATATTTCGGCGAGGAAGCTTCACAAAAAATGCATAGAGGCAAGCATACGGCATTGCCTTCGGATCAGTCAATGACCATCTTGAGCTGATGGACAGACCGTGAGTAGCCATGACCCGCCTACGTTGTGAACTTGATGAATAATTTTGATTTATTCCATTGTGACTTGACGAATTATCTCTTCAAAGGCGCCCTCGAGTGGCCAAACTCATGAAAAATATATGGTGCATCTAAAAAGGAGTGATGAAAAAACATTCCTATGAAGTTTCGTCAAAATCGGTGTGGACCTTTGTATGCTCACTCCTTGCATTATGAAATTTTAACGTCAATTATTCGTTATCGATTCAACAATTGTGTGTACAATTTCTTCGCCTCCTAGCTACACCTGTTATTATTGAACTGATTGAAGAATGTAGCAGTCGACGACGATTTTCATCTGATCGTGAGCGATATATGAATCGTGTAAAAATTGAGTCCATATCGATTTGAAAAAAAGTCACTCAGAATTTACCGTAACACACAAAAAAATCGTTCGTGATATACATACGAGTTTTTAGTCTTCCTGCTGAATGTTTCGTGCACACTTGAAAAATCTTCGAAGAAGCACGCGACTGTTTGCCTTTCCGCGTTCCTCGTCATCGAACAATATGACGCACTTGTATATATTATTTATCGTGCACTTTTTAATGTACTCGAATAACAATTGTGACACTCTGTAGAAACTGTGGTACAATACTGGTGTACTGTTGCTCGTTTGCGGAGCCGACATTGTACATATTGTACTTGGCGCCCATTGAAATCCAACACCTACCTAACACACTGGACGTCTTCGACGTTGTATTTTAACACTTTTTAATTGGTCTGCGTTGTGTACAAGACGGAATTCACCTGTTGATGCAATTAGGCATGCGATCTCGTAAGACGAGGTATCGTTTTTCTATGGGTATGTTTAGCTGCGACGAAATACTCGGCGGAAAATTGTTTTAGAGCCGGTCTTCTTCACTTAACCTGTGTGTTTTGTTGTTTTTCTTTGTGGAGTTTGATAGTTGACTTGCTGAGTTTGCAAATTCTTAACGTCAAACTATAGAAAAAAAAATGCAAGTTAACTATGTATAATGAATGAAAATATCGACCCTTGAAGATTCTTTTCAATATGACTCATTATTTTTGTATAATTTGTATGTAAATTATATGTTATTTAGGGTCTACATTGTATATTAATCGATGCTTGTATGCATATTAGTCGATTGTTTCAATAAAATGATCGAGACGAAAAACACGATTTATCATTAAAAAGTTCATTAATCTTTACAACGTGTATTTTGTTTTTATCTCAATATTTCCAATATGATTCACATGCAATATTTCTAGTCTATCAAATTGTAAATGGTAATGGTTAATGCATTTATCTTCATTGAGTACTTTGAACTTTATTACCGATATAACCCATGTATCCATACTCATAGCTCGAAAAATTCAAAGATCAGACGGAAAACGGAAACTGTATTAATTCCTCGACCATCTTGTATATTGTATGAAGTCGTCTGCAGAATTTTCAGCTCGACTTGTGCTAAATTGTTTGTTCCGTTCGTATCGAATGTTGCCTCCTTCGCGCAAATATTTGCTCGCCCACAATTGTTACACATAAGAATAAAGAGGAATCATTGTGTAAGTTTTTTTCCGCCTTTATCTTCCTCAAAGAACGAGGAAAAGCGGAAAATATAGAGGAGCATTCGATTGAATTTGCATTTTATTGTTTATTATAATGTGTTCGTTTATTAATATGATGATATAAGCGGGGATTTTCAAATTCCAATACAAATTTGTACATATAGTAATCGATGTGTGCAGTAGCCTTAATATAATACTGTTTTGCAGTTTTAAATGTTTTTGTACTATTTTCTACAAATTCATTTTTAGTAATTATTTTATCAAAAAGTAAAAACAATAGAGCCTTTTTATTTTTATTAACATATAAATACACTTATGCTTAATAGTTTCTGAAAGTTTTGTAAAAAAAACATTAATAAATAAAAATGTTATGATAATTTTTAAGCGATTTTTTCGTTGAAAATCGCCAAATCGTAAAACTATAAAATTTGAATTTTCTCAAAAACTACATTACTTACAGAAAAACGGATTTGATATTCATGATTAGCACATCAAAATACATTAAGTTCATTAAGTTTCATCGAAGTACCATTTTCTCGTCGAACGGTGTTATCTAACCAACAATTTGAATATGTTATCAATATTGATTTGAAGTTTTTCAATTCATTTTTTCCTCTAACATTAGGAAACTTTAACTTATAATATTATTATTTTTGTCGTGTTGATAATACTATATATTTATACATAATATATCATCTGTAAGAAAATGGACTTTTGTCTGAATAAATAAAAGAATACAACATGAAAAAATGCAAATATCTCTCAATACGACCCTCAATAGAGAAAAAACGCCCAATTTTCCGGTCTGAAGAATCCGCGAGCGTGTTATCTGAAAACGACTCCATTTTCGCATGAGCATCATCACGCCACGAAGAACCTGGAGAAAGTCCTCTCCATGTCTGGCTCAGATTAACATCGACGTTCAATTAATAGGTATTGTTCGAAGAAAGGGGAAAATTTCACGCATTTCAGTCCGACACTATGCAGATCTGACTTTTTCATGTGTGAACGAATTTGTGTTTGATATTGCAATCGATTCCCTAATGACTCGTTCGAATTATCAGCAGTGTTTTCCTCTATGTAGATACAATAAAAATGTGTGTCATTGTGTTTGAATATATTTTTTGGATTTATTCTTGGTTTATGGTGTTGTACAATGTCGTTGATTAATGGTCATGTTGGGAAATCGTAGCCATTGACTAACTTTTATTCTATAAAATTGTCGGTGTTTATGAAGTCAGCTTCCGTTTTCTGAAATGCGAACCGATATTTGTAAGCTAAACATCCTGTTTTCTATGAAAAATGCGAGTTCATAACATTATATCAATTCACACACATATCAAACATATTCTCACTTGATGAACTTTCGAAATACGTAATATGATTTCACTTATATTTCTTCCTTCTTCGACGCTATTAAAATTATTATGGCCATCTCCACCGCATCTACGACCATCTTCCATAAGCAATAGCGACTCAAATTTATAAAAAAATATATTACATGCATCATAACATCGAAAAATTCGATGTGATGAACTCGAACGACGTTGCACCGAGTTGTGCAACGAATTCGATGATTGCCCATCATCACCATCATCATCATTATCCGTTAGCCGGAGTCCGAAACGATTTTGCGTAATCGAACTGTGGATTTTGAATTTCTTCGGTGTTTTGTTGTCGAATTTAGTCACGTCTCGGACAATGTTCCTTTTTTCGGATTCGTGTCTGGAGATTTTTTTGGTCTGACACGCTTTTTGTTATTTCTGCGAAGGATGTTTTTGTTGATGATGATGATTTCATGCTGTGAGTCTTCGCGCCCTCTGATCACGATTGTGTTCAATCGCGGTTATCACGATTCAGAATTGATGATTCTTTACATTGAGTAGAATCTTAGTTTTTTATGTTTTCTTCGTTTTTATGTGTTTTTGTCATTCAGTGTCGATTGAAACTTGTTTGATTATCGATTAAATCATTGAAATCAAAGTTATTTTTATTGATATGTTTTTATATGTGGACTCAATATTTTTTCATTTTAACCTTGAGTGCATGGTTAACTTGATAACTTATTTGATTTCAAGATTATATTAATCCATCTATTGCAATTATTTAATTTTAATATTAAGTATGTATGTACAAATATAAGCCGAACACGAAAATCAATATTGTGATTGGTGAAAAAATACTCTCCATGAATTAAATACACATAATCTATTATTTTTATATTGAGAATTTTCAAGTATGTATCGATTTTTAATATTCATAACTAATGCTTTTTTTTATACTTTTTCAGATGATGGAGTTAGTCTATGTGAAATTCAATCGATAAATAGTCATGGCATTGCGTATGATACATCTTATCATTGTGGGAGCATTGAGTCTCACAATATATGCATATGCTTCTTACTATAACTCTTCTGGAACACAAGTTCGTCAACATGTATCACCCTCATTTTATGTTATGGAAAAAAATGTCACATCAGCATCGGAATTGGAACCATCCAAACAAACGCCGAACGTCAGTGCATCCAGTGTGTCTGTGCCGTCTAATCCACCGGCGGTATCGAGTCTTCCTAGTTCATCGGGAACTGCAGCTCCGACTCCTTCAGCAAACGTTACGGTCAGAACACATGACCTAACGAAAGGAGTAAAAACGAGAATTTTATATGCTGCTGGACATACTGTACCTAGACCTGAAATTTGTCCAGATTTGGGTTCGTCATTGAGACTTTTAACTTTGATTATGTCCGCTCCAACTCATTTTGATGCACGCATGGCCATCAGACAAACTTGGGGTCATTACGGCAATCGGAAAGATGTGGCAATTGCATTTCTGCTGGGCACAACAACAAATAAAAGTATAGAAGATGCATTAACTAGTGAAGGATCATTATACGGAGATATAATTAGAGGACGGTTTTTCGATAGTTATAATAATTTAACGTTGAAAACCATATCCATGATGGAATGGGTTTCAGATTATTGTCCAAAAGCAAAATTTGTTTTAAAAACAGATGATGATATGTTTATTAATATACCTAAACTGCTTAATTTCACTGATCGACATTCGAACGAAAGAAGAGTAATTTTCGGTCGACTCGCAAAACGTTGGAAACCAATAAGAAATCCAAAATCCAAGTATTTCGTTTCATCGAGTCAATATAAATCACCTGTTTTCCCAGACTTTACCACGGGTCCGGCATATCTATTGGCAGCTTCCCTCGCTAGTGATTTATATAAGTCTTCTTTAGATCAAACATATTTAAAATTAGAGGATGTTTTCACTACAGGAGTGGTGGCACAAAAACTCAAAATTAGACGTGCGCATGCTGCAGAATTTCTCAATAAACGTATACCGATGAATGCTTGTACTGTTCAAAGAGCAATCAGCATTCATATGGTAAAATTTAGTGAACAATTCGATCTATGGAAGAAATTATTAGATGGTAAATCGAAATGTAAGTGATTTTAGTGACAATCTGTGAACTCACTTCAATTGTGATAAGGATGAAATTGCTGCCATAGGTAAAACTAATGTCTCTTATTAAATGTAATTTTTATATTTTCCTATTTATTTTTTGTGTAACTATTATATGTATAAGAAAGATGTTAGTTGATTAAATCTACAAAATAACTAAATGCCAAAATGATACAGTTTTGTTTTATTTATGTATTTATATGTATAATAAAGACAAATATTCAAATTCACATTTTTATGTAAAATTTTATAAATAAATGTGCTCAATTTTAATATTTCATTTATATATTTTTCCGCATCATATATTTTTGAACTTCAATATTGTTAATACATAAAATTTCTTTATGCATTTGTGCCAACTTTTGCAAGTTTCCAAAAAAAAAATGAACACATATCATAATACATTTTATAAATTTTAGACATATCTCAGAAATTTATTGATATAATATTTCTAAATTGCTGTCTTAAAATATCTTGTATTTCGGATTTTGCTGAATTTTGCAAATAATATGCATGTTGATTTAGATGGCTTATTTAATCATTGTTTGAGCTATAATCAAATTTAATATGTTTTATTAACAAAGGTTCATTATTTAAATCTGTGCTAATGGAAATTTCATGATAAAAATTATATTCATATATTTCACAAATACCTACTTTAAGAATGAACCAAGACATTCATTATATGTATTCATAAGTGCTTGTGAAATTGTTTAAATTAATTCACATTTATTTTTTATGCAAAATTTGTAGATAAATAATGCTTTTCTTGATGTTTTCTAAGTTATATTTTGAAACTATGACAAATTATGAGTGTAAATTCAAAACTAGAACTGAATTTTTTCTAAGCTTTATTGCATGAATATATGTATGTTCATACTTTTTAAATTTTTAAGTAACAATAATGTTATAAATCACATTATTCTTTTTTTGAACAAAAATTTTATCTGAAAAATTTCATAAATTATACATGACTTTATTTAGCCATAATTCATATTGATATTATTTGTCGCACTTATTGCTATGACAATTATTATTTAATATTACATATTCTATAACAATTTGATTTTGGATTTTTGCATGACTTTAAAAAAATCAACTGTTTAATAATTGTTAACTTTGCTCTCTATTTTGATGAATACTTGTTTTAATTTTTTGAAAAAATTCATAAATTACTCAAATTTCCGTGATCTTTTTGAATTTATTGTATGAATATTACTATGTATCAAATTGGTGATGTTCTGATGAATATTAGGCATTGGTACTTACGAGAATGTAAACTTTTTTTTTGTATTCCTCTTGTTTTCATTCTTTTAATTTAATGTTTAAATTTAATTATGCATTATTTTCATTTGCTAAAATCAATTTAATTACATGTACCTACTTTTAAAAATTATGTATGTCAGTACATATGTACATCATTAAATTTTAATAATTGGTGCTTCACTTGATGTATAATTTATTATTATTATAAATAATAATTCAATATTACATGTTTATAAAGGTTTTGAACAAAACAATCTTAAATAAACCAATGTCGTTACCCAAGTAATTACCACATCAAATGTGATAAGTTTACTGTTGATTTTTCATATTTTACCAAAACAATTTGAAGTTTTACAGAATTAGATGTCAGTTTGTATTATAATAGCCTTGGCAGTTGAGCAAAATATTTTTTTCATTGTGTTTCTAGTCTAGTTATATTTGATATTATAATTATTTAGAAGATTTGTGGAATTTCGTTTTAAGATCGGGTATTTGTTTTAATGTAATAGTTGCATATCAGTTTTTGCCATAGAACCACGTTCTCTTGATATGTTAGATTTTGTTGAACACTAGCTTTATTTATTTTCATTTAGAAAATTATGAAGAATTTGATTATACTATCTGTTTGTTTCGTGTGATTTTACTTAACAATTATGATTTTTTTTTTTTGAAAAACAAATGTTAATTATCTAAATTACCATGTAACTTTTTAATGTAATATATTTTTCATTCCAGATTTTTATAGAAAAATTAGGTCAATGTTTTACTTTTATACATAAGTATTAGAATAGCTAGTCTTTTCTTATGTTAATTCACACTTGCACATCTAAACTCAACCTCACATTTCAACTATCAACACATTCACCTAATATCAGATTTTTCAATACTTGTATCACCCTGAATATCATTATATTTGAAGAACTTGAAAATTAAATCGAATATACATATGTGCAATGTAATAAGATGACTCAAGTCAAGACCATTTTTTTCTGATATCATTACAATTATTTGAAGGTGGGTTTATACTTATTATCATGTTTTGAGAATGAAAATCATTATTAACTAAATTAAAAATTGTTTCATATTTATATTATATTAATATAAATCTTCAAATATGAAATGATTGAAAAAAAATCTACGTATAATTTTGCTTGTTGATGTAAAAAATGGTATTTTACAAATCATAGAATGTAATAAAAGCAACTAAACTTTTGATAACTTTCAATGTGTAATTTCTAGTGTAGACAATTTTTTTGCGAATGCATACTTAAGTTCTAATATTGTTTATTTAAATATTGTTTTTTTGTGTCTGCTACGATTTTATCTGCTTTTTTTATGATAATTTCTTTTTGAATGGAAATCTATATGAATACCTATCAGCGTTGCACAATAGTTTGAAAGAACTCCTAAAGGTGTTATTAATTACCAGCATATTTCATAATTATTTTAAATTTTCTTTTTTTCGTATATCATTTGTGTTTATTAAAAATACACTTCTATTTCATAAATTTTCTCTAAAATATGATTATTATGTTCACAATTACTGTGCAAATCATATTTATTTAATATTAGTGTTGACTGTGAATTTATTTCATAATCTCTTTGCTATATAATTCAACAAAAAATCTGATTGTTTTTAAATTATAATAATTACTTTTAAAAAAAATGAATATGTATTTGTAAATAATGTAATTTTGCCATTTTAGCGTTAAGAAGAAGTAACTATTACTTACATCGATTATGAAACATTGCTAATTTAATAGTCAATATTTTTGTTTGTTGAATATTGTGCAAATATTGAAAGATTATTTCCAATATTAATTCAAATGTTGACTTTATTTGTACATAAGATATTTCTATAAAATGTACCTATTTCTATTTATATGTGAATGTCATGAAAAAAGAAGAATAAAAGACATTTTTAATTATTATATTATATTTTTCATCTTCTAAAACCTTATGGTGACCCGATTTTAGTATCGAGAGTAAAGGACGACATATTCTATTATAATAGTATTAAAAGGGAACATTGTGAAATGAAATTGAATTGATGCTATTATCATCATCCACTATCTTGCAATATGGCAGTCACATAAATACTGTAAATTGGCCCTTTTGTTGATTAAAAAGAACTTAAAATATGAAAAAATCATCATCATTGGGAAAAACATTTTTGACAAAAATCAACTCACTGGAATTAGAAACCATTCCCTCAGATCATATAACATGAGTATGAACTTAATCTCAAACTGAAATGGTGCACTGATAAGAGAAATATTATCGATGCGTTTTTCGGTGATGAAAGTGTATTTCATTCGCATTTCAACAGTTGCTTAAGCAACGCGTCACTCAATAAATCAATCAAATCAGATTAATTTTGGAATTCGACATTGATTATTAGATTGTTCATCTTCTCGAATTGGTAAGGTGTCATCATTATGTCTAAATTTCGAAAATTAATCTACGTATTTATACTGAATATGATATTCGTTTAAAGAATAACTTATTTAAACAAAATAAATCACTTTCTTGGACTGCAAACTTTCATTCCACCCAAAACTTTTATTAGTTTATATAGGCGATCTATAGATTCGTCGAGAATTTCTATCTAAAAAAGCTTTTACACAATTAATCGAATTTTGATTGGGAATTGCTGAACGATTTGTTTCGTTCGAATTTTAAAACTTGCATTAGAATTACGTTTCCAATCAAAACCCTGTTCACAATCTAATGTAAAGATCTCCTTTTTCTTGTCATGAAAAAAAATCTATATATGTAAATAATTTCGGTTGTTTTTATTTTAATCTGGTTATATTCATTATACATATTTTTTATTCAAAATTAAATAGCGCTTATTTATACAAAATATCAGTCAATATCAAAATATTTAATCTCATTGTGAAATCGTTATCAAATCGTATAGAACCATTTATGTGATTATAGAAATTACCTACGACAAATTTTATCGGCAATCTGATGAATCACTCTGCCGAATCAATAGTTTTGACAATTATGTTATTTTATCAATTATAACCTCTTAAGTGGAATAGATTTAGTATAAACCTTTAAAAGTTAAATTTCTCGAGCATGAAAAAGATTTAATCCAAAATTTACAACGACCAACTACGTACAGGTAAGTATACGTCTGTCAAAAATGATACATTGCTTACAGTTTTATTGTTTACATATTTCTTTATTGCTATTATCTTGTGTATTATATTTGAATATGTGTTTTTAAAAATTATGTTCAGATTCTTTAATACCCGTATATTAATTAGATTTTTTCACTATTATTAATAGGATTTCAATGACTTAAAAATCATTTTTTCAAACTGTCAATACTTTTGTTATATTATTTTTATTCTAAATATACATTCGTCAATATTTTATAGACTTATGCTAGATGATTAATTATGATTTTTCGCGCTTTTCCAGATGATGAAGTTAGTCCACGTGGATTTTTGTCGATAACCATGGAATGTCGAACGAGATTTAGAATTTTATTGAGAAAAATGAAGCGATTCGTCTTACGCAAATATATTTTCATTGTGCTAGGATTGATTCTCATAATATTCGCGTGTGTTACTTTCGGAAAATCTTCTGGATCGAAAATTCTTCAACATGCATTAAGTTCTTCGAAAGCTGCAGCTTGGAGTCCTCCAGTCACAGCATACGACTTGTCCAAAGGAGTGAAAACGAGATTCCTATACGACGGAGGACACACTGTACCTAGACCTGAAATTTGCACAGATTCTGGTTCTTCGTTGAAACTAATAACTTTGATCATGTCTGCTCCGACCAATTTCAACGCAAGAATGGCCATCAGACAAACGTGGGGCAGTTATTCGAATCGAAGAGATGTGAAAATCGCATTCATGCTCGGTTCGATGACGAACAAAACCGTAGAAGACCTGTTGATTAATGAAGGCTTATTATATGGTGATATAATCATAGGAAGGTTCGTCGACAGCTATGATAATTTGACTCTGAAAACTATATCCATGATGGAATGGGTCTCTCTCTATTGTCCAAAAGCCAAGTTTTTCTTGAAAACTGACGACGATATGTTCATTAATATTCCCAAATTATTGAATTTCACTGATAATCATTTGAACGACAGAAGAGTGATTTTTGGTCGTATTGGAAAGCGTTGGAGGCCTATAAGAAATCCGAAATCTAAATATTTCGTTTCCACGAACCAATATAAATCACTAATTTTTCCGGATTTCACAACCGGTCCAGCTTATCTATTACCTTCTTCCATTGCTGGTGATTTGTACAAGTATTCTTTAGATCAAATATATTTGAAATTAGAAGACGTTTACACTACAGGAATCGTGGCAGAAAAACTCAAAATCAGACGTACACATGTTCCAGAATTTTTCAATAAACGAAAACCACCAAATCCTTGTGTAGTTAAAAAAACAATCAGTATTCATATGGTTTCTTTTAGTGAACAGTTTGATTTGTGGAAAAAGTTATTAGATGGAAAAACTCTGTGTGATTAATTTGAGTGAGATTATGTGACTTTAGATTATTTATGATGATGATAAGTTACCATGGAAATTTATTTATTTTATTATGTGTAATAAAGTGTTTACATAGTTATTTATTAAATAAATTATTGTTATAAATGGAAATGATTAAAAAAATCACTTTTTTCAAATTAACCATATTTTTATTATTTTTCTCTAAGATCTCTCAAGGGTTGCAGGTATTTTCAATTTAAAAGTAAATATTTACTCATATACATATTTATTAAATGAACATTTTCAATTAAAGTTTACAAACTGTACAATATGCATATAAAATTAATTATATTCTAACAAATATAATCAAAACTAAAATATAATCAGTCTTAAAGATTGAATAACATTTTTAATCATTTTCGTATAAAAAATTGAAACAAGTAGATAAATATTTTTATTTTATGTAGATTTGAAATAAGAATATCATAGAGATAACTTTGAAAGTTGTGATATAAAGGTTTGTAATAGGTATTCGAACTTGTTAAAAAATTGTTTTTAATTTATAACAAATTAAGTACCGTCAATCATATCATATTCTGGAATAAAGTATATTGTAAATATATGTACCTATAATGGTAATGTTTCATAACACAGATTATATATGCAATTAAAACCATGACTTTTCTACTGTTCTATGTTTCTTTTTATAACCACGAAGTTCCAATTACTAAATATTTACATCGTAACCATATTGTTCCATAATTTATCTTCTGTATTGAAATGAATTTCATTCATTTCTGTATAAACACTCTAAGAACCATGAAAAAGTTCTTCAAAACCCTGTTCATATTTAAAAATATTTACAAGACATTCATTTTGCAGAACATTATTTCAAATATTATGTGTTATGTATTATTGTACCATGTAAGCCGAACAATAAATAATTTACTTCCATTTGCGGTACATAAGACTGTTAAAAGACTTACACTGCAATAGTTTATTTGAAATGAGAACTTGTGTCTGTTATAATAATACCTCTTTTCAGTGACAGGTATTGAAACATCTTATTTCATTTACAACTTTCAATTCATTGATTCTGCTTTGAATACCAGTCTCACATTATTTTGATTCATTTCATATATACATATATATAGATTTTTATAAATAAATATGGAAAAGGCTTCAATTTAAAATTTAAACATTTGAAATGTTTTGCAGTTGTACGGAAGCACACAGTAAAGAATTTCTTAAACTCTTGTGTTATTCAGTGCTTTGTTATATCATTTCTCCGTGCTGTTCTGTCGGAGAAATAACCATCATGCTATCTATGGTATTGCACTCTACACATTTCTGAAAATAATATCAAGAAATTATTGCTAATATTTAAAAGAAATCATTTTATAGATTATCATAAATATCTTTACTGCTTGGTCCTTTAACGATCGTGGCTGATTTCGATAAACTATCACTATCATCTGATTCTGAGCATGCTTGAAAACTTGTATCTGTAATTGAAATATTGGCAATTTGAAAATCTTAATAGCATCACCACAATGTTGTGTTGAATGAATATTAATTCACCTGTACTATAATTGCCATGGCTTTTTTTCAGGTAACCAGGTCTATCCTGATTCTCAGCATGACCAAAAGTTTGAAACCCCATAGTGAATTGAGCATATGGACTTATTTCAAACATTTCTGAAAAAAATGTATTCTATAGTTTCTGGTATGATCATTCATACAAACAGTTTTATCATAAATTAACAACCTGTGCTTGCTTTGCTTGGTTTCCTGGTGGTTACAGGTGAGCTGTACAATCTTGGGCATGGTGGAGGATCAGTCTCTGGGTAATTAGGAGGTGTTGGAGGCATTCTGTTTTCTTTATATGGTGCATTCGTGATTGTTCCACACATAAGTTTATGTCTAAAAATTGAACATTTTATTTATTGTCAATTAAAAGTATTGTTTCACAAATGATTATAATTGCTAAGTTTTTACCTGTGTTTTTGAACTGCAGCAACAATACAAACAATAATGGAAAGTATCAATAATACCGAACTGCATACAATTACTAAGAAACTGGTATCTAATGGTTCATTATAAGGCCCAATTTCTTCTGTAAATACAAATATGTTTCCATTACAATTATAATTATTTTGTTGACATGTGAAAGAATTAAACTCACCTCCTTTAATTGTTTTAGTTGCCATGTTATAGACAGCCGTTGTAGCACCTGCAGCATTTGTAGCTGTTACTCTAAGCTGATACCAAAACCCCGGGACTAGTCCTGTAATTACTAATTGACCCCAAGTACCAACTTCCTATTAAAAAAATGAAAATGTAATGGAATATGCATATTTTAAATAGGAAAAAAATATTTCATACTTGTAAAGTAGTTGATCTGAGCCAAAGTTTTGTGGGAACCTGTCTATAATCTACACTCCATCTAGCTGGACCACAATCACTTCTTCCCCATGAATCAGTTTGTAAAATTATAGTTGTGGAATTGCTCCATAACCAACGTGAGCCAATTGGAGCCATCAAAACTGTAAACATTCAGAATTTATTTGAAATGTGAATATCGGAAAATAACTATTTTTTCATATTACCATCTCCAAGAGTTCTAGCTATCGCAGTTGCTGGACTTGATTCTCCTGCTGTGCTTTTTGCTATGACCCTAATTTCAAATGTTGTTGCACAACGAAGACCTCTTATTAATTTACTTGTTGAACTCATCCCTAAGTCTTCTTCTCTCGACCATTTTCCTTCTGTTTCCCGCCAACTAACTAAATAACCTGTATAAAAAAAAGTTAAATGCATTAAAATGTAACATTCATAGTAAAATAAAACATTATAAAATTAAGAAACCTAAAACTTTTGTGGTGAAATTAGATGTTCGTATATTGACATGCGGAGTCATTATTACTGGAGTTGTCCATTCAACGAGAAGTGAATCGGCTGTTGGAATCACTCTTATTGTTGGAGGAGATGGAATTGGTAAAACCGTAACAGAGTATTCAACTCTATCGGATCCATAGATGTTTTTAGCAAGACAAGTATAATTACCTTCCAAAGCTACATCTATATCTATAAAAAAAAAGACACAATGCAAATTTTTCTCACAAACATAAAATGAAAATCAAATACTTACTGTCTACAAGTAAACTATCATCTTTGTTAAATTTAAAACGGGGATGATGGGTGATTACATGATTATTGTGATACCAAACAGTCCTCGGCTGAGGATTTCCTACAGCATAACATTCTAAAAGTAAAGGTTTTCCAGCCCCAGCCCACACTTCACCACCAAGTGATGCTACTCCGGCTGAAACTATACATAAAACAATCTAATATTATAATATCTTTGATAATATACATATTTATGTCCATCAATTAAAATGAAAACCTTTATCAGTTGGCTCAGCGTGAACACGTCTAGAAGGTTCACCTTCACCAGCACCAGATGAAGCAGTCACCCAAGCTTCGTGAGAACGACCATCTTGAAGTTGACGAACGGGCTGAACAAGTGTACGAGGCATTCTTCCTATTCCTACTGGAACTCGGTAATTTTGAGTGGTACCTTCACTAATTTCAAATTTTATTTATTACTGTAAATTCAACTAGTTGGTCGAACATTGGTATATGAAATTTTACTAACTTTGCAGCTGACTTCACATATACTGAATAGTGAGAAATACGGCCATTTGGATGCAAAGGAGGTCTCCAGCTGATTATTATTGCTTCCGAAGTCAAAGGTAATGCTTTTATTTCTGCTGGAGCACTAGGTACTGAATGGAAATAAAAAAAATCTTATAACAAAATTCCACACTTAAAATTCAATTTTGAATTGAATATATTATATTTACAATCTTGCTGTGTGGTGCAAATAATAGGTGAAGAGAGTGGACCCATTCCTTGAGAACAGTAACCGCCTACTTCAATGGTATAATTGGTAAACTTCAGTAGCCCTTGAATGTAGACTTCATTATGAATTGTTGTCAAGTTTGATTGAATTCCATCTACAATGTATAATATGATATGTTTATTTTTCTGTTATTTTTTTCACTGTACACTATATTGTCTTAATACCAGGTGTTGTATGAAATAAAGTGTATCCTAGCATTGCACCTCCTTGTAAATGCTGTGAAAGTATACGCCAATTTACTCTCAATGCTGTTGATGATACACTTGTGCATTCTACTGCACTCGGAGCAACTTCAGGCACTAAAACATATTATGAAATAAATATTTGAATTTGAAATACATAAAATACAATAAATTAAGTGATATCAAATTTTGTTATATAATATTTACCTCCTTCTCTCGTTAAATGATAAAAAGTTGGCGATGGTGGTCCTTGACCTGCACTATTGTAACAACTAATCACAATGGCATATCTTGTACTTTTGAGCAATCCAGACATAAGTGCATACTGAGGAATATGATCCTTGGTCGGTGAAATTTTCATGACACGTATATTATCATCTGGAAAATTAAATTTTCATCAATTGTTCCAACATCGGTTCATAGCAATTATCCAAGTCACCTACCGGACTGGTCGTTAATTTGCGGCGTGGCTTTGATGATGTACCCCAGCAGCACTCCATTAACGGTCCTCGGATGCGGCGCCATCCAGCTGATCCTCAACTCTCCAGGATTAGAAGTGGCTTCCGCGGTGACACTGGTGGGCGGCGCTTCTGGAGCTATTGTGAGTAACAAATTATCGTGTAGCAGCGTTCCTTACACGAATCCAACGTTTAAATTGAGCGAATGAAATTACCCTCTTCCAATGTGGTGAACATTAGCGGCCTCGTGAATGGACTCGAGTCCAGCTCGCCGATGGAACAAAGCCTGGCCGTGTATGAGGTGGCGGGAAGTAGGCCCGAAACTTCGCCCTTTTGTCGCTGTTGAGTCGGCGAGCTGAAACGCAAAAGCAGGGTTCCATTTCCTATTGTTTCACAATTTGGTCCGACACTGCTTTCACTCGATCCCAACATCGAACAGAGATAAAGTTCCTTTCAATATTTGAACTATATTAGTTTTTTTTTTCAGAGTGTTCGTTATTCGGCTCGAGTGTCGACTAGACTTATCGGTGAGAATTCGATACGAACGTGGTGAAATTGAGCGTCGAAGCCTTTTCCCAGTAAGGAGTTCCCGGATGATTGTTGGTTGTATACTGTAACATGAAACCGATAGGCTGAGGGCCACTGGGTGATCTCCAACCCAAGCGGATGGCTCTGCTCCACACCGCCTCCACAGATAATTCGAATGGTAATCCGGGTGGCTCTATAATACAGTAATAGTTTTGTATAAATCATATTGTATATAATCGAAATGGTATGTACATTTTACCTTGAACTGTCAGAAATATTGTTTGGGAAGCACTCCCGTGTGGGTTTGTTGCGTCACATTGATATCTTCCTCCGTCTTCCGGACTACTACTTCCTAATAGAACTTCGCTAATAGAACCTCTGATAGTTTGATGGCTGCTGATTTTCGCTCTGTAATAGAATAATATAATTCAATTTGAAATCACAATAAATATTTCATTATATATGTATTTAATACAAATTCGATTGACTCTTACCTTTTCGACATATATTCTAAAGATCTTCCATTCAACTTCCATCCAACTCTAATTGGATGATCTCCCAAAGCCTCACACGTGATTGTTATAGGATAACCTCTGCGAGTCGTGATATTTTTAGAATCCAATTCAAACGATACTGGACCTTTACACGTAATAAAATTACAAAACTACCTAATTATTTTCCAAAGAAAAGTGAACCTAAAAATACTTACGATTGACAGATATCCAAATCGCTTTATTGAGCGGCTGTGGCACTCCATTGTCGACAGTGCAAGAATACAATCCTTCGTGAGCAGTCGTCACAAGTTCCAAAAGCAAAGTTCCATTCGGCAAACTCAACAACCCACTGCCCCTCAACTCCAAAACTGGTCTCCACGTACCGAGATTTTCTATAAGGGAAAAGGACACCTCATCGCATTTTATGCTCAAACTATAACACATTGCAGAGAATCCAGCAGGAAATTACCGTCTCTCTTCATCCAGTGAACTTGCGGTTGAGGATATCCGCTTGCAGTGCATCCCACATTGCCAGTCCTGCCGACAACAACGGATGTGTTCTGCGGCTCCGATATCCATTTTGGTGCAACTGCGAAAGTGCATATTCAAACCAGTGCATATACATATGACGATTGAAAAAGCCAAGGGGTATAAGTGACTTTTTTTCAGAAATCGAGTTGAGTACAGAAATCGTTTCTATGTACGTTCATATATTTGGGAGCGAATTTGGAAAGTGTACCGAGATATATCATCAAATCTTTCGACCTCCTAATACATGAAGGTACATGTTCAACTTTGATCTCACTTTTCTCGAAATCACATACACCCCTTAGCATTTTCAGTTATCATATATCATAAATAGTTTTAAAATATGCAAAATAAACCTTTAACAAACAGTTCCGTAGATTGGTTGACTCTTGCTGCGTGATTTGAAGCTACGCACGTATAAACTCCGCAATGTTGCAATCTAACTTTTTTGATTAACAATACGCTGAAAAATTCTGAGCTTCGTTCTTCTATCTGTGAAATAAATTATGTTTAGTTTTGTTGACAAATATAGTTTTAATCATATTCAAATTATAACCTTAAGAGAAGCTGGAATCGGAGCACCGTCTTTGAGCCACGAGAAAAATATAGGAGTATCTCCACTTCTGACGCTGCAAGTTGTTTGAGCAATCTGTCCCTCTTGAAGGTTGGATCCAAAGCTGAATTCTTCCAACGTCGGAGGTTCCACAACTATTAATTCGAAAGACCTTCTGGCAGATTCGCCCGAAGGGTTGCTAACTAAGCATGTATAAAGACCACCGTTATCGTTTGCGTCGACATTATCTATGATCAAAACGCCTTCCTCGTTTGACATGAAGCCTCTTTTTGACCGCTTTTTCGATTTATCAAACTGGGATTTTCGCGAAACGGATCTTTTGAATCGGTTGTAATCGTTTCCAACCAATTTTCCGTTTCGATCCCACTGGATTTTGCTGCAAATAAAAAAAAAATCGATAACATTTTTATTAGATTTTGTGGTCAGGGTCGTATTTAGATAAAAGGAAGCCCTAGACTGTACTATCCACTAAGCCCCTCATTTTTATATCAATTTATTGAACGAAGTAAATCTAGATTTGATACCATGTGTTAATAATATTCTAGAATAGAAATCAGTTGAGTTCATAACGGATGCAAGTACGAACTGAAATTTAATTTTCATCATCATAATTCAACTCTGACAGTTATTAGCGCGTTTACGCAAAGGCAAAGTGAAAGAAATCTATGAAAAATTTAGGGTATTTTTGTCCAGTTTAGTTATTACAACGATCTTCGTCATTTTGCGGATGTGATATATTTTAATGAGCGTCTGACACAAGATTAATCATCGCAAACGTCAGCGCAGCAGAGCAAGACGGATTACTAAACATTTTAACGCCCTTTTAGGGGAGGCTGGGGTGGAATTTTCGCCGTTCGTGCCTTGGAATAGCACATTGAAGTCGTAGATGCTATCGGAAGATCGAAGGGTACATTCACATGAAAAACGTTTCAGATATTATATATTCGGTATAATTTATTCTATAATTGTTCTTTGATAACCCCAGTAAAAGCTAACAATTTGGTGGTTTCTTACTATGAAGAGTATGTAGTGAAGAAATCTCAACGCTAGAATAATAATAAAAAAAGTTAGGAAAAAATATACCTTATGGGATATCCGTAGTAGGGACAGTGAACTACGACTCTGGTCCCCGCTATTGCTTTTATTGTTCCTATGGGTCTAATATACGGAGGTCCTGTAAAAATTTTATATAAATTTATTTTTTCCATGCGGCTATTTAAACGGGACGAAATAAAATTTTGCAATTTCGGGGGGGAAATAATGCGATATATAGACAGAAATAAAAGGCGTTATTGCAATTTGCAAACAACTATGCTGATGGAAAAACACATTAAACAGAAACTTAGATAAAGTTACGGCAAAGTTGCGAGAGTGTTTTATTGGATTTTTCTCACCTCTGTCAGAAACATTTTCCTTTCATTGTGACGGCTATGTGTTTTATGTTTATAGCTACAATAAAGCTGTCAAGGAATGCTTCACGCTGAGAAACCTTCGCAACGCTACATTACAATTTCAATAGTGCCTTCATGATAAATTGATTTATTTCAAATAAAGTGAGTAGAATTACATTATTATCTATCAAATTAAAATAAAATAGATTGAATGATTCCTATCATTATATTGACTATAGATACTTCTCGTTATTGTCTCATTTATTGCATCTAACTTTGACAGAAATTAATTTATGCATGTTATATGTTTGGTGACAAAGGATTAGAATTAATTCAGAACGTATGGTGAGATAAATACATAATCAAATTACTCGTTCATTCCCTAATAAACATAGGTACACGCTCAACGTTGAGCGCGTTTATCTCGAAATCACCACCACTTCAGACGATCTCCAAGGATGAGTTCACACGCAAGTTGTGCGAACAACGCCACAACTTGAAAAAAAAAGACAGACCTATACAAAAAAAAGAAGTTGGATATGTACACAAAAATGGCATTTACCCATTTCCTTTGTAATTTATAAAGGCGGGCGTCCACTGCCGAGCGGAACGGGATGGCGGGACGGGACGGGACGAGTAGGATAGCCATATAGGTGTCCTCATCTTTTCTATAGCTGCATCCCTAGTCCGTCCCGTTACAAAGCTATAGGAAAGTGACGCCTATATGGCTATTCTCATTTTCCCTATAGCTGTGTCCTTAATCCATTCCGTTCCACTCGCCAGTGAACGTTCCTTATAAGTCTGTCCATTTTTTCCAAGTTGTGGCGTTGGCTGCTCCATATAATGCTCTATAATGGGGGACGTCCACTGCCGAGCGGAACGGGACGGCGGGACGGGACGGGACGAGTAGGATAGCCATATAGGCGTCCTCATCTTTCCTATAGTTGTGTCCCTACTCCATTCGATTATATAGCCACAGGAAAGTGGAGGACCTATATGGTTGTCTTCCACTTTTCTACAGTTGTGTCTTTAGTCCATTCTGTTCCATTTGCCTGTCTAAGTCTGTCTATTTTTCCAAGTTGTGGCGTTGGCTGCTCTACTTGTATATGATCTCAAATATAGTCTATTTTATAGTGAAATATAGTGAATATGAAATATGATTAAAATTTACATACCGTACACGTCAACCCTGGCTGAATGATGGACTGCCGTGGAGTTGTCGACGGCTGTCGCGGTGCAGGAATACAGGCCGGCGTCCTCGGCGGTGACGTGCGTGATGTTCAGCGTCGACCTGACGCTGGAGCCGAGCTGCGGCTGCACCAGATGCGGCTGCATGTGGGGGGGCAGGGGGCGGCCGTCGCGGCCCCACACCAGGCGCTCCGCCCCCGAAGCGCTGCACCCCAGAGTCACGCTCGTGCCCGCCCCCGGGGACACCACTCGCGGGGGAAACCGCTCTTGGAGGATTATCTCCGGGCCGGGGGATCTTCTTCTTCTTTTGTCTGCAAGTTTTTATTTAATGCTTGAGCCGGGTTTTGCGGCGAGCGGCAAGCGGCACGTCTCGCGTGGTATAATGGGAATAGTGGGGTTCGCGAGACTCCGTCGCTCTCATTGTTGAGTACGCTGCGTGAGGCTTTCTGGTTGAGGCTCGCGTACGCAAAACTTAGCTTCAGTCAGATCTAATTAAATATATCGAAATGGAAAATATTTGAATCTTGTATAATAAAAACACTGAATCCAACGCATCATGCACAATTGTTTGATGCATAAGGATTGGTTAAGTCGAGATTCGTGCCGATTATATAACTGTTCAAATCTTTATTTTATATACTTTATAGCTCAATAAGATTTGTGCAAAGGTATCTACAGCTAATTCTCCAACAAAAAAAAAAAACTGTTAAAACATTCGTGGGACAGAGACAAACATTATAGTAAATACAGTACATACATCCATTTTTATTCCACGGATTTTTGACAGTTCGTAGTTGGATGAGTTACAGTCTGTGTATTTTTCCAATTATCACTTTATTATATTTTTTTATTTTAACTAATTTTGACATTAATTCTTTAAGAAACAGCTGAAATAACGCCCCTGGGAGGATGGAAAGGGGAGAAAAAAATTGAACAACGATCCCAAGTGAATCTAATTGCCGCAAATTCAATTTTAAGTGAAAAATCTGCTTGTAAAAATTTGTAGCTACATATAAAATAAATTAAATATAAAATTGAATTCATATTACTACCTATTCATAATTTCACATTCATTGTCAATAGAATTTCAACAATGCATAATTTCATAAAATTTTCATCATAACAGGATGATTTTTCATTTAAATAGAAAATAATATTATATCATACGTGGAAATGTTCATTTCGCACATTCATATTATAATATGAATACGTGAAATGAATATGGATGAATACATTCCCAACGAACGACAATAATCATGCGCTGACGTCGATCGGCTTTATTTGCAATCCATAATATTATAAAAATACGATATGCTCCAATTTCAAATTGAATATTCCGAAAATTCAAAACACCATCAAATTTACAATATTAACATTTATGTACATTAAAACACATTTGTGAACAGAAACTATGGATATTTACATTGAATGTAAATCGGAAATTATTGATTAAATCTAAAATTATGATATACACTCATCCCTCGATTTACGCGTTACCCATTTTACGCGGTCAGTAAAAAAATACATTTTTTAAAAAAACCATACATATTTTCTGGCACACATCACACAAACGCGTGTGTTGCGTCAGATTCAACAAATTAAAATTAGAATATATCAGTGAGAAGGCGAAATAATAAAATTACATTTATGTATACTTTTAACTTTAAACATGTTATAAATTTTTCGAGCTATTAAGTCTATAAAATTTCTTGATACTTTAATCCTTTCGTACTTTGTTTTACACGGTTTTATGAAACCTATCCCCCTAATTTATATGAACTTGAAGTATCGATTTACGCGGATTTTTATTTCCTGTAAACTATCTTCCGTTTTTGTACGAACTCGGAGTCTCGATTTACGCGATTTCTCCAGGAACGTATCTACCGCGTAAATCGAGGGATGAGTGTAAATTCGCATACAACCACTCATTAGAAATAGCCATGCATGTCCTTTGTCATATGCGCCAATTTTATAGCACCTCCCTATTATTCGCCGCATATTGAATTCGGGCTTGCCCTAATTAACGTCATAACGGTCGATCGGCTTCAAATCAATTCGCGATGATTAAAGGCTGCATATGCACTCGGTTGACCGGAAGTTAGCGGCCAAAATGCGCGCGAAATTCGAATTTCGAATTTCGAATCACGCCCACGACCGGAACACGTGTTTTATTTCGAGTTTTACGGCGCGAACCGGAACTTTATCCGTTCCGGAGATGAAATGTGGCGCGAAATGAAATTGTAGATTATGCGAAATCTCCGTCTTATATGAAAATATAATGTATGGGAATGTTAGAAGCTAAGGGGTGTAAGTTAAGTTCGCGTGGTCGAATTTTGATATATTCGAATTTGAATATCTATTGAGATTAAAGAAGTATTGTTGAGTTATTTGATGATATGTGATAGTTGAAATCTCGAAACTGTTCATATTATACAATAATATAATGTATGAGAACCGTAGAAACTAAGGGATGTAAGTTAAGTTGGCATGATCAAATTTTGATATGGACATATTTAAAGTTGAATATCTATTGAAATTAATGAAGTACTATTGAGTTATTTGATGATATGTGATTGTTAAAATTTCAAAATTGTTCATATTATACAATAATTTGAATCTAGGTGAATGGAAATATAGAGATTTTCAATAGGTTTGTTCGATTTTTGGTAACTAATTGTAGTCAATTAAAAAAAAACTATTATCTATAGCAATATTAATTTTATAATTTTTTTCATTTCGTTTCGAATACCGAGAATTTTCAATGAAAAACACAATATTGAGAGACAATTTCTGTAGAAAATTCCACTAATTTGAAGTCACTTATACATAGAAATGGCTTTTACAGGGAAACATTTTGTTTTTCGTTAGACTATACATAATTAAAATCATTATTTTTTTCACTATATATGTAAACACTAAAAGACAATAGATTCTAGTTAAAAAAAAGAAAATTATTTTTCCGAATAATTCAACCATATAAATCCAATTGACATATAAGGTCATTGTTTGCACAATAGTTCAGTTATCTTCGAATTTCATACATGTATCATATGAATAGAATCGGGGTGCAGTTTAAGTCTTCCTTCGTAATATATCATATGAAGAAAACATCGACAATCCACATGATTAATCACATAAATTCAACCCCTAATTCGCAAAAACGGATTATCGGATACGCGAAGGGAGTACAGAAGTGGAAGGTATCGTTTTCGAAGGGAAAGTGCCGTCGGTTAAATGAGGGTCAAACTGTCGGCGTGCAGGTCCATTGTCAACAATTGGTCGGTTTCAAACAAGTTCTAATTGAAATACGAGCCGGTGGTTCGGTCAATAGAACGCCACTGTGCTCTGTCTATCTGTGTGACAATGCACAGGGAAAAGCCCGCACTTTCCGTGAAAAGCATCGGGAAACGATTGTACAGTGAATGTTGGTCACCGCAGTCAGAGTTTCGCATATATATGTAATTGGCTATGGTGCAAATTGTAATTGAAGCTCTTTAGTGGCGATCGGATTGTTTTAGGATTGTATCTGAATTTGTTTGTCGAGGGGCGTTTTGTTGTGACTGAAATAAGGTTTCTTCAATGACACTATATTGCAGCCATTTTGGGACGTTTAGAGATATTTTTGTCTCATGAATTGTTTGTAGAAAGAAATATTCACGTGATAAAAATTCGAATTAAAAAAAAAACATCACTAAACTAATCAAAATGGGTAAAGTGTCAGTGATCGGATTGTTTTACTATTATATCATAATTTGCTTGTCGAGAGGCATTTTGTTTCGCCTTAAATGAGGTTTCTTCAATGACACTATATTACAAATATTTTGGGTCGTTTAGAGATTATTTTGTCTCATGAATAGTTTGCGAAGCGAAATATTCACGTGATGAAAATTCGAATTAAAAAAGAACCTCATTTAACCACCAAAAATGGGTGAAGTGTCAGTCATTGAATTGTCATTGAAGGAGCCTTATTTCTAGAAAAATATAACAATTATAGGTAGAGTGTAAAAGATATAATAAAATTCATATAGAACTATTATACGATGAAAATTCAATAATTCTATTGTAATGATAGAAAAATATTCAATGCTGTTTTCAGTAAAAAAAAACAATTGAATTGAAATTGAATTTATCGTTTAAATTCGATTCATATTATTTTCTTTCAACAATAGTATTCGCAAAAACGTATTTTCATTTTTGTTTTGTACGATTTTATAAAAATTCAGTTTCAAGAAATCGTTACAAGTCGAAAAACTTTATTCTATTGTATTCTTAGAGAGCAATTTGAAGTTTTGTGCGATTCAAGCTAAGAGGCCATTAGAGAAAGAGATACATTAATTCGGGAATTACGCGAGTATCTCCATATGAAGTTACAAAACTAGGATACAAAGCGTTTAGTAAGATAATAGCTGCATTTTCATAAATTTTACAGAGTAAGAAAACATGTGAAATGAACTTTAGCCAAAATATCATTCGAAAAACCTTCCAAAATCTAACATTTCCGCGATAACCATACGTATATATTCGAAAAAGTTTCCGTGCACAATTCGCATAGCGATTTGCGAATAATATAATTAAAACAGACTACGCTTCAGAGCGATAATAAAAATTAACTGGTCTTTAGAAGGAGTTTTAGTCCCGGGCGTGTTTACGCAATTAAAACTGCATCTGGGGATATATTTATTCAATCCCGAGTCCGGGAAAAAGTTGCGTCGTTAAAATGATAATTACCGAGATCGTGTATAGTCGAAAGTTCGGCTGCTAAAAAAGTGAAGACCATGAAAAACACGCGCTGCACTCCCTTGTTACGCATCCTCTTGTATTATATTAATTCAATACTCATAATAATGCTGTAGGACTGAAAATAAAATATTCGAGAGTGGAATTCAATCGAGATTACGAGTATTTTGTATATGAACATCATTAATTTATTTCTAAAATAATGAATATTCTGGATCAAGGTTTTATTATGTATGTCGATTGATTCGATCGATTTTAACGCCACATTTTCAATCGCTGATATTACTCTACAAAGTTTCTAATTTAACAAAAAAAATATATAATTTTAACATTCCATGAAACCATTTCAGGACTTTTCTAGTTGAGCAACGCTAAGCGAAATTGCTAGCATTTACACTTGACTCCGGTTTAATTAGTGTTTCCCTAACTATAATGACGCATAGTTTTAAAACACATTTTCAAAACTTTATCACCATTTATTCCGCATATTAGACAAAAACGAAAAAAAATCAATATAAATTCGCCATTCACCCGAAATATACGAGTTCCGTTCAAATCCCGTTAACAAAACACAGAACGCTTAATCGGCGCAATGCACACGTTCAAACTTTCACACAACATGTATGCAGCGAAATTTAGACACAGGCCGTAAAAAGGGACGGTCTGTGAAAAAGCCCTGGCACATAGAAGTGTGGATCTGGCAAAAAAGTGGTCTGATAATTCCACAGTGACAAAAAGTGCGACAAGTGCTGACGACGAGCGCGGAAATCCCCGATTAAGTCCAGGATTCGAAGAGCCGCAATAACCCTTCGACGACCGCAAGAAATGTGCAACCCTCCCCCATAAAAGAATAGCTGGATAGGCGATTTTAACGCTGCTGTATGTTTTCATATGGAAAAAATCACCGTCGATGTCTCGTCGGATGCTTTCGATGAAAAATTTGAAATTTTTCATTGAATTGGAAATTCAGTGCGCATTCGTAATTGTTCGATGCCGATGGCACGAAAACGGTAAAATTTCAATTATGGTGTTCGGTTAGAGCTGACCGCCACTCTGAGAGCTTTATGCTTTCAGATTGCACTAATATACCAGTTTCTGGCCACGTTCCAGTCGCATTATAACTCACGGTTATAAATCGAGCCTTTTAAAAATTCAAAAATTACAAAGTCGACTAAACAACTGCATAGTTTATTTTATGTACAATATATATTTTTATATGAGTTTACGTATTGGTATATTTATTCGAAATGAAATTCTTTGGGTGTATTATTGTGCAAATGTCGAAGCATTGAATAAACTAGAAGATTTCGCTATCAATCGGTAATGATAGCAATTTTCTAGTCAATTCTCACCAATAAAAGAAACGATACCATTCGTAACCTCGAACATCAAAAAAGGGTCTAATTCAGATACGATTCGGTATCGCAAAATAGAGAAAAAACCTATAGAGATTCTGAATGAGATGATTTTCTCGAATTACTTGACTTATACCTATACTTAAGGATGGAAGTCTCAATCAGGCGTATAATAAATATTCCACGTCCATATTCCTAGGTAATTTCTAATCATTGTAGATGATAATATTTAAAAGTTAATTACGAAAATAATTACTACAAATTAAAAGTATTATTTTAACATATAAATAAATAATATACACGTGTTATCTACATGTATAAATTAAAATTAATGTGTAATGTGAGTGTTCCTTATGCATGCTTTCAACGCTTATTCAATTACTTAACTTTTCAGAGTGAACACTTCTGAAAAAAATCTGCATCATTTCGTTTCACATTTTAAAATCGAAACGTTTTCCATTCAAACAATTTTCAATAAATGGCACATATCGATTATTGTGAATAACTCTTATGCAAAATCAATCGCAATAAGCAACTCTACGTCTCTTGATTCAATAGACACCTAGAGTCGCTTGTGCCTAATCATGTTAACGTTTACGTTAACCCTAATAACTCACTCTTTCCTTCAAATATCAACATATTACATACCATCAACTTTACAATTTAAGACTTATTACATATAAAGCGGGGTATTTTTCGTTCTAGATCGGTCCCAGAAGTGTTAATCTGGTCTAGCTGACAAGTGCAGATAACGGCCAGCCCGCCGTTAGTTCGCACGGCCGCCAACGGATTAACGACAAATTACTTCGCGGACCGAATTATCATTTCGCACAGTCGGCACCGGAACTATCGAGAGGCTCTTCTCCTTATTGCATTAGATATAATATTATTTGTTGTGGGGCGAAATTCGAGGATCTTCCGAGTGGTCGCTCGGCGATACCGATACTGCCTACAGGAGTCGTTTTGCGGCTTGAACGATTCTAGAGAGTCTGGAGATAACGATTGTGGAGTGTCTATTAATTCCTGATAGGATTTGTCGGATTGGAGCGTATTGTTGGGAGTTGAGATAAAAATTTTGTTAGAGTCAACGGTTTGATAATTTGTTGTAAATAAAATATGTCATGTGATTCGTATTTTTTGGTATAAATGTTCCGTCATTGATAACAATCATGAATTTATTGATTTTTGATAATAAAAAATAACGGATAAGTATAAAGATAAATTTGACAAACAACACAAGTATTTATTGCAAGACGACTGATGTCAGATAAAAAACTTTTATCGCTGTTATTATGAAAATGCCGCATAGTTTTTCGATATTTAAATTTTATCGGTATATAATAAAAAGCAAGATTGTTTTCAGTTGAAATCATACGAAAGATACGATCGATATAGTTTCATCAAAAAATACGTTTCAACATCTAAATTCAATGATAACGTCACTTATTTGATTGTTAATGATATTTTTTTGTATGAACTCATAATTCAGCAGTGCATCATTTCAGTTATATTGAACGCAACGAGTATGCCGTTGACTCGTCGAAATTAGAAAAAAGAAGACGATGAGGATTTATGAAACTGTTCGTTTGAATTTATACGAGAGCCCTCTTTTTTTTTCAGCGTTCCATTGTGTTCGAAAGTCGTAGAAACTGATGGCACGGAAATTGGAATTTTTTTCACTATTCTCTGTATGCATCGAAGTAGACTCTTTAATCGGGATTTGCTGTAACTGTCGACACAGCTCTATGCATCAAGCCACAGTCCGATTCGATTCTCTGTTTCAGGAATCTTCGGAAAATGAATCGATCCCACGGGAAACGGCGGACGATATTATATCTGTAATATATTCGGAGGCTAGATTGCGAAATCTTATTGTGCCTCGTAAAACGCATCGACTGTTAAAAACGAGTGCATAAAAAAGGCATACTTTATTAGGGGAGATCTAAAAAACATAAAATAGCGGGTAGTTTTGGGCGTAGTTCTCTCGAGTATCCTTTTTTTTTCATGCAAGGCACAGCTCTGAAGAAAAATGATAACGGCAAAACGGTGGATATTATATTTTTTATGCGTTTCCCTTTAATATTACGAGGCGCGCCGTCAAAAAATCTACAATGTCCATTCAGAGTAGAACATATTGAAATGAAAAAAATAAAATACGCTCTTTTATTAATAAATATAATTTTATAAATATTCGTGTTACATTAATGTAAACTCTAGATGTGATATTAAAGATACATCCTTGCTTTATAAAGTTCGTGTCTGCTCGAGTGAATTTGGCACGTGAACGCTTCGAGTTTGTTATTAGAAGTATATTTACTATATTTTGTTCTATGTGACTATAAATTATAACAGTTAAATGAATTAAATAGATCTGTTTTATTTTAATTAAAAATTGCTAAATATTGAAATATTACAAAAATTATTTTTCTATAATATAAAATATAATATAATATCTAATATAGTAATATCCTGAATTTGTAAGCTGTTTGTCCGCTGAAACGCTACATTACAGTGACAGTTCAATTTTCGAATTAAAAACTTCATTTCATATACGTTAACGAATTAAAAATGCTGCTTAACTCTCAATTGATGTAGTAATAATACCCTATTTAAGCATCAACTTCGTTTGAAATTCGTAACTAAAAAACTATTTCTCACAAAACACAACGAATTCACGTTGATTACTCGTTTTTCAATAACTCAAGAACGTTCATTTACAAATTACTTGAAAAAAATACAATACAGACAAATCACCACATTCTTCAATCGACACACACACTCTGAACAATAATCCTCTATTCTATCACACAAACACAAACAAATCGAAACAATCATTCATACCAGAGTGGAAACGTACGCGAAAGGGGTCATAGGGAAGAAAAAAGAATCAAATCCTCGTTTGACTACTTCGTCGTCGTCGTCGGTGGTAAGGTCACATATTTTCCCATACCCTGGAGCACCCTGGAGAAGTCCTAGTCGGTCTGAAGGGGATAAATCCCCACTATTCCCCAGTACTTTGCCATTATTTACGAGGGATTACCGTCGGGGGTGGTTCCGTGGCGCCGTCTCCTCTAGGCACCGGGACGTTTTTGCTGGGACACGCACTTTTTATACATATTATATCGCATAAGTACGAGGGAAGTAGTTCTAAAATGAGATATCTATTGTTTTCAGTGTAATTTTATATTTTTATTTCGAATAAAGTTTGTTTATTGACTTGAGTTTAAGGAATGGGGGGAGGAGGCTGGAAGAACTTTCTATGATTGAAATTATTGAATTGGTAAGAATTTATGAAAAATTATCATCTGTAGTGCTATTTAGTACAAAAATATGAATGAATATAAACAACTATGAAATTTTAATGTTTTTGAGATGAAAATTTTGTTGATTTTAGTTTTTAAAAGTTCAAGGGGGTCCGAAAACGTGTGGGAAAATTTTTGGGAACAATGGTTGAAACATATCTCTGAGGTAGTTATAGATTTATTTTTTCAATTAATCTTTCAATTTAAGCATACAATTAAGTAGATCAAATGAAAACTCTGCTTTTTTTAATACTTCTATACATATATTATATTGCACCCTTAGAGCTATTTTACACTACAAACGTCACACGGTAACCACAACCACGACTCTAAAAAATGGAGACAATCCTCTTATTAATGATGAAAAAGTAGTAATACCAGCATCAAATAGATGTTTCCCATATATTTTGATAATTTTTGATAAGTGACTTTTCTATTATAATATATCATAGTATGAGCTAGCATATAAGATACCTATTATTATGAGTTTTAATATAAATTAATGATTATTTCCGAATTGTTGCTTTTGGTTCTGAAATCCTCACATTGTATACGTAAGGTGAGGGTTTTTATTTTATTTTTTTCATACATTTTCTCTACCCTTCATCCAGCCGCACGATCCTTCGAAATAGTTCGCCGGAGAATAGATATTTAATATTCATAGTGAGGCGTGCGCACTCTCGACAACTCACTATTTAACCCGCAACTTCACCCTTTTTTCACGCGCCCCACAACGTTTTATGAAATTTTAAATGCTAACACCGAGGAGCAACAGTTTTCTGCCAATACTGCCTTTTTTACTCTCATTTCACAGAATACTCCATTCGAATTCGTCTCGAGCAAATTTACGATTCGTTCCACACTCTTGTGCCAAGTGGAAAGAAAACTTTCAACGAGATTTTTCACATTTTATCGAACCATTTATTTATTTATATACAGTATTGATGACAAAACTGTTAATTAAGCTACAAAAGTTTCTCGCTTCTAAAGGAATATTACGAAACAGATCTTTTTCTTTCAGCCCTTGCTCACACTTGAGAGCATTATAAATCAATTTATTTCCGTTAAATTCTCGGAGTTCTGGGAAAAGCTAAACACGACTTCATTTCAAGCAAATGAAGCGTGCGAAATTAAAGCACTTTCAATTTATGAAATATTGAAATTCGATAATTTTATTATTAGAAAGACCTCTTCAACTTTCTTCGAACGGCGCCGTTCTCTCGCATAATAGGGGAACAAGGCGGACTGAAATACAATAATTTATTTCGTTCATTACGACCTGGAAACTCGGAATATTGTATAAGAAACATTTTATAGTTTGCGCCGTTGCGTATTGAATAACATGAAAATAAACACGCGGCTTGAATATCGGATTATTTGATTCTGTGCAAATATATTTATTCGAGAGGGGGAATAGATAGTTTTCGATCCGTTTGTATTTTTATGAAAACGTGTTTATGCTATATAGACACTGGGGGTGTGTACAAGGGAAAAACGAAAGGAACGAGGACATGATTCGCATTCTTATTCGATGCCTCGAGCTTCAGAAAACAATACATAAAAATACATCCGAACATGCCTTATATAAATTTCTTTCCTGATATTATACAAGTTTCTCTTTCATAAACTTAAACATGCTGAAAATTTTTATACAAATATATTTAAATTTTCAACAAAATTTTATGAGAATGTATTTTTAAATACATGAAACTTGAAGAAAATTATTACGTTTTTCTTGTTATCGACAGTTATATGATGACTGAAAAGTTCAAGAGGTACAAGTGTTATTTTTGTCGAAATTGAGTTATGTACAGGAATCGCTTCTATGTACGCTCATATTATATTTTTGATTGAAAAAGAATATAAACGAACTTATACCGATATATATCATCAAATCAATCGATCTTTTTCTAATACACGCTCAACTTAAATTCGAATTTCTCGAAATCACCGCGAAGTTAATTATACTCCTTGGCCATTTCAGTCAACATATGATTTTCTTCATATTTTTTTTCAAATCGAATCGAACATGAGTCTTCACTGTTTAACAAGGGTTCTCATTGTTTAGGATTGATTAGTTCTTACGCCAAGCTTATTTTTTTCATAGATATATTTTGAAGCTTGATTGAAAATTGATCTGCTTGAATTGCTAGATTTCTGAGTCAGTTTCCTCACCACATAAATCTGAAGGACCATAATGCAACAATATCCCACACTCAACGTCAGATATTAATCGTCGAAATGTGTTGGAGAGATTGAGATAGTCGCACATGCATAATTTAAGTGATCTCGGGGTCGCGGGCTAGCGGCGCGACCCCGATGACTGGTTCGCATTAAAATGTAGAGCGGCAGGCTTCCGTGAATAGCGATTCAATTTCCGGTCGGGGATTTCGAAATCTACTTATTTAGTCACGTCCTTATGTACCTATGCCCCGTGAATTCCTAAATCAAATCCCGCCCATTACACCCGAACTGCTTTCTTTTGACACGAAGCCGATATCCTTCTTCTGGCCTCGACTGTGCGTAGGGGAGATTTGAGCAGTTTTGCTGTTTCGTTTGATTAAAATCGGCCCATTTATATTTCAAATAAAAAAAAACTATATTAACATATTTTTAGGAAAGGACAATGCCAGCTTTCTATGGTGAGTGAACATCCCCTTCAACGCATATGAATTCGATAATTACTAACTCATCATGATCACATTCAAACCTGGTTTAAGAAATGAATAGATCGCATTTATAGGTTTTGTTTACCTGTGAATGGAAATTAGTATGAAAATGAAATGATTTAATTCAATTCTTCATGAAAACCGCAAATTTACAGAGATGTCGTCATAGTAAAAATTATGAAATTACTAATATCTATCGACTGAAATGTGTTGAGTAGAAGGGTCCGTTATTACACATACCTATTCTTTTACTTATCTATCATGATTTGTGTATGAAGAGTTGAATGGAATTTTTGAATCGATAGTTTTTGATAGTTCGAAATACATCGCTTTTGCTATTCGACTTTTTGTTTCATTTCGAGTACTGATAATTTCATATAATACAAGTAATTAGTTCGTCGGAAATTTCAACGCACACATGGATAGAATAAAATCATTAGATTCATGCTAATTATATTGAATATATGTGTTTGAATAATAGATTACAAAACACAATATCAATGTTTCGAATCGAAATTCTATCAATTATCAAAATAGAAATGAAAGAAGCCTTATAACGGAATTCACCTCATCTCCCTCGTATTAAGCTTTACGTTTTTGACGTTTCGACTTTTGATTTCGTTCCGATACACGTTCTGGTATTAAATGTTATAATTCGCTGAGCAGCAACGGTTTCGCCGATAATTAATTCAAACGAAAGCCCGTTTGTTGAAATATCGCGATTTAGCGCGAAATTATATTTCCCCTCGAAACATAAGAAGGAGTACACGATGATTCAGTAACGGAATTTAATTAATAAATAACGTTAAGTTCATTTACTTGAGGCGAACTAAGACTCTATACAATAAATCAGCAATGCAGAAAGGAGCTGTGATGTTGAATTTTACGTGCTTCGTCGAAAACTGCGAACTACGTATAATATTTGAATTTTCGATGGAAAAATTTAAAATATTTGCTAAATTCGCTTGTGCTTTTTTTATCAAAGGAAAATATTTTCGTATAATATAAAAATGTTTGTTCTTAAAATATAAAATATATTTTCCACACGTAAAAAAATATAATGAAAATAATAACAAGATTGAAATTAATTTAGCAAGAAGAAGGCTTATTTATTACGCCGTTGGTGGTGTATTTTTCCACGTATAATTATGCCTTGTTTCTGAAATGAAACACGAGAGGTGAATGAATAAAATGAATGAAAAATAAAGGATGTGCCGAAAGGCACGCGCCATGCAAATAACGAAACAAAGAAAAATGGCACATTTCTGCATAAACTTTGTTTCAGACTTAAAACTATCTTTGTACGTATAGTCCACCCAGAAAATTATTTTACAAAAGAAAATCTTTTGTATCAACAAAGAGTCGACTAAAGATGTTACTTTCATTATAATGTGAAGATTCACCAACTAGTTCATTTTGTATGAATTCTAAGTCTGCTTAAGCGAAAAATGTTAAAACATTCTCATAAGAGATCATTTTTATTTATGAGTTACTTAATATGTATCTATATTAACTTAATCGAGTATAAATATTCATTGTACATTCACATTGACTTATTCATATGTAAACAATTTCATTATTTAATTTAAAAAAATATATAATACAACATACAAGCTGAATAAATTCCCTGTATTACATCGAATAAAATGTAGCTTTATATTTATTCACATATAATTATTTCTATTATAAGCGTATATTTGAAAAACAATGAATGAAAAAAATCGATCAACGACAAAGTTTCCGATCGAAACGCGAATAATTCGAAAAAACACACAAACAAACAACGGACCGTTCGCCGGAAAAAAATGTCTGAAACTTCATCACGGTCCACGTGTTCGGGATTATTCAGCATTATTCTTACTGAAAATGTTACATTACATTCCCTCATATTCGAGACGTGGGCCGATTCGGGATTCGAAACAAAAGTCCTGTAGGACGAAACTGTTTATTCATTGCGTTATGGCTTTTTGTTCCGCGGTCAGCGTTTTTCGACAGCCTGGATTTTCCATTTGAATATTCACCGAAAAGACCGATATAAATATTCAGATTTCGATTGTGGATATGAGTGCTCAAAAGGCCCAAGTGTCGTTCAGTATAAGAGGATTATATGAGTTGATGTATAGTGCTGAAATTTTTTTTCAAATGTATGAATTGATGAAAATAAAAAAAATCACTTAAAATCCATCGCAATATATGTATGAAGTTTTCATGGGATCAAATTTGAAAATTTTCATATGAATGAAAGTCAATGTTTTGGTAAAACTTAATGCATGATCTATTTATAAACTGTCTACATGTCTTAATTCATGAGCTGATTAACAGCAAAAGACACTTTAGACGAATACCAAAAAATTCTCAACTACTCATAAATTACTCCTTCATATGTTCACCAAAGGAAAATTTCTGACTTCAAATGGTTTAGGAGAAAAAAATAAGGTTCAAAACTTTTCGGACACACCTCGTACAAAGCGATACATCATAAGAACGGTTTATACGCAACACATTAACGGTGTGTTCTTCGGTTAAGGGTATGTTTCATGGGGTTGAAATGGCCATAATGGCGCAGATCGTGCCATCGAAGTGGCGAAACCTTCGCGGTAGTTTAACTTTTATACGTGTACTTTGCAAAAAGTTCTTCGGCGCAAATTAAGATTAACGAGAGCGTACACACTGACTTCGTAAAAGTATCAACCCCCTAGCCCCATCGAGACTTTTAGGGGTCGAAGTTTTTCGGGTGTCTATCGAAAATTTAGAAATTGCGTCACCGAGAAGCTTTTACTTTTAATCGCTTAAAACGATAATGATTAAAAAGGGATGGGCGTTGACGTTCGAGAAAATTTAATATTTGATGAGTTTGAAATTGCTTTTTTTTATTTAATTTTGAGACTAGATCTCTTGGTACTTTTATATATGTATGTATGTAATTACAGATTGAATCAATTAATTTTTATTTTCAAAGTTAATTTGAATATTTTATGACCATATCGTATTTTCTTTAATGTAAGTATTGATACCCAAATGTTTTTCATAGGTATCTATCAATCGAATAATATCAGATTAAAGTGAATAAGTGAGCCACTAGGATAGAATTAATGAAAAGCAATGACAACTTATAATAAGTGGCATTATCGATTGAATTTAATCGTTACAGATAAAGTGGGTGGTAATTATTTTCAGGAATCTTTCCAATTCAAATGGATTAAATATTCGAAATAAACGATCAAGTTTTAAATGTGACTCTCACCAAAACCGAGAATACTCGAACTTAGACATTCCGAAAATGCAGAATTGACGTGGCATGCACAAACGTCTTACACCACACTATCTTCTGGCTGAATTGAACAAACTAAAAATAATACTTCGAATAAACTAACTCATTTTTCAGAGCGAATTTTCATCAAAATGAAATGTTGTCTCTTCGCATGGACAATCAGAAATCTCGTTAACGAACATGTCCCCATTACGAAGTATGTTTATAATTGGTACGTCGACGCGTCCGCTATACAAGTGACATCTGCTTTCGGGACACCGTGTCCCGCGGGACTCGCGCACTTCCCATACGTCGAGACGTAATTAAACTTGTTATTACAGCCCTCCGATCCGTTATAGTTATGAACTAGATCGACGCGGAAATAAGCGAGATATAACACAGCAGCCAGAAATAATGAAGTCGCCGCCGTGCATAATTGAAAAATAACATCCCCTCAAATCGAAGGGTCCTTTTAATCCGGGCGAAAACTTCGAATCAAACTTCGCAGCGTGAAAAGTCTCGTTAAATATTCACAAAATTGCGAAAAGTTTCCGGATGCGCACATAAGGGTCCCGACAATGGGAATGTTCTACACAATTTTCGCGGTACGTTTCCGAAAATTTTCGCACCGCTGAATAATTTCGCACCGGGGAGAATTACGATACGGCGAAAAAACGTGTTGCGAAATTTATACGACCTTGATTAAAATTTTCATGAAATTGAATATTTTCGAAAGAACGAAACTCGGTAAAAGTTTCAGAGAAATGACAGGGATACGTCGACGTTATTCTGGAAATAATATACAGGAGTCGCTTACGAAGGCGATCAGCCATATCAAATGCGATTACTTTCAGGAGACTCCGTATAAAAATGTTCCATACGTGCTGGCGAGAAACGGCATCTGTATGAGAAGCAGGAATATTAAATGGAAAAATTGTGTTTCCGGTAAGTGGACAGGATTTTCGATAAATCCAGAAGTGAAAATATGTCGATGGCTGAATATTTTTATTTAATTCTGAATCTTCTATATGTGTCCATAATATATACATTATAATATGCCATTTTTTTTATTAAGGTGTGACCTTTTCGATTATATTTAATAAGGCGATTGCCAATATCGTCCACAGCATATTTTCAACCCTCTATTTCCCAGAAATTGACCTTTCTATATTCGATTGGCACTTGCATGCAAAATTTATTTCCATATAAAAACACGGGAATTTGAATTCTTAAAATATAGAATTTTCATCGTATATATAATAGAAAAAGGGCGAAAAAATGGCACAAAAGTTTCATCTATGATATTGCTTCATATTTTGATGAATTTTTCAACGTGGGGCACGTCAAGCATGAAAAACTTGCAATTCCTAATAAAAGCTCGGTTCGCGTTTCGCCTTTCCCGGTGTAAAATTTCGAGAGCTTACGAGCCTAATGCGAGTCATTTTTTCTGTAGAGAGTAAGCTTCCTTTTTCATCTTATTTTTTGATACTTTATCCGTCTATTCCACCGCGCGAATTCCATTACGGAATTCCGATATATCGAAAAGTTTTGACAGAGCATCAAATGAATATTACATTACGACGAATAACAATCGGACGGGGAAAAAAAACTCAACGGTTGTGTACTATCGTGAGAATAGACCCGATTTTATCATATGCAAACACGATTCGTATTCGAAAGGAAAAGACATCGACGAAATGGGGCATTTGAATTAATTAAACGTAGAATACACGTATAAAAAAAGGAAAAAAAATGGGGGAAAAAATCATTTCGACGTTTGAGCAAAATTTCACGTTTGTACTTTTCGCTCGGAAGAGGTACAATAAACAATTAAATTATCGGAAAACGCCAAATTTGCCCGTTCAATTCGGCGTGAACGACTTCCTTGCAGCTTCTGCGCGAAAATTTCGCAAACGTTCGCATAATTGCGACAAACAATAAAAATTTATACAAAAATGTGTAATAATATACAGCAGAATCTCAGGGGTACCTTGCACAACGAGCAATTTGCATAACAACCAAAATAAATCGTGAAAAAATGACTTGGTTAACGAATGCTGCTTCACATATCGAGTGATAAAGAGAGAAGATTGTGACATCTTATGAAGCACATCGATATTAAGTCGTAAAAAAAATCGTTTTGCTTAACGAGTATTTCGTATTACGAGCAATATTCGGGAATACTCGTTATACGAGGCTTCAATGTATAGTGATATTTTGCGATACATAATTCGTTAAGTGAATATTTTTACATTTATTTTTGCTTGTAATGTGAATTTATGGACAGTGCAGCTGAAATTTCCTCAAGTAAGTTGTTCCACAAGGAATAATTTTGTAAAAAAGAGATAGTTATCTCACGTGAAAGGCAATAAATAAAGTATCGAGTATTGCTCAACTTTGAAACCATTTTAGTCACTAAGGCAACGACTGTTGAGTGACGAAACTTCGGAACAACTCACCCCGAAACTTCCAGCCCCACACTCGTTATATGAAATATCCTTATCGCATGTCGGAGGCTGGAAAAGGTAACTGTGGAAGAATTCGCAGTCGGTCGAGCATATCACGAAAGCTTCCACTTAGTCGCTGTGAACTACAAGTGCTTCTGTCGTGTGTGTGTAATGAACAAAACGAGACCTGAATTGATGAGGGTGTCGCGTGCTGCAATTGCAGTCGTCGTGGTGGTCGTTGAAGGTGTTGCAGTCGTTTCGTCGCAGTCCAAGTCGTGTGGTGTTGAGGACGTCTGCATGCTGCTGCTTTTCTCTCCGGTGCTCCTGTGGGTTAGAGAAAATTGCCTTTTTATAAAGTGGGTCGAGTGAAAGTTAGGTCTTGAGGGTTGTAATTTTGTTTCAATGTACGTTCATACGTGGGACATGTAAAAGTATGACTTTTCGATTCATTGTATATTTTAAAATGAATATGAATATTATTATATGTATGTATGAATCAATAGTAACAATTTGAATATATTCAAAGACAGGTTGAAACATTTGGAATTCCGTAGATTGAATTAAATGTCATTATAGAGATTCACTTTTCTTTAAGCATCAATGATTGCATGTAATCAATATTCGTACGCACTTCTGAAAAACTAAACTTTAAAGCTGAACACAGATGATAAGATTTATCGTGAGATTTATCATCAGTTGAAGAGAGATCGCAAAAATGATAAGTCTCTCTCTGTCTCTTGCAGAGATTGTTAACTGATTTTAAAAATCTATAAAATTGATCAAAATTTCATCACATGTATTAAGTTTGACACACATTTTGAATCTCTTACCAGAAACGCATTACGAAAACAAAAGCATCGAGTTGCACAAACGACATTCTTAAAAATTGAAACCTCACACGTACGCGTCCCTCGATATCCACAACCTACCTATACACATTTCGAATCCTATCGAACCTTCGTATAGCGTTATAAAATTTCATTAAAACCGCATGAAAGAGAACGGCCGGTCGAAAATCACGCGGCCCGGAACGAAAATAGATCGAACGGCGGAAAAAATTGAATTTTGCACAGAGTTTTCGGGCAAAAAGCCACCAGGCTTTATATTCGAGGTTCGCTAACCGGAGCCTGACGCATTTGCGTGATAAAAAAGTTTTCGGTTATGAGTCCGCGGGGCGAACGCAAATTGAGCGACATGTCGACCGACTTTCCTTCCTAACTTTATTATAATTGGAGCGACGCTTGTAAACGTTGCATGCTCTGTGTGTTTCGATGTTGAGATAAATATTATATATGACGACTGAAAAGGCCGAGGGGTGCAAGTGACTTAGAGAAAAGCGCGTTCAAAGTTGACCGTGTATTAGGAGGAGGTCGAGTGATTTGATGATTTATCTCGGCGCGCGTTCGGAATTCGTTTATATCCATTTGCCTCCAAATAAATAGAAGCGATTCCTGTGCATAACTCAATTTCAATTTGGCCTTTTCAGTCATCATATGTACATGGTACTGCTTTGTGAATTTATTTTAAATTACAGCCAGTTGAAGATATTTAGTTGGTTTGGCAATAGTAACAAACTGATGGTGTTAAATCATTTATGCATATCGCGACGGTTAGGTATATTTAGGATGCTTGGATTCAAGTGTAGTTTTTCTTAATTGATCAATTGATATGTATATTTAAATACACTATTGTTTCTTTCGAATATTTGATTGAAAAATAATGATAATTTAATGTTTAATGAAACAGTTCTTAAAACGGATCAAAAATTTGCCTTATCATACACGTATGTATATCATTGATTAAATTTAACAATATCAGCACATTATAATGTACATGTATTATGACCTCTAATTTGTTCTTTGGCGTTTTTAACATTTCAAGTACAAAAGATAAGTAATATTTATACGTACAATAAATATAAAAATTAAATAACTGTTCAAATACAAAACAACTGAATACGTGTTACTTTATCAATTAAATCGAAGATAAAACGAATTAGGTACGTTCATTTATCGAAATGTAATAAAATTATGTTGAAATGATTAATAAATCGTTAATTTTCTTGAATTGTTGTTTTGTACGGTAAATCAAATTGACTTCTGAGTGACCTAATTGTGTCACACAAATCTGTTATTTCACAATAACGAATGCAAATTTTCATATCGAATACGATTTCAATCTATTTTATTGTTTCGAATTTAAATTTATAATAAAAAATATGAAATACGCATATTATATAAACAAGCTGTTTCAAAAATACCAAACATCGACGTGATTTTTCTTTATAAAATTCACCTTGTATACACGAGTCGACGAGACTTTTCGATAATGTTATTATATTATATACATTTTAGAGAGCTATTTGCCTCTGAGCCGCGAAAGCCTCGCCGCCCAAATTTAGTTCCTTAATTAGTTTTCTGCCTGGGGCGATCGAGTCAAGAAAATTTGAAAACTTTGTATTAACATTATAATAAGGACACTATCTGAGCGAAAGAGCGTCCCTTATAAATTATTTCGTATAAGCTCAGCGGCAATCCGTTCGTTGCCGAACACACATAAAAAAGATCCCTTATCGGTCCTCCCTTCGACGTAATTTATTCGCAAAGTTATTCGGCAAATAACACACAATACACGGGTAGTAATCGGCGTACCTTTCGAATGACGACAAAGTACACTTTGTGAAAATGTTTAAACAGCATCTGACGAATCTGCAGTACATTTGATTAAGCCCCGGGTCACTTTTTAACAAGTATGATCCCCGGCACTCGTTTCGCAGCTTGTCGAGACTGCATAATTAACAGTTGCAGTCTTCGCCGAATGCGGAATAAAACATTTAGTGCATATTCACAAAGCGAATTCGCAAAGAGCACTCCGGACACACGAGAGGGTCGCCTTTAATTTTCTGCAAACATGAAAAAAAAAATTTTTTTTTCAGCAACTTTTTTTCACAAAGCCCGCATCCGATGTGCGGATATCAGCGCGGCACACTCTCAGTCGGGAGATAATAGAATTTCAAACGGAATTATTCCAGTGTCGTTTCATTATTATTACGTTTATGTGTGTATGGAATTTTCGAATAACAGGTCGAATTAACAGTCCGGTTTATGTAGAACTGCTTTAAAAATTAATGAAAAAATAAAGCATTACGTGAGTTCAAAATTTATGATAAAAAATAAACGATTTTAATGAAAAAACAGCTGATATTGTAGTATTATCAATTGTTTGTGCATGATGTATCTTGCTTTAGAATTTTCATGATACTGGGTTTGAGTCTAGGTGAGAGTCACTTATCGTTTCCCTTGATTGATATGAGGTTTTATCGTTTTTTTCAAACATTTGATTGAAAAAAAAAGATAATTTAAAGCTTAATGAAATGGATTTTGAAATGTACCTTGTCTGTGCACATTGATTTCGATTGATTTTAATACCTGCACTGATTGCTCTCTTGCCTTAGTGATTATTTCATCACATTAAATGAATGATTAATTGCAAAATGAAAAAAATAATTAAAGAAAAATCGAAATGAAAACCCTGTCTGTACACGAACGACGAGTTTTTTATATTTTTTCAAACGAGAAAACGAGAACAAATAAAAGATTCCCGAATTCGAATCAAACGGTCTGTCGCCACGAATATAGACAATGGCCGCCTAACGGAATATCTTTTTTAAATGTTGTCAAATCAGCGGTATTGTGTGCTGGGCACGTAGAGGGCTTTCAACCCCCTAAAAAACCCCAAACCCATCCCAAAAACATCCCCCGACGAACTTTGAATACCCCTTTTTGCCCGAGGCCCCGACCGGGTTTTGCACGTCAACTTTTAACATCAATAAGAAAGTCTTCTATATTTTTGCGCATATTCGCCTTCGTGGATGTTGTGTCGTTCCATTTTTTTTTCTTCCATTTATTTTTTCATCGGTTTGACAACAAAGGTGCCGCCTTGGTTCATTTTTTCGTTTAGGTGGGTATCGATCGGTCGTTCGTCATGTCCGCGGAGGAATTCATTATGTGTATTTTTTTTTGACGAAGAAATGCGGTGAAAAATATTAAAAAAGTTTTCCCGGTCGAGGTGAAAAATACAATTTTCAGTGCGGGCGTAGTCAATTTGTAGAACTTTCGTCGGAAACTTAGTTCCGGAAAGAACATTTTCATTCTATATATAAAATTTTCCGGTCGGCGGCGTTTCCCTTCAGGGATACGAACTTGCCGAAGAATCGTACAGTATTATAGTGTGAACGTTGAATTTCTAAGTTTCTGATGTGGAAACTTGCTATATTAAAAAATATATGCATACCAACAGCAATTAAAGTCGCGAAAGTTATGTCAAATATTCTGTCTATTGCTCCCAGACGACTCATCGCTATGACATTGAAAAATTTTCATAATAAAGCATTCATGTATATACGTAAATTAAATTCCATTTCTAAATATCTACAAATAATTCATCAGTTTGATAAAAATTCTCAAATACAATTCATCAAACACATTTGTTGAATATAAATTTTAATTCAACTTCTATCAAATGCCTTCATATCACATCAAACAACGAATTAAAAAAAAATTCAACCATTTTCAATCATCAAAAACGTCACAGGCACAAAGACATCGATGCAGATTACTGCCGCCACAGGCGAAGCTCTCGAGTGTAAGTGCGAACTTTTTTTGCTCCCTTTTCGTAGCCGAAGCCTTTGCCCATCGTCATCGCAGACACGAAGGCCGTTCTGATGCAGACGACGACTATAATACCTCCTCCTTCGCATTTCTCTCATTTTAGTCGACAGATGCTGTGAATATCGGGTTTAATTGTCGGTGCTTCTCTTGCCCTGCGAGTCCAAGTTTGCGAACGTGGGACACTGCGTCGATGTTGACAACGCGAAGATTGGGTTTTCGATGGAAATTTAAATGTGTATCGATATAAATAAAGGAGAATTTTCCGCACGAGGACACTCCTTGATTGATTCTATCTTTTTAACGACTCTTTTTCAAAGCCTACTGAGGGAACAATTGAAACGACAGAGCGTCGTTGAGTGTGATAAATATCCTTTATTCTGTTTCGTTTTTAATGGCTCGAATTTTTTTTTAATGATTTGAATTGTGCTTGTGTTTGAAATATGCGTATTTTTCAATAATATACAGGAAGAATATAATTGAAAAGCGTTTCGTATAAAAATATCGGATTTCATTAAATTGTGGTCGCCTTATCTTGTTAATCTCACCTGAGTTGAATTAGAAATTCGATATTGATGAGTCGGATCGAAATCTGATATCTTCGGATTAAAATCGATCACATCAAATTTTATGTACATATGTACAGTGTCATTAAAAACTATATATTTTTTTCAATTACAGATTTCCTAGATTTCATTAAGATCTCAAATAGTAAAATTTCATATAACTAAACCGAAAAAATATATGATAACGAACTTTAATAAAAGCGAAAAATTTTTGATGAACCGTCGGAACGAGTAACTTTCATTACATTCACACCAAATTACGAAGCAGTGAAAATATATTAAAATTCTCGGAGCATAGGAGCCGCGCACGGTCCCGGTAATGAAGCCTCCATTGATGTAGCAAAGCCTCTACAGGGTGTTGAATCAGATCCCTTCTATTCAAATAGAGCTCGTACTATACACCGAAACGGGTCGCTATCTGCACGAGATCGAACTATATACGCGAATGTAGGTATATGAATCACGTTCGAGCACAAAGCAGATGTGATATATCCAACTGCATAAAGCTGTCTTATGAGCTTCTTAAGTTCAACAATAACTTGAGACATTGTGCGAAAAAGCCTCTCCGGTTACTGAAAATAAAATTTATTTTAATAAAAATGAATCTATGATTTAATGTATGATTGTGCTTTATATGCATCTTATCGGTTTTTCCTTTCAAGGTTAAACTTTACAGATTTATTGTCTGCGCATTTGAGAAAGTTTCTATGTTTTTAAATTGTATGTTTTACAACTTACTAAATATTTTCCGTAGTGAAATCATATCGAAAATTATGAATTACCTACACACAAAATGTAATTTAATATCTTCTACAGTTAACATTATAAAGTCAATAGTGGCTTGTCTTAATGGGCTGCAGGGCTGCAGCCCTTCCTGTATTGTGGGGGTACTTACTATTATTCACGCTTCATTAGAAATTTTTCGTTTTAAATTATTTTTATGATTTTATGTAGATTTTTTATTTAAATATTAAATCGATAACTATTGTATTTTTCAGTTCTACTTCATAGCTGCAGCTCTTCCTTTGAAAAGTCTTACAGACATCACCGGCTTAAATCTACAGTCTCGAGCAACTTCAGATCACACAAGCTAGTATGACATAACAATAGTCAAAGATAGAAATATAAAAAAGGCCATCGTCATCGAAAAAATTATATTTAATCTAAACTTTCCTAGATTTGAAAAGGGTCGCCGAAAGTTGCGCATTTTTCCACCAATCGAGTTACATCGCACGAAGGTCCTCCTCATCCCTATTCCTCGGATGGGCGACCATCCCTCGTACACCGAGAGAGAGAGAAATATAGCGAGAAAATTGATTGATTACAACGGCCCGAAACCTGATGGTAATTATAATAATAGAACGGAGCCTTCCGGGGGAGCGGGCTTTGCTCACTTTCGCTAATGGACCGGCCAGACCTTTGGCCGAAACTTTATTCGCGGAGAGAGAGAGATGATTTATTCATTCGGCGATAAGCCAGGCCAAATCGCGAACCGACAAGAAATATCGAACAACCCGATGTCTGTGTGTCGACGAAGGACTGACCGTGGGCAAAAAGTCGGACGTGGAAGCCTTCCTGGCTCCCATGCGTCCCATGGAGCGTATCAATCAAATAAGGAATTGCGTATGCAACGTTCGGGATGAATTTGGCGTTATGTGTGAATGTGTTTTTGTTGTTTCGAGGAAACGTTTTAGTGATGAATTTGTTTTATTTAATCAAAATTGTTCGGAATTGATCAAATTTCGTATTGCCACGGATGTGTTTATTGCCATCTGTGTGTGAAATAAAAAAAAATTACGCCTTGTATACATTAAGCAGTGCAGTTTCGTAATTACGACGTGTAATTCGGAGTGTAAGGCGCGGGCTAATAAATTGAACGCCCGGGTTCAAGCACGGGCTGGCTGAAAATTTCGAGCACCGTTAGCGTATTTATAATATAGATACGTAAATTGAGATGAAATTTGAATGATTTAGTTTGTTTGTTACGAAACGAAGCCAATATAAAAAAAAAATAACATTGTAATTGAAACTATCCTGTTATTATAATGGAGGCTTTCATAATGAGCACAAACTTTTCTCGATTCTTACTCGTAATGCAAAACACTAATTAAGAGAATCAATATTTTTTGAGCGATGAAAAGTTGAGAATCTGCATACGATATTACAATATCTATTTTCTCGTCTTTCGTTGTGTGAAACATCGTTCGTTAAACAAGTATTTTTTTTTCACATTTCGTATTGCCCGTCATGTGAATTGCTCGTTGAACGAAATTCCACTATCTATACTTAAAGTTAAATTAAATTTCGAGTGAATCACTTTAATATCAATTCCATGCACATATTGATTTTATTACATTATAAAAACGTACAACTTAATTGAATTGCGATTTTTGCATAGATAGAGCATCTTGTATGAACAATTTGACGAATATGCGCCCTTTTCTATAGTCAATATTCGATTAAAACATATAATTTACGTACGAATTACATTTTCCAAACTTAAAAGATTATTAATTCAATATGAATTAATCAAAAAATTTCAATCTACCTAGTAAATATAAGCAACCGAGCCCGGCACACAAGGCGTCACATCTTCAGATCGAAAACGCAACTACACAGAAACAACCCCCTTTTTTAATCCTGAAAAAAGCGACATTATAATCTACAGCAGAATCACATCTAGCAGCATCCACTTCCAAAGCAGCACACGCTGCAGCACATCCACTCCTCGTTTTTTCCTCCTCTTTCGGTTCATCCGACACGTTTGCAGCCTCCCTTCAGAGCTGGTAGCAGCTGGAAGTAATTCTTTACGGCGATCATCCCGAAAGATCCTTTGTCGCGTCCGATAGTAAATTTTTTCGCACAGACGGAACTTTGTAGTCTCCGCACTTTGCCGTTATTATTATGTGGGCAAAGTTGAAAATGGTGTCGCGATGCCGGAACATCACACCCTCGGCCCGTACGTGAGCGACACCCAAGATTTATGCGGAAGGTGGCTGCTTTTTTTATTACCGATTCCTTTTTTAAGAAGCATCCTGTATATTATGTATATATATATATGCGAGCGAACAACGAGCACCACGTGCTAGTGTCGATTTATGAATATCAATAACCGTCACTATGCTTTTCCGCTAAGAATATTCGATGCGGATCGGATTCGAGGTACATGCTTCGGAGATTGTTTATCGATGGAAAATACAATATCTTCATCTTGTATATAATGAAAATTCGATATTTTTTACATTAGGTGCTCATAAATATGATAAATAAGTTATTTATATAACAAAATATTATATTATTTAACGTTATTATTAGCTTCTATGACTCGGCATTGCTCGAGACTCGTCCGAATTTAAGCCGAATATGTACTGTTGTATAGTATTTTCTATTGTTACTGCAAAACCAGTTATGTGTGTAGATTGTTCATACTATTTGTCGACTAAATTGCACAAAGGGTACAAGTGATTTTTTTTTATCGAAATTGAGCCAAATACAGAAAATGGTTCTGTATCTTGAAGAACCATTTTCCGTACATAACTCAATTTCAGTGAAAAAGGTCACTTGTACCCTTTATACAATTCAGTCGTCATTTACGAGAAAATCTCTTTGTGAACTACCAAACAATCGAAAAACTGTTGTTTGTATTATGTTAAATGCTATGATGCAGAAATCTTCCCATACGTGCTTACAATTCTTAAAAGTTTTACTATCAAAGGATCAGTCGTTAAAGAGTATATAAATTTTATACGTACATACATTAATATTGATTAATACAAATAGAAGACATGATAGCTCGAATTTATTATTTACAATATCAAATTGCCTCTACACGGAACAATTCAATTTTACGTCAAATTTATATGCAAACAATTGATAATTTAGTGTATGAACAGAGTTGGGTCTTTGTAAATTTTGAACGATACCTACTAAATATACTCCATTAAGTTGGTGAGCCGTTCGAATAATTCAGATCGAGTCCGTGTAGAGTTGGCGATAAATTTTCGCGCGATCATGCTGTTTCTAAAATTTATTATGACAAGCAATGGCCGAAAGAGAACGGAAAAGTATTATAAAAGATATCAGAAAGAAGATGCACGATTTTCACGTGCCGCAGAAAATGTTCTTTATCGGACCGAATCTGGCGCTATTAGGGAAGTTAGAAGCCACGCGGCAATATATTTAGATCAACGTCAGACACGTACATAGATGCAGAGGAGCCTAAAAAATATTGAGAATGAGAATCCTTTATAAGGGAGAAGCCCTCACAAAAGGCGGTCCGCGTTAAAGCCGAAGCGCAAAAAGAAAACTGGATATAGAAAGGGGAGGCGAGCCCTTTGCTGGGCGCCGAATTAACAATACAGACACGACAGTCTTCTTTCAGCTGTGGCGACAATGCAACAATCCCTTCCATCTTACCCATTATGAAGCTCCATAAAACGTATATAATATATAAAACTCTTGCCGAGACTATAAATATAAGCTGGATGGGTGTAATAATTGAAAAAAATCAAATTTAAGAAGAAGGGTTGAGTTTTCCATTCCACTAGATCGGTCTTGTATTATATATTCGTGATTTTTCAATTATAAAATTACATATTTATCACGTTAAATCATTGTCAAAAGTGTAGAAATATATATTTTTTTTGTTTGCCACGTTTGGAGTTCGATATCATCGTGATTCTGGATTCGAATCAAATTGAATCCTCAAGAGATAAGTGTTGTTTTTCTTGATTGAAATGATGGCTCGAATAGTTTTTTGAAATATTTGATCGAAAAATTGTCGATTAAACTCTTGAAAAATCGGTTTTTAAAACTAGATCACCTGCATTATCTGTATTAATTGAATTCGATTGATTTTACCAACATCTTCGCGCATAAATTTAACTTTTCTGAATTCTAGCTTAACGTTTTTGCCTCTTCACTTTAAAGTGAAAATTAATTAAGGAAATTTAAAAATATCAATTTTATACCTAAATCTATAATATTTTACAAATAATTCAAATCAATCAAGTAATATACGCTTAGAATCATAAAGCATCGAAACTCTACGGAGAAACTATCGAATCGAATCGAACCGGGCGCGCTACGCAAACATGAAATTTCTATCACATCGAGCGATTAATTTGGCGAAATATAATTTCCGAGTCGAGCGTCGGTGGATTTGTGCTCGGTAACACCATCTTTATCAATTATCCCGTGATGAAGCGAAGGGTTCTCTTGTAAATTGAAACGGTCCCATTCGGTCTTGAGGTGAGGGCGGTTCGAGCCCATCTATTTGCGGCGTCCCAGTCGACGACCTGATCAACCATCCGTGGGTACATTTGAGCTGCTTAGTGCATAACGCGATTAACTCCATTTTTTAAAGAAGAAAAAATAGATATAAATATCAAGACACTTGGTTTAGTCATAACATTTTATGTGTGAAAAAAAATCTGAGTAATTAAAATGAATATCATTGAAATGAGCCTTTCAAAGATAAATGCAACTAGAATCAATAGGCAATAAGTTGAGAAAAACAACCGAACGTATTTGAAGCGTTTTTCGAAATTCTTTAATTAAATTCATTATTCGAATTTATTAACATTAAAATTTCGTTTGTAATGAACTACGTATGTGGTTAATTCTCATTAGAGTACGGAATTAAGTAAAATGGTTTCTCGAATAAATTATTTAATATCAAGTAGTCTAAGAAATTTTGTCATTTGTGCGTATTTATATTTAATTAGCGATCAATCCGTTGAATATATCAACAAACTTTAGAGCGTTACATGGACACACACACGCAGAGACACACTGAATAGCGCTATTATATAGTTAGAAGATCATTCAGAAAATGTATTTTACATATAGAAAGTTATGACTATACCAAATGATTTGAAATTTATGTAGTTTGTCGAAAATTAGAATTAGTCACAATTAACTCTGAAAGTCTCAAATGATCAAATTTATTTGACCATCGAATCCTTCATTTCAAAATCTATTTTAATTAATTCTATAATTTCATGTTAACTAACCACATTCATAACTTATTACAAATGAAATATGCAAGCTCATAATTTCTGATAAATGAGATATTGAAGGCAATTTAGAAAAACGCCTCAAAATCTAACCATGTATTAGCGCTATTCTGTATGTGTGTATATCTGCTGTGTGTCCGGATAACGTTCTAAAACTGCGTTGATACATTCAACGAGTTGATCGCTAGTATTATATAATTTTCTATTTTTTTTCATGGAGTTAATCCCGTTGTGCCCTGAACGTCTGATTTATCGCTATATGTGCGGGATTTAAATCGTTTTTCAAACCCGAGACCCTCACTCGAGCCTGGAGAGTCTTGCCGATGACACGTTTCCAGCTGTCGAAATAAGCGAGTCGGATTTGAGTAGTCTTCGCGTTAATTATGAGCGGTGTGGGTTCGGAACCTTTAATGTGCAAATATCCTCGGACCTAAGTCCACAGAAACGGCAACGTTAGACCCGCCGAGGTTACTTGGCAAAAACGGACAATTAACTTTAATTAACAACTTGATAATATTTACACTGGTGTCCCTCTTCTCCCCGAAAAATACGCCATTTGAAAAGCGATACGGATAAAAAGTCTCGCGTTTCCGCAGTGAGAAAGTGAGACTGAATCCGAAGACGGTTTGCGTACAGATAGCAGCTCGCTTTTCTTAAACGAAGACAAACATTCTTTGTAAATTTCATTGAAGTCCTCTCTTTCCGACGGCTGAGATAACGCTCGAAGACCGAAAGTGAAAATTAATGTTAATTTTTCAAGAAAAATCTTTTTAAACTACAAAAAAAATAATCTCAAATCGAATTTTTCGACATAAAAATTTGTTAAAATAAAAACTGATATTTTTATGAAAAATACTTAATTAAAAAGACTTATAATAAACTACCCTTATACGATCACTAATTTTCTGTTCTAAAGATTCAACTTGACTCGACGCGCCACAAGATAATTTACGTAGACGCAATTTTAGAGATGAGTTTGAAAAGCGATCTGAACGAAACTTTCTAACGACACACGAATATAAATGCATATATATAACATATGTACATTCAGAGTATATTTCTCTGAGAAACACACGATTACAAACCGGTGGATGTCAGATAAATCTAACTCGGGCAAGTGAGTATCAGAAGACGAAACTCTCTCAGTTTCACAGTACAAACTTTCGTTCGAAAAATAGATAAGCTCAAATTCTACAGTGAGCATTGTTAAGGTGCGTTTGCTGAAGTAACTCGCACACATATCCAAAAATATTTATGTTATTTCAGATGAGATTATTTATGAGTCGAAAGTTTTTGATACAATCTCCGTGATGAATCTTCTATTACGTGTCTGTATTTCGGTTTATTTGTTGCTTGTGTCTATATAACCTTAAGAATGGAGAGGATTCTGTTTCAGAAATTTCGCTAAGCTGAAAATCTGTGTTGACACTATGATGAGTAACGACGAGATTACGTATGCACGTTGAGATGAGGATGAATGATCCCTATGTGTGCAAGATTAAGGATGTATGTATTTGATAGTGTGATAAAGCGGTGTTGGTATTAAATTTCAGGGTTAATTAGACGACGGTTATTCTAAATTTATACCAATCTCGAAAACTTAACTAGAATCGAACTATACATAACACAATCGAATGTTACGTTCACATTGTATAATTTTTGAAAGCTTCGTTTAAATCATCGACAATGAATTACAGACGCTTCAAATACAATATAGCAATCGCGAATCGATTCTGTTTCATATAATTGTAATTCTATAGGGAGCTTCCAGTGTTTCTCTTATAAATATATCTGTATATTTATCGTAGTCCCTTTGGCCTTTGATTCCACTGACAACCCATTGTATCCAACAGATATAGGGGAGGTTATTGTTGTGTGGTGTAAACGTGTCCGTGTACGATTAATCCACTCGCTCATAACCGTTAATGCGTTAATCCCGGTACGAACGTTTACAGAATCGATTCGAGATTAATTCGACAAAATCGTTATTTTTATTCAAAGGGTTTTAGAATTGTTGAAAAGCTTCCACGTCTAAATATGAACTGGAAGCTTTCACGCTATAGAGTGCCGTTTTGAATTTTTGAATTTCGAAAGTTGGCGGATTAAAATCCAACAAGCTGCATGAAAGTTTATGTAGTCATTAAAATTTCGTACGAAACTTCACAATGATCCGTCCTTGACATGGAGTATTTTATGCTCATATGCGTTTCAAATTTTCCGAATTATAAAGTTGCCTTCTGTCAGATATTCCGCATATGTACATAGTTTCAAATTCTTATCAAGCGCGCACTCATTCGACTAGAAAGCTCGAGAACATCTGTGAACGGTAATTAGCATAATGATCTTTCTCTATTTTCAAAGGAACGACGAAATATCTCCGACATAAAAGAGAAGGTAGATAACAGAAGGGAAAGATTTTCCAAAACAACGTAAGTACATTACGCACTGTTTACAACGAAAGCACTGTCTCGAGTACAAATATTCACAGACTCAGACGAGAGTTTGAAATAGTTAATTGTGCACAAGTAAGGATTAAAACGTAAGAAGTATTGAAACATAAATATATAATTTTCTCATAACGAACATTCTCATAATGAGAAATTAAATTTTAACCACTCCATTATAACATTATTGAATAATTTTTAATAAATAATTTATTATTATGAAATAATTTCCCAAAACGACCATTCCAGGAATTTTCCATGCCATCTTTCAAACCGCCAGACGCAGAGGCCACAAGCAGCAGCCGCAGTATCGGAGCCCGACCATCTAAGGGTCTTGAATAATTCAGCTCGTATTCGCGATTGGGCTACCCTGATATACCCCTGATGATGATAGATGGTGCTAATATAGATAACCCGATTCCCTTCGGCTCGTAATATTCGCCAAATTACAAATTATGGCCGCGAGAACCGATAACCCGCAAGCGCGATTTCTGTATTACGCACACGCGTTGCACGATAATAATAAATAACAATAATCGGGGAGACTGATGTTGATTTGTGGCTCGAAAGAGAGAATCGGACAGACAACGGATGGTCCATCGATTCAGGTGAATGTTCTATTTGGGATTTATTTCATACGAATTTAGGCGAAGGTGGTTCGAGATTCGAGGAAAATCTGACCGATACACTTAAATATCGACTTATGTATGTAAATGGAAACTGTTAAAGTAAGACAAATTAAGTTTAAGTTCATAGAAACGAACTGAGTTCATCTCGCTTTAAAAGCTTTTGTCTGGAAAATATCGAAGATGAATGAGTGATAATTTACATATATTAGAAATATTTCAGTTTTGTTCAATGCATTATTTTTTCGACTCAGTATAAAATAATAGGGATTTTCTTTCATATTTTGGCTACGAACAATTAAGCAGTTTGAAAATGTTTTGATATAATTTTCACTCCTTAATAATTAAGTGGTTGAGTGGGATGGAGTGTGCTTTCAAAATTAATAGGCTTATTATTGTAATCTGGTGAAAAACAACGCTGAATATGCATTTTTGATAAGATCCGTAACGTTTTACGTTAAGTTTGATATTTATGAGAACGTAATGCTTTTCAAATTACTTGAACAAGTTCTGACTAAAATTAAGCTTACGATAAGATAAAATAATTAGAAACTTAAGGATAGCGAGGATTGTTATGAAATTAATTTTTAATAATAGATTATGAATAAAGTAGTAATATTTTATGAGAAATACTATTTCGTCATGAAATATTTTCATCAGAAAATACAAGTACGGAAGAAAATTCATTATTTTGAATTACTGAAAATCTGAAACTTCATAACTATATATGAAAATCGATCGAACCGATTTTCAGCATTCATTAAATTCATATCAAAGTACCCATATCAACTTTGACATATCGCAAAGAATTTATTTTCATATAACATGGATATCATGTTAAAGATATACACCACATAGAATAACTCACCAGAGAATAATCGACCGACAATAAATTTATATATGCCATAATTGTGTGAAGCACGAAAGACATTACGAAAGACTTATTAAGAAAGTTCAGAGAATACTTGAAACTTCTCAGTTAATTTCCACAATAACCATATCAAGCGGTAGTGTAAATGAATCAAGAAAAGTTATTTATTAAATAACATACTTTAGTTAAATAAAACTATGCAGAAGAAGTTCTGCTCTCGAATAATTATATTTAGCATTTTCATTATTAAGTAATTAAAAAATTGATAAAGTGATCTTGATATTCTTGGTAAAAATGAAGTCAGAGTTGAAAATTGTGTACAGAAAACCGAAAAATGTATGTTTTAAGTAGAAAGGTGTCTTAAAATATATATAAAAAGCTTAGAATAGATGTGAAATGAATCGAGCCGAGCTGAATTCGTCGAAATCGGAACGTTCCTGCAGCTGAAGTCGCACATCGCTGAAAAGCGGAGCTTTCAGCGAATTTTAATGAGACGACATAACTCGCGTTTTGCGAAACGGAAATTTCATATTTTTCAAAGTTGCACGGCGTGTCCCCTGTACGCTTTTTCCCGCCATTTTCCATGTAACGAGATACTGTGCTCGTAACGACAACGCGTTCGTTCGTTAGTTGGAAGCCGCTAACGAAGAAAAATGCCACACCTCCCCACGGACACCACCTGCCTGTGAAAAAATGGAAAATATTTCAAAAAACCCGGTCCCGACGTTGTTGTACATTATTATATCTTCGCACAGTCGAGATAAATCCGCAAATATCGCTCTAGAGAAACCGTCTAAATTTTTCGCGAACGAATTTTATTTTTTAGAAAAAAGTTTGAAGTGTACACTGTCATCTAAATATGAAACTTTCGCTTTTTATAGAGGAAAACTACTCGCTTAGAAAGTGCTAACTTGAAAAGTGGCAACTGCAATAGAGAGTTCTCAAGGAGCACTAGAAAAACTAGCGGAAAACATTGTACCTATATCACAGTTTAACTTAGTATTTTCTGTTAGTTATGGTATATTTTTTTTAAATACGAATCGATGTGAAATTATTTAGGTCAACACCGAAAGCTGTAGCTGTTTGAAATTATTATCCAGTGTTATGCAAACTGCAATCGGGAGTCATATATTGTTTTGATTTGATCTCATGGAGAGCATAAATTCTGAAACTGAACAAAAATGACAGCGAACGCCGGCACAGCGTGTAATTTACGATTTAGCTGTAAAACTAATTTTTGATATCGAATTTTGCATTCACGAAAACAGCATTCGATACCATACTGAAATCAGAGCGCAGGATCCTGGAAATTTTAATTAAATTTCATGCGCTTAATAAATAATAATGTTTTGGGATGAAAAAGAGACGTTATTATTACAGAGCACTGAATCGATAAATTGAGGTGTATGTGTTGAGTATTTATTACTATAGATAGAAGACAGATTACTTGTAATTCTAAGAAAATTAAATTATAAGCTGTCAATTAATGATCACGTTTTCCTGAAAACGACAGTTTTATCTAAAGAATATATATTGATTTAAATCGATATTTACAAATACATCTAAATAAAATACGAGCTTCTTTTTCATTAAATAACAGGAATTTTCATAATATTGTATAATGAAAAATCTTTGAGACAATTTTGATGAACATTAAAGGAATTTTCGCAACTTGTAATATAGAAAACAGCTAGAGATAATGAGCTTCATAATGTTGCATGATTATATGCATGATAAAATTTCTGAAGGGAACTCGTTAACGCCGCTGCCTTGTACAATATAACAAGTGAAAATGTACCGCAAATAAATCTCATTAATTAAATTTTTATTACAGAAAAATAATTAATCACCAAATACATGTAATGTATACAAAAAAATATCTAATTATTAATTTATTTAAAAAAAAGTATGTAGTATAAATAAATGAATTTCGATTTAAAAATTCGATCCAATAACCGATCCATCACCGTATTTATCATTTATTTCATAAACGAACACTGCATTCACGGAGCACACTATTCAAAACCGACACACAACCGAATATCGGAAAAATGATTAACGCTCGGAAAATTCATTATTTTCCTAGCAGCGACGCTTTTTCGATTAAAAAATAAATCAGCATCCGCCCGGTTAAATATTGCATCCGAAATGCATCGCAAAAGTGCATTCTGCGTGACCGCCTTCACCATCACCTACCACCACAGCTAGGGCGACCAAAATTTCAAAGGTAATGAATATGAAAATTATAAAAAAGTACCTAGCTTAAAATCTGGAACTGTCCCGGCCAAACGAAAACGTACGGTGGTGGTAACAATAACTGGATGTGGGACGTTGATGTCCGGCAATTTTGATGCAAATGGGATTCAAAAATGCAAGCCTCGCATATTTGTGTATCCGAAGCGATGCTTCCATTGCTGCCGGTGCACTCTTTGCATAATGCACAGCGGTGCATATTTTTCGGTACGCGTCATTGTTACGTGATTTGCTCGCAAAAATCGCGCAATGTACACACATACATACACGTGAAGGAAAATGGAGCAAATAAAATCATTTGATGTTTTGTGTGAATTTTAGTTTTGCGTTCGGACGTGTGCCGGATGAAAAGTTAAGCTTCCGCCGCTAAACTCGGCTGTGTGCAGTAATTTATGTTATTATTTTTCAGTAGATAACGATGGTTTGTACGTGGGGAAGTTTTTCATCGTGTATGTATTGTACAGGTGAAATGTATTATATATAACGACTGAAAAGGCCAAGGGATACTGGTGATTTCGAAAAAACACGCTCAAAGTTGAGCATGTACCTATATGTATCAAGAGTGATTTGATGATGTATCTAGGTACACGTTCCAAGTTTATATCGTTTGAAGCGATTCCTGTACAATAATTTAATTTCGACAAAAATGTCACTTGTACCCCTTTGTATTTTCAGTCATCATATAAAATTATTAATTTTATTTTTGTATATCTAAAAGAAATAATTTATACACTTTTCTCATGATTAAAAAAGGCAACTCGTATTTAAAAATTGATCATATGAACTATTTTTTATTTCAAGAAAAATAAATACTATGTATTAGATCGAATATATAAAAAATGAAAAATACATTGAGTAATGGAGTGAATTTGGAGAAATAATCAAAAAACTTTTCCATCGTTTTGGGAAGCCATCGAAAGGATCCCGTTTCCCATCAATGCGAAGCTCTCGCCCATCGTCAGAGTTTGTCGAAACGATTTTCACAAGTTGCCGACTCGAGAGGGACGTGTGCTTTTGTTGAATTTATGTCGTTCCCGTTATCAACTGTTAAAACTCGTTTAAGTTTTAAAAGAATCAAAATGTTTTTGAATTCGTTTACATTCGCCGGTCTATCGCGATCGAACTAAATCGCGAGAGTTTTGCGCGGAGCGAAGTTTTTTTCAAACTTCCCCGCGTACAAAATGTATTTTTCTAGACTTCTTTTTAATTTATCTCTCCGATAACGAAGCGCAACAAACTCGATTAATCGCAAAAAATAATACATTTGTGACACATTTTTACAACGAGTACTTTAACGATTTAATTAAACAAACTTGTATATAGTGGCAAAAAAAAACATAGATGGGCCAATTTTATTACTTTTTCCCGGCCAAATCGAGCAGGGGTCGTGCTCGTGAAATATTTCACGTCAATATGCGGTTATGAGCAACGCCGGGATTCGAACCCACAACCCTAGCACGCGCCACTAATGAAATCCATTTATTGGCACCAGCCACCCCTCGACCAACCCCCGTTGACCCACCGAATGTCCTGCTATATGAGAGGATAAGATTCAAAATGTTCAATTTTAGCCATGGGCAAATTGCATAATATTCTTTGACGCAGTCTATTATGTGCTTCATTTCGATTTATAGTAGAAACTTGCATAACGAGCTTAATTCGTTGCCGAATCTCACTCGTAATGCAAAACGCTCGTCGTGAGAAATTATATTTTTTGAATGACGAAAAACCACGATGCTGTATATGACGTCACAATATCTTTTCTCTCTCACTCGTTATGCGAAACTCGTTAATGAAACACTTGCTAAGCGAAATACTATTGAGCAAAACGTTTTTTTTTGCATGATGAAAAACTGAAAAACTGTATACATCACAATCAGTGGTGTAGTGGTAAATTTTGAGGTGGGGGAGCGCTTGATTTTCACCACCACCCCCTTAGAGTACTCTAAGGTGCTTTCATTGCCTTTGTCTAGATTTGTAGAATTCAATACGTTTGAAACTTTGATGCTATTTTGATAATTTGAAATTTTCAAGGGGGAGCGCGCTCCTCCGGCCAGAAAGAGGTAAGGGAGCGCGCTCCCGTGCGCTCCCCCTCAACTACAACACTGATCACAATATCTCTACATTTTACTTTCGTCACTCCCTATGCAAAATATTCGTTATGTGAAAAATATTTTCTGATCAACGAAAACCCAAAATACTGTATATGACATCAAAATATATCTTCTCTCGTCACTTGTCATGCGAAACATTCGTTAATCAAAACAATACTATCAACAATGAAAAGCTGAAAATAATCAAAATATCTTCACTCTCATTACTCGTTAAGCAAGTCATTTTTATCGTTATGCGAGGTTCCACTGTATTTTCCCCCCATAAAACAGGCTTTATGAAGTAGTGAGTTTTAAATCATCCCTCACTCGTATGTATGTATGTATAATATGTGGTCCTAACTACCCTTAGGGGTACTAAATCAAACATTATCGTGTGAGATTTTGGCGCAGAGAGGCGTAATGACATGATTTTTTTTTTCAGCGCTAGATTTTTTCTCCTAAAGTAATTGTGCGTTGAGTTATAGGCAGAATTATGAAGCTGTCTGTTGTTTATGTCGGAAAATATTCGGCCCGATTTTGGCACTTTTCGAACAATGGAGGCTTTGTGCGCTGTGCGAATCGTGCGAATTGCTGCCCCGAAATTAGCTATATCGTTTTTCGGATTGTCTAATATTATTTAGAATGTCCGAGTTCTTTGTGGATTATTTAATACGTGCTATGAAAGTTCTGATGAAACTCTATACGCTTTTTGTTGTGGAAGCAATTCTATTTGCAACTTTGTTGCCTGGTTATTTCGTTGCTGTAGAATTGCGCTACATGGAAAAAAATGTATTCATCAAAATGATAATAATATTTTTAGTTCGAGAACACGAATTCGATATGAAATACGGTAACAGCGGAAAGTGCGGAGTCAAAGTGACATTTACAAGATAGATTTTTTTATTGTTATTACGGCACACGAAACGATCCTAATAAACAATCGAAACTTGATAAAAGCGTAATCCGAGTGACTTTTATGACTTTTGGCACTTGACGCTTCCTTTACAATAAAATCTTTATTGGTCATCAATCCCGTGATTGTTTGCTCCGGGAGGTAAAAAGACCGACGCGAAAGAAAATAACTTTTATTGGAGAAGTTCACGATTTTAATTCGGTTCACGCTTAAATTTATCGATGAGCAAACGGCGGTCATCAATTAGAGAGCTTTTCGCGTACTATTTTGCTTATCTTCCTTAAAAGAGATAAATCGCACGGACGCCTTCGGGCGTCGTATTAATTGGAGGATAATTTACAAAGTGCCCCTTTCGTTTTTTATTCATCCGTTTCCCGGTTGAGGGAAAAAACACATTCGAAAACATCCGCTAGGCGAAAGTGGGAATTTTATCAAAGCCTCTCTCACCCCTAATGGCAATTATGAATTACAAGTGTTGTTCGAGGGGTTGGTGGAGACGATCATAATGGACCGTGTACATTTATATTTATGAGCGATGTCAGTCCAGTCGTTAACGGAGAGGAAGTTAAATAGAATGATGCTTTAAAATATAATGCAAACAATGCTGTTAACGCCTCGAGAGCTACCTGCGCTTGAGTGTACATACAAAATGTTGCTTTGCTCGTGTTTATTTAACGAAAAGTTATTATAACTTTTTATAATGCAAACCCCGACACAGTGTATATTCGGTTTTTAATGGATTTGTACGTGAGTATAAGTTTCGCTTGAAATATTCATACATAAGCTCCTGTCATAAATGATGATTTATTTTTAAAACATTTTTTCATTATGTATTTTTGCAGAAATCATAAGTTAATTCAGAATATTACCGTGTTGAAAAATTTAATCAACGTTGGAAAATTCACTTTGACGAACTTAAGTGGTCAGCGTCTATGTACCAGTTCGATTTATCGGATTCGACTTGCATCTAAATTTTTAAAACGTGGCAGCAAACAGGTCCGAATTTTCAAAGGATGCGATGAAAAATCACTAGGTCATTCCGTGTTTGTTTTTTGATTTATTTATTGATGTCGTTATGTGCTATTTGCATACGTATGCGGTCGCGAACTCCCAATTGCGATTTTCCGCGATAAAACAAACACACTGTGTGATTGCGTGACTGTTCACATGAGATTACATTGTTTGACACAGTTGTTTCGTAGACGATAACAAAGTTAACCACTTCAAAGAAAACGCCGCGACAATCGATATCAGTGTTGAGATTGAAGCTTAATGAGACCGTTCATTGTTGAAAATGCTAGCTTTTGTATGAAAACTGTGGTTGAACGTGTATTTTCGCCGATACGAGTCGTAATTGATTTGTTCTTGAGCTCGTGAAAAAATAATTAATGCTTATATTTCATGATTATGTACGTCAAAGGAATTTATGAGCTGTGTTAAAATTTTGATATTATTCTTAGCTAAGCCTTCACAATGTATTGCGCAGTTCTGACACAATTTAAAATGCTTGTATTTTTCATAGTAAAATGGCAACTTTGTCTGTGTCGTTTAAAGCAGCTTGTGAATATTTAAGCAAAAAATATGAAATTTAATATAAATTCTTGAATTCAACTATAAAAAATATACATTAAGATCTACAGTAGTAGAGCAATATTAACAAAAGTTAGTTATTTACTTACATTCATACGAAATGACGCACATAAAGAATTCATGCAAAATATGGAATTTTTAATTTTGGAATTGTACTAAATCACAATATTGAATATAATTGACACAATTTAAATATTCAACTACAATACTTTATATGATGCTCGTGCATGGACATATATAAACTTCATTTTTTAAAATACTCCATTTCACGAATTCTACTTTTAATCAATTCGTGTTACAAAGCTGGTAAAGCGAAACATAAAAAATAGAGGATGTGAGGCGGAAAACTACAGATAGTATTCAAAACGTAAATCATTGCGTCTGAATTAGGGCATAAAGGTGGCTTTCTACGAATGAAACAATTGAAGCAACTCAATGTGATGGAATTAAATACAATACGTTTCATTAATCCTATGGTAAATTAAACAAGTAAATATAACATTAAGTCAAGCTTTCTACATAGGTTGCATCCCAGATTGCGTCTTAAGTTGCATCATAAGTCGCAATACAGGTTGCATCGCAGGTTGTGTCGTAGACTGCATCGCAGGGTGCAACGCGAGTTAAATTGCAGGTTGCGTCACATGTTGCGTCGCAGGTTGCGTCTTGAGTTTCACAACAGACAGCACATAACATTTAAAATCTCCATTTATGAAAACGAGCCGAAATCATTAAGTCGTCAGTGAGGCTCCATCGAAGCGTGGCGAATTTCGACGACGCCTTCTTGGGCGACGGTTATTGCAGAAGCTCCCCGGGCTTTATGGGGCGCTTTATCGGCAATATGCTGAGTGCTCCGGTCCGACATTAAACATTTACCGCGTTTTACACGCGGACGTACGCAAACAATATTGCGCGATTAACTTCGGATGCCGACCCTCGAAAGACGCCCCTTGGTGGGCGGGCTTCGGTCACCGCGGGGATGCAAAAAATATTTATTCGTATGCCTGCAAGTGGGGTTGACCTTAGTCCGGTTGACCTAAGCAAACCGTTTTACGAGTCGAGGATAAATACTCGAGTGCGAAATGAGCAACGTTTCGATATTTATTCAGGGGTAGACTGAGTTTTTTCATTTATTTTTTTTTAGATTATTCATTTGTTACATGTTTTATTGATTTTTTTAAATTTTTTGGAATTATCATTCGCTTTAAAGTGAAAAGGTAGGACTGCGAGAATAGAAATTACGAAGTGTAATATCAGCGCATAAATTGTGGCGCCTAAATTGATCAAATTTGATCGATACCGTCGAGACAAGTAATCCATTCGGAAATCTTTTCGAAAAGCATCAAATTCACATTTTTTAATCAAATAAATCTGATATATTCGAATGAAACTATCAAATTTGAAAATCATCAAATCAATAGGAAAATAATGAAATGTGACTCTCACCAGAAAACAGTAGTACTCGAACGCAGCATCACAAGGACACTTAAGCCTGACGCAGTATGCACAAATGCTTTACAGTGTTATACTGAATAGTGTAAATTGTAGTGTATCAGAGAGGCCGCCAATCGAACTAATTATCAAAAATCTAATGATATTTGCAACTTTAATCTCGATTTTTAATTTTTATTCACGTAGAATAATTGCAACTCTTCTGAGTTTTAACAATACATAAATGATATATTTGACAACTGAAAAGGACAAAAGGTACTCGTAATATTTTTTTCCGAAATTTAATTATATATAAAAATCACTTCTATGTACGCACATATATTTAGTGGCAAAAGGATATAAATGAACTTGAAACGTGTATTGAGATATATCATCTAATTACTCGACCTCCTCCTAATACATGCAGGTACACGCTCAACTTTAGGCTCACTTTTCTTGAAATCACTTGTACTCCTTAGCCTCTTGAGACGTCATTAAAAATATATAAAAAAATAATCAAACTATCACTAAAAATTCAACTTTCAAATAATTTCAATGCATATGCTTAGAACCATCAAAGCTAATCCTCAAACCTAATGAATCATTCATTAATTAATCAAAAAATAAAAATACAGAAAATATACCCTATAAAACCCGGTATACAGATAGGTAATCATTACACACAGACAGCCGGTCATTATTTATGGGTCCCGGTGCACATCGGGAATGATTTGCGCGCGAATCTCGATTGGAGCATCGCACTTGACAGATATCGGTCGTATCCGAACGCGTCGGTTACATCGAAAACGTTGTAAACGATGCGATTTAATCTCCGGCCACGTTATACACGATAGACACTACTATTTTGTTACTATGCTATAGTATTAGCAGAAATATGGAAAGCGATCCGGTCTAAATTCCGATTATGGCCGCGTTAGCGATATTACAAAACACGCTACGGTAAATCTTTCGGTATTTTCCGGAATGGATATTTGAAAATTTCGTTATGTATCTTTTTGGTTTTAGTTCGTTTTTGAGGTGGAGTTTTAATTTTTAATTAGCTGCACTGATATTAATTATATTTTATGTGTAATATCATATTGGTATGATAAGTATGGTCGAATAAATTTGTATGTAAATATTTCAGATATCGATGGAAATTATGACAGAAATAATTTCCATATGTTTGTTTTAAAATTGATATTCAGCAAATAAATGATATCGCATAGCTACAAAATGAATATTTTTGATACCGAATAAAAGTATGGTTTCATTGTTTATATCCTTTGTAAGTTAAATGTTTGTTTTCGTTTAATAGAAAATTTTTTTTTGATGAATGAAAAATATGAAAAAAACGAGGATTGTATTATTAAATTAATAGTAAACAAAACGCGTGTGGTTTTTACGTACCTAAATGCTTATATAGAATCGTACAGTATTTTCCATACAAATATCGAATGGAAAAATATTTCTTTTTCTAAGAATCTTTAATTTTAATAGTTTAGTATATTATTATTCAAATATAAAAAAATATAACGTAATTAATGAAAAAAAACGTGTTTTTCTGTCAAATGAGAACTCGTGTACTCGAATTCCAAAAATAGACTACTTAATTACTATGAAAAAATTCAATTTCCATTAACAAAATTTGCATTCAAATTGAAATATAACGCGTAAAACCCCATTTTACATATCGAATCATAATAATAAGCGAAAACAACCGCGAAGCATCGATCATTTAATTGCAACGAACACATGCGAACATACGAAACAGCGAACTCGATTTAATGCTCTCTGATAAAACAACAATTTTATTATGAAACGAAATTTAATTTCAAGCACCAGCAGAAAAGCCTTTTCATAAATTCATAGCGCGCGTGGCCATTACATAAAATTTTATTATTATAAATATGCACATTTTTGCGTGTGTGCGAAATTTCGGTACTCGCTTACGTACGTCTGTTGAATATATTTTTTTTCAACGCGTTTCATTTTATTAAACGTACTCGTATTAAAAACAGCGAAACACAATGGCTGATGTTCTTGAGGTACGTGCACAACATTCTCGAACGAACGCATTCATAATATAAAAAAATATTTCATTTAATATATGCGTCAATTCTGTACAAATTTCATCAAACGAATGCTTCCAATTATATGTCGTTTAATAAAAAAGGATGGATTTAATTAATGTGTACGTACCTTTAACAAACAATAAAGAAAATCATATAACGAATTTACATGTCGCTCGCGAAATTATCAAAAAATATTCCGTTTTTATTAACTTTTATTGCAAATTTAATCGGCTACCGAATTCGTTCAACAATGAAAGCGATTGCGGATTCACGCCATAATCCGTTTAAAAATCGAGAGAGATTTTACTTTCGGCGGCGCTATATTTTATATGGAAAAATGGAAGAATGTAACGTTTTGTCACATCGCAATCGTAAAATCGTTTATACGTATTATATACGTGGAAATGTACGAGAGTCGGATAATTCTCGTCGGCGTTAAAACACTCGAACGAGGAAACGATAGGACAAAAGAAAATAGAAGGGACCGTAAGGACCGCTTTGTCGTATATATTCCTCGACTTTCTAGCAAAGTCAGAGATAGCGAACCGTCTGGGTGTGGAGGGAAAACGCATTTCGGGTTGAGAATCCCTAGGGAGAAACCTTTTCGTGTTAATTATTCACGTTAGCGGCCCTAAAGGTCAATTTTCGCATTACAAACCGATCAATTGACTCGAAACGTCATTGAGTCTGTAGGGATGTTGTGTAATGTTTGAATTTTCGGAATATGCTTGTATGATATTATTTTCATGTGTGTTGTGATGCCGAGCAATAAAAATGTATTTTTTGATATATTAACATATGATTATAATGTGTTATATTAACACAAATTATAATAGGAACGTAGAGATGTTTGTGTATCCAACTTCTGAAATATGATCTATTATTGATTCTTTTATAAAGCGTATATTTATATTTTTTGTTAATGTATTGATACTATTAACAAAGAGTCATTTGTCAATATGCCAAAATTCTCATATGACATCATTTATGATATCATAAAATCACTAACGAAACCCTATCCTGAATAATATACCAATACTATTTATACGAATATATTCGCGAAATAACATTTTTTTATTCAAAAATATTATACTCTTCATTTTGTGCACACTTTTTTTCATTGATATTATACTCTATACATAACAGAAAATACATAAAGGTTGCGTTTACTATACTTGTACCTTATACATGCTAAAGCGTATGCACTTAAATGTTAGTTTAGGAGCATTTTTTCTATTATATCTTCAATTATTTGTTTATTAACTTGATTTAAATCTAAATTTCCTTCTTAGTGTAAACACGAAAAAATAAATCAATGCAAATTTACCTCGATTCGGTGACGTTGGTGATCTTTTTGCCGTTGGGCCCGCAATCAAAAGTTGTCCCGTTCCGGTCGTCGACGGTTATGTTAATTCGACCCTCTGACCCTCGGAACGAAGTCGAAGACGGCACAACTGCAAAAAGAAAGCGAACAAATATTTGTTATCTCGTTATGGGGAAAAATTTGCAAGGTTCGTCGAAAAAATACGGCTGCGAACAACGATCGCCTTAAACGCGACTTACGGCGAGATAAAAGTCGACGTCTTCACAACGATTTCATTATGTGTGATAAAATATGTGTGTATGTATGTATGTAGAAGGAATCTGCAGGTGTATGGTGTAATTTTCCCTTTTATGGGTTTTATAATAACGCCATTCGTTTCGATTTTCCAACGTCGCGTACCTGCTTCGGTAAGTTTTTCGCGAAAACATGTTTACCTCGACTTCGGCGCGTTTATTGAATTATAAGTGATGCAGAATATTCGTAGGAAAAGCGGAAAAGTCGGGCCTATTTTGATATTTCTCAATCTGAGAGTCGCAATCGTGTTGGAGTCTTACAACTTAAGGCAGAAGCAGCAAAATCATTTCGTATTGATTCATCTTTTAATAAGATGAAAGACATTATTCTTATTTTTTCTACTCACTTAAAGTATCAAAAGGTTTGATATTTAGTAAAAATAATATTAACTATTGAATGATAAAGTTGATAATATGTATTTATAAGTAATTGTGATATATGAGCTATAGTTTGAAAAGCTCTGATCAAGCTCACTAAATCAAAATCTTTCGATTATACCGCATAATATAATGAAAATAGATTATCTGTACCTATTTGGTTCATACGATATGAAAAAATATATTTTGAAAAATGAAAGAAGAAATAAAGAAGTTTATCTGTAGGTGCGTTTAGCATAAATTGGAATTTCTATGGCTAGAGATAAGCCTTTTCTGCGGCCTGGATTGAATTTCAGGATACCCATAAAGAGAGCGGATACGATCCTGTTTCAAGGAATCATATTAAATATGCGATCGGCTGAAAAAATCCCGCTAAAGATGCCGGATTTAACGTGAATCCAGCGAAGCTTTCCATCGAATCATGAATATTCACAAAAATCGAACCAGGAAAAACGCGCTATCGACAACTGAGCAAAAATTTCAATATGTAAAAATTTCCGATTTTAATACCGAACACATAATAGCAACAAAGTGAAAATTCCGAACAGACCACCTGCGTGTTTTAAGAGCTAGAGAAAGCCGCGGAAAATCCGAAAAGTTTTCCCGCCGAAAATTTTCGGTAGCTCTGATGAGGGTTTGTATTACATATCGAACACTAAATAAGCATATAAGGTATATGCATATCATCTTTTAATATGTCTTACAATTAATTTGATTATAATATTTAAATAACATTTCTCGAATCATGGATACAATGCATTCATACACTGTAAAAATGTATACTTTAGTTATTTTTCTTAATTATTTTTATTTTAGTTTGAGTATAAATTAATTGACATGGCCATGTTTCAGTCTTCCATGCACAATTTTCCATTTCACATCTTTTTTAAGATTATCAAGATCCTCTTACTCGGGAACAAGACTAAGAGCCGATCTTTTCACCTTTCGTTTGAAAATAAAACGATTCTAAACAACACGTGGTCCACCAACTACTAAATGTGAAAATCTAAGAAAAAAAGACGCATGTATATATTGTTGTATGTACTGCAGTATTTCTGTCTCTATCTGCATTTATTTTGACAGCTCATAGTTGTAGTTTAAAATCTTTTATATTCAAACCAGATGTGAAAAGACCGGCCCTAAAAATGCTAAAGAATTTTTAACACTATTTTGATGAGAATTCATAAAATATATCATATCGAACATCAAAAAAGCGTATATTTATCATAATTTAATACGACTTAATTTCTTTCAAAGAAAATCAAACGATTTCAAAACTTCACTCAAACCATTTCCCTAGTCGTTAAGAAAGCACACAATGCACTCGTACACTGACACACTTATCCTGCATACATACATAAATGAAAAAAAATGCACTGCAAGCCGGAAAGTATATACGCTCCTTCGTTCGAGTCTCACATTAAAATCTCATTTGATAATGGCGCAACTCGTTCGCTCGCGACGGATTTTCCACGTCTATATTTCCGCGGATATGCGTATACATTTTTCATTTTTCCCGACTTTTCCGGCTCTTCCCGGGGGCTTCACACCCGAGTGAGCTTTTTCTGCAGCGCGCGGTAAACAAAAAGCCTCATCGGCTCCCATACACCCCTACAAGTGGAGATGGATACACTGTGCATGGACTACCTGCTGCTCAATGTAGCTTGGATTTTTGATGTCGGGTACATAAATGTTTGATTTATACCCGGCATCGAGATAACGAAATGTTTTCCAGATTAAAAAGCCTCCCGATTCGTATATTTTACGTCAAAATCGATAAATCTTTTCGATGAATTTGCATTTGTATTTAAATGAATTAATTTGGATAATTTTAATCAAACTAGCAGTTCACGCATCTATCTATTTTATAAATACGCTAACGATGCTCGAAATTTTCAGCCGTGCTTCGAACTCGGATCGTGGCTCACGCGAGTTGACCGCTCGGCTACCGTCCTAATTACGAAACTGCACCGTTTAATGTATATAAGGCGTAAAATCCAAATGTGGGATATTTTTTTTGTTATTTTATTTCACACATAGATGGCAATAAAAACTATTATCGAATAAAACACATCCGTGGAAATACGAAGTTTGATTAATTTCGAACAATTTTGATACACATCCGTGGCACTACTAGTATGTAATAATATTGTTCGGAATAAATCATAAATTTTGCACTGTCATCTATGCGTAAAACAAAAATTATAATTAAAAAAACCGGTAATAATGGGCGGCGATTGAATTTTTGACTAGAGCCCGTATAATCTACGATATAAATACGTATATTTAGATGATAAAAATGTAGGTCTCTACATGCGTAAAAAGTTATTGTATGCCCAAGTAGGAGCGTAGCTTGGAGTTTTAAGCGCCGGCACAATATAGTGCACGCTCGATAATACGAACTCGACACGCTTGAAATTTTCGAGCGTTATTTATAATATAGATATTTTTCAATTCAATGATGTATATTAATAGCTGGGAATGAATATATCGAATAAATATTTTTACAAATCGAACGAGACTATATATTTAATTGAGTTCGAAGCGGAATCCTTCGGATGTAGGCTTCAAATTCAATTTAAAGCCGGAAATCGAAAGTCCTTTTTCACGGCGCTTTTGCGAAACGGATGGCCTCTTTTTAAAATGCCGATTTTAAAATTCCTTTCAAGATGAGTTTGCATCGAACGAACGCTTAAGCAATATCCGATAAAGCGAAAAATCGTATACGTAAAATATAGAGCGAAAAACGTGGCAGGTTAGTTACATTTGGACATATTTCAGGATCGCATTAAATATTGCTAATTTCATACGAATTTCAACCACATACTTGTGACCCATTTTAATATTTAAAGTGGTTCAATTTTGCGGTTTGCGAAATACTATACAGGCGTAATTCGCTCATAACTTTCGGTACATTAAATCCGATTTGTTAAAATCATAAATTGTTTTCATAATTCAGAATATACTCGGAGATTGTCTCCTCCTCTAAATTGCGTCGAAGGAAGGAAATTCGCGCTGTAAAAATTCCGCGAAAAAATTGGATTGGCTAACGGTTTCCGGCTTTTAATAAATTACAAGAAAAGTTGAATAAAATTGACTTAAGCTCTACTAAAATGTATAGCATGAATACATTCGAGCCGAAACGTGTATACGTGTATTTAAATTTCAGAGGAGAAAAACGATTTAACGAGACAATTTTATCAAAAACGAGGCTTCGTTTAAATTAAAATACGACTTGGTTGTCGCATGAGCGATTCCTTTCTTTTTGTGTGCATACATTTTAATTCGCAAAAGCTTCACGGTCCAGCGAGCGAAATTATTCGATGCACATACAATGCGCCGAAAAAGTCCAATCTCCAATTGATCGAAAAAACGACGATGTACACGAGGAAAAAATGTACGGAATGATGCATAAAATGATCGCTTATTCGAGACGAATGTTTTGTCGACCGTGGATTTCGGAAATCGTTGAAATTCTAAATTTTCTACCGAGTACGAAAATTATATTTTATTTTACACTAATGGAATTGATTGTGGACTTTAATAGGTTTTCATTAAACAGTTTTTTTCATATTAAAAAAAAAAGATAAAATAAGGTTCCTAATATTACACTTAACCAACATTCGAAATGATTTTCTTTAAAAAAATCACATTTATTAACCCACGTAAATTTTTTCAATTTTTCGAAAATTATTATTATTCGAAAACTTTTTCTTCAAAGTTCATACTTATTCACCGTGTGTGTTTTATAGTAAAACTTTGCTAATTAATCTGGAATTTTCATGAAAATATTCAGGTCAACAAATGAACGTTTATTCCACGAATTTAAAATTATGTTTCAAATATCCGCATTCAACCATATCTGATTGAATTCCATGGAATTTTTCTTTGATTACTCGCAATAGCTACATCGATTCATATTGATAAAACCATGTATCAATTTTAAATAAATTGTACAATCACTTATATTATAAATTACATGAATAAAAATGTACGTATGCATGCAGGTATGTTATTTATAAACTCTTTAATGATATATGAATTCGAAATGAAATTTTCAAAATCGTTCATATATTCTTCAACCATTATTTACAAAAAAATGAAATCGGGTCTTTTTGGTCTATTTGGCCATCTTAGTTATATGATATAGCAAACGGGAATCTATAGATCGATATGGAATTCTACATTTGAGCCGGCGTCGAAAGTAGCGGGACGTCGAGAGGCGTCTATATGAAAATGCACGGGCGTCGATTTCCCGGGATTTTTCTCGGGATCCGAGTGCGCCCGGCGGCCACGTCGTTAGCGCCCGATTGTTCCTGAAAACTTGGACGGTTGATAAACTTTGGCATTTTATGCGAAACCTACAAACTCCGCCATCCCGGACGCGAACTTTCGAACAATGGCCGTAATTAAGTTCGCAGATGAAATATCCAGGGACAAAAAAAAAATGATAAATGACCCCCGGGTAGATGCTAGATGCCGTCGCTTTCGTATATTATTAGGTGAGAATCGCCATACAAAAATTAATTCATTGTTTTCTGGGTGTAAGCGTTGAAACGCGTCGTTAGAGGCAATCTATCATGGATGGATTGTGTTTTGAAGGTTTTTTTTTTGTCAAATGTGTCATTGTTCGAGCACGTGTCGCTGTTTTAATAGATATTTTTTTCGATTAATCAGACTTAAATTATGTAATTTCATCGTTGGAAAGAGTTTACACGTAGCGAAAAGACTCATTAAGGTCCCCGTGGAGATAATATAACTAACCAAATCGTATTATCTAAGCGCCTGAGTTGGAACTTTAAATGAATGGCATCGTTACATACGCCAAACACGGAAGCTTTTGAATAGCGAAAACTTTTTAATCGCACAAACGAAAAACCTAATCGGATCTCAGGACATCCAATCGAAAAGTTTTCAAACGAGAAATATTACACCTATGGTTGAAACAATGATAAATCTAACTATCGGTGCAACGAATCACAACCTTTTTTTCGTGAATCGAATTATTTTACTGAATTATCAACTGATTATGCATATATTTTTCAATTGAATTTATATCCAATTCGAATCTAGGGTTCCGCTTTTTTAATCATGGTTTCTTTCAATTGAGAGTAGTTAACTCCTATACCAACTTTTTTATCTTACAAACAGAGGTGTCACCTTATTAATAACCTATTTATTATGAAACAATACTCAAATATTATTGACACAGCTATAAGTCACAAGCGAATAATCGATATCACATGATACTTAGGAATCAATTTTTGAGGAACCTCAATACTTTTCCAAATCAAACAAATCAATCAAATGGTCAAATTTAAATCAAGAAAATGCACTTTTACCATGTACCAGAATCAGATTTGAATCTTTAGAATATAGCACATGTACACATATACCATTGCGTCACCTAGTTACCTAGTTAATTTTTATTGTACAAATAGGAAACCTAGTTACGAACCACTGCCTTGTGGCATTCAATGTTAACTGCAGCATCGTAGAGATGATTACATTTTAATATGCATGCCGTAGATTGCAATGTGTGTGTGTATGCATACGAATGTAACAGAGTTGCATTTAGAGGAGGCTTTGCGATTGTTTGCGTCCGTCGGTGCATCACGAGCCGTAAATATTAGCCACCGTGTTAATTACACGTTTTCAATTATGCATTACCCGCTTTGGGTACTTGCCACATACGCGGAACAATGTACACTTTAACAATTATTTGAATTTCGGATCGATCGTTGTTTTAATGTGGAATCGTGCGTGAACTGATGCCGCTCGTACAGTGCGTTCGAAACGTTTCGTATGATGATGCTGTGCGATTTATGTCAAAACTAAAGAACAGTTTAATGCTTTGAAGAATTGTATACGATGAAAATTTTATTCGAGATATAAGTGTAGTTTTCAAATCGGATTATTACAGTTGTTGTCTAATTATTGTGATGCAACTATCGTCGTCCGTTTTGTCGCCGCACTCGGAATTCACTAGTAGCAATGCAGTATAATGCGATGAACGCAAATTGAGTTTTCATTCAACGACGACTGCTAAAACTGTTTGCTGCATCGAGTTCCGCATCCGCTTCGTCACTTTTTTTTTCATCTCCGGACAAAAAGACTTTTTAGAGGGAAAAAATCGTCGATTTTCCCGCCGATAATTCGTTTTTAAAGCAACTCGAACGAGCGAGAGAGCGCTGCGTTCCAGCGCCATAAAAATGTCGAATTGCGAAAACGCTCTGTGTTCGTGAGTGTGCGTTCGACTGTGATTTAATGAATATCGATAGACAATTTATTAACATCATTATTTATCATCATAGCATTCGTCCTGCGCGAAAACGTGACAAGTGAACTGAATGAGGAGAGGCGATGGAAAAAAGGCGGAACAAGCATCTTTCCTCAGTTGAATAAATTACTTTGAACGAGAACAAAGTAGATAGCATCAATATTATTAGAGAAATATTCCCCGAAGATCCACTTTGGCGAAGACGCGGCGTATTGTGCGATTCGTTTTTTTACACCGACACGCGAAATTTGATTTGAATATTCAAATATAAATCGAAACGGGAAACTCTAAAATTTATATATTCGCGAGTTTGGCTCGGTTTCGATGTCGTCGCAATTTGTCATTTAATATTCTTCGGAAAACAACCGCGCAAAGATGACGGCGACAAATCAGAAGGCTGCTGCGAAGGATTAAATACGTATTTCCCGCGAAAAATTATTATATAACGGATAGACGAAAACGTGTTTCGTAACGGCTAGATTCCGTTAGGTTTATGACCGAAAATTCGAATATTTCATCGGCGCAAAAAAGCGACAATGGCTCGAAAAAAGCGTACGTGAAATATTTCTCGCCGAACTATTCCATGTGTTCCCATCTAGAACTTTCGTAATATGAAACAAATATAATATTTCACGATTGAATATAAAGAAAAACATATTGAACCGATCGATATTCCAATGAAACAAATAACACGACCGAAGAAACAACACCTCCGCAGTCAGACAGGCATATGAGTGAAGCAAAGCGTGTAATATGCATGCAATATGTACGACATCCCTTAGCCGTACTCCACAAAGTCCCCATATGGCACCAGTGTACATATTTCGATAAATCTTGGCGCGAAGGCTGTACCAACAGATGATGGAGACCGGAAAATCTCTCTCGATGGCGTTTCCTGTCTCCATCCAAGAGTCGACTGCTTCCTGTGCGACACTGGTTTCCCAAACCTTCGAGGACACCTGAATTGCACTCTGTTCAGCGAAAACTGTTTAATTCAATCGTCTATGTTTAGTTCGCTAATGCTAATACAAACTGTCGAGTCTGGTATGAATAGATTGCATATGACGACTGAAAAGACTAAGGGGTACAAGTGGTGATTTCGAGAAAAGCGCTCTCAAAGTTGATCATGTATTTGGAAGAGTTGAGTGATTTGATGATGTATCTCAGTACTTGGGTGAACCGTTTTGTATAGCGTTAATTTTCTTCCAATCAAATGAACGAAAAATAAAAAAAATTCAGAAGAAACAACTTGTGACTCTCTCAAGGACAAGATTCGAACCCTGCATTACGAGTATGCTGAATCGACACGGCACGAACAAACGCTTTATACTGCTGCACTATCGAATTTCAAAATTAAATATGATTATTCCCATAAATATTATTATTAGCAAGAATTATTTGTTCTAACAATGTGTATCAATGAGCTTTCTCGTATTATATAGTTAGATGATATGGTATTAATTTTGATGTTTTGCTAAATAATGGGTTAGAGTATGGAGAATCTGCTTTTCCCATTTCTGTCAGTTTCAACCCCCTTCTTGCTGGTTTCAACCCCGTCTTGTGTCGACCCTTCGTCGGCGTTTTATTTGCATAATTTCCTACGCCGGAACACGCCGGTGTCGCGAATATGTGAAAATGTATTCGGAGAGGAAAAATGCACTCTGTTTGTATAAGGAAATATCCAGATTTCGAATTTATTTTTGAAAAACAAACAAAAACTACTCTGAGAATTTTCATATTATTGATCCTTCTACTACGAATTTCAAATAATTAATTATTGAAACCTTCTATCGTAATTCATATTAAAATTATCACGAAAGACTCCCCCATATTACAAAACTTTATTTATATCTAAAGTAAAAATAAATATGAAATGAATTCTACGAAACATGGCGATACCCAACCAGATTAATTTATGGTAGGTAACTTTCCTTCGTTCAGACCTTTTCAAAATATCTCGATTTTTCCGCTCTGTAACAGGAAACGCAAAGAACGAGGAGGGGCACATTTTCCTTCTGAACGCAATTTTATATTCAAAAGCCTTTGAAATGGCTGTTTTGACAGGACCGTGTGCGATAGCGGAAAAATATGCGGCACAAAGTTTTTAAATAGAACATTCAAAGAAACGGCAAATTGAGCCAAATTCGAGATTATGCACGCAGATATGCGAGTAAATAAACACATGGAAGGTTCCCATGCCAAAAGAGTTGAAAAAATTTTTTTTTCACCTTCACAAATCAACGTCTTTTGCGTATAAAGAAAATTTAGATGTTTACATTTTTTTTCCTTCGGAATCGATAAAAAAATCACTCGAGATAAGCTTTTTTAACAATGTTCTCAAACGGTACGTTTTATATTATAAATACGCAATTATCGAATCATGTTTTCATCTGGAAGAATGTTCGAGACGTTATACCGAATATTTATTTTATCGCATCATAGATATTTATTGGAAAATCGATGTAATACGTGGAATAAAATCGAAGCTGTTTTCATTTTCGTCAAGTGAGCAATCTGCCAATTAGTAGAAACATTTTTTATACAATATAAATATGTATATAATTTAATATACTTCAATAAACAACGTTGAAATTTTCAATTGATAAATGAACAAAATAGATACTAATATCAGAGTGGTTTTACTCGGAATTTCATAAGAGCATTCCATATTGATTCCATATTCAGTTCGGATACTTAAATTAATTTCAATCACCTTACAAATACGCCAGATTGTAAATAAATCATTAAGATTATATTTCAAATTAAAAAAAATAATCTTAAAATGGTATGTACAGTGAAACCCAGTGAGCAATCAGTAAAAATACAATTTATGATATTTTTATTAAATTATAAAAAAGAATAATAAATCAATCTAGTCGAAATAAAAAGCAATGAGAAAGACTATGATTTAAAGAAGAAACCGTTAAAGTTATAAAGTGGAACTAATCTGGGAACTCAGTATGACAGTTAAATCTTCATATACAGTGCTATGTATAATATTTATTGTTTCACGTAGGTTTAAATAAGCAATCATATGAGTATGAAACAAATTTACATCATATTTGAAATGAAAAAAAAACGCCGTTCGTACAACTTGCTATTCGTACTATCTCCTGAAATACTAAAGACAGAATCCTACTGTAACTTTAATTATCTATAAAAAAAATCATCCAGACATGAAGTAATGAGAATTCTACACGTGAAGCCTGATATTTCAGAAGCTTTGGATCACATGAAAGAGCAGACTGGCGAATCAGGCAAATACGTAATACGGTGCATATGGAGAAGTGCAACGTAGAAGTCCCGTGGTGAGGACCTATAGAGAGGTCCTGGTTTAGTACACATACGGTGATTAGTGCACCAGATAATATTGTGCATATAAAGCAGACGAGGACCCTCTTACATATAATCCAACCGTGGCTGGCTGCACCTCATTATACGCAGTTTCGCCTTTCAGGACTTTCAGGACTTTCGAAACGAGGTATGTGGTATGGATTTGCGGATTATTGTGGTGGAATTTTATATTACTGCGATTTTTTAGTGATGAAAATGCGGATTTAAATAGGTTTTGAATATGGGAATGTGCATGGATTCAATACTGTTTGTTATATTTGATAGTGTTGTGTGTGTTTGCATTTGTATTATATTATATAAATTCGATATGGATGGAATTGCAAATTTCGCGCGAATTTGTGTAATGTGAATACGTTTTGATTTTGAAATGTCGGTAACGTTATTCAAATTGAAACGAGTTCTATTTAATTTAAATCAAAATTATAAATAATTCAATGAAAAAAAAGTAAAGTTTTGATTGGAAATCAAAGGAAAAATGTAATTCTCGGTATCGTTTTACATAAATTTAGAACTTTGATTTTTTTCGTTTTTCTGACAGGTTTTCGATTAAACCATACTGATTTTAATTTTGTTAAATATTATATAATAGTATTAATATATTTTTTTCTGAAAACTTGTCATACACTCTTTATTTATAGATATATGAAAATTCAAATACTATATTTCATTATTTTTACAAGAGAAACATTCGTATACAAACAGGGATCATAAGTCAATTTTAAGCGTCAACATTATTACATTCCAAGAATAGTTAGAAATCCACGAAAAGCTTCAAATCTACATTTGATTCAATGAATTCTTCGAATTTATACCCAATCCCTAATATTAATTTATATCCTAAATAAGTGATTTCTGAAAACTATAGGTGTATGTATATTCAGAAACGAGGAATACGCCGACTGAACAAACAATTTATTGCGTACATAGAGAGATATTGAATACCAGATTTCAGTTCAAAGCAATATAATACAAATACATAAACGTATGAAAACCACTCCTAAACAAATCGGAAACCGATCATCGATATGAATATATTCAATACTAGCTTCTATGACCCGTTGTTGCTCGAGACTTATGAAGCTTTAACCCGATTGTGAACTATTGTATAGTATTGCACAGTATAGTATGTAATTTGTTCATAATATTTGCTAAAATCAAGCCCTTACTCTTTGCAAAACGTCAAAATTAAAATAATAATGCAGAAACCTTTCCAAATATACTTCAGCTTCGGTACGATTCGTTTCCGTGGAAATGTGAACGCTGCTTATAATTATTCCTGGAAAGTTTCACAGTGAAAGGATCAACTGTTTAGGAGTTTATGAATAGAAAAAATATATTTTTTAATTGTATAGATGAAAAAATATTTAATTTAATCAAAATCTACGTACGAACCTATACAAAAGCCTACGCTGAAAATGCAGGAACAATGCGCTTTCGCGAATCGTATCTAGTGCCGGTGGTAAAATTGTTTATGAACGTGTTGCACAAAAGGAGTTGCCAGCACAGGGTGGCAATTTTGACAGGAGCAAGTCTGGGAAAAGGAGGCTTTATTTATCGCGGGAGCGAATTTATGAACGGGCACGTAACGAACGCCTCTCCATCTGCGGTCAATTAAGACAATATTGAAACAGTTACCGAGTCTGAGGATTCTCCGTCTGCTTGAGGGTTCGGAGCAAACACAAAAATTATATTCCAGATGCTATATGTATGTATAAAACGTCGGTATACATTTTTATGTGAGAGTTATGAGGGAAAGGGTCTACAATCGAAAATCGATGCTAGCTCAGCGAGGATGTTCTGAAAATAATGTGAGATGTGGAATACAAATATAAGTACTTGAATTGATAATTATCTTTTTACATATATGTCTTTATAAATAAAATATAATGTATGTCTGCATTTATGTTATTTAAACTCGGCAAAGGTTTATCGTTTTGTAGTGAAACTTTCTAGAGTTACCGTATGAACGCTTGGAAAGGTTTCTGCATCATTAAACGAAATCCAAACAGAAAATATATTATCATAGATAGAACAATTCACAATCAGTTTATAGTCTAAAGAAATTCAAGCAATGCTGAGTCGCAGAAGCTATTTTAAATAAATATATTTTTTTATATATCAATTTATTAAAAAAACGATTATTCAATATTGTATGATTGAACGTCTTGAGCATTCCAGGAGCATATCATCGCATATTTAACATGCAAGACGTTTGATGAGTAAATCGAGCACGTACGAGAAATCACCTGCTTGTGATAGGTCAATAATTGCGCCGTCAGCATGTGTACCTTACGTACTAATCCAGAATCAATATACACTCGATTCTCGACTTAAGCCGTAATATAATATACACACATACGTCCCCGATAAAAACGTATGATTAGATTTAACGCTTCGACGTGAAAAATCAAATATACTTATTCGAAGTACAAGTGAAGATTCATTTTTCCTTAGACTAGTGCTTCTATTCTCGGTTGATTTTCCTTTGTTTTCTATTGGCACGAACAAGCCGCGTCGACATTTTCCGACAGAGGAAAATTCGCAAAACGAATTCAACGACAGACAGAACAGACCCCCTTAACGCCTGCATCGTAAAGTGGGCATTTTTACGATCGCATCCTGTATATTATTTTCCTCTCGGTAGAAATATCGAACACAGTCGATTCGCTGGGTGAAGACGTCGACAAAGTTTGACGACTCGTTGCAAAGTTGGAATCTGCTCGGCGAGGTGTCTTAGCGTCAGTCTGACGTCGAAGTTGCAGCTTCTATGCAACTTGTCGACGAAAAAAATGTATGGCAAACTAAGCTTTAATTAATTACCCCCCTTACGACAGTGACAGATACTCCTTCTTATTCTGTCAACGGAAAGTTTCAACGCGGAGATTACAAACTGTGATAAAATTATGCGCGGAACCGAAGCTGACTAGAACGTTGTGCATAAATGTATACGTTTTGTAATATGTGAAAACTTTCGATTTTGTTATTAAAAATGATTTTATTTTTATAAATGAAAGATTAAAGAATTTCAATTAATAATTTTCTTGTATTTGATATTCATTAGCGAATTAAGCTAGTAGAGTTTTCCTATTTCTGTGCAAATATATTTTTTTAGTAAGAATTATGCTTGAAAGTGATCGATCTTTTAGAGGAATAGAAAAACTCAATTAGTTTTACTTGTGGGATATAATATAAAACAGCTATTTTTTTTAGATATAATCTTATTAAAAATGAAAATTCAAAGCAATGATGTATCAAAACCTTTCACACGTTAAATAATCATATCACATACGCAAGTATTTGCGTGTCTAAATTCCGATTCCAAAATATTCACAACTCACATCAAAAGCAAATACATTTCTACTAATAAATTCTGTCCGAATTTCACGTTCGAAAAAAACAATCCAACTCGCATCTGCGCGATACTCAACCATCAAAAAAACACATATGCATGTATTATCAAAACAAACAGTATTGTGAGGAACTCTGAAAATTTTTGATGAATTTGATGAATGTTGCATTTTGTTCGAAAAACATATTCACAAAATAGGTTTGCAGTTTCTATTATAATTTGTAGACTGATCAAATACGGATTTTAATATTTCATTAAACACCGACGTTCGGAATGAATTTCATGAAATGAAATGAAAACATTGATCGGAAGAGATTATTGTTTGAGTGTATTTAATTAATATTTTATTTATAGAAGATTGTTTTTATGCAAATGCTTAGATTCTTATACATTCCGACAACTGTCACGTGATAAATTCATTTTAGTAAAGTTTTCGTTGAATCATTTTTTTCCATGAAAACATTTTCAAATGTAGCTGCAAAATGCAAATTCATATGACGACTGAAAAGGCCAAGGAGTACAAGCGACTTTGCGATGATTTCGAAAAAAAAAACGCGCTCAAAGTTGAGCATGTATTATACCAACACGTATTAGGAGGATAAGTGATTTGATGATATATTATATCTCGGTACATGTTCCGTATTCGTTTACGTCCTTTTACCATCGAATATATGAGCGTATATGACCACGAAAAGGCCAAGGGGTACAAGAGACTTTTTTTTCCGAACTTGAGTTATGTGCAAGAATCGCTTCTATGTACCCTCATATATAATATTTGGTGACAAAAGGATAAAAACGAACTTGGAATATGTACCGAGGTATATCATCAAATCACTCGACCCCCTCCTAATACATGTAGGTACACGGTCAACTTTGAACGCGCTTTTCTCGAAATCACCGCAAAGTCACTTGTACCCCTTGGCCTTTTCAGTCGTCATATAAATCCATTAAGTAAAATTGATAAAAAAAGCAACAAATATCAAATCCATCCTAAGAAAAACATCGAAAATCCCCCCCAAAAGTGTATCATACGATATATTCACATACACACGACACTCGAAGCGCACAGTGTGCACAAGCGACATCCCGCAGGAGCCAAACGGCGGGACCTCAATCCTATTCGCAGCATGCGATATGAACGTGTGAAATATTCGTGTTTCGCGATGATTTCTAGCGATGATGTCTACATCCAGCTCTCGTCGTGATTTCCCATATGCTCTAGTGTCGAGAGCAAGCCTCGCAGTCCTCGTGGGACGCTCGTTATCAAATGCACAAAATGTATTTCTGGCATATGTGAGTGTTGTGTTATGTTATGTTTGTGATGTGTTATGTGTGCGCGAAGTTCGATTTATTTCGTACGTAATGTGTTTTCTGAAGAGATACGGTGTGTTTTTCTCGTTTGCTTTTCGATATGGGATTAGATGTGCGAGTGTGCATGATGTAGGTACTCTCTTGTGTTATAGTTTCAGTTTTAGTAACATTTGAAAATAATATTTATTTACTGTTGCAGGTGGAAGTTATAAAAAGGAACGCTGAGGAATGGTGTTCCATCACATTTTCGGCAGTTGGAATGCGTTCCTCTACCTTTTTATTTAAAAGAGTAAATGTTATTAAAAATTTAATTTTAAATATTGACACATGCTTTCCTAACATATTCTTACAAATTTTTCAATTTAAAGTAAACGGAAAGGCATTTGGCTGAAAACTTCCGAGTAGTTTCAATTTCAATATTCAAAAAGTGGCACTTGAAATCAATTGAAAGTAATAGATATTGACAAGATATATTACTAAAAACCACATCATAAAGTACTAAATCAACATTTTTTTAATCAAATATTAAAAAGAAACAAGTATAACCATCGTATATTATCAATTGAGAACAACATGTAACTCTCGCTTCTACTTTCTATGAAACATATTCAATTGCTATTTATACTAATACTCTATCGATTGAATTCATATTCATTATTAATTTATCTCATCACAATTCAATGAATACCAAATCATCAATTCAACCATTGCATTGAAATGAAATAATCTACCTTATTTCCCTCTAATGAAAAAAAAAATCCAGCATCTTTTCTTTAATTTCCGTTCTAGATATTGATACGATTTCGATATTTATATTCTGTCGCTTTCAAGTATCTTGATTCGAGCTAAATAATGGAGCTCTCCTCGTGAACTCCCTACGTTATATTTGCATCGTCTTTCAGCGTCGGTCCCGCAGGAAGAGGTGGGTTTCATTGTTGCCTTCGCATTATATTATGCACAACACAATATTTAGTCAAGAGGATCAATACGGTGGAACTTTGCAATTGTGCGATGCATAAAGTGTGAATTTTACGACCTATACGCATTATGACGACGATAAATTTAGTAACGGTTTATTAATGCGAGGCGCCGTATAATGTGGAGCTTTTCGAAATTTGCGAATAAATTTTTATTTTTCGTGCTGAATTTTATGCAGTAATTGACTTGATATTACAGATTTAATTCAATTCGAAAACGTGAAAATGATTAAATTATGTCGATATTTGTGGTTTGTAACTCTTGTGTTGAAAATCTGCGTGATATAAAATGGTTTCGATAGCTTTATGTGTGAAATTTTCAATTACGCTTCCAACATTAAATTACGATCAGTTCGGAATGTTCTGATTAGTCGTTGTGGACGTTAAAATTTATTATGAAATGGTTTATGATTTGTGCAAATTAATTGCGATATTTCACCGATTTTAATGTAATATTTAATAGATTTGTTTATGTAATGATTTATACATTAAATTGTAAAATTAAAATAAAATTTTATACAAAGGACTGCTACGCGACGCCCGTTCGACCTTCATCTTTGCACATTCAGAAGCAAAGTATAGCAATATTCGGCAGTAATTTTCCCGAATAATAGATGGCGAAGGCAAAACTCAAAGAAACCTTTTAAAAACAATTCGATATAAACTCAAAAAAAAAAAATACGTCCACAATAAATAATGAAGAGTAATCATCAAAGCTCGCGCGTCACTACCACAATCTCATGCATGATTGCTACCATTCTTGACCTAATTGTTTCAGAAAAAAAATCTAATTAATGTTAAAATTTTCAAAGACCATTCAAAAAGCAATCTAATATGAATTTTCATGAAAAAAAAAACCAACAAATAATTTAAAACGAGCATCGAACTTCTTACGACACATGAACATTCTCATACATAATGACACCCATTCTTGGCCAAATTGACTAAAAAAAAAAAACAATATTTAATGTCAAATTTTGCTAAACTTTTAAAAAAATCAATTCAAAATAAACTCAATTTGAAATTCGTAAGATATTTTATATTTACCTTACATATCTACATATTTAATGAAAAACGACTATTCAAGTCTTGTACATCGCAAGCACATTATAATATAATAGAATCTAAGAATACTTTATATTCAATAATAGTTGGCAAAACTTTTGAATATCCCCATGAAAGCAATCTAATACAAATTCTTATGAAAATATTTGCGATAGCTAATGAAAAGCTTGCATCGAAACATCTCGCGTCGCGAGTACATTCTCACGCACAATTACTCCCATCCTTGGTCTAATTAGCTCAGAAAAAAAAATGCTAATTAATGCCAAAAATTACAAAAACCCTTCAAAAAGCAATCAAACACAAATTCATATAAAAACACTCACGATAAATAAGGAAAAGCAAGCATCTATGCATCTGTTGTCGCTCGCACATTCTCACGCACAATTACTCCCATCCTTGGTCTAATTGGCTCGGAGAACACGGGCGCGCCATAATCCTCAATATTTCAAGCCTGCCCGACCTATCCCCGACGCAGTTTATATAAATATTTCAGGCCCAGAAGCACCAGCGAGCAGCATCCAGAGGACGGGCGCCCAGTTGCGAAGTTTAAATGAAGCGGAACCCGGTATGCCCCCAACTTTGCCCTGGTTAACTTTATAAAATATTCGCGCAAAAGTTCGCGAGAACCACCCCTTGCTGTGTAGGGGCGCGACAATGGAGCGACCCGAACCTTCTTGTATTCTTTCGCTTCTGATCTTCGAGGCGGGTGCTCAATCAAAGTTTTTGTATTAGTGCCGGAATGAGGAGAGAAAAAAATGTATCTCGTTTCGGATGTCGATTGTGAAATATCTCCGAGACGTTTCAAAGTATAGTCAGTCCTCTAATTATGAATTTTTGGAACATCAACGGAACATACTGCAGTACATACGTTCGCATCTGATCTGCGTATTTTTGACTGATCATCATAGTTAAGGGATTGACTAATCACTAGTTGAATATCAATAGAAAAGAAAGCTCATATAAGTTAACTAAATCATCAAAACTGTTTTTGTTATAAAATTTTTATGCATTTAAATTGAGAGTGATGAATAATGCCAGTCGACAGTCTGATTGTGTAAATCGTTTGTGCATACCATGACGAGCTTCAGTATTCTCGTGATGCTGGAATTGAATAAATTCATTTCTAGATTCTAAAAAATTGTTAATTTAACACTTTATGAAACAGTTGAAGAAAAATGAATCACAACCACCAAGTCTGTATTAATTAAAATCTATCGATTTCAACGCCACCTTTTGTGGATTGATATTACTTCTCAAAGTTTCTAGCCTAGTAATTTTGCTTCTTTGCTTTAAAGTGAACGATTAATTAATAAATTTAAAAATATTCGAGTGATAATACTTGTGATAATAAATAAATAATACTGTAAGTGTGCATCAGGTGCACAGTGTCCTACTCATACCTATAGAAAGTCATCATCTTCCTGTCCTTTCGACTTTTATTCTGATAAAAAAGCTCTAGCATAATATTCACAGACAGATTAGTGCTATTATATGTGCGAATGGGTGTGACGTATTGTTTTTTCATTAGGAAAATGTGCCGTTTATTCCCAAGGGAGTATCCTTCGTGTTCTAGTTTTGTATAATTTGTATAATTATCGGACGTGTTCGTTTAAATAAAATAAACCGTCGGGCATGATGCGCGTATAATTTGAATTTATGGCGTTAATTTTTAAAAGCGAGAAAAGTTGGACAAAGTTGAACGTCGAAACGGTTTTTGCTCGCATGAGGAATAATTGTTTTTCGGACGAGGCGCAATGTGTGCTCTAAATTAATTCATACAGTATTGTTGATTTATTTTTTAAATTTTTAATTCGAGCCGAAAAGGGGGCCATGATTAATTTTGGTGGAAAAGACTCCCTCGATTGCCATACGAAAATGAAAGTCCGTTCTACTTCATTAACAATTTTTCATTATGAAAAATACAAAGGGTCCCCGAGCGTACATTTGTAACATGATTCACTTAAGATTAAAATTCTAAGTATCCTTTACAGCGTTGAGGGTTGTTTGATATTTTCGCCGGAAAAACGGGAAAAAGAAAGGAAGATGAAATTTCTTGTCTTAATTTTTCAGAATTTATGGTTTTCTTTACGTACAACGGACCGTGAAATATGTCACGAAGGAAGCGAAATAAAATAAGTACAAGTATTTTAATACTATTAAACAAGGTGTAAAGAACATTAAGGTAAGAGAGAATAGAATTGAACTACGAAAAAAGAGCTACAGTAGTATTCGAACTAGACTTGTTAGACCGAATTTACTTAACAGACTTGTTATAAGTTAGAAGTTCGTCAATTAGTTTCCTTTCGTTTCACACTAAATTTAGTTTCGGGATAATTTACAGTCGACGCACACAAGAATCCCAAGAAATTGCATTAAACATAAGAGTTTCGCCAGATAAGAAAGGATATTCTTCAGTGTGACGCAAGACATAAATATTAGAAAGCGATTACCCATGTAAAAGTGAAAAAGTTTCCTTCGCGTTTAACGACGCCGACAAAAAAGAAAACTTTCCTCCAGATATAAAATTATATGATTAGAATAACGCTGTCGAAGTTTCGCTAGTGATAAATCGTAAACGAAGTTTTTACATAAAACGAAACACGAGTGAAATTTTTTACGCGTCGATATATTTCGCGGATGCGCATATATCATACGGCGTTTGAAAGCTCATGCATACTAAAATGAACAAACCGTTGTTAAATTGTACCATCCACTCTTATATAAAAGGTGCGAAGGCTTGTAAATAAATAAGAATCTCTCCAGCAAGGCCTGCGGCGAAACGGCCGTTAATTGACCCTCTCGAAAGCGCAATAACGCCGTTAAAGTTTTCCCCTCGCACGTATTATATATTCGAAATAAATAGACGATATCGCAGAATAACTCTACCCCTTAGAGGCAACAGCTTTTACTTAAATAAATAAGTTGGAGACGTTCGAAAAATTCTAAACGTCACCCCCCTCGATGTTTATATAATTGAGTACGCTCATTGATAAAATAAACATCGTTTTGAATTATTTCGGGCTTTTTTTTATATACTAAAACGGATCCGCATAAACGCTATTTACATAAGGGGTAGTTAATCGACCTCACAACCGCCCTGCTTTGCATAACCATTAATTTCTGTCTCGTATAAGACATAAATCTAAAATTTTTGACTCGTTTTGCGATTTTTTCGCGCATAAATAAACCCAAATTGAAAACGTAAATAAAAACGGAATCTATCGAAATATCGAAAGTTATTTTTTCGAAAAAAAAAAATGGAAGTTTTGAATTGAAATTGTTGAAAGTTTAGCGATGCGAACTAGCGTTCGGAATAAAAAGCGGATTAAGCGCGCGATTTGTTTCATTAAAAGCGCTTTTTAAATCGAAGTTGTTTAATGGAAATTTTGCTTCGATAAATTATTAAACTGCGGCTGAAAGAGTATTATATTTTATGTATTTTTTTTCACAATTTCGAGGGGGAAAATTTCCCATGAAAACTCTGTTCGCATTTCGCAGCGCATTCATAAATATGCAAACCGTCGATACGTATTCTCGGCCATGTTCGTTGAACGTTTTCTGCAACTTTCGCCACATAATAGATTCAATTCATATGCTAGATATATAAAATGTATGAAATTTGAAATGGCCGTACGTGATTTTCCGATTTTTGATTATTTGGTCTCGAACGAACGGACTTTGAATGCGAAATCCATTTTAACGCCTGTAATTCGAGAGCGAACCGTCGGCCTGAGGGCGAAGGGAAGAATGAAATGGAAGGACGGGGGGGATCATTAATTAAAAAATCAAATTATGAATGTCATCAAACTTCCGAAATGGCCATTATTTATGAAAGTGAAGTTTTAGACAGGCGAAACACGGACACCGCAACTCGACAGGATCGAGCCTTTCCTAATTGAAACCGAGAGCTCACGCGAAAATCCTTTTTTAATAACGTTCTCGCCCTATTTTATCGAATTATAAAATAAATTGATTAATTTTTCGATCAATTTGTATTTTATTCAATTTAAAATTTCATCGAATTGTTCTCTCAAAATAAAAAATACTTGGACGATCCGAAAAATCTCTGAATATTTTCACAATGACAAAAATGAAAACGTGAGGAATTCCGAAGGCATTCGACTATCCGAATTCCGTCAATTTTTCCGAGCATATCTCGCCTTTTAGGAGTACATAGTCGACTCTATATAGAGATAATCGTCGTGGGAGAATTCCGCAGATGCAGACTGTAGCCAGGGGAGAGAAGGGATTAAAATCGCCACTAGGTACTGTTGGGTTGGATTCTGTTGGACTCTGGTGTCGTGGACCAATTTCCGATTGGACCCTTCGTCGTAAACGGGGATGATGGACTCTAGTCGAAATGTGCAATCGTCATCCGCGGATTTCGTATCCGAGCGAAAACGTGACGACCCCTCGATAAATATGTAGTCGACGCTCGATTTATGCAGTTTTTATATGTGTGAAATTTTGATTAAGTTAATTTTGTATATTTTAAGTGTTAATTTGCTTTTTTGAAATGTTATTGTGATCTTTTTTCAGTATTGTGAGAAGTCGAGGAGAGGTTTAAATGGGCACCCCTTTTTGTACGCGATGTGTATTAATAACTCAACATTATGCTGAAATAATTGCATTATAAACATACACTTTACATACCCAAAATGAATTTATTAGGTATATTTAAAACATGTATGCTCATTTTGACAAATATATAATATGAATAGCCGTAGTATGTGTGTTCATTAAGTATTCTTTTACCGTTTATCTGATCTAGAGAAAAAATTGTCAATACGTTAATTACACACTTGAAAAAGTTATTACAATTCACTTTTTACATGATAAAAAAGAACATTTAACTTACAGTTTTTGCACATTTATTTGTAACAAATATAACAAGCACAGCCTACACACACTTATACTGCATAATTTATCACGCTTTGAAAGATATTTTGCATTTCTTTTATTTTTTAATGATTATAACTACAATTCAATAGTAGCTAATACCATCAACTAAGTAAAAAACAAAAATATTGTGCTTCCAGTGTTCAGAAGATAACCAACTTTATGTGTTTTTTGATTCATACATCTACATAGAATTGATTACCTGACCATTTTCGCGTTCGTATAGAGCGCAATACATCACATTTCAATCAGAAATCGATATCGAAATTTGAATTAATTATTTTTAAAATGACTCGTTATAACAAAATACGGATAAATCGAGCATGCAGCGTACAGCATCCGATGAAACCGTACTTTTTACTGCCGCATCAGCTTTGAAAAGGGGGTGTCATGGACCGCACCGCGGAACAACCTACCCCCGCGAAATAACCACCCCACACACCCGTCGACAGACCGATCCTTCGGCCGTAAAGCTCGTCGGGGCTAATGCGTTTTTATGATTATAGTCAAGTCGGGAAAGCTCCAAAATATGTATGGGCCAAACGAAGCGTGGAAGGATTCGGTGCTCGCTTTTTATTTTTCGCCCGCGGGCCTCCGAATAACCGGTTTATCGCGAACCCGGATTCGCTATTCCGGAAATTTTATATAGTTGGTAAATACCCATGTTGTATGGTTGATATGGGATGTGGTGATATGAATTGATGTCGAATTTGTTGTATCAGTAGCGGTATTTACATTTGGATGTTGCCATTTCTGTTAAGGCTAGTTCGGATGCATTCGTCCAGTCTAGAAAGTAACGAGATGAATCTATATATTTGAGTGAAATGAATATGAGATGACTGTATATTATCTCTTTTATGGAAAAATATTTGTTTCGTCAATCTCTGAATTGAAGGCATACATGTGAATAGCTCTTATGGTTGACTTAGAGCTGGATGCGAAGTTAGAACAATAACGGCAATACAAAGAATAGCGAGAGTCATATGTAAATTCCATGTGTAATTGTGACGAATTATCAAAACCATTATCTTTCACTTATTTATGTATATCACATGTGAATGATAGCAAATAAAATATTAAATCGTCAATACCGGTTTTTTCAATATTTCGACCGGTTTCGTGGCCCTAGTTTCGCCACTCGCATGGGGTTTTTCGAGATTTGGCCGCTTGAATATTTTATTTCGCGCATCGCCGACATCGATGGCTTTTAAGGTTTCGACTTTTCGCAGTTTTTACGAGCAAGAGGGTGAAATATTCGCGTTGGCTTGTAAACATTTCGCCGTCCGTGCTAAGGGAGAGCGGATTCGAAAGTAACAGTTTCTCGGGGTCTAAGTGAGTTTGAGAAAGTTACCGAAACCTTTTTATTCGCCCCCAAGTCGGAAATGCGCATTTGTTTTATATTTCAATAAAGAATCGATTTTTCGTACTTTTTTTATACTAATTTTCACTTCGTTGGATGTTTGTTATCGATTTTTATTTTCAATTTTATATTAAATAAGCAATCGTTCCGTCGAAAATATTAACGTATACCAATTTAATCTGAAATCTGTTTAAATCAAATCGCAACCCAAGCGTTACATGAACAGATAAACAAGCAGACAAATTAACGCTATTATTATACTCGTATAAGATACATATGCACATTAAATTTAAGCTAATGCAGTAATTTAGGCAGTTTTCTTAAACATATTTTGACTTGGAAAAATGTTTTTTGATAAATTGCGCGAATGTATCTTTTTTGTAACTTCTGTACATATGTTCTACTTTGATAAATTTCTTACATATTCTTTTTAAATTTTCTCAAGATAATACCATATATTATCACAAATCAAATTGCCACTTGATTTTGAGCACTTTCATTGGGTTTCTATACGAAAATTTTCTTTCGAAAGATGTAATAAAATTTTTCGAACCAAACCACATAGAACATCGAAGTTTTCACCATCGTCGAAGATTGTAGATTTTGATTCAAAACCCCTCATATACCATCGGGGGTTTTCCGTAGCCGCAAATTATCGGCTTATTCGAAAAGGGCGTATCCCCCCGTTTAGTTAGGACGATAGATAAAAAGGGAAAAGCGTGCGTGAACAAAAGTAAAACTTGACCCGTTTTCGTATGGTGATAGTAAATGTGCTACAAGCTCTTTCTAAAAAGCTATCGTGCTGCTATATGAAGTGCGTGAAGGTTTCGTGTTCTTATCGAATCAAATGTCATTTCCGATCTAATTATAATGAAACATGTATGAATTTGCATTAGTTGAATGTTTGAAAAGTGGACTGAAATTATTTTCAATTTGATGAATGTATGAAGATTTATTTTTTTCGAGATGTATATATGTGTAAATTTTGTATTATATATCAGATAATTAAATATTTGTATTGCAAGCTTGATAGTTTGTGTTTAATTGAAGTTGTCAATCTTCCTAGACTATTTCATAATTAACTTTGCTTACGTGAATGCAAGCAGACGTAATGTCAACAGATTAATATTATATATTGAATTACTAATGCATTCATATATTTATTAAGTTTGTATATTAATATCTGAATATATCAATAATAAAAAGAATAGATAATGAAAGCTTGTATGAAAAAAAAAACGGAAAATAGGATTACTCATTTTTCCCATTTCTATTACTATGTTTATCTTAGATATTTTTCCTTTGATACATTCGAAAAATAATGTTATATATTTAAGAACGAAATCTGAAATATTTTTTGGTTTTATCATATGTTATAAAATATTACTACTTGTATCACATTTTTTCAATTATATTTTGAAACATGCAACTCTGGGGCTGAACAGCGTCGTGAATTTTAAATCGTTTTTCGTTATGATCGAAAGCTTTTTCCGGTCGGTCATATTTCAAAAAGCTCTCCGCCTGCGAAGGTATGGAAAAATCGAAAGAGTACTATGGGTGTACTTCGAAGGAAAATGAGGTTCAAGCAGGCGAACAACCTAATGGAAGGGACACATTATACAGAAACTACTCAAAGCTAGACTGAAAAATCACACGTAAAAGTATACTTAAATCTTTTCTCGAGAAAAATATACAAAATATATTCAGCTACAAAATAATCCTACAATTCATATTATCGATAATTTGAAAAGTGAATGAAAATCGGTTGAATAACATCAGATTTTCATGACCAGCATGATCTTTGAAGACTTTGTGCCTATTACTATGTATATGCAACGAGATTAAATAACGCAGAAGTTTTCGTGTAAAAAGGTGTCCTTTTTGCTACACTCACCCCGGTTCGGTGTTTGTATGAATTTTTTATTAGAAAGCAATAAAAACTTGTAACGGCCAAAGTTTCCGGGGCATTTTATTGCTTTTCTTGCGATAAAACAATTTAATTGTAATCTTTTATGGGGGGGCAGGCCGAAGCGTTAGGTTGCCCTTTCGGGACGTCGTCATTTATAACGTTCGGATGTCTGTATTATGTTAACTTTCATTAAAGTATAATATAAAACTGCTGTAGCGGTAAATCACCGGAATGTTAATTTGACAACTTGATTTAGGCGCAACGCCTCACTGATCAGATTAAATACGCTACAAGAATTTCTAATGAGAGCGTTTTTCAAGCGATTTGCCTCGCGTATTTCAAACTATGATATCTCGAAATTAATCAAAACATTTTATATTGTAGTGTTTTATATTTGAAATTTTCAATAGAGAGAGAGATGTAATAATTAGTTTCGAGTTTCGAGGACGCAATTATCTCCGTTTCAACACTCCAATTATTTCAAAATTTTCACAATTCAAATATTCGTCGATTGATTGAAATGTTTCATTAATTTTGAATTCGTATTTTAATTTATTTACTAAAATAATATCTAGTGATCTGATAATGTAGTAGTATAAACTGTTAATGAATGCCGCGTCGAATAAGCATACTCGTGATGCTGAATTCAAGTTTTGGAAAGAGTCACATGTCGTTTTTATATGAAGATTCAATTGATTTTTTTATTAATTTGATTCAAAATAAGTGATAATTTGAAGCATTACGAAAAAATGGATCGATTCAACTGCATCTATTGTGTGTTATAATTTACTCTTCAGAGTTTCTAGTCTCGCGTCTCGACTTCTCCACTTAATAAAATAAATTTGTAAAAAATAAATATTTTCAATTAAAAATCGTTTTAAATATTATCGAATCGAGACAGAATCTCTCGTGCCACGATATCATCCACGGCCAATCCTCGAGGCCCTTATTAACAAACGAAGCTAAAATTCACCCTCATGATCGACGACACGAAAGACCACTCGAGAATATTCCGCTGAGCTTATTTTTTCACCGAGAAACGGCCTATTGCCACGCTCTGAGCCATCTCAGAATACCTCCAACTCCGAAGGGAGGAGGCCAAACCACCCAAGAACCATCAGATTTTTTCACGCCCTCAAACCACCCCTCAACCACTCGGTTACCGGCGGGATTAGACATAGATGGATGGCGACAACGAGCCATTGTTGGTGCAGACCGACCAGACAATGGACCACTCGTCTTCGAGTGCTGATGGGCCCGGATGCTAAACGACGGCTTCTTATATTATAAGTCGGGTTATACTCGATATGGTGGGTTATACTGCTCGATGTATTAACCATTGTGTTAGGAGGGAATCCTTTGATGCGGACGCGGATGACCTGTTGACCCATCGTCGTCGACGTCGTCGAAGCACTGGAGGGTTCGAAATCGAGTCGGGATATAAAGTATTCGATAACGATTCGAAATCTATATCAGTGGTCGGTATATGACGTATCAATTTGAGGTAATGGATGGTCGTGATGGCGGTTCGCAGTCGGATAATATATTGTGCGATTCGCACTCGAATGATCTCGCTTATAAGAGATGGGGAATTTTATAATGATATATTGTTCCTTAAAGAGCCGATTGGCATGTAATAAAATGTCGTTTGATTTTTTTTTTTATCTCTTTAGTACTTGAACGTATTTTTCGTGTACAAAATGTTTATTAATAATTTCATACAATATGTTTAACGTCTAAAAATAACGTTCGTATTACCGTTTCGCTGCATTATTAATATGAAACCTTTGAACGTTTGACATATACAAAGCAAAGCAAAGGTCCGAAAAGACGAAACTCGTGGTTTAACTTTATGCTTTCGTTTGAATAATTTCAATTAGAACAAAAATATAGCACTAATTTTATCACACATACAAAAACACGTGTATCATACATATTCTAACAGAATGAAACCTTTCAATTTCCGTATATTATAATAAAGCAAGCTTATCTGTTAGTATATGACACAGTATTCTTATTATATGTAATACTACCAATCAACCCATTGAATATATCAACGCAGTTTTTGAGAGTTACACTGGACAGAAACACACACACAGAATAGCGCTATTATATAGTTATATTTACAAATGTGTAGGATTTACTCATACTCGTCTCGATTTGACGAAAAAAAATTCAACTTTCACACATTCATTTCATCGAAATCCCACTAATCACAATCCGATTCGCACACAAAAACTTCCAACGATTCAACTCCTGCGTTGAAGTTTCCATCAAACCTTCGCCGTTTTCCATTTGTACGACCGCATAAGATAAAAATGATGACCAGCATCAGCTGTTCGACTCGGTCTGCGGACGAACGGCAATCTTTCAGCGTTCTCGGCGAAATGTCGCCGGAATACTAAATATCTCACATGACACTTAGCTTTCATAAGCTTTTCAGCGGCGGTCGTCGTTGACGAGGGTGAAAACTCGAGGACACGTGTCAACCATTCCCGTATAAATTGTTTCACGAAAAATACAGCCGATTGTGTGTGAGAATATCGCGATGTGCGTAAAACGTATGTTCTGCGTGTCGATAATATCTAAAGATAATATTATATTATACTGGCAATCAACCCGTTGAATATATTAAGGTAATTTCAACCCTATGCATAGATATACTCGTACGAACGCAGTTTTGGACCGTTACATGGACACACACAAACAGACAAACACAGAATAGCACTATTATATAGTCAGATAATAGATAATAGTGATATGAATCGTTTGTGCATACCGGGTAAGACTTCAGTGTTCTCGTAATGCTGGGCTCGAGTCCTATCCGGTCTCAACAAGAGTCACATGTCATTTTTTTCAATATTTTAACAATTTGATTCTAAAGAAACTTTTAACGATTAAAGAAACGTTTCATTAAAATGGATATCTGATTTTATCATCGATTAAATTTGATTTATTTTCACGTTAAATTTCAAACCCTTATATTAATATTCGGAATTTCTAGCCTAGTGCTTGTTTCTTTACAATAAAGTGAATGATTAATTGATAAATTTAAAAATAACAGGGCAGCAATGAGTGATAATTTCTCAATCGTTACTCAACATATGTTCACTTTTTTACTATAGAATTTGACAAATGAACGCAATGACGTTCATGATTTGAAATTTCTCATAGTAAACTCTTGTTGAGTAACTAAAGATTGAAAGTTAGGGATTTAATTTAATAAGCCAAATACAATATATAAATTTTCAATTTTAATTTAGTAAATAGATTGAAATTCTAGATGAGAAACCGACGAACTTCCAAGTTTCCAGACGAACTTTCGTCTGATGTATCGAGCTCGATCTTCGAACGTTTCCAGATATTGGCTTTTCCGTATTTTCGTTTATACGTTACTTTGTGTTTTGTATTTTGTGCTGTGACATGGCGTGTGTTTATGAGATATTCGCAGAACACCTCGAGTTTTCGCGTCATCAATCTCAATGTGTCAAGTTTTCCTTTTTGGCGAAGATAGCGAACGTCGCACGGTGATTCTTTCGCAAGTCATTCGATTATTAAAATTTATGTATGCTTCATAAAATTATTTCAATGTTCGCATTTCGATCGATAATTTTGTAATAAAGTCTTTTCGATATTTTTTTTCTGGTGAATTTTTAAAATTCGTCTCAGTGAAAAATTTTCATGTCGAAAATTGAAGATGTTATAATGATTAATTTTTAAAGAATGTTTTAATTTTATTTTATTATTTAAAGTTATGAATACTCGAAAAAAAGAATTTAAAAAGAATATCAACCATGATACAAAGAAACTGTGGGAAAAAAGCAAATAAATTATTAATAAAGAACATACGCAAATCCCTGAAGATTCATACACCTGCCAACAACTTTTCGTAAACACATAATATTTGTTTTTATAATACAGGTTTATAGCTCGACATTTTTCAAAAGTATATTTTTTTAACTTTTGATAACATTTTACTTCGAAAACTACAGTCATATTACGTAACCCCTATGTATAATAAATACACATATAAAGTTACACAGAAAATAAGTAAAATGCATAGATACCTCCTTATGTGATTTTCGCTTTTCCTACTTTGAATTTATAAAACTTCGAAATTCGAAAGTCACATCGTAAAATATACGTACGATAATATGTTTTGCATATATTTTCATTTTGTTTATTTTTTTCTTAGTATAAATATTGAAATAATGTGAAAGTTTGGTATTATAAGAAGAGAATTTTCCATAAGTATTATTTATAAAAAAAATATATACATAAATTATTTTCAAATCAAATTTTATTTTTGAATATTTAAAAAAGATTTTTTTAAATATTTTTCCACATAATTGGAAAACATTTATGGATATTAGTCGTTGCGGGAAATTAATTATTCAATTCCTTTTCTTAAATAGTCGCAGGTGGAGAAGTCTCTAATGAACGTTAGCTGTTTTCTGTTGTCAACAGTGATTTTGTTAATAAAAATAATAAAGAAATTAGTTAAAATAGACAAAATTCAAAAGAAATGCTTTTGGTAAAGTTTCCATACCTCACAAATACTAATTCCAATAATTTTGGCGTAAAATATTGTTGAATTAAATTGCCATTATTGGTGGAAAATTCCATGAAGAGGCATAGAAAATTGATTTCCCACTACGACTTAGGACCGAAAAAAATTCCAATTATGCAAAAAAAATGTTAATGAAACACTTTTTTATATGTATGTCTAATAATAAAAATTGATTAGAAAATGTTTTTATGTTTTTTTTCTAAACAGTAATTTATAAAAAAACGATCCTCGTATTGGGTATATGTTAGTATTGACGATAAATAACAACGGAAAAAAATGCATTTTTAAACGCACTCATACAATTTTCATCATACGACTGGTTAAATACGAGAAATTTCGAACACAACCTGCAGCAGCGGCGGAAAATTTCAGGTATTAAACTGCGCGGAAAGCCAGACAACTTCCGCATTCGGTGCTTTAATTAACAATGCGGCGGGACAAGGAAAATCTCCGTTTACTCACGTGTACATTTCACTCGCCACTTACCGTGTTTTGGGCCGTTTAAATTTACAAACGTTAGATTTTATCACCGACTAGCGTCTCTAGGCTGTACTTAATGTCGGATCTGATAAAGGAGTTTCGTCAAACTACACGACCCCAAACTGATTCTTTCGATCGATAAGAAATGGTAAATGTTATATTGCTCGTATTTGCCTGCCGCATAATGCTGATTCGAGTTGTATTGTGATTGTATTAGTGATGTATAAGTGCCTTTTGTTGAAGTTAGAAAACTTTATACAAGTGTGCAAATTTTAGATATGTAATTTTGACGATTTGAGTAAACATAATATGGGAATTAATCGTGTTGATTTTATAACGTAAGTAGAATATCTTAAATAGCAATAAGATTTTAGATACGTAGGTATACGAAAGTTTCATTTATTTTGTAGATCGGTGAGTGAAGTTGATTTCATGTATGTGACATTTATTATAACAATTGTATAAGTCATCAAATTTAAAAACATGAATTAGTTGTGATTTACATTGATGCAAGTGTTATAATATATTTAAAATCTTAAATTGTATGGAACTGAAATGATTATTTCAATGTGATATTCAATACAACTTGCAAAATCGAATGCAAAACAATGGATATCTCGAAACGAAAGTAAGTGCATTTACACCACTGTTACAACAAAGGGGCAAATAATCTACATAGTTCACTCATCCACTCATTTTCGCGGTCGATTTTTATTGAAATTTATTTAAACAAGGTGAATAAAAATGATTATTTATAGGTTAATAATCGTTTTATGAATCTGTACTATAGTATTTGAAAAAAAGTATTGACTGAATTAAATCAAAATCTGATAAAATAGACAGCGTAAATGGAGGGATGGAAAAATTTCTCTTCTGGGAAATTTCAATTTAAAAAATATATCTGATTCTGATATGTGAAATCACATTTATAAAATTCGACGTTCCAGAAGAGCATTATGATTTTATGTCAGTTCGGGTCCAGTTCACAGTACGTAGTCGTAATTAATCGAGAAGTGTTCGTCGTAGCCGAGGTCGGATGTCGTTAAATCGGTCTGTGGATTTCCGGTTTAATTTCGGCGCCAAACGAACACCGGACACACAATCTGCATACACGATTGCGACCTACACGTTGAATATACAAATAGGAACTTCGCTCACAATCAGATATGACTACGCTTTCGCAAAACGGACCTTATTTTCCGTTAAAAATTAACGGATTCGTACTCACGTTCGGAATCGTAACGTAGGTGCACACGTGTGTGAGCTTGCGCTAGTCAGAATTTAATCTGGTCTGGATGCGATTGTGAAATCTGTGTATGAATATTTTGGTGTTTTGTGTGAAGTTTTTTGTTATTTTTCAGGATAAAGATTGTTTAAATTGCATGTCGAAATGAAGAATTTAAAATTCATAGAGTTTTCGTGCGCGGTATGTGTAGTGAGATTTGATTGGTGATAAAAAAATGTTTGAAAAAAGCGCTTTTTTGAAATTTAAGTTTCGATATACGAGATATTAAGTTATCGAATAATTGTTATAGAGCGAAAAGAATTTGCAATTTGTGAAGTTTCCATAAAAGATAAATGTATGTAATATTGGATACAGAGTACGTTCATCGGGCGACGAAGCGACTCTCTTAAGTTAATTATTTTCATATCATGTAACTTTATAGATAAAATTAAATGTGCACTCGACTATGAACATTAATGGAAACTTCGTACTTTCATTATTATTTGATGAACTTTTTAATAAACTCCAATTTTCACTAGCGTCAAAAATTAACGGTACAAAATACAAGCTCCTCGTTCGAGTCGGCTATAACGATGTTTCGAATTTTCAATGTTTTAATCGGGAACATCCTCGTTTCTAAAACTAACAATACTTTTGCTGTATTACGTAGATGATTGAGTTCGATATTGAATTTCCCGAACGAAAATAGGACAACATAATGAGAGTTCGGGGGAAAAACAAGCCACATGTGATATTTTTTACATGATGTTTTTTTTTGAGGATATTGTTTAAGTTTTTGGAAATCCACGTGTCCTGAGAATGTTGGTCTTCATTATTGTATAATAACGGAATATTGCGGACGCTAACAAGGTTCTATCGGATGGAAACACCGTCATTAATTCAACACCTACAAACCTAAGGATTCTATCCCTAGTTTCTCTCGTAAGTGGATTTTGCTAGAGATATGCGAAATTTTAACTGGAGTAAGTTTCCAGGGTAAAATAATCAAAATTAGTTTGAAACATTTCATTATGTATTTATAAAATGGCGACAAAACTTTTACAAAACGTAAAAAAATAAATTGACATATGCATATATTCAAATGTACATAGATTCTATTGTGTACAAAATCTATGTAAGGATTTTCAAACTAGACAATATGTGGTTTTCAGAAAAGCTTGTTAAAAGACGTTCGCTGTCCGGAAAGAAAATGGAAAATAAATTTTCAAATAGGAAACAGTTTCGTACATGCTTAAATCTATACATACCTAGCAATGTGTACACGTTATATAAAGTATGTAAATAATTTAAAGAATATATAAATAATTTAAAAAATATATAAATAATAATAATATGAATATGCACATTTTCTTTTATTTTAAACATCGTAAAGTATTCAAGCAAGAATGAGTTTGAAAATCTGAATAAATCAATGATTCAAGAAATTCGCACTGCTTGAACCCATAAAAAAATAACACATCTTCGGAAAAAATGACTGAAATCGTCCGCATAACGGTCCAAATCAAAGCGTGGAAACTGTCCCTCGGAAATGTGTCCATATAAATAATATAAAGCGAGAAAATGTCCCTGCTTTTCGCAGTGGCGATTTTCACGTCCGCGGAAAAACACGTCAAAAATTTTCCTCTCTGATGTGGGTCTCCTACACGAACGCTCTTTCCAGCGTGAATTTTTACCGTGTAAATTTTATTCATCTTCTATTCCATACCAGAAATCCTAAAAATATATCCGTATTAGAATCATATTTTATATATATTCAATCTAAAAACCAAATGTTAGAAAGAGAAAATTGAACAAACGTATAGCATTGTTATAATTTGAACTCAATTTTTGGCTTTTGTTTTTCGAAAAATACAGTTTGAAAAGCGCGGTTGCATTCTTTCCATGAAAATAAGGTGAAATTGGAGGCATGGGGAAGAGATGGGCAAACATCCTTTCAGGGATGGGGTGGCTTTTTTCGTCGGTCACTTAATATTCCGTCCGGGAAATCCGGGGGAGGATCTCGCGAATCCTGGACTAATTGTTTACAGAAAGAGTTAGTTGATTACTTCTACTGTCGTAGACGAATTCACACCCATTATTCATTCTATAAAAAATTAAAAATGCTAAGAATTCACTATTCAAGCGCAGCGCTACGAACGTAAATAATTCAACTCAGATGTTTGAAAATAATTTTTGCACTCGCCAAATGTCGCATTGAATGAATATAAATAAATACAGAAAGCTTTTTTGTGTATTTCAATTTAAATCATATTCGGGGTGTATTGTGCGTTTTAATGATATTCTCCGACAATGCGACCTCGTTAAAACATTCTATTTCGTCGATAGAGTGCTACGCTTAATTACAAATTATACTGCGAGGACCTTTTGATTTATGTTAATTAGATATTGTTTTATATAATGTTGAACATGAAAGGCACTGTTTCTCGAAAATAATATGAAATATCGTCTGTAACATAATATTTCGCCATAAATATTGTGACGAGCTTTACCGTGAGCTTACCGCTCGCTTTGTCGCCAACGAAGCGTTCGCAACTCCCAAGAAACTCCCGATAATATCACGCAGATGTATTATACAATATAGCACAAATGAATCATGAGAGAAGAGGGAAAAAAAGGACGATGTTTATGAAAGAAACACAATCGCATTAGGGTGCGACCACGTGACTCTAGCACCGCGCGTCTAACTTCTCATGATACTTTTCTCAAACTAGATCAAGCTAAAAATAAACTGCCATTTAAAATATAATGGGATTTATTATGCCTGTATATTAATAGATATTTATTATGCACTGAAAAGCTTATATATCGATTACTTAGTGGAAAACTAAGATATCGCGTTTTCATGATAACTTTGTCAGACAAAAACCTTGTCAGGTCCATTGAGTCGATTTTCACCAAACTTCACGTTTGCGTGTTCTCAATAACTCACTTTTGCATTCAGGTATCGACACGCATCAAATCCACAACAAAACTTTTAAAACAACTACTTTCCTTAGATATATATTCACGTCCATTCGACACATGAACGTACCTTAAGCAGAAAACAAGATACAGCCCATCACCATCCCAAACACAACGAACGCCATAGAACAGCTATCCTTTAGCATGGTCGGTTCGAATTTCGCCGCGAGATATGTTTAATTAAGCTCCCGTCATCCTGAAATCCTTGTTAATGACTGGCCATTGATTAATTTCCATCAGGATACAACACCACCGAGGGATGCCCGTTTGATATTCGATCAATCCATAATCCGACCGAGCGTTAAAACATCCACACCATAATTTTAATTCTGTGCTTATTGTCGTGTGTGTATTTGGGTACGAATGATTTTGATGCCGGTTATTAACAGACGGATGGATCCGGATCCAGTGAGTTCCGTTTTTGTGAAATTTGATTTACGCGGTACATGCAAGACTGGATACGTTCGACGACATCAAACAATAACGAGAAACGTATAAAAGGGGATGTTCATAATGAGGGATGTTTTTAACTCGTCTTTTGATGAGCGGGTTTGTGTTTTCTTCTAAAACCGAGTATACTCCGTTGAGTCTCACGCTAGGATGAAGCTGAAATTTACATGGACGAAAACTATCGTCTATGGATTTGAATATTCTATATGAGTGCTATTTTTATAATAGACTAGCTTCTGTGACTTGGAAATGTTCGAAACTTCATAGACTCTGAACCAATTCTCATGATAAATTCCATTACATATGTAGACAAATGATAGTATTTATCACGGCTTAGGGTTCCTCATTGAAATGTTAAAATTTAAATACAAAGATACGAAAACTCTCTTAGATATAAACACAATAATTTTCGAAATTTTCACATTGAAAATATCAGTCATTTAGGAGTTTATAAATGACATACATACATCTATGTTTATTTATACAGAAATTGAATCGTGATAAATTTTCAATTGGGTCGTGATCGCGTTGCATATTCATTAGTGATTGTTGGAAATTTTATCGCTACGCATCACTTTATTAAATATGCAACATATGTGTGTATGTTGAATATAATCTCTCGTTGAAATATGGTGTTCGAAATATTCTCGGTTTCGGCTCGTTGTGGATTTCATTCAACGTCGTCGACGCGGCGAAGGAACGCCCAAACAACCGAAATCGGAACAATTGATCACATTGCTGGGATTTCATAGACGAAGAACTAATTAAATTAGGAGAGATGATAAATTATAGTGGAAGTTTATCCGCAGAATTTCCAAAACAAGTCCTGTCGCGCGAGATTATATTGTGTACACTGCGATACGTCTTCAGCCTGTTATTGCATCAACTTATGTGTCGGTATGCTGATATGGATATACGGTTTTATATGATATGTACAAGGATTGTCCATTTGCGTTTGACGATATAATCCTTCCGACCCATTTCCATATCGTGCATTGATTAGCAACAATTAGTTCCGTCTCAAACTGCACGTCCTTTTGATCTCGATCACACTCTGAAAACTTCGAACGAACTAATTTTCTTTTTGATCCTTTTATTGAAAATCATGATTCTATATTTAAACGAGAAAATTTGTAACTATTTTAAAATAGAAAAAGTGACAAAAATTAATTATACTTAATATACTGAACATCTGACATGGCAGCCTCAATTTTTCAACTCGGATGTATTACAAAACTCACCAACTCAAAAGCGGACTTAAAAAAGTCGCAAATGTAAAATTTCTTCAATACAAAACGCAAAATCATTCGTCGAAACCTTTCCACCCCTAAATAGAACTTTCTCTCCTCCGAATTGGGGAGAGTGTGAGAGGACCACCGAGGGGATCTGAGGTTTCTCCCCTTTGAGGCGCTTTATAATTCGTTCACCTGTAAACTTTTCGATAAGTCTAAAACTGATCTGGACTTCGTTTTCGGATTTCGACCTTTCCGGCTACACTCTCTTTCACTCGATTTATGAAAATTCCCCGCGGAGTTCGCGACGCTCCCGTAACAAATGTTCCGAATTATACGTTTTATGGCGTCTATCGATTCAGCGAGAACGAAACCTTCCATTCGGTGTTTCGAATTAAACTCCGACTTCTGTCCGTTGGATAAACAAGATTTTTCATCCGGAGCACTCCGTTGCTGGATCGAATGTAAATTCAAAATATCCGATTCGCAGGTTTTCATAATAGGGAATAGTCTATGCCTTGTTGAAGTACTAAAATTTCATTAAATATCCAATTAGAATTTTTTAGATAATCTAAAATAATATTTGAACAAATTTAAAAGCTTGATTGAAAATACCTCTCACTTCAATTAATGCATTCTCAAACGAACTTCATCCAACTTTCTTTTGTGTGGGTTCGCTCACTCGAAAAAGATTTTCCGAGATTCATTCATTTTAATATAATCCTATCGCTAGTTTTTCTCGATTATTTTGAATTTATGACTTAATTCACTTTCGTAAAAACGTTTTACACCCGAACATTATTTCATCAAAGTAATGGAATAGACATTTATACTTTCGCATTACGCAATTCGCGCAAAAATGAACGTCGTTCCGAGTGTAACGGCAATAATTCACGTCGTGCTTTCCGCGAATAATAACGTCGAAAAAAAAAAGGCACTCAAACAATCGGCAATTTATTATTTTTTGAGGGCTTCTTTAATTCGTTCGAACGAAAAGTTAGCGACGCCCAATCTCATCGAGATCGATAGCCGAAGTCGAACAAACTATTCTGCTAACCCTGTCTGAAATGCCAACTTTTAATTAATACAACAAAGTTTTCCATTTCACTAGACAACCCCCATTCGATTCAAATAACCGAAAGGTATTGTTCCCTATTTGTACCCAGAATCGAAAATATTTGTTCGACAACTATCGAAATTTCATTTCGAATATAAAATTCATTCGTACGTACTTATAGGGCCATGGAAGATTGACACATTGAAGCCGGGCTATATTTTTTCCCTTAATCGAATCCGATAAGGGATAATCCGGAGAAAAATCTTGTAGAGGCCATGTTTCATCAATCACCTTGTACAGTGTCCCACTCGAATCGCGTGTCCAACAATAATGCAATCAGTGCTGCAGAACATGCGCTTGATTGCATCAACGCCCGCATGCATCCCGCCAACATAATACACGTGGTTTGCTGATTAATCTAATTTGAAATCAAGCTCAGTTCAATGCGTGCTTTATTGTTAATATTGAGTTTCCGTTGAAACTCTAGGAAACGATTATGAACTGAAGAATTTTCATATATTTGTTTGAGCCGTTCAGTGCATAATGTGATTGACTACATAAAATAAAAAGTTGAGTCAAATGATAAAACATGTTTGATTCGTTTTTTAAAATCTCTTTTTTTTTTATGAATAAGTGACTTTATGCACTAAACGACTAATTTTGTTACAGGTATTGCTTTTTTGAATTGCTTTTGCTATTTACTTTAGGCCCGACAAGACTCAAACTAGCATGACGAATATACGGAATTAACGCGGCATGCACAAACATTGCACCATCGGCCAGCAATTTAGCATTGTTGACTCAAATTTAGATCATTAGTAAACATATTGCAAAATTAATCATCGCATATTTGGCCTCAACTACACCAAATTGAACCGTTAATCGATCGCATAACGTAATAACTATCGATACACAAAATTTCAATTTCATCAAACAAAACAGCAGCATTTGCACAATTCGATTTAAAATTAATACGAAGCGAATAGATCAACATCAATATTGAACAATATCAAAACAACCGCATCAAAGAAGGCAACGACTGATTCAATTCGAAGTACCATTTTCGAAAAGTGCACAACGACAACGTCCGATCGAGATACCGACTTCAATTACGCGCTGTTAAAATTCGCAAAAGAGTGGTTTTTAACTGTCCATTAAATTTAATTTGGCCCGCATGCGAAACGGTACACAATATAATTGTTGTTATCTAGTCGGAAATCTTTGTGGCCCTCCGGAGGGCTTTTAGACAAATTTTTATATTCGTCCTTGCGTAAATGGCCCGACCAAATGAATTATCACTATGGCGATAAACGGTATCGCGACTTCACTTCGGCGAAGTAAAGTTGATGTACAGGGTGCAGTGTAGGTCGATCGTTAAAAAAAATCAGGTAATAGAAAACGCTAAAATATCAAAATATAATTTAAAATTCGAATTATTGTATTAACATCCAGAAAAAAAATAATTTTCATAAAATTTATATTAATTAATTATTTGATCTTTTTATCAGTATCACAAAGTTTTTTTTTTGTTGTAAGCGATTTTATTTTTTAATAATTTTGTTAAAATAATTAAAGAAAATATAATTTCGAATATAAAAGATTTTCCTTTTTAATAAAACTTATTTATAAAATTCTTTAACGTTCTATAAAAAGCTTTCTGAAAGGAGCTTAATAACTAGCAAAGGTCACACTCTGACCACCCTTTAAACTCAAACCATCTTAATTTTGTTTTTTAACAAATGTATAAAATTCTTGGAAAATTTATCTTCAAGGTATTTATAAGTCAATAAAAAAATGAAAGAAATATTCGATGTTAAATAAATATGTAAAAAATATAAAACTATAAATTTTAACAATGCGATGATTTCTATCACTCTAATTACCTAGTATCCCTACAAAACACATTTCATACGATAAGCAATTTAAGAAAACGTCTATATTAAAAAAAGAGCTTAAGCGGAAACGAATTAACCTGCAAAATTAACCACGAACCGACAGCTAAATCGCGGAGAGTTCGCTTACACGTTTCGCATGCATATTTATGTATGCAAAATACTCTAACAGGAAAGTTGTCTACACAAAAAAAAGTCGCCTCAGCCGCGTCATTATATACGTATAAATTTTGCGATTATGTATTTTTTTCGCCTCCTTTTTGGAAAATAAATTAAGGAAAAGCACACCACCCCCCGAAAAGTGGTCTTCGCAGAGTCGCTGTACCCGCGCGCATGAATGACGTCGAACTTTTCTTTGAATTTTGAAAAATATGCTTTTAAGCTCGCACAAGGACCGTCCAAAGGAGACGGAGCCTGAAAATGTGAATTTTCAGACGAACATAAAAATTTGACGTCCGAGTGACTTTTGTGACGTGAAAAACGCACAGCGCGAAGAGCACACCGTGAACAAAAAATAATATCAAACGATAATGAGCAAGATTTTTTTCGCGCTAAAATAGAAACAAAACTCAATTCTGAAATGTAACGAATTTCACTTTGTTAAAAATCAGTCACTCACGTATTTTTGCATTAAAAAAACGCAGAGTATTATCGAAAAAGGCTTATATAGGTACTAATTTCTTTTTATGCCTATGTTATTTTAAATTTTAAAAGGGCAAAGATTCGTTTACATAACGTCAAAATTTTAAATATGATTGTAATATGTGATGATTTAAAAGGCTTCTCTTATGTGTATACGATATCTCAAATAAAAGTTTCAATGCAGTATCTAACAATATAATAGCGCTGTTCTATGTGTGTATAAGTTCGTGTAACGCTCCAAAACTGCTTTAAATATTCAACGGGTTGATCACTAGTAACCAAATATTCTATAATGCATATACTACATACAAACTTACCTACATTTAGGTATTTTTATTTATATAGATAAGTATCGCATCGATATTTTACACAAAACTCGTCGCAATATTTAAAATTCGGACTAATGCTGTTAACTGTAGCGAAAGCGTTTTTTTTTTTTTATATTTTACATTTTTATTTCACGAAACGTAAAAGCTGCTTTTTGCCTCGCATTAAGTGATAAAAGCATACGGCGAGTGTGCGTATTTTTTTCCTCCGTTTTTTATTTTCGTACCGAAGTTTTTGAATGGGTGCTGATTTGGGTCGTCTCCTGCCGCAGGATTTCAGGATTTATAAATCGCCATCGTGGGGTGGATTTCGGTGTAAAATCTTTCGGCGAAAATCGTCGAACGATTGATCGACAGTTCGGCAGATTGATCGATGCATAATCGAATCGGCTTACGAGCTTAATATGCAAGCACAATGCGAAAAAAATTTTTTTCATCGAATAAAAAAAATGTACCGGAGCATTGTGCGGTGTTTTAACGTCGTCGTCGTCGGGTCCATTGTGCGTTTTTTGTATTATTTTGAAAAATCGAATCGTTCGACCGAAATAATATTTTATCCGTGAACGAGAATCGTTTGTTTGGCGAATTCGTTCGGCGGAAATCCGAAGGAATTGTAGGGATGTCTAATGATCGTATTAGTGCGGTTTGAATGATGCAATCTGACGTTTAATATTGACTACAATGGTATATAATTTATTGATTTGAATTTCATACGCGCGCGCGCTCTACACAATTCGCATGGAGCGTGCACATAATTGCTCTATTGTCTGTTAATTCGATTGAATCTCTTGTCCAAATCTAACATATAATATGAATTTTCAATAAATTTCATATTCAATAGTGAAACTGATGTTAAAATGACAAACACGTATTTAGTTATTGAAAATCAATGATAAACGGTGTATAAAACGTATGATTGTGCGATTATGATAAATAAGTTTTTGATTATTGTTGTTTGTGAAAATAATGAAATAAAAATCTATATTTGCACAAGAAATGAATTGAATTTGATCAATTCAAACTGTTTATAGTATATTATAGGTTTAGTCAAATTCGAAATCGGGTCAAATATGAAAACAATTCAAAGTTCTATTCCAAACTTATTAAAGATGCATTAAGACAACCTGTCAGTTCAGAACGTTTTAACTATCAAACTATTATATTAATAAACAAAACTAACAAGAAAAATCAAAATTAAAAATTTCAAACTTCGCTAACAAAACTTTCATTACAATATTGTGAAAAAAATCCTTAAAGACTTTCATGTTTCTCTGAACGTACCCATATAATTCAAGCAGTTCTTCGAACTCATTTACCGAGTAATATTTATTTTCAAAATAAAATCCAGCTTTACAATCAACACGAGCATTATACGATTCGTACTAGAAATAATAAGCTTAACCATTAATTATAACAATACAGAATAGAAAACGAGCAAAATTCGAAACTGAGCGTCGTCGTCGTCACGTCCACCCTCCGTGATCGCGTAACCGAATTATTTTATTTAATTCGGGTGTTTGTTATCAATTTCCAAGAGTTCATTTTCAGGCCGAGGGATGGAAGTATGGGGTGGCATCCTAAAGGAGGCTGGGATAATGAAATCGCACTCGCCCCGGGACTTGGACCATCTCGGTCCTCGGACGTCGGATTACGTTAACTTATTATATACACCTACTAGGTGTATCCTATGAATGTATAGGTGTATCCTAAAAATGTATAGGTGTATCCTAAGAATGTATAGGTGTATCCCTACGAGCGTTTTACGAACGAAATTTACGCGCACGTAGCAAAAGTGATCGTAACGAAGGGCGTAATTCGAGTCGCATCACGTGAATTTTGAAGAGGATCGACGCATGAGCGGTTCGAATCATGATTGGAGTTCGAATTTGGATGTTTTTTTTTCATTTTTGGTATTTTTTAATATGTGCAAAGAGGGTAGTTTCGAAATTTGGAGTGTACGTGGAGTTTGTGTAATTGGGTCGCGTCATTAGCGGGGACAATGGTGCGCGGAAAAGTGGATTGAGAGAACTAAAATGTAAGTGTCTACAATTTGAATTTGATGTTTTATATAATGTTGTGAAAAGTTATTTTCATCGAATATATGCACAGCAAAACCCACTATTTCTCTATCTTGTTATTTGTAAAACTGGCTGTTCGTGCAATTTTGTACAGTGAAATTTAACTAGCCATTCGTACATTGTCTGCAATTCGGACAAGCTCCACGAAAAATTGCCGTTTTGTTACAAAAAAGTTATGAATATTGATAGTAAAAATACAGATAAATAATTCAACCATGATTAAAATAAAATCTATGAAAACAACAATTGAATTGACAAAAGAACACTTTGCAAAGTTTAAAAGTGCAACTCGTGTCTCTGACTTGGCAACCAAGTATTGCATGCCTAAATCGAATCTTCACGTACAGTGCTGTGTATTTATTGTTTTTCATAAGCTTACACAAAAAATATACATATATATTACATACACATACATATATTACGTACATGTACAAACATATACAACAGAGCTAGCTTCCACTATATTTATCAAATGAAATTTCGAGTTTGCGAAGCGAACGTCGAACATAAATCCTAGAGAACTTCAAAAAAGTTTACACTCGCGAAGTTTATCGATATTCAGCTGAAATTCTAAAGCACACAGCTTCGCAACACACTCCTAATCCGCGTCCCAACTCTCATAATCCCGATTACTGGATCACTTAAAGCGATGCGCTGAAATAACGTCATAATCGAGGTTATCCCTCAAGACCGCGCCCTCATTAGTCAGATCGGGCCGTGATCACGTTCCTACTACGTAGACTATCACGTAGCCTGGATTTCGACACTGTTTGTTGTTATGCTCGATCACTGTCGTTCATCACGGTTTGTGCTGTGTTATTAATATTGTTCTAGGTACGCAAACGATGCTCGCTAATCTACGGTTGCGAAACGTGTATCGATTCGATTCGGTGAATGCGAGTTATTTCGTGGAGGATTTCGTTTCGGATCGAAGCCGGGCGTTTCTAGTTAAATTCATCAGGATGCATTGTATAGTGGAACTCTGCTATTTATATAAAATTCGTTCCAAGAAATTGTACGAATAACTAGTTGTATAAATATCGAATAATTTTTTCACATAAAATGTATATAAATTTGATAAATATGTAGCATTTGTGCATATGTTCATTCACAAATATAAAAAAATGAAGATAAATCATTGATCATGAAGATTTCGCCTTGCTATACTGAGGTGCCAAATCACAGACATGAGTTTTACTAAAACTTCGTTACGATGACTTTTCAAGTTCAATTGTCGCTGTTACCACTTTTTTATGGTTGGTTGAATCGAAAATCCCTTTTAGACATATAGTCATTTTGGTTTTTATGAAAATAAAAATAAAATAGCCGCATTTTTTCAAAATATGTCCGAATAGTAAGTCAGTGTATGAATAGCGAGTCACATTTCACTGGACGACTAAATGGTTCGAATAGCGAGGCGGACAAATGAGGTAACGAAGTATAACGAAGCTTTTTCAAATCGTATACCAGAGCACGAATAGTGAGATGAACGAATAGAGAGAAGGACGAATATCGAAAAAGACGGATAGCAAGAAGGACGAATAGCTAGAATGACGAAAAGCGAGATGGACGAAAAGCGAGAAAGACGAATAGCAAAAAGGACGAACAGTGAGAAGGACGATAAGCAGGATTTCACTGTACTATTAGAGAAGGGCATCGTCTGCAAATCCCGCTGTAGTTCGACGTAGGCCTTCGTGTATCGCGTAATTTACGTTTTCAGCTGAAAAGGAAGCCCTTTTGTCCACGGTCTTCGCGAAGGCCGATAACCCTCGTGCATGGAGGACGACAGTCGAAACCCAACAGTGACAAAGGACCAAAGGATGTGTCTCTTTCGACTCTCCTCCTCTTCCTCGGCAAGAATGTTTTATTCATGTGTATGAGTGTTTTTTTTTAAATGACTCGCGCTCTAATGGGAAAAGGGGAGGAAATTCCGTTTGACGTAAGTAATGAAGCCTTCGATGTGTTTTTGTAACTTTTTTCTGTGTTTAATAATTCATTTTTATCTGTATATTTTCGATTTTTGACATTTTCAGCCCGTTTTGCAGATATTACGGCGCTTAATCACCGTTACGTGATAATTGGCTTAAACGGGATCTTGAATAACAAATCACATTTTTAATCACGGGTCAAAATATAAATTTTCTTTAACGATCAAAAACAAGCGGTTATAAATCAATAGATAACTTTTCGTTGTAGGAGCACGTACATTTTAATAATGAGGAAAAAAATCGTATATTATTTTAATGAATGATTCGTTATTATGCGAAGCTTCCAAAAGTTTCGCTTGTATTTGAATGTACAAAATTGTTCTAGCAGATACGGACGAAGCGAAAGTTTTAATAAAGTTACGAGATTAATTTGGAAATTTATTAAATTTCATTTTTATACTAACCAGGCGGACTCCTTTGCGTTGTTTTTTTCCCCTGCGTAAATTTTAATCGCATAAAAGGACATAATTAGGACGAGCGATAAAATTTTCAACTTTGGCCCGGAAATTAGTTTTTTCCACATCACGTCAGAAAACCTAATAAACACACTCAATTTCCCGCACGACAATCAAATTACAAAGCGAACGTTTATCATGACGAATTATTTAATACGATTCCGAGAAATCCAATTACACAAGTTTGCTTTGAAACGATTGTCGATCTGTCAGAAATCGTCCTGGATAGAACACGTTCGATTGAAACCGATGAAATCATGAACGAGGAGCACTCATGCATGATATCTGACTATTAAAATTGCCCAACATGTGTTCGACGTTATAATATATTGTCGGGTGAAATATAATGGATTCTAGTAACAAACGAGCCGGTATACAAATGGGATGATAAACACGCGGTGTGCCACAGTACCACGAGCCTTCAACCCCTTCACTACCCACTAAGCTTACATGCAAACATAATAATTTCAATATCTCTAGTATTCGAAATAGCCTAGCTTACGCTCTATTTGGTTTACTGCTGTTTGATGTGCGTTTTAGTTAACTTATCCGTGCAGAAAAAATGCCATGAATTATAGTGCGGACCTTCTTAAAAAAAAAGGTCAACGCAAGCATAATACAAAAAATGCTGGAATCGAGTTTCATACGAAAATATCGTAAATAGTTGTGTACATAAGTTGTGGATGTTTCGCTGAAAATTTTCGAACGAGAAAGTTTCGTTTTAACGAAATTGTATGAAATGTGACTGTTTCGATACGATGTTTTTGTTTCGTTCTAAAATTACACTCTGTAGTACATTTACGATGAAAATAACGGTAGAAAACGTTGTCGTGTAATGAAGGACCATGTAAAAAATGTTCCGCGATACGGTTTATAAAATTGAGAAAGGCATTCTCTCGAGAGAACAAGTTAGGCATAGAAATGGAGCACTTTAGGAAATGTATGCAATAACTCTTCAAACTAAGATGTTACGTATGAAAAAATGTATATTCAAACGACGATCAATACATTTATTAAATAAACATAAGTGAATGAGAACATCACACAGCGAGTATAATGAAAAAATACGACGGAAAAAACTAATTCAACGAAACTTCGCATTACGGCCAGTCGCTTTAGATCATAATTTTATTCGTCCGTGAAAGAAAAACTACTAGATCCCAATTAATTCTGTATGCATAAAGCAATTATCCAACCTGAGCTCCCGGGCACTATTGCAGAAGCATATTTTAAAATAATTATTTCAAATGTAAGCGCACAAACTCGCTGTAAGCTCTTTCATAATGCGAATTCACCGTTTCATGCAGCGTCTTTTCACGCGAACACTCAACGAAAAAAAAAAATTCAAAACGAATATAATAAAAACACACTCGGCTGAAACTGAAATAAATAAAAAAAATCGCAAACGTATGAATGGAACGCTCTAAAGAAAAAAAACGTCAGCAATTTTCACCTGACTGAAAAAAAAATCGGTATTAATTCAGGCCCGTATTTCAGCGAGATGTGCCCTTTCACGACATAATTAACGTTATCCTTCGGCTTCTATAACGACCCGGGCATTTTACCGAGCAGAATCCACATGTATTTCCATTCAGACAAATCTCTGTTTTTGCCCTTCATTCATACGACGCGTTATCTGCGCGCAGCCAGTTTTGAAAAGGAAACGCGATAAGACGCGGGCTCTCGCTTTATGTGTTACAAATAATATTCTTCGGGGCTATGGGGGTGAACTAACATAAATTCTGGAGGCGTCTTTATCAGAAGGGATGAAATTCGGAGGTTCGTACATTTACTACCCTCGTCGTTCGCCAAAGACAACGGACACACGGTACGGTTCGGCGCCGTTCGCACGTTGTAAAAGATAAGGCTCGTTTTTTGTTTCAATTTGTGAAAGGGTTTATGTCCCGCTTCATATGTATCTGGTTAATATTTAATTATATCGAATGATAAATTAATGATTGAATTTTCATTAAAGTGTATCAATTTTTATCAGCGGGAGTTATCCATAGTGGATAATTCTTTGGGCAGTGAAATTTTCTTGAGTTATTGTTTGGACATCTGGATAGATTTCTACATCATTGCATTTTAAAATCCACTGGATTTCTTACTTTGACGTTTCACGCAGAGATCTTTTCCATAGTCTAGCTGTAGCAAATATTTTATACAATCTAACCATGCAAAGAGTTTTTTAACGGGAACGAGAAATTCTATACAGCAATTCACAATCGGCTTTAAGTTCAGAGTTATATACGCTAGTATTAAATAAAAAAGAAACGTACAGTTCATAAACCGTTACTCATATACAAATATTCTAAGTTACTAAGAAATTTCTTTATTTTATTCCGCGTATACGTTATAATTTTGTTTATATTCGAGCCGTTTAGGTAAGCAACTTCTAAATTGTCCAAAAGAAGCGTATAAAATTTGTATGATGTGCGCATATAAAAAAGAGATATTATTTCGCGTTAAAGCCGCGGCCGCAATTCTTCCGTCTCCACCCCATGGGATATTACGCAGATGTGAACCTGACGAGAACAAATCCACATGATTTATTTTTTTAACTCGAATAAGATTGTAATGTTGCGTTCACGTTACATCCTTAAGTCGACCTACACGCAATATATCAAAAAGCACTATCATACAAAAGATTTTTTTCCCAACATACAATTTAAAATGTGTGTACAAATCGAAATCTATCTAGTTGACCCGATCGCAATTTCCACTACGGCCTTGTTCTTTGATGAGAGATAAAGTCGGTTCGACCGAGACGCGGCCGATATCATCTCGTTTAAGAGTTTCCTTTAAGGACTTCGGTCTCGACTTACCGACACAAGATCTTCATAAAGCCCCGCCGAAAAAGAGATGGAGTTTTGGAAAAAGATACGATTCTCTAATGCGATTTTTTTCCGTAAACGAATAATCGTACGCCTCGTCGATCCGTCATATCCGGGGGTCGGTGTTGAGAAGCGGTCGACCGCGAAAAGTGGCGTTTTCTAGATAGGGTTGTTGAATCTGGGTACTTATTTTATTATTTTATTATATATATGACGATCGAAAAGGCCAAGGGGTACAAGTGATATTTTTGGAAAAATTGAGTTATGCATATGAATCGCTTCTATGCACGCTCATTTATTTGATGGTAATAGGATATAAATGAACTCGGAACATGTGCCAAATTATATATCATCAAAATCAGCCGACCTCCACCTAATACATATATTACATGTAGGTATATGGTCAACTTTGAACGCGCTTTTTCGAAATCACCGCAAAGTCACTTATATCCCTTGGCCTTTTTAGTCGTCATATGTATTTATATTAATTTGTCAAATTTATTTTCTCGAAAAATGAAATTTATCTACAAATTGATACAAGTTACATACTGAACATTAAACTGACTGTAAACTTTTATATGTATAATATTTCCCGTTCTAATAATAAATCTAAAGACTGTGTATTAAAACATTACATTAAATATGACATTGCTGCAGCTATGTTCCTCTCTTCCAATAAAACTTCAAAGTTGTAAATAATGAATTGTAACAACGTAGAAAGTTTCTCAATCCTAGAAAGTTACACTGTGAATGGATAAGTCGTTGAAGACTCTGTAAATAACATACAGACATACTTATATTTATTTATAGAAGAAGATAGAATTACAAAATAAAGTCTAACTTTAATTTTCAAAAAAAAAAAATCTGCCACTGAAAATATTATGATTCCTCCTTTGATTAGAGATACTAGCTTTATCTTACTTATTTTATATAATTTGAAAATTCATAAAATTGAAATTCATATCAAAGCAGATTTTTATTTTTAAGCATTCCCATACATTACAGCCCTGGTTATTAAAAATGGCTGTCAGTGGGCGCTGAAAAAAAATGTCCTCTATATGGTAATGCGTTTGATTTACTGGTGGCCTTTAATCAACCGACGAGGCGGATTTCTTATCTAAACGTTCATAAGAAAAAAAGTTGAGTCTCTGCTGGCCATTTTTGCCTTTTTCCACCCCCTCGAAGACCACAATTCATACGGCGAACCTCACACCGTTTTGCTTCGGTCAGAAGAAAGTTTCATTTGAATAATTTTATTAGATTCTGCGGATCCTTAGCGCGACGACTGCGGAGATATCTCCTCGTGAAATATGAAATGTCCTTATTCAGCTGCAATGTTTAATACGTTTAAGTGAATGCGGGACATGCCTCTTTTAAACGATCGCGGAATTCAATTTTCCGTCAAAAAAAACGGTTTGAATCTGGAATTTTTAAATGCGGCTTTTAAAATTCGGAAAAGTTCACGGCGAGAACGGAAAACGGCATTAGCTCTACACAAAAAGCCACGAAGCAATTTTCTCATTCATTTCGACTAGAGTTTACTAACTTTTCTAGTGGGAAAATTTTTTCGTGCGGATGTAATTGCAGCCGATCGGTCCGAGTTCGCATTCCGCACGAATTGAGATTTTATGTACAGAAAGGCTCCACTAGTTGAAGCGAAATTCTATTAAAAAGTACAATAATTGAAAATAACTTCTCTCGATAAAAAAATAAATAAACATACACTTGTATTCTATAAGAACATGCTTCTTATGATAGAAAAACTTTTATTTAGTTGTTAACGAATGTCAAGAAAAAGCAATCTACAAAAATAAAAATGAATGTGCATGTTATTTATAGACTCTTTAACAGCAGATTCTTTGACAATGAAACTTTATAGAATTTTGTATGCATGTATGAATATATAATTTGCATCATTATATATCATATTTCACAAACAACAGGATTTATATCGTTTGATATTTCACAGACTCAGAGGGACCTTTTCGTAGCTCATCCGTAGCAAATATTATGCGTAGCCTATGTAAGCAACTGGATTTACTTCATGAACAGAAAATACTATACAACCGTTCAAAATCGATTTGAAGCGGAAATACACCGTTCTGAGACGTTATAAAAGAATGAAAGAAGTAACCCATTTATTTTTTTGTGTGCGAAAGAGTAAGCCACACAGAGGTGGAAGAATGGAGGCGCGTACTAACCTGTAGAATTTAAACACAAAGAATTGAATGGTTGTTCATCTCTTTCTTTAGACGTCTCAGAATGGTCAATTCAACAGCCACGAATAACTCAAGTCACAGATGATAGTGAAATACAATGAATTGTTAATAATTTGAAATCGCAAATAATTTCTTTTATTTTATGAAAATGCGATTGTCTGTCCCTTCGGTTGGTTACCTACGTCTAATGCTAATCCGGAGCGTCTTTGTAAAAATGTATTTTTCCGCGAAAATGCGAGAAAATCGTCCGACCTCAGACGGCATCGGCTCATTAACGTTCGCGTGTCGAGATTTCGTCTGCAAAAAGGCGAATAAAGAGCGACAAGTTGGCGGTATTCCGTAATTTGAATAGTTAACGAACTGAAGCGGTCCGCCTTTTTTCCCTTGTTCGTTCGAAATCTCCTTCCTTCCTTTCTTCCTTTCTTCCCTCGTCCTTTTGCACTTCTTCCGCGATATCTCTTCGTAGCCTGGTCCGACTGGGTGTGGGCCTAACCCTATCCTGTCTACCTTTTCGGTTGTAATATAATTTCGGATTACGTTCGCCCGTCTCGTTTGTGCGATTTAATCTCGGAAGAAGTCTCGGTTTGAATACTGTGATTTGTTTGCCGATTCCGTTTGCAAATCGTCGTGGATTTGAGGACGTTCGCTATGATTCTGTTTGTCGAGTGTGTTTATAGGAACTTTCGTCGAAACTAAAAGAACCCGAATTTCGCTTCGTTAGGACGCAAATTGTGTGTTCGATCTAAATTGAAAGAAACTCATTCAAAGGCTCGCGCATGTAATATTGTGCTTTGTAAGTTTATCACTGCGTTACGTACGAGGCTTTTTTTTCCATTTAAAATTTGCATTCATTCTCTATTATCGAATTTGTACACCTGGGTGCTAGTTGATGACACTTGTATGTACTGTACCATAGTAGTATCGATTTTTTGTTCATTGTATCCATTGTTGAAAATATAAGTAAAATTTTGTTAATATTTGTTATCTTATTGAACAGATTCGGGAAATGAAAAGAAAATTAATTAAGTATGAAAATAATGAAAAAAGTGAACAGTTTCTTTTTCAGTTGTATCATAATACGAATTCATACATGTACAATATATAATATTAAAAATATGATGTACAACACATACATATATTCAAATATAAAAATCCTCGGTAATATGATATTGCTTCATTTTCAATATGAATTCCCTTCATTTTGACGATACAAAATAAATAAATATTTTGAAATATAATATGATTGGCACGTCTCAAACATGAATAATAATTTCGTTCATCTAATAAAGCCTTAACGTAAATTCAAGTATTAGCGAATCAACGACTTTGAAAACTTTACAAAACACTCGCGACTTTGGATTCGTTGCTTATAATCGAAAACACAAATTCAAACTTTTATATAATAAAGCTATTAACCGACTCAACTTTGATTTGATTCAAAATTGTCAAAGCGTTTATCTTTTCAAATTAATCTACGGTTATTTCATTTATGGTTTTATATCCATAAAATATAAGTAAAATCAAAATCCATTTACTTTCAGACTGAATATTTTATGGTACAAAATACATATTATATATTTTTTAAATACTTTCAAAATTTACAAAGCAAACATATGGTTTTATCAAAATAGATTCAACATTATACAAAAACCTCTCAAACACACGTTTCACGGAATCGCTAATTAATTAATCAGACATCAACTCGAACGATACGATTGAAACGGAACAAAGAAACAGTATTGAATTCGTACATGAAAATTTCACAACCAATCTCTTATAACTCATTTGATATTAGCGTCGTCGCAACCGCACTAAGCAATTTATCTGCCTTGAATATAGAACGCGTCTACTATCTGAATGGGTTTTGACTGACGTAAAAATAAAAATTTCAATACGTGGAATCAAACATCGCCGACATCAAAGCCTTCCTCTCGACATGTGGTTTTGTGGCGAGGGAAGAGAGTAAGTGAACACATCGAGAAAGCAAAGAGCTCTCCTTCGACTTTCAACCATAACGACTGACATGCTTTCAGGCGAAACATTGAGCCGTGTTTACACTCGAGCCGAACAATAGATACAACTAGAATGAATAAAACCATTAAAACCTCAACGCGATTCACACAGTGACGCAACCAGAAATTTAGGACCAGGATGCAAAAATTTTGGAAGGACTCTTCAAAGAACCCTCTATCCTCCTTTATAATGCAATGCCAAAAAATATTTTTACGCATTTTTTATATTTATCATATAAAATTCATCTAAAAACATAATTAGCGCCATAGGCAATTTTTTTCTCAAATTTCAAAAATTAATATAATTTCATAGTTCGATTAAAAAAATGCTCATTTTAATATCTATCAATATGGAAAATATCCACTCCTGTGGTGCAATTATATGACAAATAAAAATTTTACAATATATTTGTATGTTGAATTAAACCCTTTGTGAGCATGGGCTCGAATGCTTAGCATACCTTCATGGTAGGATAGCTACGCCACTGGATTTACAGAAATAACTATTGGCTCAGTTTCGAACAAAAGATAGTAGGTATGGGTAATCAATTTTGAATCTGTTTTCATCGTTCAGTTCGTGTGTTAATAAGGCTTTATATGTACACGCATGCACATCGCTTATTTGACTAGCACAAAATACTGAATGGATCTATAAATTATGGTGTTTCACGGTTTCATCGGAATTCAAGTTATTAGTTAAAATTTAACGTTCCTATCGATCCGGCTGTATGTACTAGAGATATTGGGTTAGCAAATTATGAACGACGGTGCTCGAATACTCTAGAGGTTCATATTAGACTTCATCAACGGATCGGATCGATATATAGTTAACGACGGACGAAGAATTACGTTAATTCCTATACATACATAACTAAAAATTCATATAGATACTGTTAAAAACCTTTCTCATTCATATAAACATTATTTTCGAATTTCAATTGAAAGTAAATTTGTATAATATTTTTGATTTTTATGTACGAAATTAAGTTTCAATTCAGATCGTTCACACAAAATGTTTTGGCGTATAACAAGAAACGAAATTTGTATAAATTATGTGATGAAATGAAAAATCCGATCGTGCTTTTGTGCTCGGAGTTTCGTGCCGCGAAACTCTGGTGTGAAATCCGTCACGTTTGTTCTACAAAGAAAAAGTTATTTTAATGAGCGACCCTCTCCTGAATATTAAAACTGGGGTGTCCGCAATGAAACTTGATTAACGAATCAATTTTGAGTGCGTAAATTTTCCAGAATGTGTGCGAACCCATACACTTTTCACGACCAACATGAAATTATCGACGTAATATATTTAATAAATTTAAATATTTTCATATTTTTGAAATAATCAAATGAATTGATTGTGATAATCAATAAGACGTTCACCAAAACTAGTAATTCACATAACTATTAAAAAATGTGAGAAAATGACTCGCTAAGCGAGAAATGTTTTGCATAACGAGTTACAAGAGAGATATTATGACATTGTATGCATCTAAATTTTGCTCCGTTCAAAAAAACTTTGTTCATTTCTCTTAACGAATATTTTGCATGCGGAATTCCGCTGTAGGTAAATATAAGAAATGATCCTTGTTTTTAAAGGGTATAAACTTAAAATAAGCTTAATTGAACGTATACAATTCGGCTCATCCAGTTATATTTTGATTGTAGGTTTTTCCGTAAGGGTTGCGCGTCTTTTTCTTAAATGCCACACTAAAAGTAAACGCGGATCCGGAATCGGACCCCCAAAAGACACATAAGCTGCTCCCTAATGGAAGACGTCAGCACCATTCAGCAACCTTCCGCAAACTACCCTCGCCATAATAACCATAATCTGAATTGGTAAAGCTATCTACTGCGGCTAGATAGAGCCTGATGATTTATGTCATCGACCGTTTCCATTTCCAAGCCAACGAATATCAAACCCGATGCCGGAATAGATGTCTACTTTCACTGGCGCGGAAATTCAAAAAACTATTCTACTAACATTATTTTTTTCTAAATAAATAAGTATATTTTAAGTACGGCTATCTTCTATCTACATATTATTTATAGATTCATTGACAAATTCATCTTTTTGCAGTGAAACTTTACTGGATCATTGTGTGCACATCTGACAATCAAAAAATGTATTGATTATTATATTACAAAATTACATTTAATTTTTTCATAATCGACAACGCATTCAACGTTTGACATTTTACAAGAAGCTTTTATGTACTATTCGTAGCAAACAGATTAAGCGTGACCTACACATGCGATATAATTCAACGGTTTAAAGTCTAAAGAAAAAGTTTTAATATTCTTTTTTTTTTATAAATATGAGCTCGTTTGTGAAAATATTTTTCCGAGCAGTAATAAATAAGGACAAATAATAAATAAGTCGATGTAGGGAAATAAGTTTCGACTGTTGGACGGGGAAAAAATCACATGTCAAAGTTCTGCTGATGTATGGTTTCCCATGGGGTGGGTGTATTTTAGTGATTTTTTTTTTCGCTTCCTTACTTCATACGGCGAAATTTCCTTTTAACTTTCCTGATTTGTGAAAATCAAGTGAAAAGCGTTCGCCGGCGGCATTTCTGAAGGAAAGGAAAATTCTACGTAGAACGACGCTCCAAGGAAAATCCCTTAAGTGAACCGCGTTCGCACACCGCGATTGAAAATATGGAAGATATATCGAATATCCGAGCACACAAAACGTATTCAAAACGCGTTATTGACATTTTCTTTTGTGTAAAAAGCACAACGGCGAGGAATATTAAATTAAATTTAAAATATATGCGAAAAATCGACATAATACCTACGAAGGAGATTGAATTATTGCATAAAGAGATTTCCAAGAATCCGCGTCAATACGGATTTCAATCTTATTTCATTGAAAGTATCGATAAATATTTATAAATTCTTCTATTTTTATCAAATCCAACATATTTTTATACTAATGCAAAATAAATCAGGAATATTCCAATAAAATGTAAATCATGTTCGACTGCGAAAAAGCACATTACGCCCACATTTACATCGCATTCAAAGTACACTACAGTCCACAACGGAGGAACCTTTGATTCTACATCGGTTTTTTTCTAACAGGACACAAAGAAAACGACAAAGGGCGAGAAAGCAGATGAAGTGTTACAAATAAGATGCGAATGGACCGCCCGAAAGTTGGAGATAACCGTCGTAAATATTCAAATTTATTCTCCACCGCCGCGAAAACGGATTTATTTTTGCATGCCGGGAAAAAATTGTATATACCCATAAAAACCGAACGAGACCGAGTAATTTTTTCCGTCGAATATTATGAAAATAATAATTCGTAAAGAGCAACCCGCGGATATATACGTAGACGGGCGAAATGTATGAATTGATAATGTTCTCGCTATATTTTTTGACCTTTTTTATAATAAATTTAATATTTCACTCCTGAATATGATATTTCGAGTTATTTTATGAATTCAAATCGAGACATTGACGATTTTATATGCCGCTTTATTTACATTAACTTTGTTCATACATAATTTGTCATTATGCATGCCACATGTAAAACTCACAATGAAAATATACATCTTAGTTTTTTTTTATTGAAAAAGAATCTTTAATCAAACCCAATCTAGCTAAATTTCTAGCTTTTTAATTTAAATATAATCGACTTGATATATTATTTAATTTCATAATAAAAGTATATTGAGTCAGACAATTTAAATTTTTTCATTGAATCATGTAGATTTAAAAGGTCACGTCATATCTATGTGTACAACAAAATATATAGATATTTTTAAATAAATAGAAATCGGTACGATAATTTCGTTGGACAAATTTATCCTAAAAAATAAACACCCCCCTATAAATTGAGCTCGCAAACATTCGAATTCTACTTACGTATAAAAGCAAACGAAAATACACTTCATAATAAAAGGCAAACAATACGCACTCGCACAACAACCTTTTACGGTCTGTCGCGCGAAACGTCCATAACACGATATATGCAACCATAATGAGAAAATTGATACAGGGTGTGCCTGGAAAAAAATATATACATAAAAAAAACCACATTCGATGGAGCAATAATAGTACGCGAATTCGAGTAATAAATGCGACGCGGCACAGTATAAATGTATGAAATATTTTTATTGCCATGTGCGAAACTAGCTCGTAAAAAAAATACGAAATTCGCGAGAGTTTTTATGGAAAATATTTGGAAAAATTTCGCCCTTCTGGGAAAAACAAGCGTCAAAGGCGATGCTCAATTAGAGACGAGCCGGAAAATGTTTTTCATCGTTCGATAATTAGAAAATCGCGAGCACAGGTAATAAACAATGAATCGGCGACCGGCTGAAAAATTTCATTTTCATATATAACGAAATGGAGAAAAAAGAGATATTTTTCGATGAACGCGTTGTGTACCGATGCGTAATTGCGCGAAAAAAATCTATTCTGAACGAAAATTTAACGAGCAATAAATTTCAATTGTGCTATGTTCGTATTCAATGTAAATTTATTAAATTTGATTCACTCGTGTCGTAAAGGACCGAAGAGCATTAAAAAGCAAATATTTTACGAGTCAGGGGTATCGAAATACTCGATGGGTCATAATTAATTGTAAGGTTCAATAATTAAAATTGAAGCAAATGTGGATATGGTGAACTGAAAATCTGTTCACTATCGACCTGTTGGTGATACCGAAGGTATACGATTTTGTGTGTATCGAAAAGTGATATGCTTGCATATTTGCCTAATACGGTAGAGCGAATCTCCAGAATGCGAGTGAAGATTTTCAATACTCTCGTATAGCCATAATGCACAGTATACAGAATTTTCTTTAATGCGATTCACAGCATTCGCAGGCTCCTGGGGAAAAAGGGTTTTCCTTTAGGTCGGATATGAGTCGACAACGTATCTATGCCCCTATGGGGAGGGCTTAAATTCCTAAGCTCTCACATTGTAAACATAATATAACATAAACAGATTGCTAATACTCCCATTATACAACTTGCTCTCGCTGCGTAACAACTTCAGACTTAATTAATATTTTAATCGAATATAATGCGAAAAGATAACAAGTTTCGGCTTCGGCTAATCGCTATCCGTTAAATATTCATATTATTTAGACTCAAAGTCGTATGTGTGTTTGTAAATAATATCGCATTCGTATCAAGAGCGGAAAGCTCCGTATTAACACACGCTCGAATATAATATTTTTTCAATTAACCGCTTTCATGAAATCATTTCACATAATGAGATATTTGAACGTTTACGGCCCGGAACATGAATTTAAGTGTTTTCGAGAAAATTAGATAATGTATATAAAATTTTACAAGCGAAAAAACACATAAAGGATTTTTGGCGCGGGTTTCGAGTCGAATAAAAATCGAGAATTCTTTAGCCGATAGACTATAAATCGATTTTCCGGTTGGCTGTGATGCAGAATACATTTGGGGAATACCACCCTCAATCTACCCTTAAACGCTATGCGCGATGATTATACTCCGAAGAGGATGGGGGATGTTTTCTCCGATATATTTCCTTCGTCTGACTAGTAAATTTTGCACTTTCCTCCGCATAATCGGAGCGACATTCACGAGAAAAATTGAGATATAAAATTCTATCGATGGTCGCAATTCTTCGCGAAAAGCTCCCGAGGGTTGGAGGCTGATGGGGGTTGAGGAAAATTTGAGAAAAATCACCGAAGCCGAACCGCTGCCTCATCAATATTAATAGACGTCGGCGGACCGAAAATTTTGTATGTTAATTTGACATTAAGCTTATTTTTTCTTGTCACATATTAAATGTCAAGGAAAGTGTGTCCTTTGTGACGATTCGTCGGCTTGTAATTTCGGTTACGCGTTATTTCAACCCTAATTAATGCGTAATGGAAGATAATTATTTGTCAAATTGTGGCCTGTATTCATCCCTTACAGTGATTAAATTAGTGTAAGCAATCATGGACACTCACAAGGCTATTCAAATATACACAAAGAGCGGACATTAATTGCGACATCTATTCATGACACGAAAATGTGTTTTTTTTATGAAAAAAAATTAAAAATTAAGAATCGAATCTAATTTGCGTCGTATTTAAAATAATTGTACACAAAGTACGCTTGGGGAAATTCGAGCCGAATCCAAGGTTCAAAGTGGGTTAATAATTTAATTTTTGTTACAAAGCATCACAGGACGATACAAAGCTTTTATATAGTAACGCGAGTCGGTAAAAAAGCTTCTACGATAAAGTTATTATAACAAATTTGCATTTCCATTGTGCATTTTTCTCGACGAGAAGTGTGAGTGGAAATCGATTAGGGTCCACCGGGAAATTTGTAAACAATGGCCGCTGCTTTAGGGAAGATGAAGAGTTTTTTCATTCGAAATTATGTGAAAAATATGTCAACGAAAAATGAAACACTGAAGAAAATGGAGTTTCGCTGTATAAGCATAAACTTGTTTACGAGTTTTTCTGTCGCGAAAATAATTTACAGTAGGTAATGCGAAAGTTTTCCCCACATGTGCTTTCCAAGAATATACTTATACGCCCGTACGAAATCTAAAACATTTATTATTCTACTATGAAATCGTAAATTTTCTCGAAAATTCGGATATATGTGCCCTTTCATCTTGATTTTATCATGACGCTAAATTATACCCTTCATTAATAATACTTGCGAAAAAAGATTTGAATAGTCAGTATGATTTTACATATACATGGTTCGAGAAACAATTTAAACTTTTTTCAGTGTAATTAAAAAGTACTCACAGATTAATATGATGGTCAATGCGAATAGGTAGCACAGCATTCCAGAATCCATCTTGTCAACTGAAAATAAATCAATTTGTTAATAACAAATGCATAGAAATTTTTCTTAGTTCAAAGCAAAAGTTTTAAATTTTATATGTGTCGATTTTGATGAATCAACAATTCTAATAGCAATAGAATCTTGAAAAAGTTAGACTCTTCAAATCAACACGCTCATTTTGAGAACTCTAACGAAATTGTGTATTATTTTCGTATTTTTCCACAAAAATCTATACGAAAAGAACGAATATCGCCGAATATCCGAATTCGGCCACAAATCGCATTAGGTAAGCAGCATTCTATTAGCATAAGGCGAACTCGGGGTGTCATTTGTAAGGACGACAATGAGACGAACCCGTCAACGTTTCTTCGAGACGGCTTTGTCGGGGAAATTCCGATTTCCTTTTTTGTCAAATTTGAATAAATTTACAAATAAAAAGCTATCGCGACGCCTACGAGTCCTTTTTTCGCACACAATTCCCAACTAGTACGTATAATATAATGCTGGAGAGAATTTTTCACGTCGACTTTCACAACATGTGCCGCGCATTTTCGAGAATCCGTCGATTTTCGCGAATTCGTAATTGGTTCGATCCTTAAAAAATCCATAACCAATTTACTCTTCCAATGAATCAATATTTTATATATCATTATAAGTATTTTTATCCATTTTTTAATTTCTTAATTAAGTTTTCACCAGAACCGCTATCATAGAAACTTAAATTGGCGCATATGATACGACCATAAAAATCGATCGAATTTAATCGTTACATATAAGTCGAGTGATTTATTTCTGAGAAATTTTGAAATAAAATTTGATAGATACAATTGAGTAATTATATTGATTGAGAAAAACACATTTGTCTCTCATTAGGATTCGACAGAATTCGAACCCAAATTTTAAATATCGCACATAAATTATGCTTATATGAAATATTTGTGACCCAAATAATGACGGAAATATATCATCGAATAATTTCGCGAAATCGTCTGGGAAAACATAGCGTATATGTATTAAATAAATTATTTTTCTCTTTTTGCTTAATTACTTTCGCGGCGAAATGACGCTTTGTTCGGGCCTCTGCCAATTGGGACCGAGATAAAATGAGTGAAACTCACGCGATCCCAAGGGAACATAGTGAATATACATCCTTCTAATTAAAAATATGTTATGGCCGGCCACGAAAGACACTGCCCACTCGTAATATCTAAACGGCCGAATTAATGAAAAATTAATTGCTCGCGTCAAGTGGAAATTTCGGCCGAGAGTTTAATGCGAACGTTCGTTTTGCGTCGCGTCGACTCTTTGTCGTTAGAGATATGCTCGTTATATGGGCGTTTTCGATATGTTTTTGAAAAAAGTGTGTGTCTATTGGAATTTTCTTTGATGGAAAAGGCTCTATTTAAGATCGCTAACAAGCCGCGCAAAATAATCCTTTTTAAGCCGTCAACTTGTGTCACTAATGGAAATATTTTTCAATGTACGCTCGTTCTGCGATTTATCGATAAAAAATGTTACATAACATATACAAATTAATTATTTTCCTGCTATATATAATAATAAAAAATGTAACAAAAATAGACGTGATTCTGATAAAAAAATAATTTTGAACTTGTAAAAAATATATTTTTTACTAATAAAACTCCATTAGATCAAAACCACATAAAAATATATTTTATTCTAGCTTTTGATAAAACGCTCGTTAAAACGAAGTACATGAACGAATCACTGATTACACATTTGAAAAATAGCACAGTTGTTATTTCTTTGATTTATTATACTTTCCTTTCCTACAACATTCAACAATCATGTCGATTATTAAATGAATAGAAAAAACTAGACATTATACGTACGTAAACATACTCACGAATATGATTGATTGATGTTTTAGATTGAAAAAAAATCTGAATTTATTATGATACTAAAAATGAAAAAGCTCACAATACTTTCGCAGAATAAAATTGGACGTAATATAATACGAGCAGCGAAATTCACAAAACTAAGCGTGAATAAGCAAAAGCGAAACCATGTTTAAACACCGCCCAAATCGAATCTTATATAGGGGTTGTGGGGGTTAATTGTTCTAGTCGCACAATTAAACCGGAGCTTCGTCGAAATTATGCTTTCCGATTTCGGAGAAAGGAGCAAATTCAAAAGGGGGCCCGATTTTTATACCAAACTTGGTCAGATTATCGACTTCGGAACATCTTAGTGGGTGGCAATTTGATCCACCTAACAGTTTAATAGTTTCAACTGTTCGTCATGAAACTTACAGCCGAAGTTCAATGCTTCGTACTTAGGATAAATTGTACAGCTGCTTCATTTTGATATCAAAAAGTATTTTTTATATTCCATGAAAATTTGAATAATGATCGTACTCAAGCCAAAGAGCAACAGTGAATACTTAAGCTTGTATCGCACGAAAAAAGGTAGACGTAAGTGTCAGAATTGTATCGTTTTGATAGAAATTTATAATACGTTTTCAATATTTTTTATGATCATGCGTATATTTCGGTATAAAAATTGAATACCTTACGATATCGTAAATCTAATAGGCTGTGACATTTTCTCAGACGGTAACTATTATATACAGACTGATTTATCGCAAAAGAGAAAACAAAATATATGGCCACCACCGTATATTAAGATGATAAAAATATTAGAAATTCAGATGCAGCCTACATCAACCCGGTGTAATTTTCGTATAAAAATATCATCCCACTTCGCCAGCAGCGTTGTTCTGTGTCAAATAAAAGAATCGTGAAACTTTTCGAGACGATAACACCAACAATAACACCATTCGAGCGCCACAGAACAAGTGTCATCGTAATAAAAACTTTGCTAATACCGTACAACCACCTTTCGTGTTTCAGTTTTCCTCCAAAAGTCAATTATGCAACGCACAACATAAGCATTTCACACAGAGTATTATACAATATGCAGAAAATTTCTGATTCGCAAACTTTTCAATGGGAGAATCTTTAGAAAAGTTTCTACGTAGAAAAATACTATTGAAACTGCATTCTCGTTAGCTGTACGATATGACCGATATCGGTGAGATAGATCACTCCTGCGGGAAAATTTTACGTGGAAAACTTTGTGTGGAAAATGCCATAAAACTTGAACATATCCGAAAATATCGCTGCCGACATAAATCCTCGTATCAGTCTGAACGTAAAATATTTATTATATGTGTGTGCGACGCAAGTTGAAATTGTTCTGATATTATAAATAGGGCCCATTAGAGGCGGGCCATCATCAATCTCAATTTTAAACAAAAGGATCTTAATTATAGTCGAAAGACGTTTAATTAAAAGCTACCTGCCGAGCTCGGATCGGGTACAAGGTATGAAGATACTTCCCGCGATACATACGTTTAGATTTTGCAAAATATTATATATTTGCCATAAATTGTTGATATTGAAAATGTATTTTATAAAAAAGTAGAAGTTAAAGTAAATGAAATACTATCCGAATGAATTTTATGAGAATTTTAAGAAAAATTATATATCATATTACAAGTATTTTTTTAGTATGTCTCACATTGAGTTTCGCGAAAAACCGTTACACAATATCCTCGAGCGAAAAAACACTCTGCTGCTTATGAATTTTTTAATATTTAGTTCGATGAAGTTTGTTAAGTTTGTGCCGTATCAGAAACTTTGAGGGTGACATTTTAATGGCAGTTTGCACTTTGCCATAAGCACACCATTAAAAAGGGATGTAAACTTGCGCTACGTGTAACAATATTCGATAGTAAAAATTCAGCTTTTTACTACTATCGTCACCCCCATTTTTACTGTGTCACGTGACCCGAATTATATATCTATGTATCTGAAATTTTGCACAGCGTCCGACATCATACGACGTGTTTAACGACGTGTTAAAAAGTAGTTTTGCATAAAAATATCTTCAGACTTAATATAAAAGAGAAATCCTATAATAATCACAAGTTTTATAATTTAATTTGAAAGATTTTCTATTGAAATGAAATAATTTTACAACTGATATCGTAATCATAAACAGAACTATGTTAGTGAAAAAGTAGGCTAAGGTAAAGATATAGATTTTTAATAAAAAGTTGAGAAAAGTTAGAATAATGGCATGCATTTCAATTAATTCCTGAAATATTTAACTTGAATTCGGTAACCAGTAATAAAAATATTTTGTATTGTATATTTTAAAAATAAAAAAAATCCTATATATTTGAATAGCAAATATATAAAATTTCACAAGAAAGTAATAAATTACAATCGATTAATATTGTAAATGAATAGCAAATATTCTACCTACACACAAACAGACATCTAAAAATACAACACTAAAATAAAACATATAAAAATTCCATCAAAACTGAACTCACGCCGACTAAAAATGCATATTCATTTCATTCAATGCAAATTAATTCGATATCGATAAAATTTTAATTTGAGTATCGAGATAACAATTTCAATACTGAAAAAACATACGAATCATGAATAAATTCGATTATTAAAATAATATAATATATCAATCTTATGAAATTGAACGAAAACGAATCGACAAAAAATGCAAATAATGTACAAAAAAGACATCGAAAAATACAAAAAACTCAAACAAAACATATAAAAAGTCAAAATATTCAAACTTACATCAAATCAGAGCAACATGTCACGTGTTTTCTTGTTTCGAAAACTTTTCAGCGATCGGCAGAAGCGGGTCCGTGCGCGAGGCGCGTCCGCGGCGGTCGCAAGTTCCGCCAACACTGCGCTCCGTTCGATCATTTGACTACCCCTGTCCTCGACTACCTTATTTCCACACTTTCGACACCCCCCCCTTATCCCCCTGCCTTTCGACACCCCTGGAGGAGTCTCGTCCCGGGATGTCCCGTCCCGTCCCGTCCCGTCCCGTCCCGCTTTCAATCGTCGCGCGCGATTTATTTATTCTCGAATTTGAATTCTCGCTGCGATTGCGTCATTACGCCGGATAAATAAGTGCTGATTTATTATCGCGGGCCCGTTTTTGTTTTAGGGCAAATTTCGATTTTGGTTGGGTGTTTTTTTTTTTTTTTTTGTATTTTTCGATTTTAGGTTTCGGGTGTTTATTGTAATATAAACGTCATGCTTGACGTATTGAAGAGTTATCGGTTTTTCTTTGCGTTTTCTCGGATATTCGAGCTCGAAAAATTACTTTGGGAAATATCTATAAATTTTATATCACCAGATTTTTTATTCTGAATTCGTACTTTTTCAAATCAAATTCGTACTTTTTTAAATCAAATTTTCATTAAAAAAAATAAGATAGTCTGCTACTTTGGAAAGACTAAAAAAAATTTTTTTTCATAAATTGCATCGTCATGTATGAAAAAATACGATTTTATTTGAAAAAATATGAATTTAATTAGAGAAAGTTCAAATTTCATTAGGAAAATTAAAAATTGATATAAAAACATTTGGGATGTGAATTGAATTTGCGAAGTTTGCACAACCTGTACAATTAAAGAAAATGGGTGCAATAAACATTATGTGAAAACTATGAAATAAATAATTGTAATTATAACAATAATTTAGAATATATGACAGCATTAATGTGATAAACAACGATGCTTTGTTTTGAATGCTATCATCACATGCGAATAGTAAATTAACGAAATACATTTTTCTTGTTTTATGAAGCGATTTCCGCCACGTGAACAAAAGGACTCGCTAATGCACGAACAAAATCGTATACACAATCATAAAAACTATTTCGATCTCGGCACCATGATAACGTTCTAAAAGGAATACATTTTGTTCAAAATAAAATCCTTATTTCGAAAACTCGACATTATTTTCTCAATAATTATTTCGCTATTAAACAAGTCTAGTCAGTGTGAATAATAGTTCTTTCTTTGAATGCGCAAACAACGGCTTTAATTTAAAACTCGAATGCAATTTACAGGATTCCATTCTGCTGAATACACACAAACGAAACATAATAAACGCATCTAGGCGAAATTAATAAATCCGAATGAATTATAACGAAATTTCGCATACAGCACTTCGCCAACAGCCGCCTATGATAAATGGCCAAAGTTGACAATCGGACGCCGCACCTTGTACTCGTTGTGCCTAAGGAATATATTCTGCAGGATATGACGTATTTTGTACAACACATTACATCCGCATAAGGCCGCGTGTACACCAACCACATAGTTAAACTGCTAATTAAAAATTAATAAAATTTCCTAAAATAGTTAGCCGATAACGTAGTGCTATAAAGCCGGGCTCACATATTCAGAAATCTATCGTTATCATATTGTATCAGACGAAAATAAATAGATTAATACGCAAGGTAAATAGTTATATAACTTTTCGTTTTACCTCATATATGGGCCTATGAGATGCATGGTGGTATAAGTCACTTTTTTCAATATTTTGAGTTATTGCCACCAATCGTTAGCATTTTGTCTATTTTATTACATGTCCAATAAATAGTTGGGGGAAATTATCAACAGTTCAATTAGCCAGAGAAACTTCATCAAAAACAGTTTGATGATTTATGATATAATGTCTACTAAATGCTTTGTATCTCAAAACTAGGTATGAGTGACTTATACCACTATGCATCTCATGGGCTCATATGTAGGTCTGTTTCTATATTTTGGTCTTTTTTTTATTTATTTCATCATAATATATTATTTTTATATTTTACTTTATCTGAAACGATACGATTATGATAGAAGTCAGAAAATGCGAACCCGACTTCAAACAAATTTTAGCTATAGCTTAAACGCATTTTCCCATAACTGTCATAATGATTGGATCATTTTTTTTATTTATTAAAAATACATTTTTATTTAACGATTCCTAAAAATTAATACCCTGCCCCATCTGTATCGATTAAATTAGATCGATTTCAACCCCATCATTCGAACATTATATCCATCCAAGAGACTGCTCATCTATTTAAAATGTGAAATATCAATAGTGAAATTTGTATTAATTGAGAATCCATGACTGAAAAAATAAATAAATATGTAATTCGATATTTATACATCATCATTAGTCGATCGAATTCGTTCATTTTTCCGGTCGAACGATCGCGATTCTTATCATCAACAAGCACCCTAAGAAAACACACAATAACACAGGCTTCTTCCACACAGTAGGAGGGGCGTCCGAAAAGTATCCCTTATCCCGCGTTTAATTACCGAAACGAAACAAACGGACAACGCGAAGTACTAGAACAGAGAAAACGAGCCTCACTCGCAAACATCAGAACAACGTTTTAGCAAAGCAACAATTTATCCGCGTGTTTATCATTCGGCCGTCGAGCTGACGTCGCAAATACGCCATTTTATATCTGCACACACATATAGACGTGTGTAGGTATAACGCATTTCGGGGAATATATATGGGGAGAGTCGGTTGATTTAGGTCGTTTCGCGTTGGCGTTTTGTAAAATTTAAAGCGAGCTCGTTTCGGGCTGTGCTTCGTTCGAAAAAATATCGAGTTGATTTTTTGAGATTCGGCGAAATATTTTTTTTAATTATTATGAAAAAAAATAGAAATACTTTTAAAATAATCCTTTTATTACTTAAAAACATCTAGCATAAACGATGAATAATGAGAGATTTTTATTTCTTCAAGCACTCTTAACATTCTTTGAAAAAAAAAGACAAACAAACAAATTGGAATAATATCGTGATATGAAACAAACCGTAGGAAACATATTATGGCTTTGGCTCAAAATCAACGAAATGTTGCTAGTGAGAAAACCTTTGGTTCAACGAATCTTAATTCATACACAACACATATTAATAAAACAGTCCCCAACCAACAATAAATACTTATGCCAGCAATATAAGCTCAAATAATAAATAATAACACTCAAACACCTAAAAAATATATTAATATTCACAAAAAGAAAAGACATTCAAAAAAATCATCAAACGGATCACTTCATAACCCACAGGTCATAGGTTTCCGAAGCCAAGATTCTTAACTACTACTATTTATAATATTGAAACACTTCAGACTTAAAAATTAATAGACGAAAAAAATCCTAAATCAACCCAACATCCCTTTTATAATCACTCAAACATACTATATTGCTTCGTGTTAATTGAATTTTCCATCCGAACGAACACATTCCCCGTTCGAGACGCGCGATTTTACACACCTAACGAATCTAAGGCGCGCTAAATTCAAATCGAAACATCTTTAAACGTACAACCGAGTCTTTTGTGATCGTGAATTTTTCATCGGTGACTTCTATGCTGATTCGAAGACGATGGAGTCCCTTTGAGGTTGGCCAGGGTTTGAAATTCGACCTTTGAAAGGGTTCGTTTTGTGTGTGTGTGCTCGCACTTAGCGACCATTATATATTCATAAATAACCGGACGATTCGTGGCGACCCTAATTAGAGGCCTTTAAACATACCCTTGAACCCCTTGTGATTCATAATTTAGCTAAATATTTATACGAACCCAAAAAACGCTCTAATTGTATCGGTTGTCAAATATCACATCGAACGTTGTTGCTTTTACTCGTGTTTTCAGATTTGGATAAACATTATGAGATAATTTCGTGTATGCTTTAAATGTTACTTTGAAGTGACTATGTTTTAAGTAAATAATTTTATGTAAATCTGACAATAACTTGATAGTACATTAATGGACATCATGAGAAGCCTTTTTTTAGGTACCACTCTCTTTGTAATCGACGTAGCAAAGACTAACTCGTTTTTCTGAAGAATTCGAATGTTATTACTCGAATTTCAATACGAATGTTGATCCTTTGGCATGCACGTACAACCCTTATCAATCGCACGAGCAACCCTCGAACTCAAAGTGACTTTTCCCTACCGAATTGTCTTTAAGCATGTCGCTTCCATCACTTTCCACTCCTGTTGCTTTGTATTATATGATGAAAAAATAAATAAAAATTTTGAAAGGCCGATGAAAAAGCAATTTTACCGTCAATCAGGGTTGAATCAAAAATCTGGCGTTGATGAATAAACCTTTTTCCAAATTCAATCGAATATATTATATTATATTATATACGTGAATATAACATAGACTCTAACAAACACAAATGCTATTTGCATCTTCCATAATACTCGTAGTTTCGCTTACAATATTGCAAAAATTCTAAGAAATATCGCTTATAGGAAATCTTCTTTGAACAGTTAGACAGTATTTCTGAGAAAAAGATTATTATATCTCTAGCTTCTGTGATCTGGTATTGCTTGAGGCTCTTTTGACTTCAAATCGATTATAAATGAAAATAAAACTTAATGAAACAGATACCTTTCCAAATGTACACAAAATAATCATGTAAAGCGAAATAATAAGTCAAGTGACCAAATTCAACTAACGTACAAAAATTAAATTATATTAACGAAACTTTGTTATTCAAATTTCATATGATTATAAATGTTGAAGAGTACAAAACCATGAACTTTGCAAAAGCCATATTAAAATTTAAATGTGGCTTTCTATTTGTTTTCCAAAATTTGAAAAAAATCCCATTGATTTACGAAAGCACCTAAAATCATTGTAGATGAATTGATTAAACGATTTAAGTTTAAAAATATTGATATAACATAGTCAAATACTAAATATTTCAAATAAAATATACAAAAAAAATCGATATTTAAATGTTTTTATCATTTGTTTTCGAAAAAAAATTCTAATCATAATAACCGTTAAAGAAAATATCACCTACTTGAAACTCGGAAAATCTGTCAAAACCCTCGTTGCTTTTCAGTTAAATTGCAATCATCTACAAGAATAATTTACACAATTGAGATATTACACTAATTATTCGTAGAAACACTTTATTAAACGTAAATTATTATTTTTCTATATCTAGACGTCACTTTTACACTGCTTTATATTTTATTTTATAACACACTTCAAATTGTTATTATATACTAGACACAATATTACGCGCCGATTGTATGTATTTGTCGTTCATTATTATCATATTGAATAAAAATTGAGATAAAATCGAACGATGAATTGAAAAATTAACATTTTCGAAACAGCGAAAAAAATGTACCGACCACACGTTGAAATTGAATTCGCGAACTGAAAAAATAAATGAAAACGCGTGAACGAAAATTTGAATTTATTTATTTTCAAATCATCAAATTAATTTTGTGTATTATTTTCTATATCAGTGGTGTTCAAATGTTAAAAAAATAATTATTTTTTTCCATTACATTCGTTTAAAATTATTTCATTTTTCACATCCCTATTATTCGGCCTCGATATATTTTCGGCATAATCCGACTTTCGAGAAAATTGTCGAATGTGTTTGCACAACGGAAATACATATTTACAACTTTATAAACGAATCGAATTAAACGTTACACGTGGCGAAAGTATTTTCGCTAATTGAATTGAACATGCGTCCTTTAACGTTTTCTCAGTACGGTCGCTCATTCGCTCGTTTGTCTACGCGATGAAAACACTTATAAAGAGTAATTAATTATGCTGGAGTTGTTAAGAAGCTAACTTTGACGGTAGAGCCTGCGGCGAAAATAGTTTGGATGCCTGTTGAGGTGTATTGCATAAATTCGGAAAGATTTTTAGCATAGTTCGCATAAATTTTGTGTAAATTGACGGTGCTTACGTTATAATTAAGATTTTTTTTTCGATAATAAGATGTATATATTTTATTGAGTATGAATACATCTTTGTATTTGATAATGTTTATTGTGGAAAATTCTAATGTCGATTTCAAAGGAGACATCTCTAGATGCGTTTTCTCACTTTCTAAAACATCCCCTATTTTCTAATAACAAATTTTCACGAATTATTCGGATAAAAAGTTTTGAATTCTCTCAATAGGGGTTGATAAAATCGACGTTTGCATAAAAATACTAGATTTATGCGATTATAAATAAATTCTCTAAGCAGGTAATCTCCTTTTTTTGGATATTTGGTGCGTTTCGCAAAAATAATATTATTTTAAAAATAAATGATTAAAAATCAATTTTATAATAATCGCAAATTAATAAAACTATCTCCAATTTTTCTAATGTACATGCTATAATACATAGAAGATTTATTATATTTTTAAATTTTTAACATTTTAGTTTGTGTATTCAAACTAAATAGATACAATGATATCAATTCAAATCAATCTGATATTTTCGTTCATATCAAATACAAAAGATGTCATAATAATAAATTTATTCATCTAAAACAATTTGTCATCTATTTCATACAAAAAAAATCTGCTTAATCTCACAAATACATACAATAAAAAAACCTCATTACAAGGAAACAAGATCACGCGTTGATGAAACTCGGACACACATCAACGCTGCAAACTTATTAAAACGACTGAAAATAATGAGAAAACCCACGTCGTCGGAAATTTTTTCTTGAAAATCCACCAAAATACGATACCAACTATTTTCACCTCACGCATCCCTTTTGTATGTGAAAAGATGAGGGTTTTCGCACGCACATGTCGTTTCGCATTTCATCACATCACGCACATTTGTGATTACCAATTATGCTACGTGTGTGAAAACCCAACCTTACACATCTCGAAAATAACATGCGTATACGTTTTATATCATTTTTCGAATCACACCGAAAATTTGCACACATAACAATCGGTAAGACAATCCGACTCATAAATTTGAACGTTTCACCCCAAAAGCACATATGTTGTGCGAACCACCCAAATCTCATCCCCTTATAGGAAGGGTATGCTTACCTTCATCCTTGTTAGCAAAATTCGAATTTTTCGGAACATCCCAACCCCCCGAAGCGAAAAACCGCACACTAGGCCGAAGGGTGGGCTTTAAACGGGGGCCGCGTTATAAATCACCATAATAAAAATTTATTAGTTCAGTTTCGGATTTTGGGGCAGACCCGCGTTTTTTTTTTCCTCTGAAGCCTCTTACTTAACATAAAGTAATCGTGAAATATTCCCCGGCTCCGTCTCTGCACCCCCTTGCGGCTTATTAATATTTTTTCGTTAAATTGCCGATTCCGATAAATATTTCAGATATTGAAATTTTTGTTGTGTATCGTTAAATGTTGGGACGTGCTGTGCTTTTTGTGTTTTTGGATTGACCAGTGAATGCTTTTAGTCGTTTCGAGTTTTTACGGAGGCTGCGACGTCTCGAATATTAATAACGCGTGAAATTCGTGATCCTCATACACAGTGTTTTCCAATATGTGTATTGCAAATGCTGAAGATATCCTAAGATTTTCAATGAAAACTATAAAATAATATTCCTATCTTCAACTTATACCTTTGAGCTGAAGCTTTCGACAATTCTATTCCATGGTTTCGAAGCTTTCATTAGTTTTATGTTAACTGCATTAATCCATCATGAACGTTAAGAATACAATAAAAATTTTAGATTATCGAAATGAAAAGTTAAGAACTGCTGCTCGGAGATCAACCCTTGGAAAAATTCAGCTTTTATATTTATTTCCGACGTTTTTTTCCTAAACCTCTCCATCATAATACGTCATCCCTCGATAATATAATGCTGGATGTGTCGCAAACACTCGCAACTATCGTTGGATTGACAACAAACAAAGCGAGATAAATCTGAATGAGCGATAAAATATGATGGATGTTCGAAATTGAAAGAATGGGATACGAGGGTCCTCGAGTCCTCAGGAACAAAGGGTGTGCTTTTTTTCCACCCTTTTCGATCGTTAAGTAATCAAGCCCTTTGTTGTAGATCTTAAAAGCGCGTGATTTTTGAATGGATATTATGGCACGCGTGCTTAGTGTCGATGATCCTTCAAACTTTTAAAATTTTCAATGGATTTTTCATTGGATTTCAACTCGAACTACGAACAATGAGCGACGTTCGTAAATCGGCTTATTTTTACATTTCTATAAGACTTCCGTGGAAATTTTTCAAGCGTTCGCTTAACCAAGTCAATTACATTAAGGATTTTCCGTATTTTTTAATTAAAAAGGGAAAAAGGGGATCTGAGTTCAATAAGATATAAATTAATAAGAAATCAATTACGCGTAACATTATTCCGGGGATCTCGAGGGAATATCTGCAATAGGCAGCCCGGAATAGGGCTCGCAAATCTTTTTGTCATGGGATTATCTCACGAATTTAATTATAAGAACGAATTAAACGACTAGGGAGGGGAAATTAATTGAACGGCAAGAAAAATCGCACCCATCGACATTTAGGTCATCGCCGAATTTAACAATTTTCTTTGGACTAATTGCTTAAGATAGAACGGACGAGGCAAGAACGATCGCTTAACATAGCACACGTCCGTTACGTGAAAAAGCGCAAGAATTTTTCAGAACGAAATAAATATAGGAAAAATGTGTGTGCGTTTGTCATAAGTAATTCACGATAATATATTTATTTTTTCTCATATCTCTCGAGCTTCGTATAAGAAGCAGCTGTCATAAAAATATGTCATATTATTCAGTAAGTCGTATAACTCTCTGTGTACTGACACAAATTGGAAAAAAATACAATATTTACTGACTACACCGTATGAAATTCTCCATTATAAACGTGATGCATCACCACCGATAAAAGACAGAAACGACTAGGAAAAAAAATCTAAAGATACATTGCGGATTTTCAAACGAGCACGTCGTTAATTAAATACGTTCAACTGAAAACTCTGTAATGGAATGTTTTGGACAATTTTCAGCAAACTCATTGATTTTCACGGCAGAAGAATTTTGCACGTGTACCGAGCACCCACTCGAAAGTTGCGACGTGTTAACACCGAATTTCGCAAAAGCGAACATTTTCATAATTCAATATCGCGATTTCGTTACACACACACACACACACACATATATGAGATCGAACGTTAATTTGCGGAATTGAATAGCGCGAATAATCCGACCGCGAAATCCCGGCCGGTCGTAACAATTCCCCGATGTTGTTATTTTAAAGCGGTCGTGTGAGGTTCGAACTTTATCGGGGCCGGGATTCAATTAAAAAATGTTGAGCTCCCCTGCCGCGGAGCACAAAGAAGGATCGCAGACTTATCACATTAGCGTAGGATTCGCAAAGTGGTTTACTCGCCGGAGATTCAGATAGGGCCGCTCGAGGCTTTGCCTAAGCCACTATACTACGCTCTACGATTTATACCCACCCACAGACACGGTGCAGGGGTGTGCAATCTTTTTTCAAATGAAAAAAAAATCACGTTTTTCTATAAAAATTCGGTAGTATACAGCGTTTTTGAGTGCCGTGTCGAGCTTCAGCGCTCTAATGATCCGGATCTTGTCAAATCTCGGCAAGAGTCACATGTCATTTTTCTTTATTGAAAAGATTTTTCGATCGTTTCTTAAGAATGTTTGGTTCAATTTATTCGAAAAAAGTATTAATTTATCGTTTTACGAAACGGTTCCTAAAAATCAATCCCTGTTTTATTTTTATCAATTAATTCGATCTATTTTGACGCCATATTTAATACGCTGATTACTTTTCAGAGTTTTCAGCCTTGGTGTTTTCTTCTTTAGTTTAAAATGTATGATTAATTAGATATTAAAAAAATGAGTATCAATACTTATAACTATAAGGTATAAGGTTATATATACATATATATAACAATAAAAGTATTCATCATATTATGAAACATCAACAAAGAAAAAAAAATTTGCTCCAAAGAACTTTTAATGACAGTTTCGATGGCTTCTAAAATCCATTTTTTAATCTCGTTTAAAACTGACCCATAATTCTGAATATGGAAGTACACTCGTCCCCCGTTTAACGCAATTACTTCACACTATATTGAAAGAAAACGTATGAATTAATTGCATTGAACGGAGGATGACTGTACTTCCATATTCAGAATTATGGGTCTTATACACAGATAAAATATTTTGAAGCATTCCAGATACTTCTTTAATGCATACATAAAATCGAAATTAAACTGCATCTGACTATTGAGCAACTGCATACGAAACCATAATTGAGCATCTCTGGCACATTCAACATACCCATCCTTGTTCCTCAGCGGTGTTGTAACCTCTAGTCCGTCCCGCTCTGCGGTTTCATGTCAGGGGCGCTTATCAGGAGTCTCGGAGCGAAAGCTATTATTTCGAGCTGGGATTTCGTGCAAGTCGCGAAAATACATACGTTCCGGCTGCAACTTTCGCTACACTATCAGCGACCAAGAAATTCCTTCCAGACACACGTCCCCGAAGCGTTAAACTTCCCGCGCTTAATCTGTCCCGAAATGGGGAAAACAACGATTGTCCCTGATAAAAAAAAATGGAAATAAAACTACATTCGCTTAGGAATATGTACATTTTATTTTTTTGATATTCTCGAAAGGGTAGTTTTATAATCTTCTATGTAAATAAAAATTAATGTGTGTCTATGTACATATATGACGTCTGAAAATATCAAGAAGTACAAATGACATTTTTGCCGAAATTGAGTTAAATACAGGAATCATTTCTATATACGCTCATATATTTGGTGTTAAAAGGATATAAACAAATTTGGATCGTATGTCGAGATATTTGTATGTATCATCAAATCACTCGACCTATTCCTAATACGTTTAGGTACATACTCAACTTTGAACACGCTTTTCTCGAAATCGCTTGTACCTCTTGGCCTTTTCAATCGTCATATGTTATTTATCAATTCATTAATGGCTTATCTTTTTTCTGTGAACATTTTCAGAATTATTTTGTGCATATCTGTGGATATTTCTGTATTATTATATTTTTGTTTCATTTTTATCAACATTGACGTTTTCCATGAAAGAGGGTGGTAAGCTGTAGCAAATATTATGCATGGTCTACCCAAGTAACGAGATTTTCTATGGAAATGAGAAATATTATACGACAATTCACAATTGACTTCAAGTTAAAAGTCTCGAGCAATGTCAATTCACAGAAACTTCTATTACATAATATATTCTAGAATTTAAATACATATTTTCATCAAACTTCAATACTGCCTGAAATCCGATGTTTCATTTAAAAAATATTTATTTTTAGTATCGATTCGTTCTTACATCCAGATAATCTGATCCCAGAATAGCACGAACCATAGAAACGATTTCGTAAAAGCCATCTTTTTTTTATTATTTTAGTCGAGTATTCTAATTCCTTTTCCAGCAATTTTTCACCGGTACAAAAGCACAAAGCCTATAAGCTTCTTCAGTGAAACACGCATATGCTAAAAGCTTCAGTTTACTCCAATGTTTTTATACGCGCTTGACAGAAGTAACAAGCATTATGCGATACATTTCACGATAAAATAGCAGAATCCCCTTTAATAAAAATACACATTCATACGTCACCGCTGAGAAAACTAAGCGTATTATGAATAAAACACACACCCAGACACATTTCGCATTTTATATTTTATAGGCATATCCTAAACGTAGCACACGTATACTGACGGTGATCATTATCCTAAACGATTCGGCGGGAAAAAAACCTAAGACAAAAAAAAGTAATGGGACGTGCGACGCATCCGATTACACGGAAAGTTATCAAATAAATCTCGCGGGCCACTTAGCAAACAAAGTGGAATAAAATGGTGATGAGGGTAGCTGAAAATGGGGTAGTTCTGAAGCAGAAAACTGAACACACCCTTCCTATTTCCATGGTATGTACCATACACAGCCTGTCAGAATAATATCGTAGAACATCATCCCGAATGCACGCGGAACGAGATCAGATCAGGGAGAATATATCCTGGAAACGAAATGGGGAAATTTCATAGTAGACGAAATGAATAATGGATTTTTCGAGGTCTCTTTTATGTAATTTTTTTTTCCAGGGGTGTCTTGATCGACAACTTAACAAAACCCGTCATAACGGTTATTGGTTTTCGCGCATGAGGTTCTCGTGTCGCTGTGCCTTGTGTGTCAATTATTCACCCGAGTCGAAAATCCTTTGTTACGCTATTTCGAGATCGATTGTGATCGAAATTTGTAAATGGATGATTTGTCGATCTAGCTTACATTCGATAAGGAAGTGTTCTTTTGTATGATCGAAATGGAATATGTGATAAAAAATTCTCAGATGCTTGTATAGATGTAGCATGTGTATCGATCATTGATCGGAAATTGTAAAATTATAGATTATATTGCTATATATTTTGAATATAAAAATATGTATATTTACTTACAATATAATAAACGAAACGATGACGTTTACTTTTTATCATAAAAATAAATTTCAGCATAAAACCGTCTCCTCTGTTTAAAAGGAAATAGCTTAGTGAAACTTAACCGCAAAACAGTCGAAGAAAAAAAAATCAAATTCACTCTATACAAAACGACTATAGATAGAAAATAGGGGCACTTTTCCGTCTCCTTGAAAAATGAACAAAAAAGAAAATGAGAACACAGAAAGCTTAGACGCTTTGACGAGAATGAAGTTTAAAAATATATGGACCGTATCAGAAAGGGTCCTCTCTCTAAATATAAGGTTGCGCGTAATAGTTTTTCTCGGCTCTCCCTAATAAATATATTTAACGCCTTAATCCCACCGAAGGACGAGGCGAATAATCTTAAAAGAATATATATTTATATACATATATAATTCGAAGGGTTGCATTTTCAAGATAATCGTTTTCAGTGTTCATATTGAAAACGCTTCAAATTTCGACTTTACCGTTTTTCACGGACGATTTGAACCGGGTCGCCTTGGGAATGTTCCCAGGCCAGAATCAATATCTGGCGTTAATTTAACTTTTAATTGGCGATCTGTTAGCTTTCGAGAGTTTCGTGTCGAAGCCTTGTCTATCTACTATATTTGAGGAAATTTATTTTTTATTTCGCTCATTACACGAACCGAAAAATGCTTTAAACAGTTTCGACTTTGCCAGAATCTCAGAGCGCCTCAGGTTCTATTGAGCTAAATAAAAACAACGAATTTTATGTAAATTATTTTTTTGAATACTATCGAATTTATAAATAGCGAAAAATCAACATGCGTTGTTTTAAAAATATTTTATCGTTAATTAATTATGCAAATGTTCGTTATTCGGTTCACGTGAGAATAGACCCAAAAAGTGGGTTGCAATTTAAAAGATAATAAGTTTCACTTTTGGTGGTTCGTAGATTGTAATTTATTACGACAGTGGTTCACCCCGAACATTTGAGGTTTTCTTATCTACCTCGATAAAATTTAATTTTTAAACACACACACGTTTAGTAATTTAAATTCCGGTCTAAGCAACGCACCAGAAATAAAAACGATGACTTTTTCAGCAGATTTATTTATAAGGAAATTTGAAAAGTTTTTATTCATTTGGTTGTGCGATGTAGCATCCGAAATTATAGCATAATCCCACACATATAAGTCTCATAACTTATTTCGCAAGCGAACGTCTCTGAAATCGAATATTCCGCAAAACTTATAATGTATAATAAATTTTATCGCATTAGCGATGACAAATCTCAAGTCGATTCGGATTTGCGCATAAAATCGTATTTATAACCTAATTTAAATTACATTTATATATGTATTTCAAACTTAATTATTGAAAGGCATTCATATATTGGAAAATGTTCCAATTTACGAAGTGAAATGTCGATTGCACCTAAACGTGGATTTATATTGAGAAAAAGGTGACTTGAATCCAATCCTTAGTGACACGACTAGTCCTGTTAGTCACTAAAATACGACGTCGAGTTTTTTCTCATTGTTTTATTCTATCATTAAATCTTTCCCCTTTCGACAAAAGGGTTGAATTTATATGGCAAGAAGAGCGTTTATATTATAAAATATGCATTTATAAATATATTCATAGTCAGTATACAAACGAGCAGAATGCTTTTCTCTAAATCTCTTACTTAGCAAAATTATGAATTCATTTTCTTATCGAGTTGTTTGGAACAAAAAAATACGAATATTTATCAATTAATACTTCAAGCGAGAGAAAATTGATAATTACTCCTTTTAATTTCCGTGGTTTTTAAACGATATTATGATTTATTGAATATTAATATTTATGAGACTTAATAAATCTAAAGTTAAAATTTCGAGCAAAATACAAAATGTAAATGGACGCAAAAATTTTCAAACACATACTCACAAAGTATATTTTGTATAAAAATAAACAAATTTGACTTTCAGACTGTTTCGAGAAAAAAATGAACTCAAAACAAACTTGAATAGATATAATTATGAATTAAAAATATGAAAATTGACAGAATATACAGAACAACCTTGATTATCCGAACGAATATAGTAATCCGGTTAATCAGATATCCGAATTTTCCAAAGATTAGCCATCAAATTCAATATGAATAATTAGAATTAAATTATTATTTATTTAAAAACCAACCATTTTTTGAGATTTCAAAAATAAAATTCGGTAAATATAGTAAAAATTAGATAGGAAATAATTGAAATCCTGACAATCTAAATTTTACTGTAATATACACACTTCTTAGATGCAATAAAACCTCACTTATCGAGCACCTTACATAAATATGAATTGGATAACGAGCAAAACTGAATGCTAAAAAATGACTCACTTAACGAGCGATGTTTTGCACAACGAGGAACGAGAAGGAAAATATAGCATATGTACATATTATATTATAGCATCTCATCTTTTCATCGTTCAAAAAATATTTTTTCGCGCTTAAAGATTAAGATTCTATAATTCAATCATCAAAAGTCCACAACAAATCAAAGCGGATGAAAAGAAAAACCTATAGCCATATAACCATCTCCATCTCTCAATCCATTCCACTCCACTTCGTAGTGGACAACCAACATTATACGACGACTGAAAAGGCAAAGGGGTACAATTGACTTTGCGGTGATTTCGAGAAAAGCGCGTTCAAAGTTGACCTTGTGCCTACATGTATTAGGAGAAGATCGACTGATTTGACGATATATTGAGGCACACGTTCCGAATTCGTTTATATCCTTTAGCCACCAAATAAATGAGAGTACATAGAAGCGATTCCTGTGCATAACTCAATTTCAGCAAAAATGTCACTTGTACCCCTTGACCTTTTAGGTCGTCATACACATTATACCAGATTCGACTATACAAACACTCAACCTAATAAAACACACGTACATACATACATAAAAAAGGAAAACAATCAACCGTCAAACTACCCGATTAAAAACCCAACTATCCGCCTTAAACGGCGCCGGAACCGAAGCCGTCGGGGGGCGGGACCCCCGCGCGCCACGTGGGGGCCCCCATCCTCAGGGGGCGCAGCCTCGGGGGGCGCAGGCACTCTCCGTTGTCGTGTCGGTGTCAGTTCGGCCGCAGGCTTGCGCCCGGGCGGACGCGGGCTCAGTGCAAACCCGCACCGCCGAAACTCAACAAAGTTTTACGCGAGTTTTACGACTTGCGAGCCGCGAAAGCCTTCATATATCGGGTCGCACATGGATTGAGGCTTCATTATGGTGAGATTTTTTATTTTGATTGACTACTGATTATCTCAAATTTATCAAATCAAAGCAAAAGTGTCATTTTTTATCGAAATTGAGTTATGTACAGAAAATGGTTCTGTATCATTTATAGAACTTTTTTCTGTTAAATTTTCGATTAAAAAAAAGTCACTTGTGTCCTTTGTACTATTCGGTCGTCTATCAATATTATGAAATTTTGATAAATTGATGATTTTTAATTTTATATTTTTGAGTTCCATAAAAGTTAAATTCAATTTTAGAATTATTATTTGAGACAATCATGCTTGGTTTTTCTTTTGTTAGTAATTATTTAGAGATATCTGTTCAAATAAATAACAAAAAGTAGGCACATTTTATTCCCCCATTTTGCTTTTCGTCTCTAACTCTCTTACAAAAATTCCCATTTTTTTAAAATAGTATCAAATTATATCCGATTAAATTCCAAGCGTATTTATAGTATTTTTTCAATATGATTTTCTAAAACGGATTCAGAGGCGAAAAACTAAAGGAGGGATCAAATGTCTCGGAAGGATCAAATATCTCCACCTTCCTCTACTGCAAACTAACAAATTTTAAAAAGAAAATAATGTTAACTTGTTAAGTATTTGATCGAATAATTGAAATACTTGACATTTGATCGTAATTTAAAAAATAAATATAATTTTGAAAACCGCATACTTCTTTTGTTTTGAAAAAAATATTTTACGTTTTTCTTCGCTAGACGCACAGTAAAAAAATCGACAAACTGAAGCGATTATTTCAATTTCACATTTTGAAACATAATTATATAGTTTTCTACAATTTATAGAATTACTCCATTATAATAATTGAAGGTACGTGCATACATATATGTTTTTTTCATTATTATATATATACTTTAATATAATATTTCATATTTATCTCTATATCACTAATTGTAAGTCATACCATATTGACTCTTAATCTATTTACATTCTCATTACTTTTTTTCAATTATTTGTAGATAAATTGAAACTACTTTCTTTATGTTGTTAATACAAGAATGTGCTCTTTAAGAATATGTTACTGTCGAGGTATCGCGTGAGCATTTATATCGAATGACATTTCGATTGTATGTAGGTATGTTGCTATTTATATGTATTTCAAACTAGTTTGGATAAAAATATGCATTTTGATTATAATCGATGCAGCAATTTTCTGATAACTGCTCTTTATTTTTATCGGTTTTACAATAAATTAAAATAATTATGCTGTCATATTGTTCGTTTCTATTTCCGTTCGATTGTACAGAAATTCATTTCACTCATTGAACGCGCGTTTGTCTATTTTGAAAAAAAAAATGAATTGCCCGTATATTGTATTTTGAATATTTTAAAATTAAATAACAATACACTTTATTAAACTGAAAAGTCACATGCATCGACACAATTTCATTATTGAAATTTTTTTCGTCATACAAAATTCTTGATAACGCAATATAAAAAAAAACTTAATATTTTCTCGCCCATTTTCACCTTTTATTAAATAAATATATTTTGCATAAAGGCATCCTTCACGTTTCGGCGGCACATTTGAAAATCTCGCCTTCGACCAATATTTGCAGCACGTAGTCGAGCGCCTTTATTATTTTACAACCCGAGGGGGGGTTTTCTAATATACGGGTTTTATATATTTTGTATCCTCCGTTTTATCACGTTTACATACAAATATATTATACCGCCGTACAACCTACATACGAGCCCGTAGGATAAAGTCAAGCTGGAAAACATAAACGAGATAAGACAAGGATATATTCGCCAGTTTATTGTCCTTAATTTGCTGCATCGATCACACGTTGGAAAGACCTCGTTTAAAACGTCGCGATACATATCAAAATGGCCTGAATTCTTTAAAATTTAATTTGGTTTCATTAAATTTCTCATTTTTGAAGCGTATCAAAATTATATTCAATCCTTCATGTTTATTATTTCCTCGACTTTACAAATCGCTAAATAGCTCTCGATATACAAATATAATTAGCTTTTGCTACGCGTAAGTATCCTTTTGAATTGCTCTAATTTCAAGGCGACCGTTTTGCGTACCAAAATCGGCTTATAACGATGCCTTTTTTTCCTGGCTTCGTTACATTTTCACGTTTCAAAAACGGCATCAAAAAGCCATAAAAACGAATCATATTATCCCTTGGAGCATATAACGAACTCGGATTACTCATATGTACGTTTTATTTTACGTTTAACAATTTTAATTTTGACTAATTTAATATTTTGAAAAAGTATTTTTTCATCGATTCAAACGAAAATTACGACGATTATGAATAATTCATTCATTTTAGCTTTTTTTTTTCGACTTGTGGAACTGAGTATAGTCGACAGACACGTATCAATTCTCAAGAGAGGCAGTGTGATGGCGACTTTTCCACACTTTTCAATTTCCCGTCTAAAAATTCGTCATAAACAACGGTAATTTCTTGGAAAATTTTTCGTCACCGAAAAATGAGCTTTTTATCAAATATCAGCGGTTTTCAAACTTACTCTTTATATTTAATTTTTTGTAAATATCATTGGATTCAATTCTTACAAAATATGAATGCATTTTCAATATCATATTAACATTTTTATTAATCAAAATTTTAATTATAATTTGAGTTTAGTGACGAATTGATTGATTGATTCTATTATCAGATTTAATATTTATACCAAATTTTTGATTTAAAAATATAAAAAAAAATAAAAATCACACTTTGAAAGCCTTCCTTGTATAAATACGAGGTGATAGTGAGGCTGGCACAATTTTGAGACGTTTTTAATAAAACATAATCCCGACGTTGGTTCACCCGCACACGTCGAGGTGTCTACGCACGCTCTTAGTGGGATTTTTTTTTCAATTACGTTTTTACGCGCCTTTTTTTCCTCCATGCCACGTTCACTTTTTCCCGAGCCGATTTTTCCTAGCGCTTTTCCTCACTCTCTACGTTTTGCGTGGAGGTGTGGAAAAACGTCTTTTCACACGCAATCTCACATCTTCTCTTTATTACTCCTTCCTCAACAGCTGCCGGATCAACGGTGCGTGAATATATAAATATGATTTCGAGCAAAACACAGAAGGGGGAATAATGGACTCGAGTGGGACGCTCGTCGACCGAATTTTCCCTTTCCGATGCCGCCGATATAATATCTTCGAGAAAATCGCAATAATCCTCGTAGTACGTGAGCTAAGATATGTTGTTTTGTTGTGAAGCAAAATCACGTTTTTCAAATCAATTTGATTATTATATTATTGTAATCTTCATATGGACCAATTAGTCCATCATAATTAGACGCGCCGCATTAGTAATTATGTATATTGATCAGATTCGTGTACTGTATTATGATATAATATATTGAATTGAGCGTCTTCTCATGATTTTAATTTATCACGTTTCAACGAACTGTCTGATAATATTCATTTATCTTCAGAATTTATGTCAAAATATTAATTGGACGAGATATTCGCGAATAGTAGAGTTATTAGTATATGTGGCGTTCAACGTTCGCTCTGGCAGGATATTGTCATCGTCTTCGTCGTCAGTTTGCTAATAGCAATCAGGCTTCTCCACCACCGCCAATTAGTTGACTTTTCCCTGGAAACCTTTATTCCTCGATATTGTTCTCGATTATCCTTAATAACGGCCGCCGGCTGCCTAATGAGAATTCCCAGGAGATCCCGACCAGGTGTTTACCCTTTCCCACCCTTATAACGATCCGCAAAATGCATACGATCAATTTCACATTATTGAAATTATTTATTCTACGTGTAAATTATTTCATTCCACTCTTAAAAATTCTATAAAATATATGTGATAATATTGTTTTCAAATCAAATTTAATTTTTGTATAAAATATTTTTCTACATATTTGTGAAAATAGTTCGAATATAAGTCGTAATTAGAAGTTAATTTTTAACATTTTTAACTCATGCTCTTATGGATAGTTGCCGCCGGTGAAGTCACTATTGAACATTGTTTAAAAAAACGCGATCTTCTGTTCTCAATGGTGATTTAGTTAAAAAGTAATTATAATATTAGGAAGTTAATAATGAAATTTTTATGAATTTCAAGCCCTGATTTCAATATGTTGACGTGAAAGCAGTATTTAGCTGAGTTTTCTTTGATGGTGGCAACTTTCCATGAGAAGGGCATAGAAAAACCGATTTCCGTTGCGACTACCGTTCAAACTATGTGAAAAAATACTTTAAAAATTTCTCTTCGTATAAAAATAAAATTTGATTGGAAAAATATTTCTTTACATTTTTCCCCCAAATTGAATTCAATTCAGGAATACACCTCGCAAAAAATTGTTTAAACATCAAAAATTTATACTTCATATGACGACTGAAAAGGCCAAGGAGTACAAGTGACTTCGCAATGATTTCGACTAAATTTGTGCATATATCTACATGTATTAAAATGAGGTCGAGCGATTTGATGATATGTAAATCTCGGTACACGTTCCAAGTTTGCTAATATTCTTTTGCCACTGAATATATGAGGGTACATAGAAGCGATTCTTGTAAATAACTCAATTTCGGCAAAAATGTCACTTGTACCCCTTGGCATTTTCAGCCATCAATATATTCAGTGATGCTTCCATAACATAATATAGCACGAAACATCCCACCAGTTTACTACAACAACCATCTCACACGACACGACACGACACTGTAAATACAGACCACACTCGAAGGACTTAATTCAGCCAATTTCGACAGAATCCAGCAATCCTTCAATATCAGCAACCCCCAGCAGCCGAATCCCGTTAATTATACGGTCGACGTCCTCGTCGAGACCTCCACTCCACATTATTAACACGGCCAGCTGGATAATGTTCTTCGGCGGAATGTGTTCAATGTCAGAAACACTCACTTCAAAGTGCCTCGAAAGCCTCACATTATCATACGAGCCCTGGGGTCGATCGTCATTTTGTCGCAAGGGTTAGTTTGCATAGGACACCTTTTTTTTTTAGGGGAAGCTCGGACTCTTCGTTTATTAAAGCGAAAAAAATTCGAAATGTCCCCGTTCTCGTTCCATAGAGTTTGGGAAAAAATAAAATAATCCCTGTTTGTTGTAGCGACGCTTTTTATCTTCGAAAGAGGCGAAAAGGGTCTCGCCAATAAAATATCGCATTTTCGCGTTACACAGAGTATTACAATTATCCTTTGTTTTCTTGAAATCTTTATATATCGTGTTTTCCTCTTGAATTTTTGCGAGGGATCTCTTAAAATTCAAATCACGGATCAAAGTCGTTACTACGGTACGAATATTTCTCTAATCTCGTCGGAGAGAAATTCCGCTGAAATTTAATCGAACGATCTTCTCATATTTTAAGCTGGTTAATTTTTTTCTTTGTCTTACATTATTTTATTTGTATTTTCAAATCGAAATTCTTAAAGAAAACGTTTTCATTTGCGAATGAACTCATTGGAATAATACAACAATATAATTTTCGATACAAATTTATTTTTCCAATTCTATTTCCGATAGCAAAATAATTGATTTAATAAAGTTAATATATACTTAAATATATTTTTTCATTTAATAAAATGGTTCGTTATATTTATTATATTAGATTTGTCGGAAAAGTTTAACATCCCGAAACGACATTAAAGTGGTCACTCATTTTCCGCGAAAAGCTCGTTATTTGTTTTCGAAAATTCCACGTACGAAACAGTGCACAAAACGCGATTTCGAGCAGACCGGAAAATCGCACGAACCAACCGGAAACAACAATCGACAGAAGTCAAAGTTTTAAATCCGAGTGGCAATAATGCACAGCAACCACCACCACAAGGAAAAGTGTTCTAGTGGTGCACAGTGGCTTCGACGTTTTCAAGTGGAGTGCCTCATTAAAACCGAATCGCATCCGCCTCCATGCCGAAAAGTTTGTACATAAATAATAATGAGATAAAAAGTGGAAAAGCCCGGAAAATCCTCCATGCACTTTTGTATACTCCGTTTTTTTTCCAGCCGGATTTTTTTCAGACCAAGCCATTATTCGCGATACGCTAACAAAGTTGAGGCCGGTTCTGGCTAGCTGCGAAAAAAATTCAAACCACCACAATGAGGATGGGGGTTGGTTCGGTACTGAAAACTCTGAATGTCGGGGGTGGGCCTAGAGAATGAATGACTGCAAAGTGCATTGTTGAAAACGGTTGACAGCGACTGCACCCGGGCGAGATTTAGTACTGGGTATTTTAGTTCGAATTCGAATTTTATTTGCGGATTTTCAGCTTTTCGATTTTGAGTCGAAAGTCGAGCGCTTCGAGCGCGCGAGTGTTTCGTTGAATATTCCGAGTTTATTGTGGGAAAGTTTAAGGAGGTTTCGCTGACGCAAGATGCGGTCCTTCTGGGAAATTGGCAGAATAGAATTCACTTGATTGATCCGTATTTACCGAGCGAAACTCAATTTAGATTCAGTGCTACTCTACGTTTAATCACAATCACCATTCGCTTAACTACATATTAACACTATCTATTTATAACATATAAGAAATGTTAACATTCAATAGATACTAGTTTCTGTGAGCCAACGTTGATCGAGACTTTTGAATTTTAAGCCAATTGTGAAATGTTGTAAAGTATTTTCCGTTCCCTTAATAAATATTCATACGTGTGTAGTCCATGCATTATGTTTGTTCCGGTTTTGTTACGGCTGAGAAACATCAAAGTAGAAATTCCGTTAATTGAAAAATATCAAATGTAAATTATAAAGTGTAATGATGCTGAAACTTTTCCAAACGTGCATACAATAAGTCTGTAAAGTTTCATTGCCGAAGTATCAACCGTTAATGAATCTATCGAGCAAACCCAAATACAATCACACAACTTATTTTCGCTGTCGCATTTAATCGACTTAATTGCGAATTTTAAACGACAAAATACAAATTTCCATTTACGCGAAATTATTCCATTAAAATGCTCAATATGCTCTGAGAGCGCTGAGAAAATTTCTCTAAAATCTCTGTTTACAATCTGTACGGTTATGCGGTGTGGTTAACCGTTTCGGATGGATGTGCACATAGCGGCGGCACGTTTTCCACCAGAAAATCTTCATCCTTAAGAGCCTTTCCCCGCCCTTTGGATGTTTTCCCATCCTTTACGAGCGAGAGGGCAAAGGGACCACCGACAAACATATAAACGTGGCCCCGTCTTCTACTACTGCCACTAGCCAACGCCCGAAATGCACCATCCGACACGGCGACGTCTAATTAAAAATTACTCAGCTCCACTGAAAACCCACAATCCGCACGGAATGCAGACTATGACCCGTATAAATATATATTATTCAATGAAAAATTCGCTTGTGTGCTTTGAAGCCCTTCGAGGAATCTTCGCGTAGGCATCAAACGTGCCAGTCTCTAATAAAAAATTCTTTATAAGGCAGCCTGTAGATTAGCGGTGTAAAATGTTTATGCATGCCGTATCTGGTCAGTGTCCTTGTATTACTGGGTTTGTATCCTGTCGAATTATGATGAAATTCACATGTCTTATCATTAATGCCTCGATCATTTGATGCGTTGGTTTCGAAAAAAGTATTAGCTCAACGCTTTACGAATCGGTTTCTCAAAATAGATCTATTGACTCATCTTTATCGATAAAATTCAATCGATTTTAAAGCCATTTTTTGACGCTGAAACTTTTTATCAGAGTTTTCAACCTAATGACCACTTCTTCATTTAAAAAACTTAAGAATAGTTGAGAAGAAATACTTGTTTTTTGAAGAATTTTTTTTTGAACTGTACTGTTCATTCATAAATGATTTATTAGTTATATAATATTCAATATCTAGGGAAAAATACGTTATTGTCACTCGTAACTCATAACGTATCTCAGCTTGTTGGAAATTCTCGATCGACCACTTTATTGCTTTTACGGTCGTGTGGGAAATTCACGTTGGGCTACACAGGGTTGCTGTTGAGTGGTAAACAATTCAGTCTCTCAAATATTGTTTGTGTTAGTCTATAAATTGTGGCCGAGCAACCCTTCCATCATATCCAAGCCGTAGTTCATAATAAATAGGAGTTTAATATTTGATCGATTTCGCCGGAGAAATTTGCCCAACACTAATGATACACATCCATTGTGTGTTCCATCTAATAACGTGCTTGTGTTTTTCTTTTCAGAGATTCAACGCGAGAATATGGCAGCTGATCATCGCGAAAATCACATATCTCTTCCTTATATGTAAGTCGTTTATTTTTTTATCTTTTCGATACTGTAATGTGTATAGTTTCGTTGTGTCTATTTTTCCATTTGCGCGTATATCGTATAGGCGTAATCTCGTAAATGTATATAAATATTCTCGCGAAAGTTCGGTTAGTCTCTGTCGAGTCGGCACTTTTCTTTCGTTCCGTTAAAATTTACAAATCTTATCGGGAAAAGCAAAACTGTGTTCCTCATTTATCTCGTAAAATAAGATGTCTGAAAAATTTATGAACGCGCAGAACGAAATTTGTGGATTTTCGCTTATTACCGTCGGGAAAAATAAATAGGAAAGTCGCGAAATGAGCCGACGAATTGTATAGGAAAGCCATTTCGACGGCCTCCAAATAAATATGGATGACGAAACCAGATATAATTTTCCTGCTACCAATTTTTTTCAAACGGTAAATCATCCATTTGTTCTCGATTATTCTTTCATGAAAAGCACACTTAAGTGCAGTAGTATCGATCAAACGTAACATTAAATGCACTGGCTTTCAGAACAAGTGAGACCCTTGCCGATAATAATACGCCACTACAACTTTACTTCAAAGCGTTAACCCACGAGAGTCGTAACAGTGAGTTAACTCTCAACTTTTCACGGGATTTATATCGAATTAATACGTGCTACTTCCCTGCAATGGCTCTACAGCAAATTTACAAAACGTGTACTTGGTAATTGACGCTGATTCAAACAAACGAATCTTCCACGAAACCGCAAACCGCAAAGCAAAACTCTACAAATTCCTTACACGAAAAACTTTTCAGCTGTCGAACGGAGAAAAACTCGCTCTTCGAAAGCGATCTCGCACTACACGGTGTATCTTTTTTCCATCGGCGATTGAAATCAAATATGTTAATGCGATTTTTGCCGGAATTATTCAGAATATTCAAGATGAGCTTAAAGAGTTCCAGCCTCCACGCTGTAGCTTCGGTTTCGCGAGCTTTGACTTTAATTTCACCAACCGACCCCTCAGCTCTAGGCTCTATGAATATTCATATCCACAACTGTTTTGAATAAAGACGAAAGGTCGTTTGTTACTTTCGCGAACGCAACTCGAGACTTATTATTTAAATTTATGTGTGACACTCCTCCTCTCAAGATTCGAAGACGTGCCGCTTCGATATAGCGAAATAAATAAGACACCTTCGCTCATACGATCGTCGTTTCTAAAGCCGCGTTCACACTCGAGCGAAACGATTAGCATTGATTTGAATTTATCTAACCACTAGACATTCAATTCGGAATAAATTAATTACATCTACCTTTCAAACGCGTGAAATTTTCATTAGAATTCATGTGATACGTACGCTTAATTTCACTTCTATTATGACGTTTTTAGATTCATATGTAAATATAATAACTATGATTGATTTATATGTTTTGATTGTGTTTGTTATTTGGCTCGAGTGTCAACACGGACTGAAATGGCGAGAAAGGGTGCAGATTCATAGTTCGAATTTCCATTGTTTCTCGTCTTAATAATTTATGATTCGTTGTCTCGTCGCACATAGCTGTCAGTCTGAACAAAGCCTCCACAATCGGAACTAGAATCAATATTTAACAGAATGTCTCCAGGAAGTGCTTGACTTGGCACATTGTGATTGAAATGTCACGCGCGTCTTAGCGACGCCAAAGTTATCATAGCACGTAATTGTCACAAGGGATGCTGAATAATTCCACCATTTATATTATACCTAAATTTTCGTACTATCCTCCTTTTTTTTGAGTTTCATTAAAATATTCTGAATGTGTAAATATGATACAATAATTTCCGGTTTGATTGCGCACGTTAAAATACGAAACAGGGGAAAACAAGTTGCGCTTCCCTTTTGTTCCATGTCATAAATTCCCTAATTCCGAGTCTGTATCCTTATTTCGCTACAATTCTAAAGAAATTGACTATGTCCAATTTGCATATTTTTATTTTGCTCCGCGAGCGCGTAATACGCAAGGAAAAGGCTTTCGAGGATTCTTTCCCGTCCTCCGGGCGTTTCTCTCGCATAACGCTCCCCTTGCACAAAGAGAAATTCGTAGCGATTGTTCTTTTGGCAAATTTAAATGATTATTATGTTAATGAAAATTGAAATGTCTGAGGTGTTAAAAAATTCATCGTTTCGGATACCGGTGGATAGCCGCCGGCGCTTTTTTTTCATCCCACTCTCGTGTATACTTAGCATTCAGAAACGATTTTTAATTTCATTCGTTTCCCCGAAAAGAGAGTTATTAATACATAATTCTCAATTTCAACACTTCACTTCGTTCGAAAAAATCATATTGCGATACCGAAGCTCAACGCGTACTTCAGTCGCTCGCCGTTTTTGGGCGAATTTCATAGTTTTCAAATAATCCCAAAGCTATGGGAATCGCGTATACATTCAGTGGCAAATATTTATCTCGAATCGATCGCATAATGGGGTTAGATTTAAGCTATTTACGGCGGTCAAACAGAAGCGATTTATTGACGCGGCCGCGATAAGCGCGCGCTTCAAAGCTCGCATAAATCTGAAGCTTTGCAAACGACCCGCACCTCCCCCAATTACTGTTAGTGTCTTTTAAAGCGTAAAAAAAAGGAATGTTCGAAAGATTTATGTCCGAAACAAATTCGCTCGTTCCGGCAGATTACTTCGCAAATTGGCCCCGGCCCGTGCATTGTTATGAAAGATTTCGCCCAAGATGAGAAAACCCGCGGAGGAAATTTGTGGAAAACCGATATATTTATGTGTGTATTATATACGTATGTATATGGATTCGTTTTGCATATTTCATATGTGAGTGCTTTTCGTACGGATTCGTGTTTTCGAATTAATGTAGCTCGCGTGTGTGTTCGGCTTTCGATTAACTTGCTTCCGTCGGATTGCATAATAACATGTTCGATTAACGAGATTTCGTTTCAGGATTTTACGGTTTTAATCCAGTATTTATTATATAATTAAACAAATTTGCATTTAAAAGAAATTTTAGTCGATTTATTCAAGTTTCTATCATCTTTCGTTTATGAAAATTTCTTTTGTTTAGGTGTATTTATGTAGATTAGAACACATGTTGAAAAATTTTGTTTCGCATCACTTTTAAAATCGGGCTCGGCTGTTTTGCTTTGTGTAATAGACTTTTTTTACAACTTTTCGCGATCATAAATATTCGCCATATTTTGGGGAAAAGTTTCGAAGCATTTTAAAACTTTTATGCCGAGCGTTAAACAGTTATCAAATGGAGCGTAAAACCTGTTGCTGCTTTCCGAATATCTGCGTTTTTACCTTTCACGACGTCCATGATAAATATCAGTTTTGAATCGTCGTTATTGTTATGATAAAAATCTTGCTCTTGTAATTAAATTTAATTAATCGCCACGTCGTATTTATCAACGTGATTTATACATTGTTCGCTCGCTATGGAAGTTTTAAAATGGTCCCGGACATTTACAAATAGGACAGGGATTATGTCTGAATTCTTACCAACGGCTGAGAATATTCTATGCGAAAGATAGCTTTATGTATAAAAGCTTCGAACGAAGAAAAAAGAGGAGCAAAATACGAAAAAGTAAAAAATAGAGCCATATCCTAAAACTTTTATGCATATGTCGTGTTTCGTTATATAATAAATTATTGAACAATTGTATTAAAATAACAAATTGAATGAATATTAATAATCTTGCTTGTAATTCAAATTATTTTTATTTTGATCAACTCATTTGTTACAGTATAACACTTAAAATGCTTGAATCAATACCAGACAGAAACACTTGTAACCTCGTAATTTATCTAGTACGTAACAACGTACTCCCCGACTCGTTGCGATCTCTGGAGTATAAACGAAGTACTCCTTTTCCGGAATTAATTTTCTTTTCCATGCTATATACAAGACTATCTATTACCATTTCTTTCGCCGAGCCATTCATAGAAACTACACCTTTGTTAATCTGCGTTGCGCTACAATACATACGGTACAATAGTTATGAACTCCTTTCATCGTTCTCGAAAACTTACAGCTGCAATTATTTCCGAAGTTGAAAAACGTACGTACAAATATATATATATTATAAAGCAAACACGCTTATACTAGATTTGTATTCAAGTCATTTTTATTAGATTCAACGCCGTAGATCAACAACCTCTGCGGCTTTTCGCAAGCAGCAAACTCTCACATAAATCCGTGAAACTTCCCCGAACCAGAAGCGCATTTATATCACGACGATGATAAGTGTAGTTAGGTTAGTGCGGCCGACCGACAAGCACCTTACCGGCTCCGAAACCACCAGAAGACATAAATACCGAACACACGAACATACATTATACACGTGAGGAGATAATATGTATGGATCCCGGGGACACCCTGGCATCGGGAAACCAGTTCAGCACTCCGTATACATTATTCGCGCAAGATGGCGCCCGAAATCTCATGTTTAATTCATGTCCCCGAGGACCTTACCCTTCTGGAGCACGCGAGGACAAATCTTCAGGTGTCTCGTCACAGAGGTCCACCTTCGGCTGCCAGATGGCCCAGGAGTCGCAGGACTATATTTAAGGGCATCCAGCGAGGGTAGCACTCGAGATAATCCGTTTTATACGGGCAGCCATAAAACTAAAAGTTTTACTGGGCTCCGTTCCCATCCCCCCGAACTCCTTCGGCTTAAATAAAGCTTTACAAATCGGGCGCGATTAAGCGATTTGAATATTATGGAAATCGGCCGTAAACACTGAGGAGAGATATGGCGGTTGAAGAGGTTCGCAAGGTGTTTTGCGTCGTTAATGTTTTTTTGGTTATTTATTTATTTTTTTTTTGGGGAATTTTCGTTTTTTGCGCTCTGAGCGATGGCGCGGTTTCGTAGCTGTGTGTGCGGAACGATTATGGGTTTAGTACGTTTTGGCGAAGCGTTCCGTTTCGAGGAAAGCTCGTTATATCGTTCCATGCCTAGATTCGCGAAACCTGGATTTGATATTTTAAGCTGTCGTTAAATTTCGAAGCTTAATATGTGTTGGTTTAGTTCTGAAAAATCTTTCGTTGTCGCTATTATATCGAGATTAGATCGGGATTTTATGCTTGTTACATGTGTACCCGATCCTAGACTTATGTTCACCAGTTAAATGCTCTTAAAGCGAGACTATTCATAAGATATAATAGTCTTTGTCTAGTAAACATCGATTATATATAAGCTTAGGACTGTGTACAAATTATTATACCCTTGCATAATCTTACGTGGAAATTATTCATAAAATTGAATTATATATCGCATCGTTCACTGTTTTATCTTTCCAACAGGTTGGTAAAACCGAAAATTTTATCGTTCTCGCCCTAGTTTTCGACGACTTGAATGAAACTTTCGAAAATAAAAAGTTTTTATCGTTCTTATTTTCTGCTCACTTTTATTCAATTCATTCATCAAATAATAACATAATTTTTTTTCGGCTGCTAAAATAACAAATCTGACAAAATCCATAAATCATCGACTCTAATTTAGCATAAATAATCGTCGAGCATAAAAGTTTTTCAGCGTCCGAACTTTTGCTCGGAAGACGGCAATTAAAGCGGCCCGAAGGAACGAAAAAAGTATCGATCGTACATTATCCGGACGTCGTGGAATATCCATTTAATTTGCATGTTTGCACACTTTGCATAACATCTACATTAGTCAGACTTGATTCAGCGACCGCATACGCTGAAATTCAAATTGTTTCAGCACTTTTCGCCCTTTCAAGCCCAGTCCAAACTGTGGAATTATGCGCTCGACGAAATTTTTAGCGCGCACTCTTAATAATGCGCCATTTAATTCCGCTGTTAATAAATAATTTAATCTTTGCATACATGTATGAGAGACCGTTAAAAACGCCGCCGAGTAAAATACGATATATTGCCTTTTATAATGTAACGTGTGCCTCGGGTAACAGGTGATATAAACCTGAGGGCCTTTTATGTATCGGAAACGCTAAGAGGAGCTGATACATTTAGCGGACGGGGGATGGGAATAATTTATAGTTGCAGCCCCCGTAAAAGGTGGATGAAGGTATCAAGTATTGATGTATCCATTTTGTGGAACACTAAATACTGAAAGACAATGTTGCGACAGAAGACGACGTAACGATCGGTCGTTAGAGACAATGGGCAAGCCTTGTGATGGGTCGCTCTATGGAACGGGCGAAGAAGAAACGAGTAGGTGAAGTCATTAGGCTAGGTTGGGTTAGGTTAGGACGTCCAATGGGATGGGTTCTAGAGAAGAAACCGGGGTGTAGAATAAAAGGGGTGGGATAAGTCGTTAGGGTTGTGTTCTCCTCCCCTCACATGTGAGAAGCCCTTACACATCATTATGATTATAGAAACGGAAGTAGGATTCGACGGAACGTGCCTCGTATGTTCCGTCATCGTATTTCAATGTAATTATGCTAGTACGTAGTCGTATTCTTTTACGAAAGTAACATGACGCCTTTCAGCCCTTTCGCTATACGAAGTTGATTTTTTTTTCCTACGTAAAGGGTTTAATGAGTGTACTTTGCGAGGGTGTCGCGTTTTGTGTGTAAATAGGGTTTTCCTAATTGTGTAATTTTTCAAGTGATGGGTTTTGTTTTATTTGTATACTTAAAGTAATATGAAACTCGAGGGTTTGTTGTCGCTGAAAAATATAAATTTCGTTCTCTCGAATATATTTTTTTTTGGTGAAAATATTTAATTTTTCGACCGATCTTATCTTTCTCTTAAATAATTTTATATCAAAACTTTTATGAAATACTTCATGTTTTTCGATAAATAAATACGTACATCAAACTCGATTCGAAAAGTTTGATATTTTTATATTTACGGAAAGTACTCAAAACTTTTTTTTCTGTTATACTGGTGTAATACATTAACTTTTTCAATTTTCGGTCGAGCGTTTTTCCACAATTCCGTCCACCAAAATTTTAATATGTATTTTTTTAAATTTCAACCTTGAATAATCTTGAAAAATTATATAAATTCGTACTATTTTTTTTCAAATTAATCTTGAAAAAATCTAAAACGAATAAACGTGATTCACGTATCTGAAATATTCAGAACTATTCGATAGGCAATTCTGTGGACTGTCGATACACTGATACGGATTTGTAAAAAGGAAACCGGCGTCACTCGTCCTGTACACGAACAACGAAATCCGTAAGACATTTTCATTAACCGAACATGAAATTCCCTTCGGACGTCGAAAGGGCGAAATCAGCGCAACACTACGTATACCTATGTCCCGAAGAGCAAACAAACGCGACCGCATTCTGTCAGACATAACCATGAGTATTCTATGTCCTACAATATATTGTATGAAACAAAGGACATCGAAATTTATTATTTATTTGAGAAATAATGCAAAATTTAATATTAAACGCGTTTTTCTTTGACGCATTCTCGAGAATGGTATTATAATTTTGAATTCAATTTATCAAATACTAGCTTTTGTGAATCAGTATTGCTTGACCTTACGATTCGCGATATTTGAATATTTGCAATGAAATATTAAAGAGACTGAATTTTCTCTAAACACATAAACAGAACTCGGTATTATACGTTAGAGATGATAATTAGTACTAATTTTAGTAATATTTCCCAATATTATTATAATATAATACAGTCATACGAAAAAGGAGGACGCCTATATGGTTTTACTATAGGTGTGTTCCTAGTCTGTTTCGTTCCGTTTGACAATGGACGCTCCCCATTACTCTGAAAATTTTAATTTTAATCTGACAAGCGGTAAAGAAACAAACATACTACACACCAATATTTTTTTTTATTTATTTCGATTTAAATCACAAATTTATTCTAATACCAATTCTTCGAAGTTAAAAGACCCCTTCACATATTTTATCGAACCGAAACACGTTAACTCAACATCCTCGCGTCTAGCGTCGCTCGAACTACCTCCAAACCAAACAACGTCACTCGACAACCTGAATTTCCTTCGAACACAACACAACGTAAAACCGAACAACGAAGATAGACCGCTCTCGAATATTGTAGTACGTCCAACCATCGGCGGACAGACGACGGCCACTTTTAATCCGAAATCCTGAGAGGAGATCCCGTCCCCGGAGGCCAATTAGTATGGCCGGCCGCACTAATTGGGCCCGAAAGCGAAAACCGAGGGTGTGATGACCGGACGTACGGTAAACATAAACCCCCCTTATGTCGAAAACCCCCTGAACACCGCAAAACCCCTTGGGGGTACGCGGGAATATGGGTGCGCACCTACGAAAAATGACCGCCCTCGTACAAACACGGAAGGGACCTCAAACGCTCTTTCGAATGGATAGGTGTTTGTTGGGTACAGTCGGATCTGGATTCGTTTAGTGCTAAATTTTGATGCTCGAGACTCTTTGGGCTGATTGCGAAGCCTTGCATAAGTTTTCTGTTCACGTAGTAAATCCCGTTGCGTGTGTAGCCCGTACATAATATTCGCTGCAGCTAGGCTAAGAAAACGTTCCTTTGAAGACTGCACGACGATACAAATCATGTTTACACACATAATGATTCTATAAATTTTCATTGTCAAAAGATCAACCGTTGAAGAATCCATAAAAAAACATGCATATAAATCAACATTTAATTTCAATTAATTAAACAATCGATAGTGTAGCAGTATGGAACATTTGTGCCTATCGAGTTGAGCAAATAGAGCAAGCTGATTTAAATCCTGTCAGATTCTGGCAAAAGTCACATATCATTTTTCTTAATTTATATAATGATTCTATCGGTTTCTTTTTATAAATGATTCATCTGTTTTTAAAAAAATGTTAAATAAATTCTTTACAAAGTGATTCTTAAAAATACCATGTCCTTATTGATTAAATTATAAATATATCAGCTCCAAATTTTGTGTGCAAATATTTCGTTTTGGGGTTTTTAGCTTAGCAATTCTACTGATTAGCAATTATTGTAACAATAAATTAATAAAGAAGATTTTTTTGCAGTGACTAAAAAAATATAATGCTTTGTAGCATAAATGGAGAGACGAGCGTAAGCCAATATGACGTCGGTGTTCAAAAGTCGCGATTTAATCGGCCGATCGTAAACGGCTCCGTTGTCAAAAAGTGTTTTCTCTTTATGGGGTTTTCTGGTGGTGCTTTTCCGGGATTTAATTCGATATAATCCCTTCGGGAATGGCGTCTGATTCGGGTCCCTAGGCCGGTTTCCGAAAGCACTTCGTGGCTGTTTGAAATGAATAAAGTCGTTTCGGTTGTGATTATGCTCAGCCAAAAATCTGGGACCTTTCGAACGTGTGTTTTGTAATTTTTCAGTTTGACATTTTGTCGATACTCGTATTGGTATTAAATCTCATTGCATGAAATCAAATTGCTCGAGACTTATGTGAGACTGAAAATAATTTTAGATCTTATTGTAAAAAGATTTTTCATCGTATTTAATCTTGAATTTTGACTTAATTTCATTTTTTCTATAGTATTTATAGATGTAAATGAAATCTGCAATTTAATAAATGTCAATATGGAAAAACGTCTCTGTCATAACTTTTGTAATTTCACAATTTCTTAAAACTAATCATTGGTTTCAGATAAATCGAAAAATTGATGGAAAAATTCGAAAGATCATATCCATTAAACGAATTATGGAAATTTTAATTCAATATACGAGCATCTCATAAAATTTAATAGATTATTAAGTATAAACTTTCTCCAGATACGGAAGGTTTTTTGCTTGTCGAGTATAAATTTCCTCGTTTTTCGACGTTATCGACGACGCCCAGCTATTTTCAAGTTTTTCGCGTTGAAAATTTTCCTTTGAAAAAGCTCGAACAACGATGATATAAAATAATTTGTATTCCGTCCATCGCACTCAGTCGTTCCTATTTAAGGATATCTATTTCGGCATTATTTTCCTTTAAGTCCATTGTAACTCTGTGATCCATCGCAATATTAGTTTTTCTTTCACCTATCTAATAAGCCGAACGGGAAAAAAGTAATTTAGAATTTTCCTAAAACATCTAATTGTTCGAAAGAATCCTCGAACTATCCCAACTGGGAAAACGGCCCTCATTCATTAACGAATTTCGATCGATTCGATTCAAGCCTGTCGAAATTTCAACGTTAATTCAATTAATTCCACTTTCGAATAATTTTTGGGGAGAATTCTCGATAAACGCACGAACGTCTAAGTAGAGAGAATGATTTTTTTTTATTTAAATTTCCCGCTTTCGCAAACCTGGGGGAGGTTTCCTTTTGAAATCTGGAAATACCATCGAAGTTTCGGTAGGAAAACGAATTGTTTTCGCCGAAGATCGCCGCCGACAACGCGAATTATTTTCACGAAAAGTTTCCGACAATAGATTGTGGAAATCGACCGTTTGTCTTGGCAAATTTCTTCTGCAAACTTGCGGACGCGTTCCGCATCCAAATCAAAACTATGAACGATTAAATAATTGAGATTCTGAATAATTCATTTCGATTAAATCGTTCTATAATAATATTCGACTAGATTCATGCAAAATTAATAATTATTTCCATGTGTGGATATTGTATATCGAATCATTTAATTACTTCGCAGAACATTCCTCGAGCTTAGAATTACGATTTCCTATCGAAAAATATTTTAATCCGAAACATGAATATATTCAATGGAGGTGTTCGTATTACGTTTGAAGCAACGTGAATCAATCTGCGGTGAAATTCGCTATTTCATATAAAATCAATTCAGTAATACAATATCGAAATCAATATTCAACTCTGGTGCGGATGCCGATCATTCCAGTTTCGAAACAATCCTCTTACGAATTTTTATTTTTCCATCGAAATTTCGAAATATAATCGAATCAAGGCGATAAAAAAATGCCAACTTTTCCGCTCAAACAACCGTCATTCTATTAGCGCGAAAATCCTTATATCTGACCGATTATATCGCGTTCGCACATATTGAAAATGAGATTTCGCGCAAAAACGGCACGAATCGAATCTCACGCGATAAACTCCGTATAAGTTGAATAAATTGCTTCGATCAATCTTCAATTAGACGTTCGATACTAACACCGACCAAACACCGCGTAGATAACCCTCGATATAGCGCTATTACGTTATATCGCACAATATGATCGTGTATAACTATGAATATAATAACGTAGGTGCACAGATGTTGGGCTAGAGCCCGTTATTCGAGCGAACTAAACCACGTTCGGAACGCACGATTTAACAGTTCGAATCCGATTAAGCAGCGTGTATATTAACGGATATACGTGGACGTCGCAAGAATAAGATAAAATCCCGTTAAATTGGAAGCCTCCCCGGAGACGGATGGTTACGAATTTCGGAGATTATTCAAACCCCCTGACGCGATCTTGCTTCGGATTCCTCGGCCTTTCGTGGTTGTTGATTTTAGTTGGAGTTTCGTAGTTCTTAAATTGATTTTCAAGGGATCTAATCTAGAAGCAAGATCGATTCAGGTGTACACTATTGTGAGGGATTCTGGATGTTTTTGGTAAATTTATTAAGAGATTCTTAGTAAAATTTTCATTAATGGGTTTGTAATTTATTATAGAATTTGAAGATTGATCAAGTGCGGTTCTTAATATTGTATTTGATATCGATATTTTGAGTGATTTCTATGGAAAATTCGATTAAATGAAAACATTATACTCAGAAGAGATTATTTTCGAGCCGTGTAAAATTAAAATTTTATTGGATAATTCATGTTTATGCAATACCTTGATTCTTCGAAACATGTAATTTACAATAAAATATTTTACAATACACTTCATAAATTGATTCATATAATAATCTCTTTGAGTGATGTTTACATTTAATCTAATTTTTCCATGAAAATCGTTTCAAATACTGATTCCAATAAAGAACCATACTTTTTACACTTCAAATATAAAAAAAAACTATGAATTTATTTCGTACAAATTTTATGAAAAATGCAAAATTTCTTAAACTAATCAAGAAAGGTGTCCAGAATTTAAGTCAATAGTATACCGAGAAGGGATACTTCAGTAACGTTCCACAAGAACTCACTACGTCGATGACCGCAAGAATGTGAACAATTACAATTCCGAGGCGTTAAAGGGTGCCGTTTAAATAATTATCTAAATTAATTCACCGGAAGAATCTAATTTCGTCACCTGCGAGGCGCGAAGCAGTTTCGTTGTTGTCGCGGTGTTTTTCTGCAATACGCCTTTGCGACTCTTGCACGCTTTGCTTTGAAATGTTAAACAGCGGAAAAACGTCGCAGTGGTATGTTCGTTATTTATTTGCTTTTTTCCATACGTACTTTTTTTATTTGTCGAGCGAAAGCTGGACGCGCAAAATTCTCTTTTGGGACCCGCCGTTGCCCGCGGGAGTCGCTTTGTAAACCTCTGCTACAAAGGAATATATTAAAGAGTGGGTCAATCATACGTCACGATGTATAAACATAAATAAAGCCGCTCATTGAATATTTTCTCGATTCGCTGCAATTTATTTTTATATACCTTTAACCGATTATGGCGTTTATGCCCCGTTCGTGTGTTTGTTCACGATTCGTTTCTGACTTTGTATAATCTGTTTACCGGCGACGTAAACTATCATAAACGCATCAATCGATTCTTATCTAAATAAATAAAATATCACTCTACAAAACGCCTTATCATCATTGCATACATGAATCGAATTCAGTAGCGAACAGTAAGAATGTCTTGAGGGGAAGAAGATGAAAAGGAAAATAGTAACACCTACATTAAAAATATATGGAAAAAAACTCAGATAATTTGTTAAAGAAATTTTTATAATCGTAATTTTTAACTTGCCACTCGGATAGCTGCAGCCCTGCAGCCCATTAGGACTAGTTTATACGCATATATCCGATCAAAATACCAACAAAAATAGTGAATGAGATGGCTATAAAATATCTCTATAGTCATATCAATCTTGTATATAGGTCTGTCTTGTTAATCTCTGAACTGGACGCATGCGTGTAAACTAGCCCTTAGTTCGTCCCGCCACTAAATCGATCACATCCACCACACACAGCTTCGAATCCGAAGCGATAATCTATATTCGATATTCGCCGAAAGTTGTTGCCGGTGCCGAAAATTTCAAATTGAGATTTTTCCGATTTAATCCAGGGTCTGTCGCTTAATCGAGCCGGAGACACGTATACTCGCTCGGAGCTGGTTCAGCTGCCACTTGAGGATCGCTCCGTCTGTTTAGAAGCGATCTCTGATTTGTATTCATGAATACAGGGAGAGACGGCGAAATGCGAGTGTGGGTATCCTCTCCTCGAGGCTTGCGGCTCGGATAAATATTTATGAGCGGCCGTGAAGAAGGAAGGAAGGAAGGAAGCACAAGACGCCCTACATATGTATGAGGCACAGGGTGGGCGAAGGGAAAAGACAAAGGCACGCACGCACTTCCATCCCCCGCAAACAAAACACCTGACAAATTTGCCCGCGGATTAGAATGTATGAGGACTCCAGTGGGTGGTGTTCTTCTTCCACCTCCTCCTCGTACTATTTCTCCTTCTGGGAGGAGACACTCTAACGGATTACATTTCGTATTAATGAAGAACGTTCTTTGCGCGGTGTGTTTAATTCAATTCCTCTCGCTAGACGTCCCCGTGGTGGTGGTCACTGAAAGTTTCGGTTGATTGTCTTATCTGGAGACACGGAGTTTTTCCCGTTTTATCTTCGGGTAATGTTTCTTGAGCGGAGACGATAGCCCTTCTTAGAAAGTGCTTTGAAAATGTAAGGATGGTTTTGATTTTTCAACAGAACTTGTTGTTCGTGAAAAAAATTCTTGTATTTTTTGTTTTGTCAAATTTTTATCTCATACTTGTTAGTATTTTGTTGTGAATTTATATTTTTTTCTGTTGTGCATAATACTAGAGATCGAGTTTGAGTGATTAACTTGATCGGTGAATTGATCGAACCGGAAAATATTACTCAAGGGATGTTGCTTGCCATGTAATAAAACATTTCCGAAATCAAAGAAAACCAATCTCACATAACATTACGCGATGTATGCTAAAAATATAATAAGTTTGAAAAAAAAATCATCAATTTTCGAATAAAATATTTTTTTTTATTTCAATTATAATATTTTTCAATAGAATTTTAAGCCAATTCTTCAATTATGGAATTATTTTCTATTGAAAAACCTTTTAATTCAGTAAGTTCCGTACTATATCTACCTATGGAATACTTTTCAAATTTCCCGCATTAATGATCAGTAATTTTCTTTTATCTTTTTCATAGTGCGATCGATGCGTGAAAAGGTCCTAATAATTTTCAGGCTTCAGACTTTTCCTTACGATATAATTTTCAAGCGTAGAATCCGAAATGAAACTCGTTTCTCTTTTGAACATTTTGAATAATATTTTCGACTTTGCGCTTCCATATTATTCACAACTATGTTTCGTTTCGAGATTTACTAGAATATAAACTTTATAATAGTCAATTAAATTTTATTACAAACGTATCACAATTTCAAAAGAAAGTTTCGTGCTTTATTTCCATATCAGTGCTTTAGCCGAGAGTAGCGCTTATGTTTTATTTATCGAGACAGTTTGTTTCGCAAGAAAGTTTAATTGGAAAAACTCACCAGTGATACTGTCGATTTCTTTACACGGCTTCGACGAAATGGGAAATTACATTTTTAATACTATAATAAAATCATTTGAAAAATCGCATCTTCATATACATCATTCCCACGTATAAAATTTTATATTTAGACTTCTTATTAGACTTCTATTTAGACGTAAATTATTTTTAGATATTTCAGAAGAAATTATCATTGATAATTAATGCGTTACAAACTAATATTTTTGCAGTGAAGTGGTATAAATTATTTGTGTATACCTCTTCGGGCATTAGTACTACTTTGGACTGACAAAATTTGACCCAAGGTTCGTGGATTCGTATTCTCTTGATACTAGGTTCGAGTTGTATTGGAACTTAAAGAGAGCCATATGTCGATTTTCTTAATTGAAATGATTGCTTAATCTTTTTTATTGAATATTTAGTTCGAAAAACGAAACGATTTCTAAAAATAAAATCCTCGCTTAGCCTGTATTGATTAAATTTAATCAATTTTAGAGTCACTTTTCGTGCGCTGACATCAATCTTCAAAGTTTCTACCCTAGCAGCTATGCTTCTTTACTTCGAAATGAATAAAAAAATACGCTATCGGATAACAATAACTGACATTCTACTTCAATTCAAAGACCAAAACATCTTCCATACACACTCATACAAACCTCAAACAATAAACAATGCACCACAGACCCACATCCCCCAAGCCACGCAAGACCGCCCTAATCCGAACCAAACACGCTCTATCCACAGTCCATACACAACGACCACCGAAATAATTGCGGACAGCAGAGAAACGTGCCTACATTTTGCACACATCCATCTGCAAGTGCATTAGTTGCCATAATTCAAGCGGACAGAGGCCGCGGCATTAATAATGCACGGCCGGCGGCTGTCGACGCCCATATGGCCACTGGGCCCATAACCTGCCATGATGACTATGGCCGATGACAATGGCTCGGTCATGTCCATGATAATGCATACATATGATGGATTTTGTTTTATTCGGGCAGATTTCCGTTCGGCCGAAAGCGATCGATGATCGTTTCGACAATGGGGATGTGAATGCGTTGGATTTTGCGTATTTTCGCGTGCTTCGAATTCTGATGATGTAGGATTTTTTGGAATTCGAGCTCGTTTTGTTTCGAAATATTTGTATTGTAAATCTGATATGGTATTGTATGTTTTATTTGATATCGATGTATTTTTAATTAAATTAAGATGCAGTTGATAGATACTGTGAACTGCATACTTATTGTGAATTTATATTATAATGAACTAGCTTCTGTGATCTAGCATTGCACGATGTTCTTAGAACTTTAAGCCGATTGTGAACTGTCGCATAGTATTTCCCGTTCTCGTAGTAAATCTCGTTTCGCGTGTAGATCTTGCATAATATTTGCTCCAATTTTGCTAAGGTTAAGGCACTCCCTGCGAATCTTGACAGTAGAAATTCTCATGTATTATATTTCTGTACATTTTTGTAATGGCATGCATAAAGAACATACAAATACATCAATTTTTATTGATATTGTTTTATTGATTGATTCATAGATATTCTTGAATTAAAGTTTGTTACGAAAAAGACAAAGAAAAATAGGCTTATGTATTAATTTCTCGATTTTAATTAAAAATTTCATACACTTTCGTATTTATGCGAATGCTTCAAACGTAATATTGCCTATTCAGCGTGATTTATTAACATATCGAATTTCATATTCAAACATGCCGTATGGACGGTTGCTTACATATTTCATCCCTTCTCATCGAATAAATAATGAACGTGTTTTCCCCGAATATAAATTCATTCGATATACTTTTAATATGAAAATTCATCAAATGCACACGCAAACACACCACACGTCGCTTACACCGTTTCGCAATTCTCTTTGATGAACGCAGACAAAATTATTAATATATTAATCCGAACGATTCTCTTTGTTGCGTAGCGCAGAGGCAATATAATGGCATTAATCATCGCCATATTGATCACGAATTAGCAAACAACAAATATTTCGAAGGCGAAGTTCTGGACGTGTATTGTGAAACCGATTATAGAGTTTGCGCTTTGCAGCACACGCCTTCCATGTAATAGCTTATCAACTTTGCGGCTATAAATCAAAAAGTAAAAAGGAAGCTATTTCCCGCTGAACCAGTAAAATCGTTTAAAATGAAACCGTATTAATAATGACTTCAAAATAACTAGATTACATTTGCAGATATTAGTCAGTTCCATAGCGTGTCTGACGTTGAACTAACACAAGAAATTTTCATAAATACTATGAAATGTTTAATATCATATTTTAGTTGTAGTGATGTTCGTATTTATATTTAAGCTTTTTGTAATTTGAAAAATAAATCTTCTCAGTGTAAAATCTCTGAATGAATACGGTGTAATTAATCAAGTGAGCATTTTATTTTTCATCATAAATTTAATACAAAAAATATATTGTATATTTCTTTCTTCGCCACGAGAGAAAAAATGCGTTTCGGTTATATTGTTTTTCTACAAAACATTTTTAGCTACTCCGTTGGCTGTGACAGAGCACTGTCGAAATGCTCGTCGTTCCGTTTGCATATAAAGTTTGTATTTGTGCTGCTAAAAGTAAAATATACCGACGTATTTGTATTCCTTTATCCATATTTGTATCCAGAGAAATGTATACGGTTAACTCAGCGTCGTAACCATGGATATATTAACTTAACCCCGACATTACTTACATCCTTCTCATATGAATACCTTCCTTTTGCTATATTACCGCGCGCTCTCTTGTACTCGTCTATGTGGGATTTTGTTGCGAGCCTCGGATGTAAAGCCTCGTTTACACTCGACCCGATCTTCAAAGTTAACCAGGAACACTTCTATCTCATAAATCATTAGGTCAATATTATGTCAAATCAAATTAATCTCACGTATTTCAAGTGTTGATTCTATTTAGAGGAGATGTAAATCTTTTCATTAATCATGTTAAAATCATAGGTTGACTCGTGTGTAAACACGACTTAACATATCTTTGAGGTATGCGAATTATTCATAAACGCAAATTGCTTGTTTGTACCGGGAATCCTAATGAAGGCTTTTCGTTTCATATTAATCGATACGCTTGCAACAGCGCGTGATTTTTCATAACGAACTTTACACGAGTGTCTGCATTTAACGCATATTTCACGTACAGTCGGACCCAGTTTATTGTGAAAACCCTGTCGTACGCAATAAAATTTGCATAAATGTAAATTAAAACGCGTTCTACTCGTTACATATTTAGGGATGCTTGTGTACTCAGCCTCTTCCAAACGGATTACGAGTGTTGGGCACATTATGGAAAAGCATGCGTCGATTTACTTCCATATTTATGACGCGACGTCATCATTACAACGATGACATCTATTACATCGTATATATTTTCGAATAACATTTTTTTTTCCGATTCGACATAACGAGATGTGTTCGGAAATTTCGAATTTCCTCTATTGCTTCACATTATTATTTTTTTATGGCTGAAATATATTTGAAATAATTCAGCGTTTACAGTCCCTTGACAAATTATTTGACGCTCTGATGATTTTGCTAATTATTCGTTCGTTTTACATTAGTTCATTATATTTTACCTAAATATCTTATTTTTAATGATCATATTGCATGATTATAACCAAAATGCAGCTATTGAAAATAAACTCTATCATACATCAATCATCTGTAAATTCTCCATTAGTAGTCTTCATAATTAATAAAAAAAAGGCTAATAAAATGGACTCGTAATCACAAAAATCTTAAGTGCGTCAAATAATATATCCATGGACTGTATGCCCATGCGAATCTTATATGAAACATTTTAAAAATTATTATGAAAGTCTATCATCGAATTTCATGCATGAACGTTTTTTCATACGGCACATTTCGAAAGAAACGATGGAAAAACGTTTCAGTAAAGTATTCCAAAAACACACACACATACGACATTTATGCTAGCGAGTGCCACGTAAATATCTCAAAAGAATATTAAATGTAAATTAGGCCAATATAATATGCATGCATCGGATGGATCTAAAACAGTGTGCTGAAAGCATTCGCAAAAGAAACACGAAACACTGTTGATGCGAAGAGAAGGAAAAATAATGATGGCGAAAAGACTTAAAGAGACGCAAGAGCGTCGGTGATTATTGGAAAGAATTCTCAATTGTCTTTTTTTTGTGTTTGTTTTCGAACTGGGGGTTGAAAAAAAAATACCTACCTAGGGGGTGAGTTTGTATAAATGCGCAAACTTTAAGGGAGGCAAATCCTCCGGTTCATTCATTAGAAAATGCGCGCTCTTTAAAAATACTCTGGTTCGTTTTAAAAATATAATCGTGATTTGTTTTATTTATTTCGACTCAGTTAAATCGGCTTCAATTATTTCGTGGGTGGAAAGAAAACGTGAATAAATCACGAGGTTGTTTACAGACTATAAAAGCCAATTAAAAGTCTTAATTGTCGTTAAAAAAACGTATCGTTTATTAACTTTGTTGTTTTGTTCCTTTTTCATTTGTGGCCATCTACTTAATACGATTCTTTGAAATATTAAGTAAAATCTTGAATTTTAAAACTCTATATAAAACTGAAGTTACGTTTAATTAAGTTTCATAATATATTTGTTCTTAATACGAAATGTCTTGTAACAGCAATAATGGTTCGATTAACTTGTCTCGATGTAACCTGATCTGATCGATAATACGAGATTTTAAATAATAGCTCAACACAAATCATTTTCACATAATAAATTTATGCTCAATCCAATTCGAAATCGTAACCTTTAGTGACATTAAATATATTTTATTGTACTTTCATTTTGATTAAGTACATAGGCCGTACGAATTGTCTGAGCCCTTAGGCGCTCAAGTCGGATACCCTCGAAAGAAAAAATTGAAAAATATTATTAATATTCCTCCCGCACATAAATAGCGATATTATTCCCTCTTTTCGTAGTCGATCGAATAAATTTTTCGTCGACACTAAATTGCTAATGATTTTACAGAATCCGCTCCGCGAGTAAACTCGGTTTCTCTCTAATATTTTCAGCATAATACACGACGATCAATTACGCCTCTCACAATACGGCACACGTTTACAACGCGAATCCATTATGCTTTCAGATATAATATTCCACATGAAAAGATTTGAAGAAAAAAAGCGAAAATATTCCACGCATACATCAGCACGTATAAGGTTTAATTGATTTTTTCCCCCCAGACCACTCAACGTTAAACGTCTCATCGAGCTGGCAGTGCTACAGAAGAGTTTAGGCTGCATTTACACAAAAATATTATATATATTTATCAATCAATTTAATAAACCACTGCTCATGTGTAAGACTCGATCATTGCCATAATCAATTGTTTTCTTGAGTTCACTTAAGCACTCAGAGCTGCTCTTTTCACTTGATACAAGTTTGTATTTTTCTATAAAGTTTAACAGTTGTTTAATAAACTTATAATGCCAAAATTTATAAAAAAACGCATTTCAACTTACACGAGTATTATTTACAAGTAAAAATCGACATTAAAGTTTAAATTTACCCGAATACATTAATAACTTTCAATTACTATAGTTAACGATAAGAGCTGTAAAATTCTACTCGAAAGGGGGTTAATTAGCCGAAATACGATCAAAACACCTGTAATAAGTAACTTTGTTTATCTTATGTGAGCGTAATTAATAGTGATTATAATAGTAATATAAGCTGTTAAAACTTTTACGTCCATGTTTGCATCGCAATTCGAGTATAACATGTATCCATACCAGATTTATTTGCAAGACTTCTACATCATCTTTGCGAAAAATTAATACATTTTTATATAATATAATCTTAAACTACTCTCAGATCTGTATACTTAAATTAGAAAGCTGTCCAATAAAAACGTACAATATAATGAAAGCACAGCCTCAGATATTTACGAGAGCGAATCAAGACCGCGGGTGGCAAGTGGGTGGGCTTCTCAGACACCCCGTAGCGTATATATAATTTATCGCAGGGATTAAATTCGGTATAGGCTTAGCAGGGGGTAGCTGCAGAGGTACGACCATCCCCATGCTCCTCTCCGAACAATAAAACCGCGTTGTCGCAAGCTGCCACAAGCCCTCGAGTCATCCGAGGAAAACATCAACGGCGCATGCAAAAGGCCCAAGGCATAAAACGCTTCGACTCCTGTTTTATGTGTGATTGCCCGATAAAGACGGACTTGGGCTATATTATAGCCCTGGAGTCCTCCCGAAGCTGAATAAACTCGCAAAAGGCGGGCCGTTGAATTATTTAACGCTCAAAAGCGCTCCGGAAAATTCACGAAATAGATTTTTTTACGCGGTCGGAAAAATGTGCCCGAGGTGTCACTGGGAAGCGTTCGGTCCTTGTTTTATGCTTTCGATGCAATATGTATGCTTGTGTGTTTAGATGCGTCTTGTTTTCGAGGCTGCGTGCCCAGATAAACAATGTGTCGGATCGAATTTTCGATAGGTCGAGGTGAAAATAGAGTCGGTTTTGGTATTAAATATTATGTATGATGATGGAATAGGTCAATGTGAGTAAGTGGCATGTTGGAAATTTCGAGAAAATGCACTGAAGTTAAGCGTATACGTATAATTATGTATTGGGATGAGGACAAGTGATTTGATAATGTGTATCATTATCAGCACAGGTTTTAAAGTCATTTATATCCTTTTCCCAATCAATCAACCACATAAGAGTCTATAAATAACAAATTCATACCTTTATTTGATTTTTATATCTGTAAATGATTTTTCAATTAAAATACAAAATAAAAAAAATATTGAATTAAAATTTTGTTGTGTTTGAAAATGTCTCATTTCGTAGCTGAGTTCAACAGATTTATAACACTCCAAGTGTATTGTTTTTTTCGCGGAATTCGTATAATTAAATTCGAAAAGTCCTTCAAACGTATCCAAGCTTATGCTCTTCATATATAAAAATACGTGTATCTACATATTTATTTTCATCTAAACGAATTTATTTGTTTTGCTCAATATATAGAGTTTTCTTTATATTATACTCAAACACACGCCGCTTTCAGAATTTATCTAAATATGAAAAATGAGAATATTTACACTATCCGCATATTTTTCTCTCACAAAGGTTTCCGTAAATATGTTACATTTAGATATTTCCGTACATGCACAGCATATAATACGCGAATATGGGTGTTTACACAATTTTTATTTATCACACATTATATATTACAATGTACGGTGCTGATCTCTGGTGTTATCAAGTAACGGATTCGAGCCATGATCTCTGTCTGTAATATTAATGACGACACTTTGTCAAGCTCATTCATATGGAAGGCGCTTGTTAGCGAGATGGAACAAAAAAATATGTATATTTATATTCCGGCGAATAATTTATGCTGGTCTGCTTAAATGAAAAATTAATATTACATCGCGCAGAAAAATTACGCGCTTTCCGCTTCCGCTTTCGGAAAATCAAACGCGCACATTATTTGAATAATTTTCATCCCCCTTTTATGCGATACTCTCGTTCGAGGATTAAACGAATCGAAATCGGTCAAACGTTAAAACTCTTGTTCGCATCGATTCAGTATCGTTTAATTTTGATTTGATTAAAAAACAATACTATACTCCGTATATACCTACATAGCTTGTTTTTTTATTGAGTTCCTTTTAAGAAAATAAAATTGTTCGAAAATAAGTCGTATCAAAAATTCAAAATTTCTTTGCTTTTCACACAAAAAATATCTGGCGATGAAGACAATCCAGCTAATCGCTGTTTTTTTACATCAAATTATTCAAATTAGTATTTGAAATGAAAGAAAATTTCCTACTTTTTAATATGCAATATTTTCCCGAAAGAAACTTGGAAAAAAAACGAGCCACTTATGTGACTTTTTTTTGTATATTTTCATTTACAATATATGCTAAAAGGCTAAGTAAATCACATATTTTTTTGAAATTTATTACCGTTTGCTCTTTCTTATTTCATATACGATAATATTTATTAATCGTATAAATTACATTAAAACGGTACAGAAATATCTCTCGAATATAATATTGTCGAATATCACGTCGGATGTTTATATTCGATACCCTTCTCGACGCGCCTACGTAATTAAGATTTCGAGATTAAAACTGTACCTAGTCGCTGAAAATGAGAGGTTGGTTTCATTTAATTTTAAATAATGATCTTTCGTGAAAAACGTGCTGCTTTTTAACTTTATCTTTATATGCACAGCCTCGCAGCTCGATTTATACGTCTTCGAAATTCTTAATCGTCATTAGCATACTTGAGATTTTATAGAACATTTTTCAAGAAAAATTCAGAGATTTTACGTTGTTTCGAATATATTATAAGAAGTTAAAATCATTGGCAATTTAATAATTGCATAAATCTGAATTCAACTGTGCTTTTCAGCACTCGAACGGAAACAATTATCGGATCGCCTCGTAGCAAAGTTGGCGCGATCTTAGCCAGTTTTTAAATCTCAACCTTTAATTAATGCAGCACAATGGGTTCACGGTTTATTGTGCAAATTACAAAGCGAAATATTTTCGAGTCCGCAGAAGATAAGCGCCGTTCAATTAAATGTTTTCGTAATTGCCTTTGTGCCAAAAAGACAATGAGTCCGCGAACGACAATCGGCTCTGTGTCGATTCTGTGAAGGGGCACTTTTTAGCATTTCCACTCGATTTCGAAGCGAACGTTGTATAACAAGACAATGAAGAAGCGTATGTTGGACTTTCCCCCCTATTTTCCGTTTTTATTTTTCCGAAAGAGCATTTCGAGTTCGGTGAGTTTTCAGCTCCGTGCGCGTGTTTGCTTGGTGAACTGTATCGGGAAAATTCGATACTGCTCGACAATATTATATCGCAGCGATTCGATTAAAAAAAATAGGACGTAATGAATATCGAATCGTTTTCGAATTGAAAAACAAAGGTTTTGAATTCGTTGAAAAGTTCAGTTTTCAGTATTTTGGATGGACGTTGAAATAAAAGCGTTTCCTGTTGAAATCGAACATCTGTTATTCGTTAAAAATCATTGGCATTTAAATTAATGTGAATGAAAATATTTTGAATTCGATGAAATTTAAATCAGCATGTGTGATGCGTAAACGTTACAATATCTAAATAAGATATTATTTCAACTGGATATGAACAATTTGAAAGACACGTACAAATACGCAAAAAAGCCACAGCTGAGAAAAATCCTTTTCGTCGGATTGAGACAAAATTTTATACAGTTTCATGGGCCACGCACAAGTTCATATGTCTGACTTTTTTTCCGAATATAAAAGCGACGTGCTTTCACATACGTTTCACGCAGAAAGAACGAAAAACAACATTACGCCACCGTTTGTAATACAAAATGAATCTCCGAATATGGAACAGACGCAAAAATTTCCTTCGACATCCGCTCTGCGAAAGATTAAGATCAGTTCTCGTACTTTTTTTTACCAGTCTTCCTATCCGTTGTTTCGCTCTTTTTCGCACTTAAACTTTCGACCGACTCCGCGTTTATTTATACAAGACTTTTAACTTTATTCAGAGCCGAATCGCTGTACTGGCGGTTTTGAATCTCGACCTTTTTCGGCTCCTAGAAACACAGACTTTCGCGAAAAAGCGTCTAGTGACGACGCCGTTTTTGTAAATAGGCGTCGGGGGTGTAATTGATTTAAGCTCGTCTCGTGTGTTTTCCGTGTAACGTGTGCGGTTATAACATACGTGTGTAACGTACATCAGACATGGTAGGGAAATTCCATTAATTTCCATCGTGGAAGCATCCAGGCGCTAACGAAGCCTAAAGCAAACAAGCCTTATGAAGCTCGCCCGAAATCTCTACAAATATATAGGGAGGGTGGTTTGGGTGAGTGGAGATTCGCAAGGTGGAGAAAAGCCATTTTGTATAATCCGAAGCTGGTAAATATGGAGAGATAATTTCGCGTCATTACGACGACAAAACGGAAAGGGCGCAAACATGCCCTTCGAGAGAGAGGACCTGTTTGAACTGTGTAATGAATCGTTCCGTCAACCCCTTTAGACTTTGTGAAATTCGCCGTCTCTGCTTATTTATATTGTACATTATGTGCGAGTTCTCTTCGTTTGGCAGCGAATTCGAAAATAATAATAAAAAATGTTCGAGTATTGTTCTAGCCGATCTGGCAGACTGTCCAATTTAATCCTCGATATCTTCGAAAGGCACTTATTTCCGATCGAGATTGTCGTCCGCTATGCAAATAAAACAGTCTGGGGGGGTGTTTAAATTAAATTTAAACATAGTTAGCGGGTTTCGCGAAACTCCAATTATTTTCTAGTGTCTGTCTTTTTTGTGGCCTCGTTACTTTTGTGTTTGTCGTATTAAGGGATTCGTTTTGCGCTGTTTTTTCATTGTTATTATTTTTTGTTTGCGCTGGAAAGGCGAAAAATAAAAATAGTTACGGTCTACTTGCTAGGGTGCCGAATGCTTTTCTTTGCTCTCTACAATTTGGTCGGGTTTCACGACGACAGCATTTTTTGATGAACAAACATTCAACTGGCTTTCTTATAGGATTTCTTCTTTATAAATCATTACACATTATATTTTTTTTAATTTCATATCGCAATTTTCAATTTTCATTTATCAATTGTTGAATTGTTAGATAATACATACATATTAATTTAAACGCTTTCTATTGATTCTCGAATGTCTATTCCTATAATAACACTGTCCGAGTCAATGCCTTATTTAGAACTATCGAAAAGCAATTAAACTTAGTTCAATATACTTTGAATATTCAGCTTACAGCTAAAATTATAATATTATAAAAACTCTACTAAAAATACTAGTCATAACATATCGATATCTAATTATAAGTGCAAAAGCGAGTTATTGAAACCGCTCAAATGCGAATGTGGTTCAAAACAATAACCGACTCCATCTATCGATTTGCTCTCAGGTATCGATATTAATATACTTAATACGTGTATTTTCCTATTAGATCAAGTACTTTTTACAGAAAACAAAATTCAAAATCAAAATAAAAACGGCGCGAAATCCCCTTAAATTCAAACGAACGCATCAAAAACCAGAACTGCCAACGTGAGCGGCGCGCATCGTTCAAATCCGACGAACGGACGATAATGGGCGACGAAAACCGGCAACGGCCTGTTTCGGCCGGAGACAATGGCCGGCGGTTTCGGCCAAAGACAATGTCGGCCTAATGGCGCTTCGTTTTCCCGCGCTTTTGCTTTGGCGCGCGCGCCTGCGCCCAGTGCAGCCACCACAATCATAATTAAAAGCGCGCGCCCGCCAGAAACGCGCAGTTTTATTCGCTTTTTACGACGAAGCTCGCTCGGGCCATTTCGCGCAAGTGCGTCGCCTTTTTTTATTTTTATTTAATTTTTTTTTTCGCGTTTTTAAAATTAAACCGGTGCGCGTCGAATTAAATTCGAGACTTATTTTTTTTTTCGGTTCTTTTTTTTAATTAAGGGCGATTTGTGAGTTTAAGCTTATTTGTGTGAAGTTCAAGGTTGTAATTTTTCATAAATATGTACATATAGCGATCAACCCATTGAATATATCAACACAGTTTTGGGGCGTTACACGAACACACAGACAAATACACACACACAGATTAGCGCTATTATATAGTTAGATGCATACATATGTACATATATGCTAAAAGTGTTAATTCTGTCTGTCTGTCTATCACAATGATACCTAAACTGTAATCTACTCTAAGCTATTGTTATGAAAATTGCATATAATATTGCGCATATTTTTTATAAGTTCATTCTAACCAAGCGTGCATTGATATTTTCAAGGGATTGATTACTCATTTTATATATTTTCAAAGCAATTTATATATTAACACCATACTTAACACAATATTTTTATCATAACTTTTTTATGAGACACTTACATTTCAACGTTCAAAAACGTATCATCCGACAATAGCTTTGTGACATTTATTCATTTTTTATAACACTTACACTTTTTACGACGAAAGCCACTCCCAAACATTCTTAAACACACACGTATCTATAACAAATTATATTTTTAAAAATAAATAAAATTTTCAACGAGAACAGCACAAACAGTCATAGACGAATCCTTCGTGAATAGCACATATGCGTAATGACGTAATTTCGTACGTTGCATTGCGGTGCGATGTGCATCCAACGTTGATGCAATACGGTGGAACGTAATTACTTTTGAGTTGAAACATGCTAAACTACTAGATTGCATGTCCGGCATTCCACTATATAATCAAGTTTCGAACAAATTCCGCATTTCGTTTCCACTTTTGATTATTTTTCACTGAATCGCTCGATATATGAAGAATTTTATATTTCAAATGAATCCATATCTATTTTTTTAATCTTTCTCAAAATGTATCAGTGTGTATAAGCAGAGTGAGAATTAAACAAAAAAATTGCTTTTGGCATAAATTCGCGTCTTATACAGTGGCAAATCTCTGAATTAAATCTCACCGCACGAAATTTTCCGGAAAATTCGATACGCGGGAAATCTTCGAGCAAAAATCGTGTCGTAAATCTTTTCCGTTCTCATCTTCCGAAAATATCGTTAATTCTTTTCGCGGTCGCCTGTTTTCCCATCCCCGAGATAATGTTTCGCCCCTATTGTTATCCCCCGTAATTAATAACGGCTTCGAGACGATCGTTTGCTCTTTTTCTTCCATCGCATCGCGGGATGGAGGAAAAAAAACTCCTTTACAAATTTACATGCTGAAATTTGCCGAGTCGGCCTTCGAACGACGGTTAACCGTTTTTGAGCACGAACTCCTCAAACCAACCCCAGCAGGATCTTCAAAAGTGCGATTTCCTCGTCAAGTTCTGGGGGCGAAATTGTGCGAAATAAATTATTTTTAATTTAGCATAATGACCCAACAGAATTTGAAGTTTTCACCAACTTCGCACTCAGCTAATTCTCTCGGCTCATTATCCATTATGAGATAAGGGTAAAAATCGTAAGCGTTTACTTAAGTCGAGCGTTTGTATTTTGTTTGAAATTTTCGCTTTATTCCTGATGAGGTTTGAGTTTTGAAATTAAGTCTCGGGATGGATCATAACACGTTTTCAGCACAACTCTGAAACGCCATATAATATAATAATTTTATTGTGCGTATGTGTTGTACGTAAGATTATTCCCGAGACAGTCTCGGCTAATGTGCGTATAAATGAACACAACTCGCGCGCATAATTCGACTATTATGCTTGTTTGAAGTTTTCGAGTTTTTAATCAAAATTTTCGCAAATTAGCAAAATGCGTCATGACACGTAACAAATTGCTAAAGTACCCGCACACAAAACGTGGGAAAGTAATGTACTCCTACACGCGTCTGTATTCATGTGTGCTTCAAAAACGAAATTTTGTTAATAATCTCTGTAGAAAATATTCCAATTACGAGTAGCTTAAAATTTCAATTATAGAAATAAAAATATACACAAAATCATTGCGTTAGAAATATTTTGATTGCTTTGAAAATATTTGTGTTTATTGTTGCTTGAAATTGTTACTTAAAGTTTATGTTGTGTTTTATACAATATTTTCATCTTTATTTTGCTATTAACTTAAATTTTCCTCGTATTTTCTTATTTACCTATTTCTTCATAGCTCTCGCAAAGAAACAAAACAATAAAATTTTCAATAGACTCAACAAAGACTTGACCTTAATATCTAACGTAGCGCTATAAATCGTTTGTACACATCACGTCGAGCTTCAGTGTCATCGTAATGCCAAGTTCGAGTACTATCAAATCTCAGCGAGAGTCATAATTTGCTTTTATTATTTTAAATAATTCAATAAATAAACAGAAACTTTCATATGTACAACGTTCAAACTGATCTCCACATCCTTCAAGAATTAATCTACCCAAACTTACACACAAACCCGACTTAATTCAACATCCTGCATCAAGATCTGATTCACGACACTCAACTCCACTATAATAATAGGTTAATAAAAAAAACTTTCACTCGACAATATAAGCAACGTTTAAACCGCATCCATTAGGAGTCAAGTCACCCGAACTTACAATATGCACAAACAAAACCCAACCCAACCCGACATCGAGATCCGAATCGCGACACCCAACAACACCACCACCTCCTGAATAAGTCAAAGGGCTTAATTAGCCACATCCAACACCGTGTGACGAAGAAGAAGCCCACCCGAAGGGCTAATTCTGCACTATCGCGGGGCGTAACGACGACGAGGACGCAGGGCTGCGCCCCCGGGGGGCGCGTGACGTAACAAAGGGCCATTATCGGCCGGGGCTCCCCGGGGGTACGGCATCCGTCTTTGTCGTGGCCTTCCTGGGTCCAGCTCGGGGTCTGGATCGCTTATAAAATCAGGCTCGATCAATCAATCGGGAGCCTGACCGATATCCTGGGTAGGCCTCGATTAAGGGATGTTAATGTCGGTGGGAAGATGCGATGCTATCGGCTTATGGTCTATATTTTTTCATGTTTATGTTGATGTTGATTATTGGGGTGGTTATGTTGAAGCTGTATAATCAGTGAAGCTGAAGCTGAAGAAACTGTTTTCAATGTTGTCGTGATAAGTAATCTATATTATAAATACGCTAACGATGCTCGAAATTTTCAGACGTCCGTGCCTCGAACCCGAGCGTGCAATTTATTGGCCCACTGCCTTACGCTCCGAGCTACAAGTCATAATTGCGAAATTACAACTTTTAACGTATATATGGGATATTTTTTTCGATATTTTTTTATTTCACACATAGATGGCAATAAACACATCCGTGGCAGTACGAAATTTGATTAATTCCGAACAATTTTGATACACATGCGCCTACTGATAGTAATGATTTAATGACGAAACATAATCTCGATCATTTAAGTTAAAAATTTGCGCGTTCATATAGCCTAGTGTTTGCACACTGTGCGTGTTCGTGTAGCTCAGTGTTTGCACACGGTGCATGTTCATTTAACCAGATCCAATATTTGTGATCAAATAATCGAGCTGCCAATATGTATCAATTGAGATACATTTGAAATCTGTTCGTGAGTGGAAACATTTTCACTGATACTCCTTTGAAATGTATTGTAACTATTTACCGAAATATCTGAGTAATATATCATATTTCATTTCAACATTCGTGTATTATTTTGCACAACATTCTCAATTTAGCTCAAGCGCGCTTTTAGCGCACTAAATCCATCATAATAAACTTTTCTAATCTGCGCGCAAAACTTCACAAAAAAACACTTGCACATTTATGAACTCCGAGCGAAAAGTCGCACCCGACAAATTTCCAAAAAAAAAAAAAACGCTTCCCGTAAATAAAAAACAAACAAGAAAACTCTTCCTCGAGACTCAACTAACGCGAAAAAAAACCCATCTTATAAGGCGACTTTAACGACTCGTTAGCGAGCGTCCGGAATACGAAGCAGCGGAGTCGCATGATTTAGAGCGCCATTGTTGCAAAAAACCGATACGAAACCTGGTGAAAAAAGACCACGATCGCCATGAAAGGACGTCCCATCCTCCATGGTGTCGCTGGCCGTGGATCTGACGTCTTGTCGATTGATGCTTCTTGCGTGTGTTTCTTCGGAAACGAATCGTCGTCATATTTCACGCTCGTACGTGAGCGCAAACAATGGCATCGACGATCCATCGGGTCGACAAACAGCAGCCAATAAACGAGCAAGAATTTTCAATTTTGACAAAAGGAGCCCTTTTTCCTAGCCCTTTCTTCGTTCGTGTTCGCGAATGAAATTCGGATTTGTATCGATTCATTCTCGAAATGCTACTGTCTTGAAAATTTTATTTGTTGTAATTCGTTGGTTTTTGCCTTTGTTGGTTTGTTTGTTTCGGAGGTTGCTGTATTGACGAAGCATCGCTCTCTATTTCTGCAAAACTATTTCGATAATGAATTCTCAAATCTCGTACAAATTTAAAATTTTAATTACTAATTCATATTTGGATATATTTTGTGTTTGTTTTGTTAAAATATTTGCAGATCGTAGTGCACATTTATGTAATGTTTGATCATTGACTGTTTACATTATGATGGATATTAAATGCAACAGATATTCACATACTGAACGACATCGAATGTTGCGTAGTCTGAATACAGCATTAGCTGAAAATAGTGGCTAATTTCATTGAAGTTAACAATCGTAGACCAACTACGAACTATAAGAACGTTTCGTTGAATACGCATAATAGCCTCCGCGAATATATATCCGACTTTGGTCGCCCGAAAGTTTCTAGGCTCGAAACCCTCAGAGACCTTTTATGTATCCGCTCCGTAACTTCGGACTCAGAAGTTGATCTCTTCCGAAAGCCACTGTTACTCTTTCGACATTTGTACGTTTCTATACAGGATATAATGGCCTACCGGATATATCAGAATGAAATTATTGAGCACGAAGGCGATTGTCGATACTTTATCCACGTTTCATTCGCCTCATATCTTCCTACTAATATTTTTTTTCGAAATTCTCATCGAATTTCATAAAATACATGAATGTGTATATTTCGAATATAGCATGTTGAATGTATTTTTTTCACCATGCGAGAGAAGAGCTTCACTGAAACCGCCTCGTTAAGCTGAAATCGTATCAAATTCCATTCGAACATCGTTCCGTAAGCAGAGTCGGATGTTTTAATTAACTCTATCGACGCTGTCCGATTCAAATTTCAACCTTCGACCCATTTTAGCAATATCCTCTTCTGGCAGCCTTTTCATACTTTTTTTTTCATTATTCATCGAACTGATTATTTGGATTCGATCGACCTCAAACGAACGGTGTACGATTCGGTGAAACTTAATCTGATTTTTTTTTCGAGGGAAAAAAAACCGAAATGCGATTTTAACAGAAGCTCGTTTGCCTAAGCTATTTGTATTCGAACATAAATATGTAATTTATATGCACGATACACAACAACATCCCATAAGAGTAATTTGTTTCGGTTGAATTTGCAAAGTTTCGTTCGTAAACAGACGCGAACAATATGAAGATATAATTTTGTCTTCTTCGAGAGAATATTTAATTACTATTATTAATATTTATATTCTATATTGAAATATAATTATTTTAAAACATTCACACTTAAAATAATTATTTTCATGAAAAAATATATACTTCGTATATGAAATATCGGCATATTTTTCTGAAAGTATGACACAATGAAAATAATATTGAAAAAACATCATCCCCAAACTTGCCCAAAGTGAATATGTAAAGCCGTCCCCTCAGGAGCTCAACTGTCTACGCAAGTTATTTTCCGAGTTATTTGACTTTAAACAAAAAGAAGCAGTATTCAGCATTAGCCCTAACACCCGCGAGACTTAGCTACCAGTCCGTATTTCATTACGCTGAACATTTTGACGCTTCATCTCTTATGCATCGTTCACATTTGAACCGAACCTTGATCAGAAATAATAATTTTCATCTTAATCCAAACTCAATTTATATTTTATTTAAACTTGATCTTATCTTTGGATCAAATAGGAAAGTAAAAAAATACTCAAATTTCAAATTAATTTAACTACCTTTGTTCTTTTTTATGGTTCACGATATTTATGTGTATCAAATATCGTTCGAGAGAGTAGTGTTCATTGTTCGGCTCGTATGTGAATGGGCCCTTGGCGCCAGCTCCACGCACTTTACTCACAAGTAGCAAGTGTAATTGAATCAAAAACGCTGTAAAGTGGAAAAGTTAACGTTTCATCTCGGCTAACGATCAAACCTCGGAAAAGATTTCGCGAACGCTCTTCCGCAATTTGGCCGCGGTGAAAAGTCTTGCGAAATAACGCTTCTTCGGCTATTCAAGTTGAGTGTTGTGATGAGCACAATTGTCCGACTCGACAATGCTTTCAGAAGATATAATGAGTGTATTTAATTATAAATCGTATATATGTACATGTAAACAGATCAAATCTGGCGAACGCAAATAGAATATACGATGTTCATATCGGACCGAATTCTCCATATGGGTAACAAAATAGGACAAATCCCAAAAAAGCTCTCGCCATTTGCGCGAACAACTGCAAACAAATCCGGTTTTCTTTTGAGCCGGACTCGTCCTGGCTCAGAAACGAGAAACATTTATTGTCGACCAAAAGAATATTTGCAAGGATACAAAAAAAAAGACCTACCATATGGATTCGGCTCCCCTTTGAGCTTGTGCAACACTCCGGACAGGGATGGCTGAAAGCACCGAACAATATTTTCCTTATATAGAATATACGACATATTAAGTAAAATATTCAATTTTGCTTCACACAAGATATTTCATGATACATCTAGTAATTGTGGGCTAAATAAGGACTGATGAATTTTTGAATAGGTGCCTGAAGCCAGCCCTGACCAGGGCTTTGGCCGGAGCCTTTGGCTTCCACAGTTTGCTTTGACAAGCCAACTTAGCCGATCTGTGCTCTAAATTATGCAGGTTGCTCTCTCTACGTGCACCGTTTTGCAAACTGTCGCAATTGCTCTGTACCCATAGTACGGTTTCAGTCGCTGAAATCTCGCAGACGAATTATCGGCTTCGAAAGACAAACATTATCTTTCAAATTCGGTCGGAGAGCGTTAATCCCGTGTTTGCACCCCACTGGAACAATCGCTAGTCGATGGGGATCTGAGAGAAATTTAATTTGCTCAGGCTAAATCAATATGGGAATGGTTCGTGTGTGCTTTGGGATTGAAAGTTGCATTCGTTGCGGGTTCGGATAAATGTTGACGTTCTGCAGTTTCGATATGTTATTTAAAAGAATTTTCTTATTTTGTTAGATTTCATGAAAAAAATATTTGATTTGAAAAAATGTATGTTGATAAAAAGATCGGATATTCTTCAGTTTTAATATCAATATCGTTTTAGATTAAAAACATATAACATTTCATGTCGTGTTTATCGTTATGCTGCGAATACGGAATCGCAAACTCTCGCTATTTTGCTTCGAACGCGATTATGCCGAGCATATTTGATTTGTAAATACGCGTGGAAAGTACGAGAGATTGTATGCCTTTTCAATGTGGAGCTTAAAACGCGTTTACGGAGCTTTCTCAAACTTTATCCGAGGCTTTGATGCCAACCCCTCGAATCGCTTTTGTATCTAAAATCTTCCTCGCATAAACCGATGTCCGACTCCATCCTCGAACCGACAATTTCTATTATGTTATATCATAGGCGAACACGCAAAAGTCTCAGACTCTCGAAAACAAAACTTTTCCTGTAAATCGTGTTTGCTAACCGATATCGTGGCGGTGTAAAGCTTTCGTGCATACCACGTCGGACTTCATTGTTCTCGCGATGCTGAATTTTAGATCCAGGTAAAAATCATTTATCATATGTATGATATGATATCTCGGTCATTTATTTCGAATATTTGATCAATTTGATTAAAAAATGAATTAATTCAATGATTTACGAAATTATTATTTATAATGGTTCGGTATAGATGTTTGTGTTAATTAAATTCGATAAATTTTAGCGCTGTTTTATACGCTGATTTTTCTTTACAATTTCAAGTCCTTTCAGTTGATTTTTCATTTTAGAGTGAATGATTTATTGAGAAATTCAAGTGATAGGTACCAGTACTAATAACAAAAAAAAAAAGGAATAGATATATCTTTTATCATTTTCATATTAATCTACCCATTGAAAATATCTATGCATGTCTGGTTATAATAATGACACTAGATCCTCCAGCTATATACTGTCGATAATCTGCAGGACAAAGACATACATACATAGTGCAGTACATACATCCATCTCTGATGCAATGATTTTTGACAGATTACAGTTAAAGAACCTAATTTATAAGATCGTTATAATTCAGTATATTGAGATCATGTGCAATTTATTTGCAATTTATGTGCAATTCACGTAACAAATGTGTAGAGCAGATTGCAGCTCGAGCGTCACTGCGACACACACACAGACAAATTCTCACCGTTATATTAGACGAATACAACTTGAATACAAAAAACATTTTCAAATTTAAAACTCCATTCGAAATGCATTTCCGCATCACAATATAAGCATCCAGCGCAGTTAATTGAGCGCGATGCTTCGGGAAACTGTCGAGTGTTAGCCTCGTTGGCTGAGATAGTGGAGGGCTTACCGTGGCGCAGAGCTTTACAAAGTGCCTGGTTCATTACATGGGGATGAACTATCGAAATGCATATGGCTGGTTCGAGCCAACCTCGCCTCCCCTACGTGCTTCTGGTTAATACACATTGTGGCCACTCCGTATGTATCGTCCTAATGATACGTTGCATCTCAATGCGCAACATTGAAGAATCTACAATATGTGTGTGTGTGTGTGCATTCGAATTGTTATTGTATTGGAGGTTGAATGAAAATATTCTGCTCGTTGATTCGATGTTTGTTTGTGTACGATAGTTCAATCGATAGTTACTCAATGCTATGTGTTATTTTTCTATAGAATTTAACAAATTGATGTGATCGCGATTTGAGTTTTCATCGTGGATGTGATCGTGATAAGTTTTCAGTTTCATAAGATTTTATGATCAAGCCTTGGTATATGAATATGTATTTTATTTCTAAGCAAGGGTATTTCATAGGTTGTTCGAGTCTTTTTAAGTGTATTAATGTAACACTGTTAAAATTATTATGCTCTCATCGCAAACTTGATTGTCATCCTAATCTAAAATATGGTCTCGTATCTGCTCCCTCGACAAACTAATTTTCATATGGGATTTTCCTTGAAACCTACTCTACTAACTTGTTTAATATATAATTTAATAGCTTCTGGAGTCTACTGATCCTAAACGGAATTTTTCTTTTCTGATATTTTATAGATAAAAATCTTTCACGTTTTCACTTGAAATACATTTCATTCTTCAATAGGATATTTATAAAAAGACACTTTGATAGAATTCCAAGAATTATTATGCCCGCTACAACAACAATATTATTTGAATATCGCTTTTGTGAAAAGCACATAAAGCTTTCATACTAGACATAATAACTGCACGCAAGTACTTTTATATTTTTGTAAATGCTACCTCGATATTGGATTTAAATCTTTCAAAATGAGCATATTATAGTATAAAATCAATGAATATTCAAATCTAAACATTGTTAGAGAATATAAGCTTCTTTAATCGATAATTATATACGAAAAGATTGAACTCCTCAATTAAGGAAACTACCGTTTCCTACGGCGTAATTGTCTAGCAGACGTGACCCGACCTCAGTCGTTACGGAATACTACATTACGTTATCTCAGGATAACCTAAGTGGTTTCAACAATGCGAATCTGCGAACCTCTCGAAGACATTGTAAGGTTCGATTAACGACCTAAGACTCCGTTTTAACGAACCCCAATGGCACTCGTCCGCGGCCACGTGTTGAACTTTTGACGAAGTCCACGTGAGCGATTCGAGTTGCGAACTGTTAGATTTACATAAGTCTTTCCCAACTCAAACATCGAATCTTCACGAGAACTCGGCTCACAATGGGTTTTCATTAATTTCGAGTTCGGGTGTTTGGGTTCGAGTTGGCGAGACGATCGATCTCTTGTAATTATGGAACGGTTTTTAGTTCGGATTCGGATCGGAGTTTCGTGTGATTATTGATTATGCGAATTCATTAATGTTCTATTGATAAATGTGTCGAGTCTAAGTGATTGTTAATTGATGGAATTTAAGATGGATTGTAATTTGCGGTTTGATTGCTTTACGTTTGGATCAATAAATGATTAGTTATCTAGAAATTCGTTCGTATTGATTCTACCTACAAATAAACAGCGTTGAAAATATCAATATACGTCTGGTTAAAACAAAGAAATTAGATTTATACACTGTATCATTAACGTCTATTACATGCAATAGTTGTAACAACAGTGTGGATCAAATTGCAACCAGAACGTTACACGGACAGACAAACAAATTAACACTATTTTATATTTAATATGAGATTCTTTTTGTTCAAAATTAAATTTCGAGTCATTAAAATCTTCAACCAAATTCAAAGCATAAATAAAACAATCGAAAGTGAGCGAAACTTGGGCCGGTTAACGAATCACGCCTCGCCAAGTTTTCCATCGCCAAAGACTACATCCGTTCTAATTCATTGAAACAATCCGGCAACGAACGGCCTCAAATATTTATGTGAAAGCGGAGAAGATTCGCCTTAATCCGAGGCCGAATCTCGTGAAATCGACACGACATAAATCCCTCGACTTCCACGGGACTCAACCACCGTCCCAACTCCTGGGCTGGGAAACCACCCCTCGTCTAAAACTTGTGGGCACTCATCCCACACCCACACGTCTCATTGTTGTACGTCTGATCTGCTACGTTCTAGCCGAATGTGGGTTCGCTTTTGGATGTATACAATATGATGCTTATTATCTATATGCGTGAATATTAATAACTTTAAGTGCAGATGAGAAAACTGTGCATACGAATCAGCGGTGATGTTTTGTTGGAATGGATTTTGCTTGAAAGATGGCCACCTTAAAAAAAGGCTTTGTATCATAATATAGTCAGTTAAATGTACGACAAAAGTATAATTACAACCCTATAAAAACAATCCTATAACGACAACCCTATAATGACAAGATGTAATGTAGATTCCACGTTATAGAGGGACGTAATAAAAGGGGTTAGGTTAGGTTTAGTTATTTCAGCGTATTTAATAGTTGTGTAAAACGCTTGCTTTGTCTTCTCTGTTACATTAGCAATCGAATTTTTGGCTCTTGAAAGACTTCTCAATCTTTTTTCTTACAAAAATCAACGAAAACGTTATAAGAAGGATTGATTTTGTAGGAAAAAAAATACTGTGAATGTTTTAAAAGAGAATCTTGTAGAAGAACACTGCATGAACATGTGGGTAGATAGCTGGAGAAAAAAAAACCTTATATACTTGTGCCTTATAGGAAGGTTAATCAAATCGAATATTGTTAGCAATTGAGCATTTAATCAAGCAGTATCCAATTTTAATTTCAGTTTTAGTATGAGGCCCATTTGTAATGTCCGACTAGAACATATTACTCTGTGTTACTTAGAGTGCTATTCTTTCAGGGTGGCTATCTTTTCTAACAAAACAAACCCCTATTGAAATACACTTCTGACACAGACACTTGAAAATCAACGACTACGGCACAAGACATAATCAAAACTCGTTCGATTGATCCAACTACCGTCGCTCACTAAATAGCAGCATCCACTCGGGATACATCCACAAGCGGCCGACATATTCATCGGCAATCCTCTCTCCACGTAGCGGTAATTAGAGACGCGGCGTCTAAACTTTCGCAATTAGGCAACTTTGCTTCCGTCTCTACAGTCTTCCATCTTCAGCATCAGCAGCAGCAGCAGCAGCACCAGACGCCGACGGACGCAAATTGGACGGCGACCCAATAAACCCGGTAAACACCGATATGAGACTGCTTCACTTTCGGTCCTGGCTACGTTTCATAATTCCGCTCGGTTCACGTAACGCAATATGAATTAGTTTGTATGTGTGTGTGTATATATGACGATCGAAAAGGCCAAGGGGTACAAGTGACATTTTTGCTTCTATGCACGCTCATTCATTTGGTGACAAAAAGATATAAACGAATTCGGAACGTGTGCCGAGATATATCATCAAACCACTCGACCTTCTAATACATGTAGATACACGGTCAACTTTGAACGCGCTTTTCTCAAAATCACTTGGACCCCTTAGCCTTTTCAGTCGTCATATACATATATGTATATGTGTGTGTGTGTGTCTGTGTGAGTCTCGCGAAGTCGAGAATCTCCTTGATGATTATTATGATAAATTTGTTGCAGAGAGCGGATACTTAAGCTCGTTTGAATAAATCATAATTACGTTATGTGCAGGCGGGGTGTTTTGCACTTTTTCAAGGTGTGATTTATATGCGACGCGAAACTGGGTTATTTTTTATTTGAATATTCATGACACATCTAAATGATTATGCTATATTTGTATCATTCGAGAATTCAGGTTTTCATTTTCAATGATAAGAATTAGGAATAAAATTTGTCATTAATATCGGTTCAGAATAATCAATTTACATCATAAATGTTTCTTTACTTTTTTAACGTTTGAAATAAATGCTAAGAATATTTTTCTTAGCTTTTGCTACAACTTTGTTTTTTTTTTGTCATAATTTTAAATCTGCTCTAAATTCCGAAATTAAATTCTGTACACGCTATAGCTTCATACTTTATTCAATTATAAGTTGTATCACAATAAAACCATTAAGCTCAACTTTGTAACGTCGCCGCAGAAAGCGACACGTAACACTGCATAATTTCCTAATGAATTCATCAAGAATTTTATGAAAATATCAAAATAAACATCGTCAAAAAAAAAGTTATACATTCCGAAATCTTCTTAGATTCATTATCGTTACATGGTTTTTGAATTATGCTGCTGTGATTTTTCACGAATAAAATAAAAGGCGCTTAATTAACGTCCGAGCCGGATCAGTGCTTCGCTCCTCATTGACGCGAGCTTTTTGATTTTTTTCCTCCCCTGGAAAACTCCACAGGGACGAATGGGGGGCAATTTATTCGATTAAGGAAAATAAAATAAATATTTCATTTTCATCACGATGCTGGAGCCAAATATCGCGTAGGAAAAAAATCGGAACGATCGAGGGTGGGTGAGTGTAATTCCGTTCAAATGAAAATAAAATAAGCGTTCGCCGAAAAGTTCGATTCGCAAAATTCCTCTTGAATTCTTTCTGACGTGCCGTTATCGAACCGTTATATACGCTTCCGAGAGATTTATTTTTCGGTTCTCGATTTTAATCAATTATATTTATGTGCGTTTACACTTTGTTATTCATGCGGTTTGAATGTCCACATTGGATCACAATGAAAAATCAGTGTGATTAAATCGCATAAATTCTCATATTCTCAACGTGAATTTCATAATTTCATAAATCGCGTTAAATATTGTGACTGGTGGAAAAAAAATACGATTTTCACTCGGGCAATCCAACTTTTCAAATTAGGTTAATTATTCGAAAACTTGTTGAATTAATCGAGTTTTGCCGGTGGTTTTTATTCAATTTCATATTTAGCTCGATGATTTATGGTTCCGGAAAATTTTCGTATCGAGCACAATGTTTACCCACTAGTTTTCTTCGACCGCTCTACCTTTCCGGTGATTATTTCAGGTAAAGAAAGGTGAGAGTGGGCTTCGCTTAAACGATCCTGATTTATTTCCTCGGAAGCTTTCTCGTTAATCAATGAGACGGTGAAAAATAAGTAATTATTTTTTATCTAGCGCTTGTTTGCACAACGTCGTTAACGTCAGATCGTTGAACAAGTAATAAAGAGCTTTAAAAATTCAGCTTATATAACATAACTATAGCTTTTTTACATAATAGATTTTTTTCAATACTACACATATGACACAATCCGAGAACAATTCATTATAGCCTGCAGCAGAAGGTAAGCGATTTTCAAAGGAAATCTCCGCAGTAACATGAAAGACACATTCATGTCCTGGAAGAGAGGTAAGCCTGAGCGCTTTTGACAAAAATCTCTTCTGCTTGCTTTCATCGCACGATAAAAGAAAATGATACGCCAGAAGCGCTAAAGTTGCAGACAATGCACTGTATTTATGCGTTTTCCTCAGATAAATACTCAAACTTCCATAAAATATTTTAATACATCGTGGAATTCAATTATTTACCATTGTTTGAGATTCTATTCACGTTTCAGTAGTAAATTTAGCACTGCTCAATATCTTAAGTTATAGCAATACACACTGCGCCATTATGAACCCGTCATTGACTATTACAACAATGTTAGCTTTAACACTAAGTGTTTGCAGATAACGGCTATTGTATTTATAAGCAAACACAGCTACCGTTACACAAATGGGCAATTATTTAGACATTTGAAAATTTAATTTTAGATTTTCAGAGGAAAAAAGTATGTGTACATATACACCAACAGACAACGTAAATCCTTTGATATATTTCCAACGTGCTTAATATAATAACCGCCCGGCTGATAAATAACTTTCTTAATTGCTCAATTAGGTCAAGCCCCTCTAGCGCAGTAAAAAAACCGAGAATTTTCGCAATACTGAAAAATAAATATTCGCTAAATATGAAAATTCCTCTCCAACGATAACCACTAGACTCCAACACGACCATTGAAACCGTGGGCATCGAATGCACACGCTAATTATCCATCATACGATAGCTCACTTTTAATAACGATAAAACGCACGCGTGGAGAGATCGAAGCGAAACGTCTGAATGTGGAAAAAAAATATATGCACGGAGAACAAAAAAGAGACAAAGTCCTCATGGGGATGAGTGGTTGCTTTCCCTCTGATTTCCCATAAGTGCCCCGTAATCTGCTTTTGTCGGGGCAACCCAATACCCATGGGTACCCAGACTCGGTCTAGGTACCGACCACAAAAGCTCCTTCACTTTTGCACCATGAATACACCATATATATGTATATAAGCCCTGAATGGGGGGAATCAATTGTTCTCGATATCGACAACGATTGCGTACCCCAGTTTTAATTTATCATTCATCGAGTCGTCGAGACTATTAATTTGGCTTCGTTAAATACCTATCAGTCGTATTTGCATTTCATTCGAATACATATAAATAGAGATTGGAATTGTTAAATTGAAATGCAGTAGATTCATGCTCGATCCATTTTAGAAATTAATACAAATATTGAGTAATTTTTTTGTAAATCCCACTACATGCCTAGGCCCAATTACACAACCATCATCAATCAATATATGATCGTTTGCGGAGCCGTTTCGTAAAACGTTAAATTATCACTTTTTTCAAATCAAATGAATCCAAACATTCGAAAGAAACGATCGAGTTTCCATATCGATTTTTATCAATTGAGAAAAACGACATTTTGACCTTCGCCAAGATAGCACTCGACTCACGCATCCCTAGTATGCTGAATCGACACGGCATGCACAAACGCTTTATACCGCTGCGCTATCGGCTGGCTAATTAATAATCTGGCATTTTACCTTGCATACTGATTTTTACAAATATAACAAGGTCCTACTATAATATTGATATTTAGATGAGAAAGAACATTATTTACTAATTACACATATTAGTTATGTATTTTGCATAGATAGCGTTTAAACGAGCGTGTTTGTGTTGAATTTGAATTTTGCACATTAAAATCCGAGCACGTTCCGTATGAATTTTTGCCATGCAAACGAACGTAATAAATCATTATAATGTATGGGGTGGAAGCTTTTAAACTGAACGGCAAAATGAATGCGATTTGCGCTTTGATTCGTGCGTGAACTCGCTTTGAATATTTTAATTTTAAAATAGCTTAATCATAGATTGATTTTGATTATCTATAGATTGTCAGATCGTTTTATTGTTAGATTACAGCACCGGGTGCAGCTTTAATGAACCAAGTTATGTGCGGCTGACGTGCACTTTGTTCCTTGTGCGTGACTAACGAGTTTTCTTAAGTTTTAGCGATGAACTCACATTGTTATATGTATTACATCTCCACCTCGTTCCATCGCTAATTAGAAAACCTTTACTTGTGTAGAGTTTCATTTATCTGCCGTTTAATATGATATTACATATAGTGCTGTAATACGAGTACGTACATGCATATTTTAAGTTGTTTTCATTTTATTGAATCGCGACAACATATTAGATTTTTCATCATATAAAAAATTGCTGAGTTTCATAGAATTAATTTTATTCGCTAGTCAAATAAAATTTATATTTTCAGTATAAATTTATGAATTTATTCGATGATGTAAAATATCCGAACATAAATCAAGTATCATCGAAGCATTCGACACTACTTCACAACGCTATCGTAAAAACCATACGCACTCTAAAGCCACTTTCAACTATTATATTTCATTTCTACATTAAATTGTTTGTATATAAATCAAATAAAGCTACATGATATGAAACTTTACAATTAGAAGCACATAACGATGTTAATCCTAATAAAATGATTCAAACTATAATGATTGTAGATTTTGACATACGATAACTAGTCGATGGTGCAGCTGTAGGTATAAAACGTTTGAGTATGCCGCGTTGAGTTTCAGTTTTTTTGTGATGCTGAATTTGGCTCCTTTCTGACTCTGGTGATATTCATATATATATTCATTCATAAACGAATTTGAGCTGCGATCCGACCTCCTCCTTATATATGACTACTGAAAAAGCCAAGGGGTACAAGTGATATTTCTGTCAAAATTGAGTAATTCACAGGAATCGCTTCTATGCACGCTCATTTATTTGGTGGCAAAAGGATATAAACGAATTCGGAACATGTGCCGAGATATCTCATCAAATCATTCGACCTACTACTAATACATATAGGCACATGGTCAACTTTAAATGCGCTTTTCTTGAAATCACCGCAAAGTCACTCGTACCCCTTGGCCTTTTCAGTTTTTATATATCATTTTCCTTCATCGATATGATAATTCATATAATGTTCTATTATTTTTCGAAGTTTCTATCCAAGTGACTTCCTTCAAAGCAAACGATAAATTGAAATTTTCAAAAATAAAATTTCACGAAATTTATTACTACGTAAACCGACTTATATCTCCATCTTATAACAACAAATGAACATTCGAATATGACGAAAGTCAAACACGGCCCCGCGTGTTTGCCCTCGCAGCCAGAGATCAAACGTCGTCTTCGTCATCCCGGGGAACGACGAAATGTCATTACCCGGAGATATTCCCGCTTTTCCGGAAACATCGTACGTATCCAATTTGTACACGGGTATCCGAATATGGGGGGCAGAAATAAAATCGGAAGGCCCGAGCACAAAGTCGGGTCTCCTTCCGCACGAGCTGCCATATGTCCCTACGCAGGACTACGTGGCTGCGAAGCTACACGCGTGTAGCTACACACGTGTAGTTTTATAGCTACGAACGTATGGTGTGTAGTGTGCGTAGCTACGGGGATACAGAAACAAATTTCACGATTCGTTATCGTATCGACGCGGCCCAAATACGCAATGATTCAATGCAACGGACCCGGTCGAATTCGATAAACGATAGCCGACGATTTTGTGTTAGTGTATAGGGTGCTTTAGCGGGAAATAATACGTTTTTTCTTGTGGGTAAATAATATTTTTATTTGATTCCCAGAAGAAATCGAATTTAGCATTACGAAGGTATTGAAACTTGATGCGGCATACACAAACGCTTTATATTGCTACGTTAATGACTGATTATAAATTGTAATTGTCTATGAAATTCCGTCAAGATATTTACACACAGAAGATAAGATTTATCGTCAGTTGGAGAGAATACGTAAAAATGATACGTGTCTCTCACTCTCGTACAATTAAATATCTAGTTTTATAAACTCATGTAAAAAGTTTTGTATGACTTTTATCTACTAACACATGACAACCGAAAAAGCCAAGGGGTATAAGGGACAATTTTTCTGAAATTGAGTTATGCACAGAAATCGCTTCTATGCACGCTCATTTATTTGGTGGCAAAAGGATATAAACGAATTTGGAACGTGTGCCAAGATACATCATCAAATCACTAGACCTCCTTCTAATACATGTAGGTACATGGTCAACTTTGAATGCACTTTTCTCTAAATCACCATGAAGTCACTTGCACCCTTTGGTCTTTTCAGTCGTCTTTACGAATCTTTACGAAACACAAAAACTGCATGTATTATTCATGCGCCGTCTCTCCAACTGATGATAAATCTAACGATAAATTTTGCAAAAAATCTCACTATAAATTTTATCGTCTATGTAAATAAACAAGTCTATATTTAAACTGAATGTATAATATTATATTTAACTCTGAAGTGCGTGTTATGCATATCTACATATAATATAACGTATGATCAATCGGGTGTTTTGTACCTTTTTCAAGTCGACGCTCACTGCGGATTCTTTGATGTCACAAAATACAGAATGTCAGGTTTCCACGTCGCACCCTATACATTATATCGGTTACAATTGAAAAAATCGCGACAAATGCGAAGCTGGATTTTGTTCGTGATCAACCGTGATTCGGGTTTTACGGTTTCAAGGCTCTATTGGGTGCGGTTTCGCACCGCGTACAAGATTTTATAAACAACTTGTGTATTTTTCGATAAAATTCTGTTACAGTATCGGAAAATATAAAAAATAAGTTATATCTCTGTGCTCGAATATGGAAATGTATTTTCAATAAGGGTCAATTATTTTCATGAATATAATAATGTTCGTTACATTTACGAAATTGCGAAAAACTAAAATCATGAAAATAATGAATCGAAATTTTCGTAAATAATGGTTCCAATTTGTTTGTGAAAAATATAGAATATCAATGTATTAATTTCATATTTAAATCAATGTGTAATAAAATATTTGTGTATATCTCAAATTTTTATTTTACATGAATACTTATTACTTAATTTAAGCTTTTGCATGAATTGAATTGACTGATTATCTATTCGCTTCAATACAATACATATAATCTGATAACCAAATTGACACGATGACCTACATTGCACAGTACGGAATCTATACTAAATTAATATATCTATATATTTGATCAAATTATGTCACTCAAATTTTATAAATTTTAATAATTATATTCATAATTCATTATCTTCAATAGTAACTTTATCCTTTTGTTACATGAAACCTATTTAGATGAATCCTTTCACATTAATCTTTAATCCGCTTCATAATCCGAAAACTTAAAACGGTCATTATTTTTAATTGGTGTCGATTTCATAATCTTTCTAAATACCAAAAAAATAATAATAAACCACCCTTCATTACTCTCGAAAAACGTAAAGCTTTTTAAACTGCAGAACGAATCCTCGCGTAAGACAATATCTCGCAAGATCGCTTTCGCGCAAAGAATAAAACACCCAAAGGAAAAAGGAAAATTCGCGAAAATTCGTTTGATTTATTATTTAATCGCATTCTCCATGCAAAAGCGTCTCCCATTTTAAAAAATACACACAATTTTTTCCGCGGAACGTGCATCGTTAGTTAAACGGAGAAAACGCGCCAGAAATACACTACTGTTGTTGCGGAATAGGTTCGGCCCGTCGGATAAAAAGTATGTAAAGTGGATCGTACAAAATAGTATAACAATATGAAAGCCAGTCACGAAGTTAGTCCGACTCGGGGTATCTCTGTTACGGCGAGATTACAGAATTCGCCGTCAGCAATACTTTCCTATCAGTGGTGTAGTGTTAAATTTTATTGTGGTGGAACTGTCGATTTTGGAATAAAAATGGACTGTGTGAGGAAAAAAAATGATACTTTATGTAGATGTATAGATGTTCATCGAAGCAGTTTTTCAGGAATTTATGTCTATTTGCTATTGTTGAAATGTTAAGCCGTTGTGGATGGTTTCCTCTTTAGCGTGATAATTATGGCATTATACCTAGGATGAGTCTCGAGTTTGAGTTTTTATCTGCTTTTTAACTTGATTCTTGGAGAAAAAACCAAAATGTTTATTTGGAAAAATACTATTTTTATTCGTATAGATTTACTTCGAACGTCGGAATCGATTCCTGCAACATTTTGATTCAATTTCTACGATCTTCATGACTTGAATTTTTTTCTTATAAAATCACTCATCCTAAGAAAATATTTCTTGAAACTACCTATCTACTGTTTTAAATGTATTAAAACGTGTAAACGTATACTTCTTCAAAATAAAATATTCATTCTGAGGTTACGCATCAGGAAACATAACCATATAATGTAAATTTCAACTAGAAAAATTGTAATGTTACGCTTTGACTGAAACATATACACCACTTTTAACAAATTTCGTGAAACCGGAACATATTTAGAAGATTTTATACTAGATACCTTTAATTTTTATACCGAATCCCATACCGGTACCAATTGAAATTGTTAATATATCGTACCGACTCAAATACACCACTGTATTTCTATCCCCTATCAGGTACCGGCTTCGGAAACAACTCTTCTCTCCCCTTCGAGACGGAGTGCTCTTAATAAAAATAGAAATGGGTATGAAATTGAATCTTCGAGAGCCGAGAATTTTAATTAGGCGATCGCCACGTGCTCCGAAAGGGTCAAATCGACACACTTCGGGAACGTGTTTTAACGAGCGAGTTTAGCTCGGTTTCGAGCTCGCAAATTTAAATCCCAGACACGTATGTTGACGAAACCTGAACTAATCCCATTTTCCGACAGACTATCTCTCTGTTAATAATATATTAACTTGCTAACTAGTACTTTTCGCAGCATTATTAAACCAGCGCTGGAACTGAGCTCTAGCGCAAATCCTCTTTTAATAGTTAAACCCTTTCAATAATTGAGCACATCGTCAATATAATGGATTTTTATTTCATTCTAGAGTTTTTCTATGAAATTTATTATGGGAAAATAATTTATATACTTGTAATTCTATAATGAATTTAAAAATAGTATAAATTTCGCTTAAATTATTTTCAGACTTGTCTATTATAATATAATTGAAATTATTGGAATTACGTTATAAATACTAATTTTAATCAATCGATCAACTTTATTTATATATTTATTTTATACTGTCGAAATATTTTAAATTGATTCATACTTAAATACAAGTATGTATGAACGTTCAATATTCCGAAAATTTAAACTCCATTGTATTTTCATCTCATAAATTCCTATTAAGCTCAAACTTTCTATGAAAATAAAACATGAAACATACAAAATTATCTATCTATTACAATAAAATTTATTATACAATATCAAATCTGTCGTTATAAGCTACAATTTTCTCAACCGTACAAAAAAGCGTATCGTTTGATTTCATTCAAATCTCATGCGATACAAATTGTGAAGAATCGTCTTTTCAAAATTGCCAGAGGACATACCTCCATTACATACATACATATATATATATACACAAACACATGAAAATTCCATCGTACGAGAAGCGCATGCAGATTTTCCGCGGCGTTCGCGTACATGTTTGGGACAATTCACTTTGTGGAGTTTTCCGCTTTTCCGACGGGGGAAATTCTCCGCGGCGTTTCTTACATCTGCTCCTGAGAGAGTGCTGATATCCTCTCCATCCTCATACCACCAGCTCTATATCAAATGTGCACGGAACCGTTTTCCAGATGCGGAATGTACCTATGCAATTCAAACGAGAACCGCACAATGACCGTTTGTATGTTTCCTCTCGATAATATTCCGTATGAAATTCGATGTAATCTCGATTTTTACGCTTCTGCGAAATCGATACGGATCGGTGATTAGTTTGGATATGTGAGTGAGGTTCTATGCGAGTTCGCTTCTTCCGATCCGGTGTTTGTATTGAGCGCAATCAGTTTAATTAAAAGATCGGTTACACAAAGAGAAACTTAAGTAGTTAGCTTCGAATATTCATTAAACAGCAGCTTTTGATTGTCTGGATCGATGCGATAAACTAATTGGAAGTACGATTGAAAAAATATATTACAACTAGTGTACATACAATATTGTGAAGTATTCTTGACATTATTGATTAATTTGGCAATGCTGCATTTTTATTATTGCATGGTTTGTAGTTAATTTTATATTTTGAAGACTTATCAAGTACGTTTATTTTTAATGTCGATAATTGAAACGATTTCCATGGAAGAACTCGATCTAACGTAAACAATACTCGGAAGACTTTTCTGTCAGAGATTTTATAATTAATATTTTATTGGATAGCTCTTGTTTCTATGCATCACCTCGATGCTTACAGTAAAATGTTATTTATATACTCTGACAATTGTTGCATGAGAATCTCATCCGAATAATATTTTCGTTTGATCAAATTTATTCAAGAAAATCGATCCAATCGTTGATACCGAATGCAATATAAAAATTTGTGTATAATCATTATAAATTATAAAAAATATAAACTTATTTAGCACAAATTTTATGAAAAAAATGCAAATTCAAATTCATTAAGATAACTGCCCAGAATCAAAATCAATAGCGTAGTATTCTCTGAATAATTCATTCAGATATCGTCTCGTGGACGAAGAAATCGATTCATAATCGCGACGAAACAAAAGCTCTCGAATAAAGCTCGCTAAACGGCTCAAGTTGTTCAACTGGGAGGAGCAAACTTTACGAGTTTTCTCTAGGCGTGAAAATCTGCGATACGTGCAAGCAGCCAAGTGCAAATGCTAAATTTGACAATCCGTAAACTTACTTCTTCGGTCTTTCGCTCTAGGCCCATAACACAGACACAGCCTGAGCTTAGAGCCGCTTCTGCGGAAACTTCTAAATTACTTTTCAGTTTGACTTCATTTAGTAATGTGGCCCCCGTGCTACGAGTCGAAACGACCCGCCAAATTAAACATTCATACGAGCCTCTCTCATCTCTCTTCTCACATACATCACGTCAAATTCTGAAATATGGATGAACTATTTACGAGAAGCTCTCAAAAGAAAACCTATTTTTCACTATATCTACTCAATTAATGAATTTTCATTGCAAACAACCAAAATTTATCGAAAGTGTACAGAATTCCTCAATTCAAATCAGTCGTACCGTTTAGGCTATTTACTGTTGTATTAACTTTAATAAATAAATTTTCATTGCAAACAAGCAAAATTCATCGAAGGTGTCTAGAATTTCTCACAAAGTTCATCAAATCAATCGTATCGTTTGATCACATATCTCGTATTTCGTACAATATATGCAATTCAGTCAGATATGACTGTGTGTCCCAGTTATAATATCGAGCACGTTCGGTGCTCTGGCTGTGCTAAGGCAATTTCCATACAAATGCGAAGACAATCGACAAAGCGTTTGCTCGTTAAGGACTCGTCTCTGAATAGACGCATGCGTTATTAAAATAATTTGTTGAATATATTCGCAAAGGCCCATTCTTCGGCTTTATTACCCCTTTATATGGGGCGTTTTGTGCGAGCGACGCAAAAGTGTCGAGTCGCTTTTCAACACAATGCCGACGACGAAATCTCGATGTGTTCATATTATATATCACATTCACTGACACTTAAATATGTTTGCGTACTTCGAATATTGAATAATTAATAACCGAATGAAAGGAGCTGTAATACACTCGAACGTTTTTCCTGTGATGGGATTATAAAATCCGAAGTAAATTGATGTTATCCGTATTTTTTCTTACCAAATTATTTTTCTCATTTCAGCGTCAATATACGCTTCATCAGCAGAAGAATTGGTAATGAAAAAAACTGTCAATCTGAAATTGGTGAGCTGGAAAGGAGCGTGGGCTGAGTGCGTCAACGGTGGTGTATGGCTCACATCCCATGGAAATCCCGTCACCAATATCACATCGCTCAGGTAACATATTATTTAATATTTCATGGTAAAATAAATAATATTATTTTACTTTCAACTACTAATAATTTTAATATGTATATTGAATCATATTATACCTATGAATTTCGAATTCCAAATATTTTCCTTTGCACCTTTTTATATTCATTGATGCAAGTATTGCTACCAATTTTATTAATTCACTTTTAAGTAAAAATACATCTACTAGGTTTGAAATTATAAAAATCAATATCAGTACTCAAAAAATGACGCTAAAATTTATCGAATTCAATCGATACAAACAAGTCAGGTATCCATTTGCGGAACTGTTTCGTGAAGCATTAAATTAACAAGTCGATTCAATTCAATTGAGATTTAATTCAAATTAAATTCGAATCTTTCAAGTCAATTGGAACAAATATTTGAAAAGAAAGATAAATTTACTTATTAAGTCATATTAATACATAATAATAAATATATTAAATAATTTATACATTAGTCATTTAATATTATTGGTGGTCTAATTTATTAGTTTGAACTCAGTGGTCCATATTTTTTTGTGAAACGTTATTCCAAAACTCTTAAAATTTAATTAAAAACACCTGCTTTTATACATTGAAGGATAGATTACACATAAAAAAAACCTATACCGAAATGAGCCACTGTAACCCAACCGATAGGATTAGGGACTAGGGTCTTATGGCGAGACGAAAATCGCGCGTTCAAATCTCCGCATAAATGGAAATTTTATCCGCGTTGCGCACTCACTCAAACTCGCGATATTTCGATCCTATCCCAGCACGATTCCAATATTCATCTTTATTCGCGTCAAACCGCTTTAAGGGCGCGAAATTCGGGGTGAAAATACAATTTAACCGTTTCCATGGAAGTGCTATTTGCGGGGATGAGAGGGCGTTCAATCGGAACGCTGCAAAAATAGTGTTATGCGAAACGACGGGGAAAAAGGTCTCGTCTCCGAGTTTTAATTAAAGAAGTCACTTCTTTGCTTGGGTCAATAAAACGAAATCGGATCCATCCGTTCAAAACAAATTTCCAACGGACGATAAATTCTAGGAAGCCGACCGACGCGAAATCGACATAAGCTTCGTTTTAATGTCTCCGTACTTACATTACAAAGAATTTTAATGCGAGTATAATAAATGAATTTTAAGTATAATAAATTAAATTTATTTTTTTTTACATTAAATTTTAAAATGAATATGAATCGTATACAGTAGAACCTTGCATTAAAACACAATTCATTCCTTTTTGAGAAATACTCTTTCATCAAAACAATTTCTAGTCAAACGACAGAAATATTGGTATGTTGCATATAACACAACGTCACATTGTCTTCCCTTTCATCACTCGTTATTCGAAACATCTCTCGTTAAGCGAATATTAAGTTTCGATAGCTATGTTATGCAAGACGTTCGTTAAGCAAGGTTCTACAGTAACTGAAAAACTCAACTCTGAAAGAGAAAGACTCGCATGATAAAATATGAAAATAAAAAAAAGGTTTATTTAAAATATATTCGCGAACACTTTTCGCACGCGGCTCGCACACCAAAGGTTGTAAATCAAAGCAATAATAGGCGTAACGACCGCGCCAAGTTATTTCCTCACGCCATTTACAATGCGAGAGCTCGCGCTCGAGCAGAAACACCGAAAAAAAAATATTCCGTATGAAAAATCACAACAACAGAAGGAAAATAGACTCCCGCAGACCGACATTAACTCGGCGCTGCTTTACAATATAAAAATGCCCGCGAAAATTCCGGAAGCGTAGGACCGCGATACCGAGAAGTGCCCGCGCATGTGATTTATTAATAAATACATATGAGAGCTGTGTTTTACTTTGGACGAAAAAAAAAATTATGTTTTTCATACTCGCATACGCTTTTCTTCGCATTAGAATCTCGGTTTTTCCGCATTGTGTTAGTTTTCCACATCGCATTATGTTGGCTCTCGTCGTTGCGCACAAAAGGGCCCCGAGTGATTTATGCGCAATAAGCGGGGACCTCATTACTATCTTTGTCTCCGGGACCCGAATTTTTTCCATTCGCATGTATGACGTTTCGTATGCGTGTTTATTTATAGTGGATGCTTGAATAATTTATGTGTCGTGTGTGTATGTGCGAAAGAGTTTGTTGCGGATAACGCGCGTTTACAATATGTCGGTGAGTGCTATTGTAAAATGCATGCGCGTTTCGTATTCGCTGATGAATTATTTCGGGCTGAAATATAAACGTTAATGCATTCATGTGTATGGATTTAGATTTCCCGCAGATTCTGTTAAATTTAACATGCCTTGCTTAATAATTCCATTATCATATGAACTGCCTATCGAATCCCTTTTCGAATTAATGTGAAAAAAATTGAAATTCACAGAATTCGCTCAAATCATCTACATGTACTGAGGTTTTTTTTTCACGTGCTAGAAAATTCTTTGGGGCGTTAAAAGTGACGAAACGTGCGAATGTTTATACGAGTGGTACTCAGAATATGAAGGTGCGGTTGGTTCGCTTTGTTACGAAAAGGGTTTTTACTCTGGAAAAACTGTCACAAAGAGTGAATCTTACAGATTGAAATGTCGGCAACGGTTTCTCAAAATGTTGCATTTTTCAATTTATGGTGCTGTTAAAATTTTATCGTTCGCACTAGCGGTGTGTTTAATCCCAATGGGGGGGTATAAAAATCGCATAAAATCATATTGCAATAACCGCGTCAAATCTGTATTATGTCGTACAATATTTTGTTACTTTGATGATGTATCAGCAATTAGTTTGATATATCTCGTTTCGCGTTTCAATAATATACAGCCGCAATTAATTAAAATCTGCTCTCATCCGTTAGTAATATATTATGTTACGAAGGCTATATTATTTTTTCTAATGTACATTATACAAGATACTAATTAATCGTGGTAATATTTTCATATAAATTTGTTATTCGATACAAGTTTTAATGTTTGATTTAATTTTCGATTCATAATAATGCTCAGATTTATTAATAATAATAATAATCTGAAATACTAAATTTATTTGAAAAATTGGCACGTTCCCTTTTCATCGAACTAAACACTCAAACTAATAACTTCACTTTCGCTCAGAAGAAATCTTTTATTTGAGGCCATCATTCATGAGCTCCATTCACACTTGCACTAAACAGCGAACATTTTCAAAGTAGATTGTAAAGCTTGACATCAAATACTTTTCACAAAACAAATATTCGAGCTTTTACTATTCACCGAACATTTTTTTAAATATAGAGGGATGCTTAAAATGGTACGAAAACAATTTCGACGGTTAAATTTTAACCAGATTTAACGTCCTTCTTGTCATTGAGCATCGAAAAACTTTCAAGTGGCAACTCTACAATTTATCCACGTTGGATATATTTGCCACTCTAGTCGACGAGCGTCTCGAGTGCAAACGGAGCCATCGGGGGAGAGTCGACAATATTTTTCGCCCGTTTTACGATCCGCTAACAGTAAAAGGCCGTTCTCGCACAAAGCACCCGACGCCGTATGAATATGAAAAATCAATTTCGAATAATAAAAACCAACCCGAAATCGTAAAATAAAAGCGAAACTGCGTAACGGCATTGAATCAGTGCGTCGTTCGCGGTTAGCGTAATAAAGAGCGCGTGTAAAACCGGAAGATGTGTTCGAGGAAAATATGCCCGGGACCCTCACGCATACATTTTCCGACTTTTCCACGACGATTTTCTCATGTGTGTCCGTCAGGGTCGAATTCGACTGTTCCAAATCATACTTAATCCCTTTATATTCTAATTAAGTTAATATCAAAAGAGGCATTCGCTGTGTACAGTTGTCCCCTGTTTAACGCGATTACTTCACGCTACTTTTTTTTCAATACGTTTGCGATATTTTTCAGAAAAATTGCATAGACGTGATCACTTGTAATAAGATTTATGATGTCAATACATTTTTTTGGAAAAAATATCGCACGTGTTTTGAAAAAAAAAACATGTTAAGTAATCGTGTTAAACGAGGAACGACTATAAAGTGATTGACTTCACTTTTTGAAAAATAATTGATTTAAACGTCAAAGCACTTTATAGTCATAGGTTTTGTGTGTGAAATATATTTTCTGAATAAATACCATCAAATGACAAAATTTGTTTGGCCATCTAATAATAAAACATTTTTCAGAGGCCATTATAATTAATTCAGTGGACTTATTAAAATTAATCACATGCGTAGCTTGTTTTAATATAAATGACGACTGAATAGCGCAAAGGGCGTAAGTGACCTTATTTATCGAAATTGAGTAAAGTACTGAAAATGGTTATGTATTATGTAGATATAGAACCAATTTCTGTTTCTATGGAAAAGGTCACTTCTACCCTTTGTGCTATTCAGTCGTCAAAATAAATGTATGAGTATGTCTAAAAATTTCAGATAAATGGAATAATAAAGAGAATTTTTAAAACACATCAATAATGTTTTATCGATTTTTTTCGAAATTTCGTTTTATGAACTAATCAGTTTGTGCACTAATCAAATTATATATGCTTCTAATTCTAAACTCATTTTGAAATGAAAAAATCTCTCATTTTGATACTTTTTATTGATTTGTTTGTAATTATATATTAATTTCAGTTCAAACGTATCAAAAAATGTTCATTTCCTTGTCCCGAGTCCGGTCCTGGTGTTCATGTGTAGTTTTTGTATGTGTTTGCATGCAATTGAGTGGGAGTACTCCGGCAGGGTCTATTGTGAGCACGAGGAGACGGAGCCACTCCGGGATATTGGTGATAAAAGAAACCGTAAAACACTTCTCTTAAACGACAGGAAACCCCACGGAAAATGTTGGTAACAGAAATGAAAATGTGTATATAAATGTGTCGAGCCCGAACCGAATGAATATCGAGCGACTAGCATAATCGCTTTCGAATTTTTTTGCACCTAATCAGTTCAAGAAAATTTATATCTATCTCCTTATAAACATACACATTTATATTATAAATAGAAAAAAATATGTATTACATTTGTAATATGTACAAATTTTCATCCCTCATTTGCTTTAATATCGTCACGCAAATCGAGTCAGCGGGAAACTGCCTAAATTTAAATTCCACAAGAAACACATTCAAAATGATCCAATTAACAAACAAAAAAACTCAAAACGACACAATCAACCACCGAATTAATAATGGCAATTGTATGTTTGAAACATGCACGCTTCGCATAACGGATATAGAGCAATGGCGGTGCTAACTACTGGCATTTCGATTCAAATTCGAAAGCGATTTAGCATAAATACAACGCAATATAGACGGAGCATAGATATAGGAGCATACGTCCGAATCGCCATTGCAATTGGACGGTGCCATTTGCATAAATACATATTCGACCGAGAGCGTTTCTTAACCGGTCAAATTCAAATCAGTTTCAAGTTTACATTCGCTTTAATGTTCGATTCGAATATTCACCAGTCACGGTATAAATCCAGCTTCATTATCAACCGAGGTGTTTTGACAAATAATGCGATTAGTTCGGGAAGTCAAAACTGGCGCGGCGTGAGCAAGACTCGTTTTTTATCATGTTCCCCTTAGGAAAATGGCATATAAAAACGTTCTCTTCGAATCATATTTTTATCTCATGTGAAAGAGCATTTTAACTACATTTCTACATAGTTGGAAAAATCGGTAGGATATATTTTGTAATGAAAAATCAATTTTTCTATACCTCCTCGTGCATGAGCGGCCTTTTGTTATCAATGACGATTCGAATCAAGAAATTAATAGAAAAAAATGTAAAAATAGGCAGTTTCTTAATGAGAATGCTTTGAATGAAGTTTTTATATTTTTTTAGAACTGATTTGAATAAGTTATTGTAAAAAACGGTGTCTAGCTAGATTGTATTCACGATCGGAAATTTTCTATGAAGGGGGCATAAAAAAGTTAATTTCTCGACACAATTTAATAACTTCACATTTTTTTAACTATCTAGAAATATAATTTATGAAATTCAATTCAATATGAAAATAAAATTTGATTTTAAACAAAATGTTTTACATGTTTTCTCTTCAGTAGAATTTGATAAAAAAAACTACTATCGTATTTTATTCTTCTCAGATTAATGCATCATTCGGATAATGTTTGCTTTAATGGGAAATCTTCTATTTCCGTCTGATTATTCTCGATTAACTTTTTTTCCAGATTCTGAGCCTTCGTTGTGGGGATTGTCGGGTCTCGTGGCAGCAATCGTATATTGTATATCCTTGTATCCATTTAGGGCACGTGTGAGATGTTACGTCAAAGTGGGGAACTGTTAATCCGATTCTACGGCGTTAACCGTACACGAAATTCTACTACGTTAATAAGTAATCAATCTTCGATCGAGCGTTTCCAATCTCATTAGGGGCAAATCTCATTTGATTTTCAGAATAAAAACAAGTTTATGCTCTTGATTTTCCATATTGTAATTTGAAATAATATTCTGAAAATCGTTTAATTTCCATTAAATAAATTCAATAACATTTTATCTAAATACGTAGTCAATTGATCTGAACTCTCAAAACTATCTTAAAATTTATTCCAAATAATATATTATGAAACGACATACACCAACACAAATCGGACTAAATTCAAATCACTCCAACTTAAGCAATCTGCACAAGTGGCTTCATACTTTCTGAAAACTTTCGATCGGAATATTCAAACGGACAGACTTTTGGAATACATTAGATCAGCCAAGAGGATATAATGGAACAGTTTGAATTTCATTATCGCGTCAAATATTTCAATTTTAAAAATTAAAATATACCCAGTATTTCTTTACGAATCAAATACCATCTTACACATTAAGATAGGGCTTAATACATTTTCAAAGATTTGTTAAAAACTACACATTTCATAGACAATTTCTTTTACATTTTAATTTATGTTTATAATTAACTTCAAGGCTCAATTTTAACAAATTCACAACACATTGATATGAAAAAGCTTAAAAAAAAATTACATATTAAAAAGGAAATGAAAGCAAACCTTTCATTGTATTTCTATTACAATAACGACAACATCTGACATCAACAGCATCGTTCAGAATATTTTACATATACATTGAAACCCGAGTAATCCGCACGGACAGCTTCATACTTTCGCGAAACTTTCGATCGGAACATCCAAACGGACTTCCCAAATACACATACACCCAACATGACGACTGAACAGACCAAAGGGTGCAAGTGACATTTTCGCCATCATATAGGAATCGCTTCTACATACGCTCATATATTTGGCGGCAAACGGACATAAACGAACTCGAAACGTGAACCGAGACATATCAACAAACCACTCAACCTCCTTATAATGTATGTAGGTACGTGTTCGATTTTGAGCGCGCTTTCCTCGAAATTGCGGCAAAGTCACTTGTATCTTTTGGCCTTTTCGGTTGTCATATAATATATTCGATCGGCGAAGAGAGTCTAATGGAACAATGTTCGGAAGCCGTTTCATCCACTTCCGTCTCGCGCACATGAACGACACAGCCGGAATTTCACGAATCGAAACTTCCGACCGCCTTCGGCCTCAACCTCATTCCATTCAATATAACCCAAGCCACAGCTCCGTCGTCCTACCAATGTTTCTCAATCGTTTCCGAACAGTGGCGTGGCTGCAGATTGAAGTACCGTCTAGTATATATGAATTCGAATAAATTTTTATTTTTCTTAAAAAATCTATTTTTTTATACAAATACAATATTCATTTCGAACTGGTACCTACTTACTAGTGTCTAATTATTTTGCAAATGTAAAGACAGGTGTCGAATTCAATAATAGGTTAGTACACATTAATTCCGCGTTCACGCGTCTTCGATAGAACCAAAACAGACAGCGATAATTCTTTATATGCAAAAATGATAGCTATGTAACAAAAATATAGTGCAAGAGACAACGTTTATTATTTGTGTGACTAGAAATTATCGGATTTCTTACTTAAGTGCTCATATCTAGAGAGAGAAAGTCAATGATTTTTAGCTAGATTCTTGCTAGAAAAAAAGTTTTCCTCTTATACAACGTCTCTGTATCTATATCTTTTTGCGTATATAAATATATCTTTATCTGATGGTTTTGGTTTTGGTTTAGCTGCAGATATGTGAATGCGTTCTTAAAGATTCCTTTAGAATCAGTTGAGAAATTGTCACTAATTGTAAGAATAAGTCTTTCAAAATATAGCATGAAAATTGATTGAATTTAATTGACACATACAAGCTGAGAAATCTACTTGAAAACCATTTCGTAAAGCGTTAAAAAAACACTTTTTTCGAACCAAATACAACAAATATTTAAATGAAAAGTAAGAAACAATCGAATAAAAATTCATATTAATTGAAAAAAAATATGTTGAACTCTCGTCAGGATCGATCAGAACTCGAACCCAGCATCACGAGGACACTAAAGCCCGACTCTACGTACACAAATATTTCATACTATCGACCGACCAAAAAAAAAGCATTCATATTCGAACAAAATTGATACGAATTTCCTCACGATACGTACATTTTCCCATTGAATCCCAATTTCCTCAGTGACACCACTGGCCCCCGGATCCGCCTCGGGCTCCCCTAAGCTCTTCAGGCCGTATCTTTTCCCTCGTCTGATGAGAGCAGCCAACGCCTGATGTATGCGGCAGATAGTTTTACGACTTACCCACTTACCGCACTTACGCTAAGTGAAACGGAACCGGAGTCCCGAGGCTCAGCTTCTTTGAGCGATGCAAACGACGCTGCCGTAAACGGGAAAAAAAGCGTCGCTCGTGAACGTCAAAAAATGCCTATATATCTATACTTCTTGTATGCGAGTTTGTGTGTATTTTTTTGGCGTTTCTAAATTCGCAATCGTCTTGAAATGGCTGCGGAATCGATATGGTTTCGGGAACGGGATGCGTTCACATTCAAACGTATCGCAAGTATTCGATGTCGTTTAAATGTGTCGATTTTAAGATTTTCGATGTAGTTCGATTTAGATAGTAGTTTGTTTGTATTTGAACTAGCAGTACACGCATGTGTAATAATATTGTCGGAATCAATCAAATTTCGTATTGCCGTCTATATTATAAATACGCTAACGATGCTCGAAATTTTCAACCACAGCCGTGCCTCGGAACTCGGGCGTTCAGTTTATTAGCCCGCGCCTTACACTCCGAACTACGCGTCGAAATTACGAAATCGCACTGCTTAATGTATATAAGGGATAAAATCTTTTTTTATTTCACACGTTTTATAAAATTCCGAATAATATTATTTACACATTTGATTAATACCGAACTGTGGCACTACTAGTATATATGTAAAATGAAAAAATAACGAAAAATAACATTTAAAATAAAAAAAAAACGGTAATAATGGGCCGCAATTCAATTTTATCTACAAAATCTACGATATAAATACGTATATTAGGTTGATAAAAATATATATTTCGAACAGAAGTCGAATCCCGGATTTTACGCGTTATATACGAAAAAAGTAATTGTATGCCCAAGTAGGACGGTAGCCGAGCGGTTAACGCGTCTGTACCGATACAGTACACAATCGAAATTTCGAGCGGCGTTAGCTTATTTATAGTGTAGATTTATAATATAGATTGTGCTATCGAAATTCATATCCGGTTTAAAAATTGGCTCTTGTGTGGATGGGACGTAAGATGTGTCGCAAACCGAAGTTGTGTCGCATCGGTTTGATATCCGATCGTATAAAAGATAGCGGTGGATTTTACTACTTTCGCCGGTGAGCTGACTTAGTTCAGTTTTATGTCCGAGTATCGGTTAAATTGATGTTACCTAAGAAGCGAACTATTTTTAAATTGTTGGCAATAATTTATAGAATTTGAACTGTGTTCAATTTCATTGCAGTTGAAATACGTTTCCTTTTCCAACATACACTTATCTGAACTATATTCGATTATAAATTTAATAAAATTAAATTCGAAAAAAAAACGTATCTATGCTTTCAATTAATGACCCAGTTCGATATCCCATTAAAAAACTTATTTGCCCACACCGCACACACAGCGAACGCGAAAGCCGGCTTTTTTCCTCACTCGAGAGAAATTTCATTAAACTTCTCTAAATCTACATACATTTTAATATTTAACGGGCGTATACGCGTTACGAAATTTTACGACTCCCCGAGGCGAAATCTTTTAACGTTACTAAACGCATCCCCTATTCGGCGCGAGCAATTAACGAACCGCGCACACGTCCGTCGTTACTTTCTCAAAGAACCGTTCGAAAAACCCCATTCGCCTAACAGCTATCCGAGATTAATTATTGCCCTACAAAACGTAAAATATAAAGAAATTTTCCTAAATATGGAACATGCGCCAAATATGGAACACCGCGATATTTATTACATTACTTACAGTTTCGATAATCTGCTTATTTTGTATTAAATCAGTCACTGATAGTATAATATTATTATTAGATTTCAAAAATAAAAACAACAATATCGATATTGATTCTAAAAATATTGAGAATTGAAATTTTACTAGGTTTTTTTTAACAATATCAGCTATAACATTAAAATGTGATCTTTTTTAGGATATATTATGAGATAACTGCTTGGCGATTTGTTAGATTGAAAACGCATTACTTTGAAATGAAATTCAGTATTCCATATTTGCCACCCTTTGAATATTTTGTATTTTGAAACACCACCGTTTCATATTAGAGACATGTAGATATAAAAGATGACGAAAAAAATATTTTTCAGTTATCGTCATTTTTTTCAAATTCAATAGATTATTTCTTCCTTTTACTATAATCAACACATATCCGACGATCGAAAAGGCCAAAGTGTACAAGTGACATTTTCGCCGAAATTAAGTTATGCACAGGAATCGCTTATATGCACGCTTATTTATTTGGTGGCAAAAGGATATAAATGAATTCGGAACGTGGGCCGAGATATATCATCAAAGTAGTCGACCTCTTCCTAATACATGTACCTAGGTACATGTCAACTTTGAACGCGCTTTTCTCGAAATCACCGCGAAGTCACTTGTACCCCTTGACCTTTTCAGTTGTCATTTGACCTCAGTCTATTTCTTAAGAACGTTAATTATTATTAATTTGTGGAAAATACACGCTTTGAGGCTTAGACGTTTCCATATTTAAGACAATTTCTCTACACCGATTTTAACAGTGGAAAATTCGAGCGTGAAACTGGCAACATCGTAATCATAATTGCATCCGGCAACCCTTTTAATCATCGAACGGAGGTTTGGCTGATTGGCTTTCCTCGGCGGTGAGGCTGTGCAGATGTGGATGTTGTTTTTCGTCCCGCTTCAGCTCACGGAGCCGATTGGCAGATCGCTCTCGATCTCTTTCTGCAGCGTTGGCTTTGTGCTGGCGCCGAAATTGGATTTATGGAAGCACCGGGACAGATAAATGGAATTCGAGTGGTGGAATCCCATTAGCGCGTTACTTTGACATGGAAATGCCGTGGACGTTTTGCGAAAAACTTACACTCCGTTTATAATATGTGTCGCTTTTCGATTAGATGTCCTTTAAGCGCCGCGAGATTAAGCGCGCTCTTCGAGATCGACGAGTTTCAAAGAGATGTTTTCTCGCGCAGCTCCGTGGTTTTCTTTTGATTGTCCCGAACGTAATTTTGTTTTTCGAATTGTGTTTACTCTTTCGAATTCGATATTCCTTCCTTTGCGAGAAATACTCTTTTCGTAGAAATACTATTTGAGTAGACTCCGTTTATAAATGCATCATAATTTGAAATCTCTTGTTCTCAATTTAAATGTTTTTCCACGAACTTCACACAACTGTAATTTTAATTAAACACTACAAACAACACAAAAGCATATATTTGATAGTAGCGAATGCTTTTCTTCAAAGCAACATATGAAAAAATAAACCTCCTATTTGCACGAAAACAATTAAAATAGAGAGGGCAATACGTATTCCTGAATAAATGTTTACAAATAACCCGCAATTTACAGCGTGTATTTCCCGACGTTTTTGCTCTAACAAGGGGTCGTAACATATGAATATGCTTTATTTTCGGTATGAAAAAAAATTTTGCAAGTGAAACATCTGTGCCTTCGCGCGTATAATTTCTCTCACACACGTAAAAACCACCAGAATAGAACCTAGTATATGCAGAGGACAAACAAGAGAGGAAAAACGCGAATCGAAACGCAAATACGGTAATAACTATTGTATGTATGTAGCGAAACTGATCGAAATCAAACAGCCTCACGTGCACAATGTACGAATTCCATTTTGAGGAGATCGGGACAAAATTTTTATTTTTTTGTTGTTTTCAATTTTTAAATATGCACTTCATAATTTATTTAATTCAAATTCAAATAATAAAACTAGTTTTATAATTCAATTCGCAGAAATGTGTTAATCAAGATAAATATTTTTATCAAATACAAACACCATTAATCAATCATAAATATTATCACTACAGTAAAACTTCGATTATCTCCGATCATTTATAATTTTTAAGAATATTAATATACTGATTTTTACTGTATTTTTTAAACTTTTTTTACAAAATCACGATTGATTTTCATTAAAACATAATTTAGTATTAAAGCTATATGTAAATATAAACAATTAAAATGATTCACACTCAATTTATTGTTGATTTCTTGATTTTATTTTTTCAATTATCCAATTTTTTTATTATAAAGACTACTTATGTCACAAATTAATTCTAATAATCTTAGTTCGACTGTATTATATAAAGCAAATTATCAAATATTGTTCGCAATCTCCGGTATGTCAACCGCTAACTAATATAGTTTGTCTAATAACTTAGCCGAAGCCATACTGCTGAGAAATGTAATTACTTCGTACAATGAATATTCGATCAACGCGAAAACATTCCACAGTTATTGAAACATTTCTGTCATTCCGATACCAATTAAAACCCCACATGCGCTATTTCACCCCAGTCTCCCCTTCGGACTTGAAAAACCAGCTGAAAAACGCAATCAAACGCGCGCAATAACGCTTTTTCCGCATCGCGGTTCATAATGGGGGATTGTGAGCGAAATTGTGACAATTCGTCGAAAATCACATCAATTATTGACATTATTTTGAGTGGACCATGTCACGGGTTTTTTATTATTCAGGGCGAATGACGTGACACGCGTTGTTTGTTGTCGGGCGACGCAGATTCTGCTGAAAGCTACGATTAATGGCCGGGTTAAATTAATTTTTAGGCGAGTGCGAAATTTTAAGGATTCCACGATCAGCTCGACTGCTGTAACAATTTGTTATGGGTCGTGAAACCCGCGGATGACTTCCGACTCCAACTGGCGACCTTTAGTTTTTAGGGGACGAAAATAATTAAAGAGACTTAATTTTTGTCCTTGTTGCTTTTTACGAGTTTGAAAAAAAGCGACGCATGATTGTTGAGAAAAGATGTTTGTTTGTAGAGTTATTTGAAAGTCTTCGTAGATAGGAGGTTATCGAAAAGTTTTCTAGTCGAAGTGAGCTATAAACTGAAATTTCAATTTCTATGCAGAATCTGACAATCAGATATATTTGATTTGAATTTTTATACGCCGACCGCCATACTTCGGTTTAAGCCTGTTCGATTTACATACCCTTCTTACCCTTCATGACTATTTTTCGTTACATCCGTTCGGGCACAAGTACCTACGTGACTTTTCCTATGAATATAAATTTCCCGGATTAAGAAACAATGTGTAGAACCTAAATATTACATTCAATTTTGTCGTGTTGAATAAATTGACTTTATTAAAAATAGATTTCTCGCAAATTATATAGAAATACCGATTTAATATTTTAATGGAATATTTTCAACCTTCTCATGCTTTTTTTTTTTTTTAGAAAAACCGCAAAATCAATATTCAATTTAAAAATTTTATTTTTCAATTTGCACGATTGGATACTTGTTTAATGTTAGATATTTTAAAAGATTTTTATATTATATGCCGTTTATTTTAAGCTATTTTCGTTCACTTTTAAAATTGCCTTTCTCGCTCTATCATTCATATCTAGCTTCTTCTATCTCTATCACACATTTGCAAAAGAAAACTAATTACAAAAAACACAATGGCAACGATTACATGAACCATCTATTGCAAGATTCCTTGCAGACTGCAGACTTTTTATCGGCCGATAATTTAGTCGCATTCTTCAATCAATATGAAAATGTACGTAAGGGCTCATATTACATATTATCATATTACAACGATTACAACTCCATTCTAAAAAAAGTATCTGACTAAACTATCCGCAGTCTACGTTTGCCCTAAAAGTGAGTTTTAGCGACGATCATACAACAACCGACTCTACATCCCTTCCAATCCAACGCCACAGCATCGAAGCAATTCCGATACTAACGATGCTCCCATCCAATAAAGACTGTTCGAAATCAAGCAGAATTCAGCCCAACATCGAATTTACCCACACACACACAATAAATAAGCATTAACATCCAGCACATGCAGGTCCGGACTGCTGCAGGCTGGATGCGGCCGGTACGAATTTCGTCCCAGTTTCCGGGGACACGTCGGTTCACCCATTTGTGGTCGCTTGTCACGGCCAGATGGCGCTAATCTGACGTCAACCGCCCACCACCCCCTTTCGAAAACCTCCCATCCGGCTCTGAACCCTCCCTCGAAGCCTCCTCCGAAGCCTCATCCCTTTTGGGCTCATCTGGACTTCTCCAGCTTGCTTCAGCCTCCTCCTGCTCCAGCTTCCTCATGCTCCAGCTGTCGGTCTCATCTGCCTCCACGGGGTGTTTGTCGTCGCCTCCCATATTCCATATGGCACAGTCGCTTCTCAGCAGTCAACATTGCCATTACAGCACCACCACCCCTGGTCCACTTCAAAGCTCGATTCTGCGGCGCGGAAATCCTATTAGCCGCGAATGCATTCGAAAAGCTCGGCTTTTTGGCGATTCGTTGAATTTTTTTCTTTTTGCGTTTTTGAACATTTTCGGTGCTAATTAATCGCGGTTCAGTTCAGTGGATTCGTTTGATGAAATATCTTTGAGCTGATTTGTGTGTGTGTTGTGGATTTTTTGATGTAGGGTTTTGTGTAAAATATAATTTTCATTAGTCGTTTGAATTTATATTTTTTGCTGTATTTACATGTAGCTGTTTCTATTCGTATAGCATATGACGAGTTAAAAGGCCTAGAGGTACAAGTGACATCACAGTGATTTCGAAAAAAGCGCGTTCAAAGTTCACCATGTACCTACATGTATTAGGAGGAGGTCGAGAGATTTGATGATATTTGTGCAAAACTCAATTTCGGCAAAAATGTCACTTGTGCCCCTTGGCCTTTTCGATAGTCATATATGGGGAAGAACTAGATTCGAACGTTAGATAAAAAAATGCTACGGCGACACGAATGGTAACAGCTATATGTGAACTTCGCATTATAATCCCAATCAAATATTAAATAATTCTATTAATTTAAAAATCCACAAACATTTCAAACCCTTCAATTAGAAAATATGCTCAAAACAGATATTTTCCTCGAAAGATATATAATTTCATCGAACTCCCACTGGATTCGATCGGCTTAATCATTTTAACGTTTCAATTAATGAAAATCAATTGGCCTTTAATTAAGCAGCGCGATTAATTCAATCACACGTAACTATCTAGTAACAACGATCGATCGATAATGAGCAGCAGCTGAGCATACGCTAATTACAAGGAGCGGAATTAGCTAAATTTATTCGACGTCGAGTTTGAAAAAAACCTCGTAAAATACGCTGAAAGTCTCTCCTCGCAAATGACTGGACGAAGTCAGCTTTTTTTCAGCACCCCATCGCGAAAATTCGCCACCATTCGCAAATGCAATCTAGAAAAACTGCACGTTTCTGGATTTTCGTGAATATTCGCTCATGATACGATATTTTAAGCGGATGAATTCTAGACTTTAAATGAAATTAGCTCGCTAAGTGAATCAAGCAATATCCGATCCAACTAATGGTTACTACATTACCTAATCAGCATAACCGTGTTAAACAGCCACCGATCCGTGTAGACGACGTCGATATCAATTAAGCCACGTTCACACTTGAGCCATTTTTATAAATGAACTTGAATGTATTTAATATGCACTGTTGTTGAGAGTTCTATACACATTTCTCAATAAATTTGAAAAATATTGCATTTTTTCAATGGATGGATTTAAATGTGTGGTGATCTAAAACAGTTCTAAATATCACATTTAGCACCAATTTAGAAATTATTTTCATTAATTACTTAAATACATTACTCTTTGTTTCGAAGAATCGAAGCATTTCATAAAACAAACAAAAGTTATTCAATGAAATATTAATTTTATACACCTCGACAATAGTCTTTTCCGACTAGAGTTTTCGTTTGATCGATATTTTTTGAGGAATTCATTCCAAATTTTGGTTTCAAATTCAATATTAAGAACCGTACTTGATTATTCCACAAATTATAAAAGAAACTACAAACCCATTTAGTAAAAAAATTGCAACAAAATGCAACATTTATCAAATGTGTCTAGAATTCTTCACATATGTATTTTCTTCGATCGATTCGGCAGTAAACGATGCGTTTGATATCTCCGTGTTCCATCTAGACTAAATCTTTGCGGGAATATGGATTTCAGGGGATTTTCGATGGATTTTAGGTATAAAAATTTAATCTCCGCTCGCCGGAACAATGCAGCGAGCAAGACAAACAGCGAAATAGCTCGACGGCAAATTGAAAAGTTCTGCACTGAAAGGCGAGCTTATTTGGACTCGCGGGATCCCATTATTAACATAGTTGCAAAGTTATGTTGGCCGTTAGTTTATGCACGTTGAAATTATTTCAAAAATAATTCATTTCTGCGAGAGAGAGTGCCGTGTAAACTTTACAGTTTACATCGCGTAAGTTCACTGTCCAGTAACTGAGAAAAATGACATATTTTCAAAGTTGACGCTCGGACCAGCTACCGAAGTTCGCGTGTAATTTTAGTTTCGAATTGAAATTAATTGTACTTCAACTCGCACTACAATGTAATTGAATATTAGTACGTAAGTCAATATTCTGTTGCTGAAATTGATTTCAGTTCAAACGTTTACTTTCCACCTACTGGCGTATTAATTAAACCAAATAATATTCCTAGATCATGCAATATATCGCGATATTATCAATTCATTGAATCACATATTAATGTTTGTAATGAGTTTACTTATGACCACAGATTCAATTAATAATTTAAGTATGTACAAAATATTTAATATTCAATTATGTAAAATTACATTAGCTAAATACACTCAAATATATTACTGTTCATGTATAATACATATAACTAAGGTTTCAAATTAGTCATTCACAGAGTCATGTTAATATAGCTCCTAAAACTTTAACGAAACACCTAAAATTTCATCTGAAGTAAATAAAATTTTTGTTAAAGTCCTTCATATTTAAAACAAGCATTCACAAATTCCCGAGAAATGTGAAACTTTTAATTGCGCGAAAATTTCAGTTCCTCGAAACTCATAATTATGAAACCCCAAAACACAGCTCAATTTGTATGCAGCGAAGCCTTTGATTTCACATCCCTATACATATATGTACATCAACTAGATCTAATTCCGGATCAATTATTTAACACCGAAACACATAATATTCGATATTTTTCCACTACTCGACACGCATCTCGAGCAACACAATCCAGCGTAAAGCGACTCCTCGGATATTGTGCAAATATTCGTTCGCGTATTCCGTTTGAGCGTAGCTCTGTAGCAATATGCGGTCTGACACTAATTAGGAAGCGATCCCACCCACCACCCACTTTTCCACCCCACTTTCGCCCCCTTTCAACCCCTGGAACCACCCCTGGCCCGGTTTCGCATTCAAATTTCGCGCCGCGTGAATAATTCATGAGGCAACAGTGATTGCTGAGCTCTTCGGACGAATATGGCTTCGCGGCGCGACACCTACCAAATAAAATTACACACAAACTAGAAAATGTCCTTTCTCTGTATGGATGATGGACAGGGTTGTGTAATTTCAAACGGCTTGAGATCGTCGCGATTTAGAGCGCTTTAGTTATTCCGTTTGGTTTCGGTTGTCTGTGCAAAAGTGTGTCATGTGTGTTTGAAATATTCATACGGGTGATAAATTATTAATTTCAATCAACGGATGCTTTTAGTAATGAAAAATGCATGTGTGCATGTTGTGAATTGATGAGTATATGCTTTAGTGGAATATTCTCTATTTTACGAATGAACGGCGATGCTTCTGATGAGGTTGTTTACGTACCTGAGCGATTCAATTATACGAATATTTTTCAATATTTAAATATTGTATTTTATTCATGCTATAATATAATAATATAGCAATCTTACAACGTAAGTATATAAAGGATAGGTGTATATCGCGTCGGGTTTTAATGTCCTCGTGATATTGGGTTTGAGTCGAATCAGATCCTGACAAGAATCACATCTCTTTTCTTGATCAATGTGATGGTTCAATCGCTCTTTTCAAATATTTGATCAATTAAATTTAAAAAAGCGTTTATATTAAGCTTAACTAATCATTTCCTTAAAATTTATCTCCCACCTTGTCTGTGCCGACTAAATTCCATCGACATCGATAGCAACTTCAATGTAATTCAACTTCGTGTAAAAGTGAATGGTAAATTCAATAAATTTAGGAATAATTTGGTACAAATACGTGTAAGTTATTAGCTGTTAACTGCAGCAACAAAATAAATTAGGACTGACCTTTTGATCTGTAACTAAACCATTGTTAGCTAAGAGCCGATCTTGCAATATCCTGCTAAACTACTGTTAACCATATATTCTTTAGATTTTTACCCTGTGAGTTGGCGAACAGGCAACAACAGTAGTCAAACTCAATAGGAAAAGAAAACGAGTAATCGTGTTTTGTAGCTATTTGTATTAAGCAACTAACGACTGAACGATCAATATATAAAAACAATCACGTTCCAAATCAAAAAAAGCAAAACAACGCACTCACCCACGCACGAACAACCCCTTCGCCGAACAGAACCCTTCAGCAGAGGGATGCTGCGTGCGACAAGTGTCACCGGGTAGGAAATTGCACCCCCGGGACGACTCTAATGACAATTTAAAGCCCGTCCAAAATCTCTCGGTTTTGATTCTCGGCCACCGCCAAATTTGATTTTCCGACCGCCGCGAACCTCGTTTCCATATTTTCCGTCGGCGTCCTTTCGCTCTCGTCCTGGACTCCACCTTCGTCCTTTTCCATCCTCGTCATTTTCCATCCTCGTCCCCTTCTATCCTCGTCCTCTTGGGTGGAAAAATTAACGCCAGAATCCTAGCAGATTGCGCCGCCCGACGAACGAATTATAAAAATTTATTGCGTCCGCTTAAATCGCCTTTTTTTCCGCCATACGTATTTCGCGAAGCGTCTCGTTTACGAAGTTGCTTAGCGGCGGTGAATAAATCGTCGCAATTTAAAATTCAAACGTTTCGAATTCGATTAAAATGCTTAATGGGTGGATTTTTGAATAAAATTTCGCGCCCGAGTTCAGAACTCGGTTTATAATTGTGTCACGCAACGGTTCCGTGATGAATTCATTCATCCGTTCGTTATGCGTTTTCATCGTAACTATTTCATTTGTCGAACTTTATTCATCTCAGTTATCAAATGTTTTCTGAAGAAACTTGAGATTTCATAGAAAATTTATATCAGTGTGTGTGATCGATACGTTTTATCAGATTAATCTAGATAATGAAAGTCACTTTCACTTCATTTTTTACGAGATATCATCCAAAACACAAAAGTGTCCTTTCGGAGAAAAGATCATGCATTATTGAACCTCCGACCCGTTATTGTTCGACCGTAAACTACAGACTCCGACTATACGACGTAATAAATTCGATTCGTGAAATATTAAAATTTTCCCCTAGATAAAAGCCGTAGAATTCGTACTATGTATTATACGTTACACTGCAAACTTGATACTGTCGAATCATGATTGTGTTCCATGTACAATAGACGAGCACAATTTTCGGTCACTGGACATTATTAGTCGGCACATCCGAACGCAGAACGACCCGTTTCAATTCATTATAATTGAAATTGATCAAATTTATATTAAAAATAAATTACTTAGACCCTTCCAACGGACCTTGTAAAACAGAAGGGTCGCCCATTATCATTTTACACAATATTATCGATAACACCCGGCATCGACGGATCCTCGTCATACCGAAGTATTTAAGCCGACTAGGAAACACTCGGAGTTTCCTAGGAACGCTCCGTCCATCTCGTATAATTTCGAGCTTCACTCGGCTCCAATCTCGAGGAGAATGTTTGCCGTCAAACAGAAGATGGCGAACCGAGCCCAAATTAAACACGGTTCGGGCAAACAATGCCAGAGACGGTCGATCTGCGTTAATAAATTAGTGAGATCTGCGACTTTGTGTCTGGCTTCGACCAGGAGATGTTCGAAGCTCAAATTCACCAACGACCTTCGTATACTTCGGATATATTACATATATACAGTCCCTGGTCAGATTAATAGATGTACTGAATTTTTTTGAATCACTTTGTATGTAAATTTGGCTGGAACTCATTTAATATTTTTTTGATTCAATTCTGCTTTCAAAATAAGTAGAAATATATGACGACTGAAAAGGCCAAGGGTACAAGTGACTTCGGGGTGATTCCGAGAAAAGTGCACTCAAAGTTGAAGGTGTACCTACATGTATTAGGAAGAGATCGAGTGATTTGATAATATATATTTCGACACTCGTTCCGAATTCATTTATATCCTTTTGCCACTATTTGCTATTTTTGCCCCTTTTTTATTTATTAAGACTGTATTAGTGCGAAACCATGAATGACTAATCTTGACTTGAGGGTTTTTTCTCAGAACTGCATTTTGATTGTGATCATATTTTATTAATTTGTACTTATTAATGTTCCAATACCAATTTTCTTACATTTATTATAATGCAATTTAACAAAAATTAGAAAAAATAACACATTTTTTCATCATAATATACTTTCCATAAAAAAAACATCAATACGTCTATTTTTAGTATGTACTTTTTAATTTCGAACCGATTCAGTTAAGGATGAGTTTTCAATTTTCATAAAGTTCTAATTTTATATCGCGCCTAAAGAGACCTTTTCTATAAAAAAAAATATATTCGAATATTTACCGACAAATAAATCTTTCGAAACACCCACGACAATATAAATTTAGAATCTCCTACATACAAATCTTCCTTTACGTGTACATCGCACCTTTTGTTCTCTAACGTTTCCGCCTTTCAAAAATGTAATATACGCGTACAAATAATAGTTCGATTAATAGCATAGTTGTATATAATGGACGAATTAATCAACGGGAATACCTTAACGTTTTTATTCTCGATGAAAAAAAAAGGTGTTTTCGCCATCTCATCGGAAAAGGAAATTGTACAAAGTGGTAAAGAAATATCGAGCACCCTTTGATCTCGTTCTTTCTGGCGACGAGGGGTAAAAAATAATGATGGCGTAAGCGTCTACATTTCCATTAATTTATCCGAGGTAGATTCACACATTTAAACCTTCGACAGATAAAAATGTATGTGGAAAAAACACATATCATCACATCAAAGGAATCTAGACGATTGCACCGAAGCCAAAGCAATTCGAAAACACGTCGCTTCTTTAAAAACTTCTGTAGCGAATGTTCATGAATTTAAAAACCAGCATGTTTTAGGTTGATATATTTTTATTATAATTTGTCGGTTATATTTCGAAATTTATTATAAATCTGCATTCAGAATGGATTATAGATACTAATTCAGTTCAGTAATTGAATTGGTAAACTTGGATTGATTTTCGAGCTTTCTCTCCGAAATTTTAATAAAATGAAACTTTCTCAGTGTCCAAATTTATAACGCTCCCCAAATTCGACTCGAAAATATTCCGATATCACAAGAATGTTCGTTGAATTTTCTAAAAGGTCCCTTAAGAATATTGTCAATTTTGAAGTAAATAACGTAGCGGTATGCTAATCAGCTCTTCAAGTAATGCAAATTCTGATTACCTCATATGTAGTACAAACCGAGTACAATTTCATTACAAAATAATCCGCGAATAACACATTTTGTCAAAGTTATCGAGCATGAAATGGAGATCCTGCGAAAAAGGCTAGTTCACACGCCCGTGTTTTTAATCCAATAAAGTTTTTATTATTACGAAGCTGGAAATTTCGTTTTAATATGCCGTTTTACGAGTTTGAAACATCGCCGAAGGTGAAACCCATGCAGCTTCATAACTTTTCATCCATTTTTCAACGCATAGTATAAATGAATATATCCCACAAGCTCGTAATTCCGTCCAGTTAAAATACGATATGATATGACTTTCACAGCTGCAATTGAATGAAAAAATAAAATATTTTTAATATGAAACCCGAAGCCGAACGAGTGAAAATTGAAAAAAAACCCTTATAACTTCATCGAGCAATTTTTTTACATTTTTCGCTGATTCGAATGTAAAATTTTCATTCGATGGATGAGGAGTATTTTCACAAACACACTGTAGCCAGGATGGAGATTGCAGATTACTGAGAGCAGATTGTAGAGTTTACCAGGTAGACAGAGCATACAAACCAGTACAAAGTTAAGGCGTGTCTAAAACCGAGTCAGCAACGGATACTCACACTATCTATCCATTTCTACCACCACATGGACTTAACGTTTTATACCAGTGGCTTCGAAATTAATGGAGATAAAAAATATCGAATTTTTCACCGGAAAACTTTTAATTTCCCGACTGTGTACACACGCTCCGAGCGAGAATTCTTTCGGAAAAATATCAATTTGTACCTCGCCGCTTTTTTTGTACATCTCGCTAAATTATATTGTTCCAGTTCCTTTCGGTGTTTTTATAGAGAATGTACACAACGACGTCTAATAAAGTGTATCGGGGGGGAAAACACGCGTGTGAAAATAATGAAGCACGCTCTGCGAAAATCGAAAACGCGTTTTATTGTGAAGCTATGCGGTGATTGATGTTCGGCGGCACGTGTGAAGCTTAATATTAAAATTGTCTACAACAAAACGAACACGTGTTGGCCGCCATTTTATTTTTCATTTTGCGAAGAAACGTAAGCTCAAATTGAAAACCGTGCTTAATGGGAGCGTGCGATTCCGAGTATCAATCATTCGTAGTGTTGAATGCTGAAAAAATGTATCTAACTGTAAAAGAGTGGCATTAGCGATTTTAATTAGTTTTCAAAGATTAATGTTTGTATCGCTGTAGAACTTTCGGTTATTCTATAAGTGAAACAAGCATGAAACTTTTTAATTAACTTTTATTTAGACGAACGAACGAATGCACATTTTTTATTCACTTCTTATAAGAAAATAACTTGAAGAATAAACTATACATATTACAATTCAAATGATATTGAATTTTTAATTCTTTCGTTTTCATAATTTTCAAATAAAATTATTTAATTTATATTTAAATACATAAATCATTTATTACGTAGGTATTGTTCAGGGAAAAAACGTTATTTAAAAAAAAAATATTTTGTTATTTGTTTTCATTTTTTCATTTGTTTGTTTCAAATGTTTATTTTTTTGTGAAAGAGCGTATTCTAAACCTACTTTTTCACATATTTGGAAAAATGGTTTCAAATAAACTAATTTGAATAAGTACACAGATGTAAAAAACCGTGTTTAGTTTGGTTGTCTTCGCTAGCGAAAACTTTTCATAAGAAGGCATGGAAGAATTAATTTCCCGTTACGATTAATATCCAAACCATTTTTTGAGTATGCAGAAATATATTTTAAGAAATGTTCTTTCGCATAATAATAAAATTTGATTTGAAAATAACTTTTTTATAAATATTTTATCTAAATTATACTCATTAAAAAATATATGTCTCGTGATTCGATTTTAACGATTTCATTTTTATTCCAGATACACATACGACAACGGAACATTATATTTTCCACCTTTCGACTCGGCGAAAACGAATCCCGAAATACACGAGACGACCTACAAATGCGTAACAACCGAAAACGACGAGCGAAGCCTCAAAGTCGAACTCCACCTAACCGTTTCGCGTAAGTACAACACAATACGACCGAACAATTATCAAAAATCTTTTCCTATCACAACAACATCGGCATACGCACGCAAAAAATAGAATCCTATGCTTTCCATGTTTATTTGTTCGCCAAACATCTTTCTGGGCATGTCCCGAACGTTCGCAAATACGCAAACAAAAACGAGCACAAACAAGAAATAGCGCCGATTCGACGACACGATTCGTTTCCTTTTCCGAATCCGCGGTAGGATTATTGAAATCCCATTCAACTTTTGAACGTATTTATACGTTTTGCATGTACAGTTGTCGGGGGATGAACTGAACGGGTTGTGCACACAAAATTCGAATGGAAACAAACAGACGGCGTTCGATTCTGGGAAATCTCAGAGATGAGCATAAACCGCTCAAAAATTTACAATAAACTGTGTTTTAATGAAATACATTTTCCGGAATAATCCTCGAGGGTGAATAAATCCGTTTGTTTCGTTCGGATAATCAATTTCCACTTGCGAGTTAGTATAGAAGTGAAGCGAGCTGTAATCGAAGAGTCGTTACATTTATTTAAAATTTTAATTGTTCGATTAAATATTTGGAATCAATTACGATATTGGTGCTGCTGAATATGTTATACGTGTATTTTCTCCATCTCATCAGCATAAATCTAATAATACAAGCCTCAATAATCAAATCGATACGATCTCGTTTCACAATATCTCAATTGTATATTACAATCTAGTAGAGAATTCACATCAGCGTTCACGCATACGAATAAAGCATCAATATCTCTTTCAATAAATACGATATATTTTTCTCAACACACAAATGTGCCCTTTATTATAACAATGATACAAGTCCACTTATTTTAATTTAAAAATATTTAATGTTTTGCGTTCGAATTTGTTGAGCGTGTAGTAGTAAACAAATAATATTACACTGAAATAATTCTATTGATTCTGCAAAAAATATTAATTTTATATGTGACTATTATGATGAGTAATGACAATAATCACAATGAGTATTCACAAATACAAAAGTATTGTGATGACCGCTGAAAATATCAACGCACACTTGGTTAAAATAATGTTATATGACAATCTACGCCTATTTTATGCAATCTTCATAACAGCAGCGTAGAGTAGATTGCAACTCGAGCGTCAATGTGACACACAAAGGCATATTAGAGCTATTATTCTATTAGATAATTCACATCAATGTAAAAAAAAAAGGATTTATTATTTTTTTTAAATATTGACTTACACCACTGTTACAAAAAAAGCCAGATATCCACCTTTGAAATCCGTTCTGTATCCCGTTTACGCGAGAGCGCTTTCGCCACTTAATTCGCGTCCTTTTTCAGACCTTCGGACGCATTGTCAAAGTCGAAAAATAAATCGTGCAAACGGAAAAAAGGCGGGAAAACACACAGTGGCTTTTGCGCCGTTAAAAGCGTTAATGTCGAAACGGTGCGCGGCGTTCGTCCCATTAGGGTGGCTTTAGTGGTGTCATTATATCGTTGTTTATTATAAAGACGTGCTTAATAATGGCGACGATATGGGTCCGTTCGAGGATATGATGCTCATGTCGAGTTTCCATGGAAGACTTCCCGTGGATGAAGCTGAAGTTTCGCTACTTAGCGTGTCCCGTATGTGTGAAATCGAAATTAGTTTTTGATTTATCAAAGTAATTTTGATGAAAGTTTACGTGTTAATCGTCCATGTTGTGCTATTTGTTGATTTAAAATTTTTATTGTTAATGATGACCTATCCTCTCTGTTGTGAAGAATTCTGGATATTGAATAAATCTGTGGAATATATAATTTTTTTGCTAAATTTATGTGTAGTTTCTTTTATAATTCGAAGAATGATTAATTATGGTTTTTTTTAATGTTGCATTTGAAATCAACATTTGGAATGACTTCATTGGAAAATTTTGATTGAACAAAAATATTACTGGGAAGAGATTATTTGGAATGCATGAAATTCATATTTTATTGATTTACTGTTGTATTTATGCATTGCCTGAATTCTTCGAATCATATAATTTACAATAAAATATTTATTTCGATAGCTGTTGCATAATAATCTTTTCCGAGTAACGTTTTCGTTTAATCGAAATTTTCCATGAAAATCGTTTCAAATGCAATATTAAAAACCAAGCTTGATATTTATTTAAATTATAAATTTTATAAAAAAATCCAACATTTCTCAATTTTGTTAAGAAAAGTGTCCTTAATTAAAATCGATAGTGTAAATTAGAGCGGGTCGAAAATTCGTAAACTACGTAAAGTCATTACGGATCCTCCGTTAAAACATGGACTGAAAGTCATAATTTTAGATTGATTTCCATCAAATATTAATGTCGAGCTCTCAATTTCGGTTTCCAATTTTATCGTCGTTTAATATGTGCATATTATAATATGCGGGGTGCGATCCCGACGGATTTGAAAAGTGCGCGCTTTGACGAAATTTCATATTCACAAGTGACGTTTTAGACAACGCCTCAACTTGTGATATATTAGCGAATGTTTAGAGTTTATATCATCGTTGCGAGACGGAATCGTTCTCATTCGCTGAAATTTCATAATAATTTCGCGTTGTTTCCGAACTGAAAAGTTCATTCGAAGCTCGAGGAAAACTTTAATGACATTTACGATATTGAAGTTGAAAATTTCTAGCTTGTCTCGATGGCGTAATGAGTTTACGTGTTTTTGCTCTCTTATAATTTACATTATTTGTTTGCTCCGTTGTTGTGTATTTATCGAGTTGGAAATTTTGACGAATTTTCCTATTTCTAGTCTTTTGGGAACGGTCGCGTCATCTTCGTTTTAATCTAATCTTTCAACTAATTATAGAAATATGTTTCAAGTTTTCTGCTTCGCAACTGTGTGATTTCATCACACTTTATTATGAATTTTATATATTTCGCATATATGTATATCAAAATATCTAAAAATTCCTTCTGTGTGTATGAAAATCGATAAAATCTGTCGACAAAGTAAAAGTATGAAAGGTTCTAAGCTTATTTGATCGGCTCAATGAATATAATATTGTCCGTCTTTTGATTTTTCGATTTATGCCTCAACGACATTTAACACTTCGCCGAACATCGTCAAAACGACGCGAAAGTATTATATTAATTAGAATTTTCTATGAAAATATCAAATCCCTAAAAAATTACTATGCACATACATATAAACCTTTCATCCCATAACTCATTACATAGTTTCATTTTTTCATAAACGCCCTTTGACGTTCGACATTATCAAATAAAAATTATATTTTAATAGCGTTTTTTCCTACATGAACTTGAATGAAAAAACCCGACTAGAGCAGAGAATTTTAAAATCTCCCAGTCGTTTCGGACGTCTCTCAAACCGTGGTCCGCGCTCGGATGATTAAAATGAATAGTTGATGCCGGGGCACGGCAACGAGGTAATGTAAAAGTTCACCGAAGCGTCGGCACGTAATTAAACTTGTTATTACTGTTATAATTAGATTGGAAGTCATTACGGGCCACGGGGGCGCATCCCCAAAGGGAACAACCCCCATAAGCGTAACATCATAATGTCGCGTGTCGCCTTTGACGCTTTGATAAATGCTGAACCGTTTCGGGTTAGCGCCGATTTTAATTAGTCTGCGAAGGTCCGTGCAAATCTCTGATGAATTTTTTTTCATGTAATTTTAAATAATCGAAAAAAAAAATGTAAATGAAAATAGATAGTTCGAAGCAAAAGTGAGTTATTGAAGTATGCGCAGACGTAGACGTGATTAGGCGTAATCGACTTTATTGATTCAATAGTTACGCAATGCTTGATCTTGCTTTTAATGCAATGCTCAATGCTTGCGATGCTCTTGTTTTTATGTATCGATATGTATTTGTGATGTGTGTGTCTTTATACGTTCCTTTACTACTTATGTGATCACGATGAAGCATTCTAGAGTCATAGTATAAATATTTGGGAAAATTTCAGCACAATTACATTTCGCATTTTACAGTCGACAGGTTTTGAATGTTTGAGGTATTCTAATCCAGAAATCATATTAACGAAATTTAATTTAGTAATTTAACAAAATTCGCCAAATATTTTGCATTTCCTTTTTTTTTATAACAATTCACTTTACAACACTATACAATCTGCTTAAATCCATAAAATCGTTGAATAATATTTTCATGACATTTCCCTTACTTCAAAGATGAATATGCGATGAGTTTGACAGTATTTGAATATGTATATTCACAAAAAGTTTTCCTTAACAAGATTCGTATGCACTTACCTCTATAATACTTTCAAACTCTCCATTTGAATCGTTATTGTAAAACAAAGACATATCTTATTCATCTGTTCAATTTCAGTACTTAAATTCATATTGAAAAAATCTTCGCTCAAAAACGAAATCGGATGTGTTTCAGCATTTTTTTCTAAGCAGTTAGTTGGTGATGGTGATGATGATGATGTCGCATTTATGTGATACGACGATGGCGTTAATATTGGAAATTAGCGCGGTGTGACTGCGCCCTTTGGCCTATCGTATAAGGTTGACACGTTTCAGCTCGTCCGTGAAATATGATGGAAAAATGACATGGTGCTATTTTTTTTTCGACGCTGGAAGTTAATGGTTTTATTATGGTGCGATGTGAGTATCAAGGTTTTCTTGAAAAGAAAATTTAATCAAATTATCGTGGTTTATGTAATCGGTCGTGTGAATTAACCCCTATTAGTGTTAAAGATGTCGTGACTGTGTAATATTAATATAACGCGTAGGATTTATTTGATTTGTCAAAAACACCGAATGAAATTTGTCAAATATGGTATTTCGGTGAAATGTGTCAGGTTTATTTTGATTGGTATCGTGTAGTTTGTTGTGCACATGAGTAGATCGTTTAAGTTAGTACCTAATCGAGCTATAATATTTTCATACTTGCATGAAATAAAAGAAATTATTTTTTAAACCAATCAAAATCATCAAATGAGTGTTTCGACGTTTAAATTTTCAATTTTTTTAATTAATAATATTCACTTGTTAGCTTTTTGATTCATCTGTATTCATTTTTTATTTCAGCCAAACTCAGTGTAACAATTTTAAAAATATGATATCTAAATCATTTTTATATATGAAAAGAAACGTTTAATAAATTATACATTTATGTGTAACGTTTAATCTTTAACATATGAATATTGAATCAAAATTTATTAAATTCTTTAAAAAAAAACCGTAGGTAATACGTTTATGTGAAAGAAAATAAACAATGCGGCTACGCGGAAATCAAATTCGCATATAATATTTCCATCCCCTTTATTTCATTTATACATTTGTTCAGCAAAACATTGCACACTCGAAAGCGTGCAGCGCAATAAAAGCAGGCGAAACGAACTCGGAAATATCATACTTACACAACATTTTGTAATAAAATAAACATGTACATATTCCGATTTGTGCGAACGACGATTGAAATTCGAAACGAAATCTTTTATCAAAGCTTTTGTTCTAACCGATCGAATGTCATAACATCGACGCGTTTTCGCGAAAATCGGTCGAATTTTCCGATTGACGGTTTTCAATTTCATAGAAAAATCTAGGGTGACCGAATGTCCCGTTTTTAAGGGGACTGTCCCGTTTTTTGTCATATCTTGCGTCGTTTTGGTGATTTTTTTCAATTTGTCCCGTTTTGCCGATTCACTTATTTTTTAGAATGCTTATTTTATTAATGTCAAAATGAGAATAGAGGAATTATGATCACCCTATATATAATCCGAAATAAATCGATTTAAAATAGAATGCATTTAACCTTTGTCTCAAATTCTTTCATTCACTGGTTGAATGTTAAAATTTTACGATCGAACAAAATGTCGAAGGCGTAACACAAAACTCCACCGCATATTCTGTCTTATGAATCGAGAATAAATTGGCTGTAATGGATTCAGAAAATAGCAAGAGAGAGAGAAAGATAGATAGATAGAACCTCCCAGAAGCCAACAGGAAGCCATCACCATCGAGAGGAAATTAAATTCTCACGATAGACATTGCAGAAGAGTGGTCTACACATTTCACATTCAACGCACACCAGTTCACTATTGTGTATAGTTTCGATACACATCCGTTTTGCGACCGCCAGTTTTAACTATAACATCCTTTTTGTAGTTATCCGCTTTTATTTTTTATGGGGAAAAAAATGTTTAACTCTCTTTTCAAGTAGCGCCGAAACCATAAAACATTTTAACCGCCCCGCATGCAAAATGTCATCCTCTTGTCAAGTGCAGATTGCTTGTTTAAAATTATTGTTTTTCGCCCTTTCGAAAACGGTATTGTTCAGATCATATTCCGATTGAATACAAATAGCTTTCGTTCCGCATTATTTTTCATCGAATACAAAAGTTTTGCATTAAACAATGAGTCGTTTTTTTTTTTATATATACACGTGCTCGGTTTTTCGTGGAAACGGGGAGAAAAACAATTTTGAACAAATTCGTATCGATGGCTTCTCTTGAACTACTTAAAACGGGTATATTTGTACGTTGGGAAAACGCTGTGACAAATTTACCCCATCGGAACAAAGCCAGCAGTAAACTGCTGCGTTTTATGTTTTATCGTTTTTTCGCTCTTTTTTTACCCACCCATTTTGCCCGCCGTTTTTCCTTTGTTCCTCTCTATTTTAATTCGCATTATTTGCGCTTGTTTCCGTGCGACTTTTTTTTCCAGAAACGTCACTTTCTAACGAAAATTAAACGTCGAATGAGAGGAAGCGAAACCGAACGAAAGTGCGCAAATTAAATTCGCAAAGACCGAACTTGATATTGTGCGTGAGTTCGAGAAACTAAGGGAAAAACGAAAGCGCGGGAAAATTTGCAATTTTCCGAAGCCTCCCGGACGTCTATCATCATTTGCGATATAAACAAGCGGAAAAGCTCTTTTCGAAATCGTTTCCGAACTGTGCGATTCAAAAATGAAATCAACAGCTTAACTCTCGAGGTGAAAACTGTTTGGACGTTTTTACTCTGAAAAAAATCGTTCTTTTTTTCAATGCTGTATGAATAAATTCGATATTGGAAAAAAAAGGTTTTTTTTAGTCGATATCATTGAAATTATTTCGGCTAGGTTATAACGCGAAATTCGAAAAAATTCAATCAACATTCTATGGGAATATTTGGGAATGTTTCGGGAATCGCTCCCGCGCCGATAATACAGCGTTCGAGTTGTTAATAAATCTCGGAAATAGTCGTAAATTCATAAACGACGCCATGTTTGGTTCGATTGTGTGGGATTTTCGACGATAATGCTGCACCAGCTTCTCTCAAACTTTCCTTTAAATATAACTTATAACTTAAAGTTCACAACTACCTTATATTCCTACCCAAACCTACGATTCTACAAATATTTTCTAAAGCCAAATCTTAATATTTTCTGTAGAACATAGAACTAATCACATTGTTATAACATAACTAATTTCGATATATTTTAATATATTTGTGTACATTATATAAAATATACAAGATCAAAAAACCAATCCGATCGATAAAGCTTTTTTCTATCTTTCGATGTATTGAGTTCATCGGAAAATACGGTGATTGTTAATAGCCTATAGTGAAGGTTCAGTTTTATGACATACGAGAGGCTGCAGTGTATGGCTGTTTTACGATAGACTAATGCCATTAATCGATCGGAGAAAATTGAATAAGAAGTTCGCTGAACAGTGTGTTCAAAATATATTGCTTCCAAACAAAAAGTTTCTATCGAACACATTAATTTGTAATCTATTGCAGAAAGTAATTTATAAATGCACTCTTAGCTGTTATTTTAAAATTGTTCAGTTTACACAATGAAATTTCGAATCAATATGAAAGTATTTCTAGGAAAATTTAAATTATTATAACGATGGATAATTAGACAACTAATAATTCAAAATTTTGAATGCGATCGAATCAGCTTCGTTATTTTATCGTGCAACCGCGTTTGGAAAGCCGCCCATTGTAAAGCAGATTGCCCTTTTGTATTGGCAGCGTGTTCAGATTAAGCGCATTTCCCATATTGAATAGCGAAGTACCCTGTCGTCGCTATACACACAACATTAACAAAGATATAGCACATTATTATATTATTGGGTTATATTAGATTATTACTACGCAGCCTAGACAGAGCTCGTACTCCCTATAGAAAAGAAAATGCTTCTAGAAAAACTTGAAAGATAAAAAATATTCAGAATTCGCTCGTGTTTAAAGTTATATTCTTATTTACATAAGAGTATATGAAAAGAGAAAAGTAATTTTTCTTCAACGCTTATCTTGCGTCTGAATGCTGACTAAATATCGAATTTTCTTTAAAGCATTATTTTCTCCGACGTTTTCAAAATAGGTTTTTTTTATATATTTTCAGCTAAATCACATCGTTCTCGACGATCTCCCAATGATGGTGAATCTGTGGTGCTTCAAGAGAGGTTTCCTCCACGAGTTCTTTCACCAGGAGTCGGGTCTGGTGTTCAGCTCGAATGTGGTGCTACGGGAGCATCCAAAATCTATTGGAATCGTGATGGTCGTCCTTTGCCTTCTCATCTTCAATCACAACAAGCTTCTCGACTAGCTTCACATGGTCTCTTAAGATCTATTCTGAATATTACTCATTTGACTGTTGAAGAAGCTGGACTATACTCTTGCATCGCTTTGTCTCATGATAATTCATCGTCTGCTCATCACTCAGCTAGATTAGATGTATACGGTATTTATATTTTTATCAAATAATCGATTTTTGTACAAAATCAACCAAAAATAAATCTCAATTTATTTTATGATCAGGTTCTCCTTATATAAGAAACATGTTACCATTGAAAATTCTTAGTGGATCCAGAGCGACGATTTATTGCCCATATTATGGATATCCAATAAGGTATTAATTCTGCTTTTAGATTTTTTTTTTCATTTTTAAATATGTATTGATATAATTTATTAATCGTTTTAGTAAAGTACAATGGGATCGATCAGAACGTTCTTCATCAAAATTCGACAGACGATTCAAAAGACACGATTCCGACATTTTCCATAGAGAAAAACGCAGTTTCGCTCAGGAAGATGAGGGGTGGCTCATACTAGAAAACGTTAGTAGTTCAGATAATGGTGCGTTTTTTACTTGCACTGTTTCAAGTCCCACCGGTGAAATGGCGAAAAGAATTGTTGAAATAATCGTAACAGAACCACCCGTATTAGATGAGCTCACCTTCGGCTCCAATATCAAAGAAGGTGAAATAGCAAAAGCCGTGTGCAGCGTGAAAAGTGGAGATACTCCTGTGTTTTTTACATGGTTGAAAGATGGTGCTTCAATTCCAACAAGCTTGAAAGTAAAATTCATTTATTTATACAATCTATTTTAGTTTTTTAATCGTTTTGCTAATCACATTATTCGTTTCAGGTCGAAGAAAGACACCTAGACCTTTTCAGCATTCTAGTGATAAGAAATGTTGGTCTTCAGCACTGTGGGGTATACACGTGTATTGTAGCAAATCAAGCAGGTCGAGCTAATCATACGGCTGAATTGTTTATCAAAGGTTTTTTATTTGTAAAATGAATTAAATTGAATGATTAAAAAACAAAAAAATTACAAATGTGACATTGCAGTGGCTCCTAAATGGATTGAAGAACCCCAAAACACTTCTGTTGTAGTTGGAAGGGAAGGAAACGTTGGTTGCAGTGCCAGTGGATATCCTCAACCACAAGTTCACTGGATGAAAAAAGATGGTAATTATTATTCCAAAATTATTCATAATCATATTAATATTATATCTAATGTAAGTGATAATCTTAATAACCCCATACAGAGAATCTTGGTATATGGAGACCTGTTCTTGAATTGAGAGGCAATGGTCTTCTTAGTCTTCCAAATGGATCATTGATATTTGAGACAGTTTCATTGAACCATGAAGGAATGTATTCGTGTAATGTTGACAATGGAGTTCCACAACCATTGAATAAAGCTATATGGATATCAGTGAAACGTATGTTGAATTTCACTCAACTGTAAATTTATCCATTTGAGAATATTTTTAACGCCTGCTGGTGAATTTTTTACAAAATAGGGCCAGTTTCGTTTGAGGGAGCTTCGATAAATATGACGACTAGAGCTGGTCATCCAACTACACTTGTATGTGAAGCTTTTGGAGATAACCCTATCAAAATTAATTGGAATTTAAATGGTGTATCAATAGAAAACTTGCCAATGAGGTACATACCTAGCTTAAATTTCAGAAAATAGCGAAAAATTCTCTACAAGTTTAATAAAAATGAATATTTGTTTTAGATTAACATCTAGTAGTCACCAAACTGTGAGAGGTGCAATTAGTGAAATTCTAATAGGTAGTACAATCATTGAAAATTCTGGGTTATATCAATGTAAAGCTAGCAATCCTCATGGAACAGCAGTTTTTTCTATCAATCTTATTGTAAAAGGTAATTTTAATTTAAAATACAATTTCGAAACTATCATTATTTAAAAATGAATTAAATGTTCTTCAGAGCCTCCGGGACTGCCTGCAGAAGTAGCAATAGAAGCTGTATGGGGACGAATAGCTCGAATAGGATGGAAACCTCCTAGTGGACCTCAACCTATGGGTTATACTTTACAGTATACTCCCCATGGTCATACATTATTTTGGGATACAGCTCCTTCCATCAATCTAACTAGGTATTATTGTTTTTCTATTTTTAATGCTCAATCAATTTATTTGACTGATTTAATGAAACTTACAGCTCTTCTGGACAACAACGCATACAAACTGAATTGACTAAACTACAACCAGCAACTTCTTATGCTACAAGATTATGTTCTGTGGGTGAATTAGATTCAAGTCCTTTCACTCGTCCACTATTATTCACCACCTTAGAAGAAGGTTGAATATATTTTAATCATATTTTTATCATAAGAAATAACTTATAAAATATATTTTCAATGAAACAGCTCCTGAAGAATCTCCCAGTGGTATAAGCGCTGAAGCGACTCTGACTCCTGGTGAACTCAGTCTCACATGGTTACCTCCTCCTGCACACTCAGTGAATGGGATACTGTTAGGCTATATAATAAAAGCAGTTCCTCAAATAGATGAACATTCTGGTATGTCTATATTTTTCATAGCATTGAATAAATTGGTTTCAGATTTTCGAAATATCCACTTTTTCCAGAAAAAAATACACATGTGAAAGAAGTGCGGGCTGGACGCAAAATACCTATGCAAGCAATTTTATCAGAATTGCTAAAAAGTACGAAGTATGCTATTACTATTAGTTGTTACAATAGTGCTGGTCAAGGACCACCTTCTCCTGTAGTTTATCAACAAACGCGTGGTGGAGGTATGTACATCTCAATTTCTGAAATTTTTATACATCAAATTTCAAAAATTACATATGCCCATCTATAATTTCAAGTTCCCGAAGTGCCTCCTTCACCAATTGAATGTATTAGTGTATCGTCTACATCAATACGCATAAATTGGAATCCGCTTCCGAAACATCTTCAAGGCGGTGCAATGTTAGGATATAACTTAATTTACACATCACCAGGTAAACACACTGTGTATTTCCATAATGTAATTGAAAAATAAAATCAATAATTTCTTATAGACGGTATTCAAAAAAATCATACTACAATCCACAATGAAGTGTTCTTAAAAAATCTCTCAAAATTCACCAACTATACTATTGAAGTTGCTGGATTTTGTCAACAAGGAATGGGTCCAATTTCATCACCTTTAATTTGTTCTACAAGTGAAGATAGTAAGTATAGTATAGTAGATATATTTTACTGTGTGAATATAAATGACTAGAAAACTAAATTATTTTATTTTATGACAGTACCAAGTCCACCTTCAAATGTAAAAGGTTTAGCAGTATCATCAGATGCAATAGTAATAAGTTGGAAACCGCCTCTTCACCCTAATGGAAGACTTACACATTATACAGTTTACTATAAATCGTCTGCCAAGTATTTGAATTTTGCTCCTTATGAGTATGTGTTTAATTCAAAATTTGAAATAATTAACATAAAGTACATTTTTAGAGGCGAATCAAGTAAAAGCTATCGTGTCCCAATTGGGTCTACTTCAAAAAGTAGTTCTGCAATTGGTGTGGGCACTGAAACAATGGTTCAACTTTTACGGCAACTTCAATCAGGTCAACGATACGAAGCATGGGTCACTGCTAGTTCTGGTGCTGGAGAAGGTGAACATTCTAAACGTGTTCATACAGAACCGTCTATTACAGGTTTGAATTGTGATTATAATCCAAGATAGGTCTCGCATTATGATCATTTCACACTTTTTTTTTCTAGTTATGGCAGGAGTAGCTTCATTAGGCGGAGAGATATGGATAGGGGCTGGGCAACCTTTACAATTGGGTTGTTATGCTGTAGGGAATCCTCAGCCTACAACCAATTGGTATCATAATAACCATATCATTAGCTACCATCCAAGATTCAATCTTAAAAAAGATCACAGTTTACTTGTTCACAGTACGTTTTTATTGAATTTTAATCATAATTTAACCGAAAATATTATGAGTATCATGTTCACAGACACGGACACTACATTGGAAGGCAATTATACTTGCCATGCACAAAATTTATTTGGATCTGATAAAGTGGAATATTATGTATATGTTTTACAAATTCCCACTGCTCCAACCCTCAGGGTCACACCTACTTCTGATTCATTATTACTCGAATGGGAACCACCAAGATTAGAATTATTGCAACCACCACCAAGAACAAACTACACTACAAAAATTTTAGGTAATTATTAATTCCTTTTTTCAAATTCCCATCTCCACATTCACATATTATAACAAACAAAATTTCGAACAGGATATTTAGTAAGTTGGAGAGAAACAACTGGTGAATGGTATCCTGAAAAGGAATTTAATCTTAATACATACAGTCACACCATCCGTGGACTTAGATGTGGGAATCTATATGACATTAGACTAGTAATACGTAGCACAGCAGGCAATTCTAAACCATCTATAGTGAGAGCCAGAACTAATGGTGAAGGTAATATATAAAATTTTACTTTAAAATCTGCAGAAAAAAAAAAGTTTAACTGATAGAAAACTCACTAAAATGAAATTATTACAGTTCTTACTGCTCCATCGACAAATGAATGGATATGGAGCAATGCAACACATGTATGGCTTCAAATCGACTCTTGGGAAAAGGGTGAATGTGGTGCTGTTCGATGGAGCGTTGACTACCGTCCAATACCTTCTAAAGCATGGCTATTACCTAATACAGTACAGGTAATAAATAATAGTTGTAATTAAACATTAAAATGAAAAAGATAAAAATGTGAAATCCAAAAAAATCTTTGTTACAGAAATTAGAAAGTAAAAAACAATTACTTTTGGGTGAGTTTCACCCTGGGAGATGGTACCAATTAAGAATAACAGCTACAAATACCGTGGGTGCTACAACAACAATTGTAGCTGTATCGACAAAAACTATTATAGGAGGTGAATTATAAACACATAAATAAAAATATTTGTATATAAAAACCAAATTGATAATATCAATACCTATATACTGAAATCGGTGTGTTTTTCAGAGGAAATTGGTCCATATAGTGAAGCTTTAGATACTAGTATACTAGTTATCGTTTGTAGTTCAATATTATTATTCTTGTGTATGCTCATATGCATATTCGCAGCAATCCAAAAACACAGGTTAGCACTTTATCTTAACGCTCATATTGAATGTGTTATTAAATTATTATTAATTTTACAGACATCGCCTCTTATGTGGATCGGCAGCAGGAAGTGTATATAAAGATAGAAATAACACTACACCACAATGTCCACCTCCACCTCCACCGACATCAACTGTTCCCACGTGTCCTCGACTTTATACATCTCCAACACCTTTGAGAAAAACAAGTAAAACCAATTCAGGTACAAACCAATCACAGTAAAAAATATGTTTTAATTACATACATATGTTCAATAATGGCAATTTCCCATCATTAAATTGCTTTTAGAAATGTTTGAAATCAGCCCATACGCACAATTCAGTATGGGTTTCCAAACTTTCGGCCATGTGGAAAACCAAGACAGACCTGGTTATTTTAAAAATAAACAGGGAATATTCAGTACAGGTACTTGACATTTATATATATAATAATGAATTTTTCATTACTATTCAATTTTAATAACTTATTTTGAAATATTTTATTTGAATCCATTCCAGAAACTAGCTTCCAAATGGGTTCCGAGTCTGAAGATAGCGATAGTTTATCCAAAAGTGCAACAATAAAGAGCGCCCCTCGTAGTACATATCTTGAATTATTTGATTTTTCAAACTTTATATTCTAATTCTATACAAATATAACAAAAATTGTTTGTGGTTTTCAGAAACATGCAGAGTGCAGTATCACAGATAACAAAAAAGAGCTTTGATTTAATGAAATAAACAATGAATATTCTTTTCAATAAAATGTGATTGTGAGTTTATGATAAAGATATGATTTTCATCAATAACATTGAAACAAAATGCAAAGTGCAAATGTGATAAACCTGTATTCTCACCAACATGCAAAATTATAAATTCGATAATCAAAAGACAACTGAAAATCATTGGCATGTTAATGAGAATATTTAAATAAATGTACATACATATGAATTTGAACTTAATTATAACAGAATATTTTTTATTTACGTTCACATAAATAAGTGGTAATTAACTAATAAATCATCTTATGTGTTTATAACAAAAAGAATGTTTATGCATACGTATGTATAATATATATACCTAAATGTATTTTTCCTTTTTATAAGCTCAATATTTTATGAAAATGTTAGGTTTAAACATTTTTCTAGTCGTTATAATTGAGTTCAATGTGAAATACAATATCTATACTTTGAAGCTTTATTGAAAGTTTATAAAAATATATTTGTAGTATTTTACAGACTATTAAAATTTTATTCATAACCTTTAAAGACTGTTAGAATTATATTTTAGATAAATTAGAATTTTTATATTGAAAAATATTTGTGTTTACCCAAAGTTGAAATTGAAAAATTTATTGATATTATGAAAATAAAATTCATAAAACACATACAGATTTGTATGTCAGTATGCATCAATTGCACCTAATGTATACTTTTATTTGAATTTTCAAAAATAATATAACTTGTCAGTAAAACTATCAAACATATTTATATAACACAATGTTTATTTCATCCATATTATCAGGGTATGAGTTATATTTGAGTTTAATATAGTAAAAAATCAAATAAATAGGTGTTGTAATTTAAACAAAAATTATGTTAATTTAAATATGTAAAAATTATAAACAATAATTTGGGATTCAATAAAGAGAAAAAATTGAAAAAAAAAACATTATTTGTATAACAAAATAGCATGTAATTTTTTTTTTACAAGACAATAGTATACAATTTTTAAAATAAATCATTTTTAGCTAATACATACAGATATAAAAAAAAAAAAAACAAAATGGCATATCTACACATAATTTTTAAGAGAACATAAAAATGCAAATTTTCATTTGCATATCACAAATATGATTTTAGTATCATTTTGGAAATAAATAAAATAAAACTAATCAAGATTGAAGATAATTTTGCACATGTCTAATATATCATACAAAGAATATACATGCGAATATCACAGAACTATCTCGGTACATCAAAATTTACGAAGCATATTGCTAAATATACAAATATAATCTAAATGAAACTTAAAGATATAAAATTAATGCTGAACTTATGATTGAATCGAATTACATACTTAAATCATATTATAATAGGCCTTCGTTGATAGAACACGCATGTAATGAAACTAATGATTCATTTCAAATAACTAGATTTTTCTTTTCTTAATTATATACAAGTATAGTTTTTCATATATGCATAGGGTCTATTTTCACTGATAAATAATAAAATATCGTAATGAAGAAAAGATAATCCAACTTTAATGTAGATACAAAGTATTATTTGTAATTTTAAATTTCATATTGTTCAACATGTGAATAAATCGAAGTTACTCTAATCAACTGAGAAATAATTTAGTTCCTAAATGTAAATATATAAATATAACTGCAATCATATTAAAAATACTCTTAAAACTATCAAGAAAAACTTTTTAAAATCACAAAAACTACATAGGCCCGTCGTTTATTAGAATATTTTTTATCATCAATAAGAACACAATATTAACAGAATATCATCACAAAATAAACATACATTCACAGATGAAAAATTATTATAATGAACTATGAGAGAAAATTTTGGCCCTAATATTTATTATAAACATACATTAAATATTAACTACTTTCATCAAATTTAGGCCATTTTTCATGTACTTTGAAAACTTAAAAAAAAAGATCTTGTATATCAAAATTTGATATACAAGAAATTTCAAAAATTTGAAATCAGTATAAACAAACAGATAAATAAGAAACTAATAATATAACTACGAAAATATTAAGTAACAAAAATAAAACTGATATTGTTTATGAAAATAAAATATACGTTGTATTTGAATCACAACAATAAAATACTTCGAAGGTGCCTCACCAATGATAATTGAGGATTATCATTTACATATTAACAAAATTATTTACACCAAAACATAACTATGGTCCAAAATCAATATCATTAATTGTAATTCAAAATAAGACTTTGAAAAAAAAAACGAATAAATCTCATCAAAGAAATTGAAATATTTAAATATAGAAATATACAAATACATAGTTTTCATCATCACATAATTAGCTGTCACTGCTATAACATAACAATTGCACTGATTTCTAATTACATTCAGATACGATCAGGAAACATGGTCAAAAGTACGCATATTGATACATTTGATGCAATATAAATATAACACGAAACTGATTCAACGTTATCTTCAAAAATACTCCAAACTACGAAATTACGATTGTCAAAAGACATTTCTTTATCTCAAACTAACGGTTGATATACTTTGCAAAACCTGCAAAAGGCGTTTACAAAACCTATAGACAACTTTTCCTGCCAAACTATTAGTTTATCAGTAAGAATCGTCGCCATGTGTGGCACTACACCAAGTGTTACTTGAGTGTTCTGTAATGTAAAGTAAATTCTACATTCGATTTCCATATAAAATATCGCACCGTTCTCAAGTCCATGTTCGGATTCAAAACCTGCAAAAGAAAGGAGTCAATATTTTTTTTTTCTACACAATTATGAATATATAATTCAGAGCAAATTCTTTCAAACCTGTTCGCAACATAGAAGTTCTATTTTATCTTCGGGAGCTTCTCCGGGACTGTCGCCATTAGTCGTCGGTCTAGTTGGAGGAGGAGCTTGCTGACTAGAACTTTGGTTTTGGGTCTGATTGGATGCATTCGAACTCGAAGCATTATCATTTCCACCTAGAATTTTTTCTAAAACATGTTCGGCGACTTTTCTACATTGAATAAAGTCATTGGCTATAAGACGATCCTAAAATATTAACAGTGAAATGAGCGTTTGTTATAAAAAAAGATAAATTTTGGTAAAATTATGTCAAACCTTCTTTTTATCTTGTTTAGTTTGGCAACTGGAATGAGGCAAAAGATAAAAAGGTAACTTGACTAATTTCGGTGCCACCATATCGATGGCGACTTCGACCACCCACTGCGGAACGGTCTCGTTGAGCAGGACTCCTTCGGTATCTCCGCCGGCATCCCCGACGGCCAACCTGTACAGAGTTCGACCGCCTACTTCGCTGAAGATTAACGGAGTGTGCGGCGGCACCGAAAAATATGTGTTTCCGACGACCTTCGCCCCCGTCTCCGGGTTCGCCATCGCACGCTGGGGATGATTCCAGTGCTCGAGCAGCGCCTGAAGCAGGAGACACCCGTAGTTGACTTTCTGGTCGCGATCCGACGTCAGATCGGCCTCTTTGGCGCTCACCCACGCACCCAGGCAATCGACCTCGTCCTGGCCGAGGTGAATCGTCAACATGCCCGTCTTGAGATCGACGTTGAACCAGTTCGGCACGTAGACCTCCTTGTGCCGCTTCTTTATTTCCTCTTCGTAGTCGACGCGGCCGAGGTCCTCGAGCTTGACCGCCTTCAGCACGTCGTAGAGCGTCACGTTGTCGTCGGTGTCCTTGGTGAGCACGTGCCTCTTGTCGTTGAGCACCGTGTAGTGTCTTATGGCAGCGCCGCCCTGAATCTGGGCGCTCGGACCCTGGGGATGGACGACTCTCGCCTGCAACGCCGGGGAGGAGTCGTCGGAGGTCGGCAGACGCCAGCAGCGCACGTCCGAATCGGCGGTCGCGACCCACACGCTCTGGCGATCCGGGGAGAAGCACAGTTTGAGGATCGGGGCCGACTCTTCGCAGACGACCGCCGAATTGTCCGGGTTGCGCAGCTCCGTGTACACGACTCGACGATCTCTTCCGCCGGACACGACGTGCGTGAAGGCGTCGGTCGCGAGGAGCGCCCAGACGGCCTCTGCGTGAACTCGCAGCGTCTGAACGCACCTCTGCTGCGCGAGCGACCAGTGCTTGACGGTGCCGTCCGACGAGCCGGAGACGCAGTGGGCGCCGTCGTGGCTGACGACGAGCGCCTTCACGTTGTCCGCGTGCCCCTTGAGCGTCATGAGCCGCGAGCACGAGCGGGGGTCCCACACGCGCAGCAGCTTCTCGGTGGAGCCGCTGACGAGCACCGTGCCGGACGGGTTCATCGCGAGGCTGTAGATCGACTCGGTGTTGCCGAAGAGGCTCGACGTCGTCACCGTGTTGTTGGAGGCGGTGAGCGCGGTGAGCGTGTTCACGTCCCAGAGGAAGATCGCGCGGTCGAGGCCCGCCGAGGCGACCTGCTCCTTGTCCCTCGCGTACGCGAGCGCCCGCACGTAGTCCTTGTGCGTCCTCAGCGTGGACATGCAGAAGCCCTTGTGCGCGTTCCACACCTTGACGGTCGTGTCCGAGGAGGCGCTGATGAGGTTCTTGCCGCCGCAGCAGAGCACGATGTCGTTCACCCAGTCGGTGTGGTGCTCCATAGAGTGCACGTACGCGGGCTGGTTGGCCTGGTTCGGCTGGTGGTGGTCGAGCCGCCACACCCTGACGACGGAATCTCTGCCCGCCGAGTAAAGCCTCGAGTGTGCGCCGTCCACCTGCAGAGCGGAAACGCCGAACCGGTGCCTCCGCTCCTCCTCGTCCCTGATCACGAACGAGACCTGCGTGCGCTTCCGGGACGCGCCCTTGTGCCCCGACATCTCTCAAGGCATCCGATCTCTCTTCGTCTCTTCGAAATATCAACCTCTCCTCTCCCGACGACCGGCCTTTCGACAGTTCGGCACTCGATGCGCTTTTGACGCAGATCTCGAACCTCTAGATTCCGGCCAAATCCGATCCGACGTCGAATTAAATTTTTTAATTATTTCTTTTTTCATTTTTATGCCTCCAAAAATATAAATTTATAGGAATATAACGATTTTCAAATTGAAAACTACAAACTTATCTAATGAAACTATCAAAAATATAATTTAAAAATTAATAAATACAAACAATCACTAACCTAACCTAACTTTTGATTTATTGAACTTTATAATCTTTCTATTACGATTTAAATCGTTTCAGCAAAAATACTGACGAGAAAAAAACATTTTATAAAAATTGCGTATGCCCGCGAAACGCACGACGATGGCCGAAGAGAAGCGATCTAGAATTTGGCGCGAACGGTGACCGCCGGACGGTTAACCGTCCGACTGTCAAATTCCGCTCGCGAATTCCGATTTTAATTGCGGATCGAAATAGTGAAGTTTACTAGGAGAAGAATCGCAAAATGCACATACGTGTGCGTTGTTCCGGCTCCAACGGCAAAAGCGAGAATGTCGAAATTGTGGTGCCGCTGCCTTCGCGTCTCTCGGTCATCGAAACTCTTCGGGAGGTGCTCCAGGAGCGATTCGAACTTCCACCGGAGAGACAAAAACTCTTCTACGGGGGGAAATTGGTATTTCACATTTACACCTTCGTTCCATCCATCTTGTTCTATAAGAAATGAACAAAAACGCTAACGATTGCGATGATGTTCCAGCTCGAGAACGGTTACACTCTTCACGATTACGGAGTCAGGTTAAACGACGTGATCCAGCTGATCCCCTGCGCGGCCAGGGAGCCTTCCCCCGAACGGTCTTCCATCGACAGGAACGGAGAGGCCTCGACTGAATTTCCCGCTTACGAGGGTGAGATTCGTGATTCTCGCAACTCATTCGTAATGAAACCCCACTTGTGCAAATAAGTCTTCGTAACGAATACGTTTTATATGCTAATTCATCTATTTAATATTTTTTACTATCTGTAAACTCTTTTATCATTCAAACATCCGGCGTTGATAAAATTAGCCACGTGTGAACAAACACAGCTTTGGCGTAGTTGAATCGTAAAACGATTTTGCTCGAATGATAACATTGATTTACCGAAAAAAAGTATGCGATACCTTTTTTACAGGATCACATATTCTTTTCACTCTTATTTCGGTGGATAATCAATATTCAATATTAATTATCTTTGTTCAATGAATATTGCTGAATAAATAGATCCAATTGTACTATAATTCCTAAGAAATATACAATACAAAATATGTTTATTTATCACCTATGTAGGTAAATTAAATTTAATATATTCAAAATCAAATATAATTGTTTTATAATATCGTGGTTTAATTAAAATATCGCATTTCAATCTTGTCTTAAAATAAATATTCATCTTCACATCTCCGTTATCAATTTTCAGAAGACTCCAGCAAACTTTACAAAGTAGGTGACCTGATAGATGCAAAAGATATTCACAGTGCATGGTTTGAAGGCAAGATCAAACAAATTACGAGAAATCCAAATTATTCTCGATTATCGAATGACCAAAATAGGGAAAATAATTTATCACCGAAACGTCAAACTTCCTCTACGCCAAGAAGTCCCCGAACGCCCAATTCTACTCCCAAACATGATAAGAAAACGACTCCAAAAGCCGGAATCATGAATTATTTTTCTAAAATTGATGAATCGAGTAGTCCAAAGGTTAACGGAAAAGCTAAATCTTCCCCTTTGAAAAAAGATAACATTCCAGTTGAAGTTCCAATTGATGAAGATAATTTAGCGAAAATAATCCAAGAAGAAGAAGAAAGATTAATATTTAGAGTTATTCTTGAAGGGTAATTTTTTATCATAAGAATGGTGTTTAAATGCTAACTGAATTATTAAAGTTAATATTTCACTGTTACAGAGAAGATGAAATTATCAATTATAAATTATCGCAAATTCGTCCTCGAGCTAGAGTTGAACTAAAACTTAAAAATATTAAAACTAATGATGTAGTGATGTTGAATTACAACCCTGAAGAACCTAATGAAAAGGGACTATGGTATACTTACCGATTTTTATCTTCTTATAGTTTTAAAATATACGTACCTATTTGATTTGATTTATAAAACATTTTTATATTGAAAATTTCAGGTATGACTTCACTGTTCACGAAATCAGAAAACAGAGAAAATATGATGAAATTCTTGGAACTTTACATCATGGCAATGAAATTCTTGTGAACAATGTAACAGTGAAGTGCCATGACAAAATATTTGCTATAGAAAAAGTCGTTCCTCTCGCTTTAAGAACTAATGAATATGAACAGATTATGTCAAAAGAAACTCCCAAACGTAAGAAACTTACTTACATTCTTATGTTTGCACAGTTTTACATTCTTATTCTTAGCTTCGTTCATATTTCAGGAAATCGGCCACTCAATTGTACTACATGTAGAGACAAACCAGATACCAAATGCAAAGACTGCGGTTGTAATATTTGCGCATTGAAGAATGATCCTGATAAGGTATTAATCTTTTGTTTCAATCTTCCAGAAAATACTTTCCTGTTTAATATTTATTATTTTTTCAGATAATTCTTTGTGACGAGTGCAACCTTGGATTTCATCTTGCATGCCTAGACCCTCCTTTAGTTCAATTACCCGATGAAGATTGGTATTGTTCAAATTGTCATAGAGATACAAATGACGTAATTGCTCCTGGAAAAGGTAAACAGCAACATAAGAAAAATGTGAGCAAAACGAAGAAAGATTGGGGAAGAGGAATGGCGTGTGTTGGTAATCCTTTTTTATTTAAATATTATTGCAGTCATCAATCCATAAATAAACTAATCAGTGAAACTTATCAGGCAAAACTCAAACCTGTGCTATGCCTGCAAATCATTTTGGACCCATTCCCGGCATTGAAGTTGGAATGAGTTGGAGATTCAGAATTCAGGTATAATTGAAACTGTTTTTTTCTTTATCTTCTCTAAGCTTAGATTTATTAAATCAATTAATCAATTTGATTTTTCAGCTTTCTGAATCTGGTGTTCATCGTCCTCCTGTATCCGGTATACATGGTAGAGATGTAGATGGAGCTTATAGCATTGTCCTTTCAGGTTTTATCATAATTTAATTTTATTTGTTGGAAGACACAATTCTTAGGTTTAATTGTTATTTAATCTTTCAATGATTAGGTGGCTATGAAGATGATACTGACAATGGTTTTGAGTTCACGTACACGGGTAGTGGTGGCAGAGACCTATCAGGAAATAAACGAACTGCTGATCAATCCAGTGATCAAACATTAACTAGAGAAAATAGGTATTTTTAAATTTTGGTTATTACTTTATGATCAGTTTAGATTAGCTTCGTTTAATTTTTTGTTACAAACTTAGGGCTTTGGCAAAAAGTTGTGCTGTTAAAGAAATATGCGAAGATGGAGCAGACGCTGAAGATAATTGGAGAGATGGTAAACCTGTAAGAGTTGTTCGCTCTTATAAAATGTTAAAACACTTTCCAGAATTTGCTCCAAAAGAAGGAATAAGGTTGGTAATAAATTGCTTCTCTTTTGACTTTTGTGATTTCTTTGTAAATTTGTGTGGTGTTTTAGATATGATGGAATTTACAAAGTTGTTAAATATTATCCGGAAAAGGGAAAATCTGGCTTCAAAGTTTGGAAATATTTTCTTCGTAGAGATGATCCGAATCCAGCTCCATGGGAAAAAAATGCCAAGAAATATTCCATTGTGGTATTCATCATAGTATTTTTTTTTTTACTTTGTATCATTGGTGTCTATTATACTATATTTCGCATTGTCAGTACCCTGATGGATACTTAGAAGCAGAAGCTGAAAAACGTGCACAAAAAGAAAAGCTGAAAAATTCTTCTAAAAAAGGTGTTCTGAAAGAAAATAACTCAATTGAAAATGATAAGAGTAGCAAAAAAGCTTCAAAAAGGAAAAGAATATCTGATAATGAAGATTCACCACCATCTAAAAGAACTACTCGATCATCCAAAACATTGGAAAAAAATGATGATGTCAAACCTGTATTAACTACACCGAAATCTACAAAAGGTAAACAAATTTTAAAGGTAAAATGAAAATACATTCATATTTTATAATTTACCATAATTATTATTGTTTCACAGATAAATCATCTTCCATAAAAAGTCCTCTAATTAATCCCTTCACTTTAGCTTTGAAAAAAAATTCTAATAGCCCTAAAGATAAACCATCATGTAATGGTGATACTAATGAAATTTTATCACCTGAAGAGAAAGATTTTATTGAAAAAGATGCATGCAACAAAAAATTATGGGATGAATGTTTAGATGTTGTCGATAAAGAAGGAAGACAGGTATATCACAAATCATACTTTATAATTCTAGTGAAAAACTCCCAAATATTATATTTTGCTGACAATTTGATTACCATAAATTATAGGGATTAATAAATAAAATTACTGAAGTGTTTTTATGCATTATCTGCCAAGAATTAGTTGCAAATCCAGTGACCACTAATTGCAATCACAATTTTTGCAATGTAAGTATACCCAGGTATATCAAATTTCCTATATACACATGTACCTGCTATTATCAAAATTTTAACTTACAGGGTTGTTTGAAATTGGCATTTAAATCTACGGAAAGTTCTAACTGCCCATACTGCAGAACTGATCTATCTAAAGAGGAATTATCGCTGAATGAATTTTTGAAAATTGCATTACAAACAATTATGCCCGGTTATGATAATAAAAGAAAATAATGCATTGTATAGAATATCTGCATTGACTTTGCCATATTAGCATTTTATTTAAATGTATTTTACATTATTCATACAAATTACGTTCTAATTTGTTTTTAATACTTGTGATAATTTCCATAATTTGTAAATAGAATTATTTATGAAAATTCCTCTTCTCCCTTTCACTGCAATGATTACATTTGTGTACAGTTAAAATATCATACTTTCAAATCTTAATTGATTTTTCATTGGCTACTGCATAATCCAAAAGAATACAAGGACACATACGTATTTTATTGCAATGAATTTATTTGATTGTGAATTGAAATGTTGACATTCTGTAAGTTCACTACACCCAATTTGAATGAGAACAAATCTGACTATATTTTATTATAAATAAAATATTAAATGACCTTTAACTTATGTTATAAAATCTCAATCATTCCATGTTTTCGAATTAAACATTTAATATAAAACTTGTAAAAATTTGATACTTATGTATTCAAATACACTATTTTGATTTTCATGACAGGATATGAATCTGTATTTATGTATTGTCAATTAAATTTACTCATTAAGTTATATTATATTTATTTTTTTATTTCATGCCCAATTTACATTTTTTTAGTTTGATTGGATAAATTAAATTTAATACACAAAGTAAATAGTTTATTGTTCATAATATGAATAAATACACATTACACAAAAAATATATATTAACAAGTGTACTCATGTGTCCCTTCTTATGGTTGGTGTAAGTTATATAAAAATACATATATTTGCTTCGAGACATGTGTCATTCTGTGTTTAACATTCTTTGATAGATGTATCATTGTAGACAGAAAAACAACACATTAAAATAATTTTATCGATTCGAACAATATTGTAGGTACATCATTTTAATGTTTATGTGATTTACTTTTACTCTCTTTCCCTTTCTCTCTTTTTCGTTTATTTAACGGATTTCTCGGATCATATATGTCGTACCAATCATCACCTTTAGTGGATGCATCCTTAGCCAACACTGCCCCCTTTTCTTCAAACTTGAGTTTATGAGCCAACCTTAAAAGATTATTAATTTAAATGAGAAAAAATAAATCTCACAATACATATGTAAACAGGTACTGGAAAATGTAAAAAAAAAAACAAAATATACCAGTTATCATCACCGTCTTCTTCATTAGTTTCCTCTTCAGTGCTTTTTACTTCTTCAGAAATGAGCTGATCTCCATATTTTTCTTTTGCAGAAGATAATTTTTTTTGAAATTTATTCAATAATGCAAGAGTAAATTGTTCTCTAAAACAATTAAATTTTTATCAGTAAAATAACATTGAATTACAAATCCTTTTTTTAATCTTACAATTAGAAACAAAGATGAGTAAAAATATCAAAACTTATTTCATCAAATACATAAACAAAGATAAAAATATATTCAATTATTTTATTATACTAAAATTACAAAAATCTTTGGAAATAGTAAAGAAATCACATAAAATTCAAATATTTGTACTTCCAATGAATAATACAAACAATAAATTTTTAATTATTAAGTCAAATAAAAAAGCATCTATAGCAAAATAGGATATAGTAAACTGAATATATTAAAGAGAGAGAAAAAACTAAAATAAATGAATACTGTACATTCAACTAAAATTAAAATTATCAAATTACATATATTTGAATAATATCCATTGCATCAATAATTGCATATTAAATATAGCTGAAACTTAACTTTAATTGAAGCATCAATTCGTCGTATAATACTTTAATGTTAATTTTTTATCAATAATTTGAGCAAATGAATAAATTTATGTAAGAAAATGTTCATAAATATTTACAAAAATAATAATTTAATTGAGGAAAAGACATTGAATTATTTAAAGCAAACAGAAATATCACAGTCACCAATTAATATTGAACTTTAAAAAATTATTGAATCAAATCATCAATATTATCAGAATCATGCACAACAGCCTCATCCCATGGTCCATAAATATTATCTTTATACATTTGCCATTTGATAAATAAATATGGACAACAAACATTTAAAAACAGCACTGTTATTAAATAGAAACAAAATAAAGTTTTAGAGATCATCCAAAGAAAATAAAACACTATGACAATAGTCAATCCATACATGAGAATAGAATAACTGCTGTTCCAAATTAATTTAATTAATATTGGTGATAGAACGAAAACTTGAATAGCAATGGTTATCAATACAAATGCACAAAATGGAGTTGACAATCTCGATGCTAAACAAATAGAACCGAAAATTGCACAATTAATGGATAGTGAATTTGAAACAATAGCAACAGATATTCCATAATCAGAAAATATTAAATGAATTATCATCATGAATATGGTAGTTGCGAATATCGTATCAGTACTAACAGTGTCAGTAAGAGTATGTAATATTGGTGAAAAAAGATAGCCGAAAAAAATATAGATCAATACTGTTTTGAAATCATTGAACACTCGAAATGTAAACGAAGTCTTCGATATTTTGCTCTGTTTCTTTATTTGACAATCATTTTTATCAATTTGAGTATACTTTTCATTGTTCTTGATTTTTTTTCTTTTCTTTTCAATATTTAAATTAAATAAATGATTTACATATTTTTCATCATCGTTCAAACATTCGACTAACATGGATTTGTTTTTCGTACGACTTTTCGAATCAAAACATTCTATATTATGGTAAAAATTATCATAACTATCGTTTAATTTACAAGTGTTTACTATCAACAATAAAAAATAACCAAACGAAGTGAATAATGCAGAGGTTGTAAAAACAAATTCAGCAGAAATCCACTCATTGTATAAATAGAAAAATATTATTGAGAAAAGTACACAAGCACTGAGTTTTTGAGTGATTCGACACGATCCTAAAATACTTTCACTGAAAGAAACATTACTAATGTTTATGTTCTTTCTCATTTCTTCTAAAAACTTTTTGTCGGTGTGATTATCAGGATAAATACCAGTATTTTCATACAACTTTTTCACCCATGGCTTTTGGTCTTGTGTTAACTCCTCAGTTTCTCTGCAACATGGAATACTGATATTTATTCACTCACTTCAACTTCAAAAATTCAGGCTTTGTACAATGGTGAAAAAGAAAATATGAATATTGTTTTAGGTATTATTGTTTTGTTTCAATAGAATATGATTTATTTAAAAAGAAATAAACACCATAAAAAATGAAAATATGTAGAACATTTCATATTGAACAACAAAATTCAAAGCATGCTATTTACGCTTCTAACACCAACACTTATTACATTACATTATTAACATAGTACTAGAACTAGAAACCTCATCAATTAAATATCTTATTTAAAGAAATTTGAAAAAATTAAAGGGTAAATTTGGAAAATAAATTTTTGAATATTTACCTTGATGCTCCTTTTTTTGGAATGTTTTCCATCATTTTTTTATATTTTTCTTGCTCACTTTCATACTGCTCCATCATTTCATTAGAAGGTTTTATTTTTTCTTTACTTTTTTCTACAGAAACGTTTTTCTCTGCTTCTACTTTCCTTTTTTTGCCAGCCATCTCTTTTTTCAAATCTTTTATTTGCTCCCTAATTTCTTCTCTGAAAACAAATTTTAATTTACAAGAATCTTTCATTCATAAAAGTATATGAAGTTAATTGATATATTATATTACGCTTGTTTTTTACGAGCTTCTTTCTTATCTTTTCCTAAATAATAGCTTTCTATTTCTTCATCGCTTTTCACATCTTCAACATCCTCAATTATGTTTTTCTTTTTCTTTTTAGATTTCAATTTGTCTTTAATATTATCTAAAGTAGCTTGAGCTTCTTCTTCATTTTTATTATCTTGAGGAATAGATGAATCTATCTTGTCTTCATAATCCATATCACCTTCTGCAAAAATTTAAAATCAGTGTATGTAAACAAAATACGAACACATTTGAAAAGTTTTTGATACATACCAAGAGCTGTTAATTTGCTCAACTTCGGATCATCTAATAAATCATGAGTTGACTTAGGTTTCCCTCGAAATTCATTAACTTGTTCTTCATCCTCTTCTACTTCCATTCCAAAAGACAACAATCCTATATTTCTATAAATATATTTGTCACGATAACTTTATTACTTTAATGAAAAAAGAAAGAAAACCAAGATAATCTTACTTAACCCCTTTTTCTTTCTTTTTCTTTTTCTCTACAACATCTTTGGGTTTTTCAGTGATTCTCGGTACAATATCATCAAAAGGATTGACTAAAACTAGACTTCCGATAATCTTGTGAGGATACAGAGGTCTTTCATCAAAGTCTACTTCTCCTTCAGCTAGTTTGATCATGTTATAAATTGTTTCACCTGATAACAAAATAATAACTTTTGAACTAGATTGATTTAGAGAAAATAATAATAATGAAAATTTATTACCTGTTACTTTTCCAAAAATTGTATGTTTATTTTGAAGTTCTGGGGTCGAGTTTAATGTAAAAAAGAACTGCGAGCTATTGTCATCTTTTCCAGCATTAGCCATCGCCACCAAACCTCGACGGTTAAAACGGAGACGTGTATGAAACTCATCCTAAATATATTTTAAATTAAATCTCTAATACTCAATATATAATATATTATGAAAAAACAACCTTGAAAGGCTGCCCATAAACTGATTCTCCTCCAGTTCCATCACCATTAGGATCCCCACCTTGTACGATGAAATCGGGTACCACACGATGAAAAATCGTGCCTACGGTGAAAAAAACTTTAATATGCGTATTGTATTTAATAAAACGCTTAAGAAAACTAGTTACCATTGTAATATCCTTCCATGCAGAGCTGAATGAAATTTCTGCAAGCTTTCGGGGCTTCCTTCGTCCATAATTCTATATCAATATCTCCAACGGACGTTTTGAGAAGAACCTGAAGCAATTCAAGTAATATTTTATTTAAAAACAAGTTAAACTAATAATTTAATCATGGATAACTTACTTTTCCTAGAGCCGGAGGCTCTTGGATGTATATGTTGCTCATTATGAAAAGGAGACGCCTACTTACTCACTGCAAACATAACATAACCTCAAAACATTTGACAGGTGACAGTTCATTATAAAAAAAAATAAAAGATATCTATTTTTTCAATAGATGTCTCTATAAAGCACTAATTTTAAATTTCAACGATTTTTTTGTCAAAGAAAATTGTCAATCTAATAAATTTTATTGATATCAATAACTAGACATCATTCGATTGTAATTAAATATTTCATTGAATCATTTCAATACTTCAACGAATAATAAATCAGATCTGAAAATTCAATTATTTTTGCATGTCTGTCACAAACTAAATTGAAAAAGTATCTAGGTTTTCTATAATATGGTTACTTATGTGCATGTGATCGTATTATTCGTATATTGTGCGGTGATATAAATATGATGAGGGTGTCGTTTGTAGGTGGCAAATGTGATGCTGCGTTATCGTAGCGCACCACTCGCCAGACACGTGTCTTCGGGGTGCGAACCCGCTTTTATCCGACGAATTAGAAATCCAATAAACCCACCGAAACTAAGGGCTGCACTCAGAACGTGTATTAGGGTTGAAATTTCATAAAATTATCAAAAATATAAAATTCATTCTCCTACGAAAAATGTTGCTGAAAAACAAGTACAAAAATGGCGAGCAATTGCAAAGAAACTTTTGTTACACAAAGACAAGATGGATTAACGCAATAAATCATTTTATGACTATTGTAAGAATACTAGAGATTAAATTAGATTTACAGTGATTTAACGATTATTAATTATTGTTTTTTGACCATTCGTTGAAATAAAATGATTGATGACATGATTGATCGTCAATAAAATGATCTATTTTTATTAAGTCCTAATCAAAAAAGAGCTTTTAATAAATACTTTTGAGTTATGTGTATATGATAAGTAAAAGTAAGTATTTGAAAATGAAAATTATGATCATTTAACTTAATATTATTTCGTTTTATGGATATATCTCGTAAAACTATTTCATCTCTGTCTTTTTTAACTTATTGAATGACCCTTTTTTCTCGAACGATCCGTCAAATAATCGATTTTAAGCTTCATAGCAGCTTTTTAGTCAATTCAATTTTTATTTCGTGCGAATTCGATTCATAAAATTAAAAAAAAATAACTTAAGTCTTTTTTCGTGAAAAAAAATATCCTAATATAATAAAACTATCTTATCGAACCGTATATTTCTGTCTTTTTTTCGTTACTGGAATTTCTATTGTATTTGTTTTGGAAATTAGATCATAGAGATTTCATGACCTCGATACCGATATTGATAGAATTATATTTCATAAAGACTATTTGTCTTTTTATCCCTATTTAGGATTCATGGAGGCAACTTTTTACCATTCAACACACTTAAGGGGGGAACCGATAACAATGGTAATTCAAACAGAATCAAATATGCCACGTGACCATATGAATATCCCCCAAAATTATATAATAAATATCCAATAAGCGTTTTTTACGATTGAATATTATAACATTTTATTTCCGTCTCGTTATATTTGATTTTCAATAAAACTGCAATTTTGTAAGAGAAAAATTCATCTTCACATCTAAAAGATTGTAAAATTTTATTACATTTAACCAAGTTTTGTTGAATATAATTTTGTTATCTCACATTTTCAATGTTTATAATCATTTTCATAATTTCGTGTTAATATTGACATTTATTTCTTTGAAATTTTCCGCATATTAACTTATTCAACGTGTAATAAAGCAATTGAGAATGATCTTTCCTATCACATATTGTATATGTATATTTAAGTGAAATTTTAATATAAAGCAATATATAGATTATCTTGAGATTTTTGTTCAAATAGGCCAATTACAAAATAATTTCACTAAGTAAATTGAGATAAAATTGAAGACATTGCTGATAGTAGATTGCTCTCTTAATATTGGCATATCGTATGTTATAGGATATCTGAATAGATATCTATCCACTTTACTGCTTTTATATATATTATGATACATATAATACACACATAATTGAAGAGTATTTTTATCAACCTTTTTGCGGACTTATTATCGCAAATTGTGACTGACAATGTGTGAAAAATAGAAGGAATTGATTGCGTACCTATCTCATATCATATCTCAAATATCTATAGATCAAATACAATGTAAAAATCGACAAGCTCTATCAGTCTATCAATTACAACAAATGACCCGAGTAAACTTTCTTAATCGCAAAATTATTTTTTATCATTCAAATATGACGATAATATGATATTAAAGAGTTCAAGCACGAAAAATATAGGTCATTTTTGTGATAATTTAATCTAAATAATTATTTAGTAATCAGGAATGTCATTTCAACTTTTTCCGGGATGGAAGCCTATTTTTTTCAATTTTTCCATATTGTATTTAAAATAATCAATGTATTCATTGTCTTAATATGGTACAATCGTTTCATAATGAATACCTACATATATGACGACTGAAAAGGCCAAGGGGTGCAAGTGACTGATTTTAAGAAAAGCGCGTTCAAAGTTGACCATGTACATGTATTAGGAGGAGATAACTATTTTCAATATCTTATTAAAAATTACATACGTACATACATTTTTAATCATATTCGTAGAAGAATATTATATAATATTTATTATAAGTATAACACAACCTACACATTCACCAAATGTGCATTATAAGATATTTAATCACAATAAACGAAATCAGTGATTTTACACATTCAACATCGACCGTTTTACTCGATTTTCGACAATTACAAACACATTTTTCTTATTTCTAACAGCATTATTATGATTGGCTAAACACCAAAACGATTAAAGATAATTTAGAAAATTCTCATTCGTGTTCGATACATTCGAACAGACTAGTTTTCCTCGGAAAACCTAGCAGACGCTCTGATTTTTCGCGATTTTTTTTTAATTTGAAATCTGAATACGATGAAACTTTCCCACTCCTGAGTCGTGATGATGAGACAACAACACAAAAACTGTCACAATTGTAAAACAATGATATCTGCGAGCGATAATCGTCTCGAGCTCGCTCAGTGAACCGTCGGCCGGTATCGAAGTCACCGGTTTGTTGACACTGTACGTCCACATTTCAACTTGAAGAAAGCGCTTATTATAGCAAAAAACATCTACAATTAATCCTGATTCGATTCACAATCAGAATTTCGAAGAAAATACTGAAAAAAGTGGATGGTTTTCGATTAAAGTGAGTATTTTTCAAGTATGTTACAGTGCAACGTTTATAGTTTTTCATTGTAAACAGTTCGTTTGATTCAATTAACATGTGTAAATTTCGTGTTTTGTGATAAATTTTCGGTTTATATTTAAACACAAAAAGCTAAGCTTGGTCCAGTTCAGCTTTTCGTTGAAAACAAAAATAATTTGCTGCTTTTGTCTGCTGTGACGAATCTTAAAGTGCGTTTTCATCTGACATTTGTATATTTTATATAAATAACGTTATTATTATATTTTTTTCATTGTCATAGTGAAAATAAAATAATTCAGAACAGTTTATATAGGCTTAAAAATTCGCACAATCGAATTGTATTCTTAAGCCAAATGTGTTTATTTATAACTATAAATTTGTCAGACGCAAAAGTATCTTTGTGATATGAATGTTTTAAATTTAATATGATTTATCAATCAGAATTACGACGTTGATATATTTTCTATTTACATTAGTCTATTTTAATTACTGTTTAAATTACGTAAAGATTTGAAAAGTTGTCTTTCTAGACTGGAATATTGTAATAGAAATATCAAAGTTTATCTACACAGTAACATATTTTTATCATTCAAATATGAGAATTTTATTTTTTCGGCTTTCATATTCATCGACAATCATCAAAGCGAAATGAAAATTTTCTTAATTACAATTAACATTGTCATTGAATTTGACTATTATGATGCACAAATTCTGATCGTCTATGTTGACTCTGATTACAATGTCGTAGAGATTAAATTTTAGCAAACAATAAACCACTTTTTGTCAGAGATTGTATGTACATATGTACAGTGCACTCACTGTATAAATACACGTGCGCATTTCACAACAATGGGCACATAAGCTAGAGCCACAAATTATAACACTTCTTTCTGCAGAAGGTGAAACATTTCAACGATCGGTGGATTAATTGGACCCTTGATGGAATGTCAAGTCAAAGAAAATGGCACGCCAGAAAATGAAGCGTGCTTGACCAGACAAATAGATTTGAACGACATCGAATTGTCACCATTGAATGGTAAGTGATGATATGATGGCTTGAATTTGTTCAGAATCAAAATATGACCTTTTTTAATAATATTTATTGAAAATATGTATGACTGATCGAACAAATATGCTACCACCAACCACATGTAGACTCGTCTATTGTACAATCGACTTGTTTTCATATTTTTCCTTCTCATTTCTAATACTTAAAACATAATGATTTTTTTTAATATTGAAACTACAATATATAGACTCTTTGCTATGTTATAATATTTTTGATCTTAAAATCGACTAGTGTATCATGTGTATAAGATATCATATTCAAAATTTTCTGGATAAAATCTAAATGATTTTCATTGAGATATTGATATTATAACAATGATATTACAGTTTGAATGATACAATGTATGTATGATTGTTTAAGTTAAAATATATAATTTACTTTGACAAATTCTTTCATACTGAATTCATTCGATACACAATTTCAAAGTGGGCTAAGCAAATTTTTTTTGAATACTCATTTGCAAATTTAATGGCTCATTATCTCAGCATCACTGATGGCATTTAAACAATTGTTTCTTTCATGAACGTTCGTCTTTTGAAATTTACACTGAAAAATATTTTTTCACGAAATTTCACAGCTCAGTCTTAGTCTTCTTCCATTCACAGACAGGCCATCATGCAAATCGTCCAATCTGGTTAAATTTTCAATATTTATTCAATACATTTTATTGAACTTATCAAATTTCAACCTTGAATATTAAATCTTTCGATCGATTTAGAAATTTCCAGATAACGAAACGCGTAAATAGCTGCATCGCTCATCTTCGTGACTTATCTAACAATCATTGGTGATTCAAATCAAAACAAAGTATAGACTTAATCCACTTTTTTATAAACGTATCGATATGAGAGTCGTTCTAAAGGTCGTGTGACTTCTTAGACCCCCTTTTATATTTTCATTATATTTGACCGCCCATTCGGTTCATCCCTTCATATCTGTAATAGTTTAATACCCAAACGCACCCCATAAATATTTTGCCATTGTTTATTTACATATTTATATGTTGGCTTTTGGACGAGGAGTAATAGCAAATTGATTTTGTATTATCTATTCAACCCGATGAGACAATTATTCATTATTTTGCGTATTATATTCAACTCTATTCTCGTTCATTACTCGATTGACTCAAAAGAAAATTCTAAAGAAATATTATCGTTTGAAAAATACACGATACAATGACTTGTTTGTCTATTTTTTACAAGAAGCTTTGTCTTTGTAAAATAGTACAATCTATGATTATAAAACTATTTATTTTCGTATCGCAAAATTCAATATGAGCTTGAATCATGTGCATTTCGTCAATGTATAAAAGTGTTTGAACATGTGTATCATAATAACCCCTGATCATAAATAATTCACAATTTATAAAACGTCGACGTTGTATGTTACTCACTTTATATTTTCCTGTTAAATGCAATAAAATAAAATTCTTTCAGATTTCAATTTCAAACAAAGAAAATTGAGCGTCGTACGAAATCCTGCAAAACTCAAATCAATATGGAAAGGACCTTTGAGAGTAATTCGTCTCTTGATTTTAGTAGCTCTTCTTCCAATCTTGTTTATAGCTGTTCCTTTGTACATGAGGTAATATTTTATTAATTGTTTGAGTATTTAGAATATTGTTTTAATATTTCAATTCAATTGTTAAGGTATCAAGTATTCTCTGGGCAGTTATATCCGGTAGGTATGAGTGACATGAGACTCATAGATAAGAAAGTCTCAACAACTTGGTGTCAAGTAAGTTTTACATAGAGAAATGTATTAAATATCACTGAAATTGAATCGACTTTTGAATGTGAACTATTTTATAATTTTATAAAGAGGCAAATTTTGAGATCGAACGCAACTTTCAACGCATTTTTGGTACCATCTCAACCAACTATAGCAAACGAATTAGTACCAGTGAGTATGACTCGTCATTTGCTTTTAGATGACGATATGAAAGAATATTGGGGATTTTATCTTCTTCAAGGATCAGTTGTGACAGTTTCGACTTGTGTTAGGTACTATTTAAATCAGAATGTAAATAAATACTCGTATAGCTCGAATTCATATTGAAACATCTCGATTTTCTATAATAGATGGCCAGGAGCATCATTGGTTTTAATACGTGGTCATAAACATTTGCAAGAATGCGCTTACATCGGAGACGATTCTTCGGAAGAGTTAGATGAATTAATTGAGGCAAACGGTGGAAAATTGGACAATGATACGATTCAAAGACTTTTGGGAAATTCGACAACAAATAAACCAGGTGATTTTATATCGAGTTATATCTGATAAATTTTGAAATTGTTTTAATCTTTCTCATCATATGTTAGGAAACATGATTAGACAGTTGGCAGAAATTAAATTTCACAAACCAAGACCGCACAATCATCACCATCACATTTCTCCCAATTCTGCTGCGGAAGAAGAAAGAGACCACACAGATCCAAAGGTAAATTAATTTATTAAAAAAAATTCATTTACACATTTAACATTTGTATTTTAATTCTACATATATTTTAAGATTCTAAAAACCATATTAGGAGAATTGAGATCTAGACAACAAAAAAAGAAGAAAAGAACTTCCCAAAACAAACACGAACACATAGTAGCAATTCCTCAATTAGTTCATAGGTATAGACAAACTAATGTCAATGAAGATGAAGAAAAATGGTTATCGTTTAAAGGTAAATATTTTCACTGATAGTTTTTATTTATTCGATAAAGTATAATGTTCACATTTTACAAATATCAGATTTGGAGCCTCATTCGGCGGACATAGAAACAAATTTAGATAATAAAGCAGATGTAGTTGAATCTCAAATGAATCCTAAATTGAAATCAAATCCCATAATATCAAAAAAAGAAGAATATTCTACAAATGTCAATAGTACTGATATCAATAATAATGCTAATAGTAATAATACTATTCTACATAATCAGGAAAAGGTATCTTATTTCTTTGTGTTATTTGATTCTATGACAATATTGTCAGTGAACAAAATTACATTTTAGATTATAAATATTCAAGGTATCTATCGAAGATGAAACTGAAGAAAGCGAATCGACTTCTAGTGAAATATACGATGAAATATTACAAAAATTATTGAAGTTAGGAAATCGTGGCAAAAGCATTATAGATCGGTTAAAAGATGTATATAGCGAACACGAAAGTGAATCGAAAAATATGGTAAAAACAAATATTTTATTTTTTATTACATTGCATTCGATTATTTTTATTTTTAAAATTATTTTTTAGGAAAACAAAACAGAAATAACCGCTCAGTCACCTGAAAAAACTGATAATGACGAAGCAACAGAGGAAGAAATCGCAATGATTAGACTGGATATGCTCAAGGAAATTCTAACCGAAATTTTAAACGATCATAGTAATATTTTTTTCACTAATACTACATCAAAAATATGCAGATGAATAATCTTCCATTTATTATACAGAGAGGAAATATGGAAAAGGCTCAGTTTCTCGAGGAAAACGCCAAATCACTCTAAGTCCAGCTATGGTTGCTGAACTCAACGAACACGACGAAGGTGGAAACACTGCTATAGAAGAGGTAAAACCTATCGTATTTAATATTTCTAAGTTTAAAAATCATATATTTCATATGTGATTTCAATAAATAGGGATTTGAACCCGATGGCTATGCGGATCATCACTCAAAAGTTAACGAAACCACCCCGAACGATATGTCGAACTCAGAATTTTGGTCATCTTTTTCATCTAGCGAAGAAGCATTGCTTGAATGTAAAGGATTAATATTGAATTTGCCATTAACACCTAACCCTGAATGCTCCAAAGCGAATACAGACTCTGTACATGAAAAGGTTGCACTTTCCAACACAATAACTTACAGGTAAATATGAGAAAATAATTAGGTACACTCGTATATTTTGACGTATTATTTTCACAATTAACAAATAATAAACTGCATTTTTATTTTCAGAGTTCCTTCTAATGGATATTATTTTTTCGTGTTCAATAGCGAAAATGAACTGCAAACAAATTACATTAGAGTCAAATTTCATTTGCAAAAAACTGTATACGATTTGACTAAAGGAGCGATAACCGAGTGCAAGAATTCCACTGAAAATTGCACAATACCTCTTTCCTTTTTCAGCGGAGAAAGAGTTGTTTTGGAAGTTCCTTTAAAAGACGACGATGCATTGTGGAATGAAGAATTCTTCGTGATGTCAGAATGCGAACCTAGAACAGCAATTTATCTAGTTTGTGTAATCGCTGTTCCTATGTTTGTTGTATTTTTGGCATTTCAATGAAACTGATTGTGTTAAGCGTGTGATAGAAATCGCTGATTTAATTCCTGTCGAGCATTATACCTATTATTATACATACAATGTATTCAAAGAGTTGTGATAAAAGTTGTGTTACGTTTGAAAAAAATGTGAGTTGTTCGATTTTAAGTGTTGCCTATGTCAGGTTTTGTTTTTGCATATATTATGCGTTAGTCGATAAACAAATGTGATTTGAAATTTATTCGATAAGTAATAATTGGTACGTTTTAAAATAAATATATTTGATATCGAAAAAAGCATTTTCATTGAATCATCTAATTGAAATTTATTGTCTTCGAAAACTTTTAATTAAAATTCACGCCTAGCTTGTTAAAAGCCTGGAAAAGATTAAAAATTTCTTCGGCGTGAAATTTTCTTTTCGGAGGGTTGCAAATACATCCACAATACCATTTCCGGATATTTTTCACAGAATTTTCCGACGAATTTATTGATCACAGCGATGGAAAAACGCCCCCTTTCACCCCTTCGAAATTGATTAGACAAATAAGATGCCACCCCCACAAAATAACTATTGGTGGAAATTTCCACAGGGGTGGAGCTCAGGCTCCACCCCTTTCCGGAACTAACCCTCCGTTAGTAGAGAATCGTTCATTTTCCGTTCAGTATATCTCGGTCGGTTACTGTGTTAACTTCAAACGTTAAAATAACGGAAGCTTTGCTGAAATTTTATATTTTAAAAGTAAGTTCACAAAATCATATCGTTTTTCTAATCATATAATTGACAATCATATTGCGATTTCTTGTTCTTTTACTCACTCTTAAATAATAATTAAATTTAAAATAAAAAGCCCTAAAAAACCAGATCGAATATTAATATTATAATTTACTTAAAATGCAAAAATATTATATTAATATATGTGTTCAAAACATAGTTGATCAATTTGTCTAATTGAGATCTAAAATAATTCGAAATTTTGTATTTTCATCTAAATTTAACGCTGAATCAATATTTTATCGAAAAGATTCGCTATATAAATTTTCATTCAAATAAAATTTGAGTAAAACTATTGAAAGATCAAAAATTCTTCGATATGATTATTCTTATTTTCGTTGTAATTAACTGGCACCAATTTTTATCGTGAATTTAAATTTTGATTTTGGTCTCCATTGAAATCTAAGCATAAAAAAATTGAACGATTAGTAAAATTTTTATATCGTTGCAAAAACGTAGTTTCCTGCCAGCTGTGAGATTGACGGAAATGTCCATCTGTACACTTCCTACACACTCACGCATTAGATAAATCTTATTTTAGTTAATTTTATACATAAGATTTTAGAATTGATACGAAAAAATATGAAAAATTCTAAAAAGAATAACTTGACTTTCGAATAAATTCAAATTTTCTCATCTAAATAACAAAACAAAGTAACCACGTTAAATTGAAATTAGGTACATAAATTTTAACAAAAATGATTTATAGCCCCACATGCAATTCATGGCATCTGAACAAGAATCTACATCGTCCGACGATGAAAACTGTAGCGAAATGCTTTCCGACGAATTTTCTTTGCAAGATAGTGAAGAGGAACCGGATCTTTTGACTTTGACCGACGCGAAAACGAACAAAAGCAACACGTTGACGAATGGACATCAAGTGAGCGTTTACTAATAAAATTACCTAATTTATTTTGTGCAGTTGTAAAAAAAAAAACACATTTTCCAGAGCGGAATCGCCAGACCTGGAAGAAAACTTTTCACGAATTGTCGGGAACGTTGGAGACAACAGAATGTATCTGGAGCCTTTGCGGAACTTCGACGACTCGTGCCGACGCATCCTCCAGACAAGAAGCTTTCCAAAAACGAAATTTTAAGAATGGCCATCAGGTGAAGAAACAATAAAACAGGGATACTGGAAACTATTTGATTGCCAGTACCGGTAGCTAGACTTTATAAAGTCGAACGACTTTTGTCAGTAATGAGATTTTTCAAATTTGAAAGATAATCAATTAATGGACGGTTTAATGTTTGATGCTTTGATCCAAGTTTTTCCAGTCTCTCCCAAATAAAATTAGTTCTTTTAGAATAGCTTAATTTATAAGAATCATATAATTATCCGAAACTGTAAGATGGATCAATTGTGTTGAAAAACTAATGAAAATATTTTTTATGAATTTTCAGATATATCAGATTACTGTGCAATGTTATCGAATGGCAGAAATCTGCCAGTGGTCAACCAGCACCTTCAAGAACATCTACAAGCGAATCGGTGACAATCAAATGTGAAAATGTTACAAACAATAATACTACACGATTTTTTTCTGCCAGTCCTATAAGTTACAGTCAACAACATAATTCACACCATGTAACAATCAAGCAGACTCAGCTTAGAAGTCGTGCTCGGTTAAGAAGAAGCATCAACTCTTGCCGTGATGAAATGTTAACAGGAGCTCAAGCTGTTACTCCGAGTAGTCAAATGTGCAAATCTAACTTGAATATAAACACAAGATACGTTTATGATACAAATGGAAATAATTTACTGATGATAGCTCCTGCTGCAGCTCGGCACAATCAGCAGAAAGAAAAAAGCGTGGATTTTCCATACAACTCGAATGAATTTCCACCAAATTTAAAAAGAGAAGTGAATACAAATCAAAGAATTTTGAAACAGATCAAAATGGAAATTGACGATAGTCAAGACTTAATGCCTAACAAAGACCAAAAATAATAAATAAAAGAGAAAAAAAGAAATCCCTAATTATTTCTTTAGTTTCAGTTACACATATGTAGATACCTAGGTACATAGATATTTATGTACAATATTTATTCAAACGTATTTTGATAATAGTTCATAGTCGAACAGTTAAAAATAAAACATTTTAATCATGTGATAGCTTTATTATTGTACCTAAAGGCAGTGAGAGCCATGCATCTTGGAGACAAAACCGAATCGAATATACGAACTATAAAGGCTTCACCTAAATCTTTACAAAAACCATTTTCATATAAAAACATAAGTCTGTCTAGTAAAATTAAACTTTCTATAACCGGAGATAAGCACATTCTCATAAGATAAAATAAATTCAATGTTTCTTTATGATGAATAAATGATAATTCATACTCTTCTAAAGAATTTTGATCTAATTGAAGATCTTTTGTGTCAATATTAAGCCTTTTCACAGCAATATTGACATAATCATAAAAAGTTTCACAACTGTCTCCCATATTTTTCAGCTTGCTATAAGGATTCATATTTTGACCTAAATATTCACCCATTAAAACCTAGAAATAATGATAAATTAAGAATGTATAAAGTAACAATAAGTAAATTACTAATTAAAATAATACAAACTTCCAAAAGTGCTCTATAGAATAAAGATCTACAAGGAAGTTGATGTTCAGCACTAACTCTCTCTAACGACTGAGCACCTAACATTCTACCATTTCTCCCAATACAAAAACCTATAATGTACATATAAAGTTAAGATTCTGTTTGTATTTATTTTCACACTAGTCCATATGATTATAAACCTTTCAAATAATTTGACATTGGGAAGTCAGCACCGTCTGCAATGCAGTTTTCAGGTTGACAATACAATACATCTTTTTCAACAGTTTCATTAATAAGATTATAGCAGCATGGTATAACACAAAGAACTGATGCTGATGCACACTTTAAAAATAACTTAGGTATTGTGGAACCGAGAGAACCGCAAGTATGTAGTCCTGTAATAAAAAATATTTAATGCTAAATACTGATATACATATTTAATGAAAATCTTGCAAATATAAGAAAAAAAAAACCTGTCATGCAAAGTCTCGGAGTGACTTCAGGATTGAAATTTTCTTCAATCAAATTTAATATATTTGTCTCTGGTGTGATATATTCTGTTACATGTTTATATAAATCGTTTTTTTCATTATCATTATTTTCATCAGATTCCGGATTATAAAATCTATCTTTTTCCATAATAATTATATTTTTACTTTGCACTGATTTTTGTACAAGACTTGGCCAAATTTTCTATAAAAATGATCCCTATTAAGTACATATATATAAATATGTGAAATAAATTATTGAATATGAATATTATAATACTTAACTCACCTTTATTTTGCTATTTCGCTTAGCAGCACCTTTAGCATTAATTGGAGAACAATCAACATTTAAAACAGGTATATTATATGTCATAGTTAACATATTCGAAAGATAGCCTTTTCCTCCTCCTAAATCAATAATATGTGTTGATTTTGACCAATCAAATAAAGATTTAAGAACACTAGATAACATTGCAACCTGAAATAGAAAAAAATATTTAAAACATAAACTAATATATTATATATACAAATAATTATGAAATCATAATCTTACTTCATGACTTTTCTTAGGAGACATAAAATCTTTAATTTTTATCGGTTGGGTCAACTGTGTGCCGTATGTTTTCAATTTACTGTCAAATTGGTCAATGGTCATGCAAAAATCGCTCTCAACCAAACCATGAATATTAGCATTTTCAATGAAATTCAATAAATGCGGAAAATTTTCAACATTTATTGAGCTACCCATTTCTTCAGGAGCCGAATTGAAAATATTTTTTTTACTACTGTATCCCAAATTATTTTTCATATACCAAAACGATTCGATCGCTTTTTCAATTCCATTTGAATGGACTTCATTTACGATTTCTGTCGGAATGAGTCTTTCCCAACTGTTTTCTTTTATATATTCAACCATATGACAATTAGCCAACGGCAAAAATGGAGTCAAATAACTTACAGTTGAGTCTATTTTAAATTTGACTCTCGATAAGAGTAATTTATCCATCTTAAAATAGAAAGAAATTTGTACCATCGAATATATGTTACAATACAAATAAGCATTATTGAAAAATATATATATTACCTAAAACGATATAAAATTTTCTTCGGGACAAAACGGTTTGATTTTCAATAAAGAACACAACTTTTTGTACTGCGCTTGAATATCCAACGTTAAAGCTTCAATATCCTGATCGACATTTTTAGAAGGAAAAATTTCAATCAAATCTTTCAATTTTGCTAAAAGCTTCACAGTTCTTTCGTTGTACCTATCTGGTGTATTTATCGAAACCGCTAGATGATAAATGACCACGCCATAATAATAACCTAAATTTGAGTTCATAGATAAAAAATGAATAAGTTTTGTCAATCCTGCGTAATAACCGAGCATGATACAACTGATAAATGATAAAAACCAATTTGTATTCCTGAATGAAGACCTCGATGATGACCCAAATGAACTCCTTCGTTCGCTGCAGTCAGTCCGGTGCCGTTTAGGTTTTTCGATTCAAGCACTCCTGAATCGTATCCTCGTCTCCGTTCTGATTCCAACTCTTCAACTTCAGAAAGATCGTTTAAGCCTCGAAGGCCACATAACCTGTCTTCTGACATCTGTCAAAAGTGACGTTCATTTATTTTTTTTTTTGGAATCACATGGCCTCACAAAGTATGTACTTAGCGGCCATATACATTTTTTTTTAATATTTGGGAGTGTAGGAGAAGCTGGTGAGACTCAATGCCTTTTTTTGTTTTTGTTTTTGCCTCTGGCTCCGTTTTGGGAAATTCAAAAAATTTCAAAAGTCAAAACGTTCAGGTCATAACTACGATTCAAACTGTTAAGTGAAGCCAATTGTGAGTGTGAAGTGCGCATGCGTATGAGTTTGTCGCGTTGATTGCTCGTAGCGGACATTTCAAACGATAGTCATGGTTTTAACCATACTGGAACGCTTTGAACGCGGGTACAAAATACCATTCCGCCGCTTGGATGAGCTGATACTGGCATTTGAAATCCGAGAGCAACAGCAGCAGCAACAAACACCTGTTGACCGCAGCTGCAACCGCGAGGATCACGAGCTCGCAGCGCCGAATAAGGCAACGACTACGGCTACGATTACAGCTTCGTCTACGACTACGACTATAACTACTGCTACGGCAACGACTACGACTACGATTACAGCTTCGTCTCCGACTACGACTACGACTATAACTACTGCTACGGCAACGACTACGGCTACGGCTACGTCTACGTCTTTGAATACAGCTACTGCTACGGCTACAGAAAAGGCTATGGCTACGAGAGGCGAGAACGGCAGGAAGCGAAATGCCTGTTGGTGGAACGAGGAAATTGCAGAACTCCGCAGGACATCCGTGAGAACGCGTAGACGAATCCACCGACTGAGGGCTCGATCGTGCCCCGAAGACATGGAAGTGGCGGTCCAGAACTACCGAACTGCCAGGAGAGCACTCAACGCAGCCATAAGAAAAGCGAAATTGCGTCACTCGGAAGAACCAGTAAAGTCGGTGGATCAAGATCCGTAATGGCTATCGTACAAGATAGAAATGAAAAACCTGTGAAGGTGAAAAAGTGGTGTAGACCTTTTGTCTTATTTTCGAAGGAGAGACTAGGAAGAGCTCTAGTGAGATGGCTTCGGGTCGCATTTCCAAAGAGAATCCCTTTCGACACGTCTATTAAAAAAATTTCCTCTTTGTAAAAGTTAAAAAAGTTTATATTATCGTGCCATCAATATAACCATCCATTATCAAAATTAAAAAGTATGTATCAAAAACAATTGTTTCGTTGATTGAAAATAAAATTATACAAAAAATGAAAGAAAAAAATATTTTTCATAATTTTATTTAACTTGTTCAAAAAACTATTACAAATCACATCAATTAGCAAGCAGGTTTGATTTTTTGAAGCAGATTACAATTTACAGATCGATAAACAATTCAAGACATTAATCTCATTGTATCAAATAACAAGAATATATTTGTTGAAATCAAACAGATGAACGTGATTCAAAGTCACCTTTAATCAGATTAATTCAATTGCAAAAAATACAAAGTATTCATCTATGAATTCTGTTCAAAGCGAAATATGTACATCTAGAGAAAAAATAAATAAAATTCAGTCATTTACTTGAAGATAAGTATAAGCATTAAATATAACTAAATAAAATATCAATAAGTTTTATTTCTGAAAAAATATTGAGACTCCACAAGTTTATAATAAAATAAATTCACACTAATATTAGCAATCTATTTTGAATTCAACAAAGGGTTTACAAACATATTTGGTCTATCACCTCTTACAAATATGTATATACTTTTTTTATTCAAATATACATGTGAATATTGATTTGGGATTAAATCTTCATGTGGTGATTGATTTGCACAACGTAAATTAAAATTCATAAGTATAATAAATAGTAAGGGTTTTACAAATAGTCTTATTTAAAAAAACTTCTAGGTTTCAAAATCTGAAAATGAAATTTTCAGAATAAATATGTACACATATATGTACATAAAAACATATATATAATTAAAATACAGAAGAAATAATGCAGTTGTGGGATATTCAAGTAACTTGTTAAAAATGCATTATATTCAACCACCAACCATCAACTGTAATGTCTTTGGATTCTTTCTGACTCTGAAACAAGCAAACAATTTATAATCAAATAGTAAAAAGCATAAATACTTTACTGCTCTACATAGGGCAAATGAAAAATACTTCATTTAAACTGTCTTCTAAATCAGCTCGCTCTAGATACATTTCATCAAAAACATTGTTGAGTTTTATGTCTCGAAATTTAAATAAGAGTTTCTCATAAATATCATTTAAGTTACTAGTTAATTTATTATATATTTCATTTAAAACTATATCACTTTGGCTTTTCAGTTTATTTTCTAAACATATCTGACAATCACTTTTTCCACAGTTTTCCTTTTTAGAATGTTGAATCATTTCGACAACTATTCTATAAATGAAAGAGTACCTAAAAAAGGATTTCATTTTTTATAAAAATGTGTATCATTCAACTATGTAAACAAAATTCTACATATCTATTTTCATTTTGCATACCTAGTAGCAGGTTTACAAATATTCATGTGGTCGAGGGGCAAAGTATACAATGGTCCTACATTATCATCGGCAGAATCTGGTGGAACTAAATGCAGCGAAAGACTAGGATACGTCAACAATTTAGTTGGTAAACTTTCACCTATACAAACCGATTCCCACCCTCCAGCTAACCATCGTTTGTGTAATTTACCTAGAATTTTACTATCTAAAAACAATACAATGAATTGAAAAATAATGAATTCACACATATCAGTTTGAAAATTTTATACAAAAATTCACCTTTACGAAGCTCTTGAACTTCTTTAGAAGGCCATATCAGAGCGTGAGCAGCACGTGACCCATGATGTGGTGTGGAGAAAAATATTATACCTTTGGTATTGGAAGCAATTTTTTTATTTTCTTCATTTTTGGATTCAAATGCTATAAATAATATAAGAAATGAGTAATTAAACATGAACATGAACATGATCAGAAAATACTCTTTTATATTGAGTACTCACAATGTACTAAAATATGTTTTATAAGTAATCCACCCATAGAATGTGCTACCCAAACAATTGGTCTAGAACCGACCCCTGCTTTTTCCAAAGCCTTTCCAAGAATAAGAGCTCTATCTTCTGTGCTACTGACACCACCACAACCACTAGACCATTCCATCATCATTGTATTATAACTGACACCAAGTACTCTGTTTTTTAAATATAAAAATTTCAATACATGTGAAATTATATTTTTTAAGCAATTTTTTTCCAAATTTTCACCTGACATTAGGACAATCAACTGGTAACCAATCACGAGGCCAACATTTTGTTCTCATGCGCAATTCTTTTTCCTCTTCGTCACAAACTTTGGAACTATCACTATTAAAAGTCAAAATGTTTAATTGAAAGTTCGTATGATTAAAATCAGAAATTTCAAGTTAATAATATTACAGACAAAATACACTACACACCTTCGAGAAAAAAAAGTATAATTTGAACTTCGGATTGCAGACTCTGGTATGTCCCTTAATACAACATCAAAATTTTCACAGTCTGTAAATTGAAATACAGTAGTAAATTATCATTTGAAAATTACAATCACATAGGTACATATTGAAAAATTTACAAGTATAAATATACCGTTTATATTTGAATCAAAGATATCATTATTTTTTTTCACATCTTTTACATTATCAACTATTTCGTCTCTTTGTCGCCAAGTGACAAAAGGCTCACCTGATGTTTATTAAAAAAAAAGATAATATATATATATTATATTGAAAATGAAATAAAAAACAAACATTTTACTGTTTTCAAAAATACCTAATATTCCATGAACAAAAATAACATCAATTTTAGGATCCACTTGAGGTCTATAAGTAGGATATAATAAATAAACAGCAGGATCGTAAATTTCATTACAATTCTTTTCATTCAAACTGTTTTCTAATCCAGCCAAAATTCCAGCAGCTAAGCAACTCAATTCAGCATCTTTGTTTTCAGTTTCATCTATCCACTGAGCTAATGTTGCTAAAAGACCTTGAATTCAGAAGTAGTATGGTTAAAATAATTAGTAATATCAAAAATATAATTTAGTAAATACATTTGCTGGGGTATTTTTTGTTGTTACATTCTTGTTACTGTATTGTAATAAATTTTCAAAAATCAATCAAATTAAACAATGTTCTTGACTATTATGCTCATTTACTGGTAATTATCAATAATCACCCATTTATCATTTTAACCATAACATAGGCATTAAAAATAATACCTGATCGTTGGAGTAATGGCATCAAATTGGGATAGTGAGAAAGTCTGAGCATCAATCGAGCAGCACAAAGTTGCAGAGCTCTATTGTTACTAGATGCTGCTTTTTGGATAAAAACAAGCCCACCATGTTCGGCAAATGTTTCTTCTCCAGATAATGCAGGTCTATTACATAAAATAAAATAGATTAAACTTCATTGTATTGTGAATCTATTTTTTTTTTAATAAACTGAAAATAGTAAAATTTTATATATTGAATTATAATCACAAAATTTATTATTACTTTTCTTTTAATCTAGAAGTCATGTCTAAATGATGAAGAAGGATTTCTAACGAATTTAGAAGATCTGCATTTTCGTCAACGGTTTTATTTTCTCCACTGCTAGTTTCTTGTTCTATTAGCCTTGGAACATCCTAGAACCGAAGTTCAATTACTATTGAGTTTTAGAATAACAATATTAACATTTGATCACTATATACCTCATTATTATCGATCTGTTCTTGTAAAAAACTTTTTAAACAATAACACGGTTGAGTCATTCCAGAGACCAAGTTGGAGAGTACAGATGTTAAAGAAAGAGATTGAACAGACGAAGGCAATGGCGGAGTGTGATTAGCTAACCGTTTAGAACAATGACATCCGTGACGAGCCAACCACACCACTGCTCGGGCATCTAATCTTTGGCTGAGCCACACCCAATCCCATTCTGAAATAAATTAAAATAAAAAAAATATTTTTTTTTTAATGCATCAAATAACAAATACAAAAGCATACACTCACCGTCGACTAATATTCGCCCATGATATGTAAAAATAAGAAAGCTATTAATTATGTTTTTAGTATAAATACAGAAAATTAAAACGAAAAATATACCTTTGAGATGTTTCAGCGCTGACAAATGCTGTAAAGCTCTCTCCCTATCGGACGGATCTCCATTGCGGCTTATGTGCAGTAACCGCCGCCATACTGTCCTACGCAAGTTGCTAACCCACCTACCGAAAACCGGTCCCTAAAATGATCTCATTTTATAATAACCACAAAACAATCCAAACACAAGATACATAAAATAGTACTGACGAGAGACCAGGTATCTTCATCTTGCAAATGCTGTCGCATTCGCTGCTCATAGGCCGGATCCCTAACATAAAGATATTCAGGTCTTCCGCTGAGTTCTCTTTCCAAAACACCCCTAGCGACAATTCTATTTAGAGAACGCTTTGTACTTATAACGCTATAACCGCAGATGCACGTACTAGAAATAATACACAGAATGAAAATTGATCTACACATTGTAATAATATGGTACTTCTGAGTTATTCTGTTGATTAGATAAGACAAAAACCGTTAGGTTAGGATTAAAGTCAAGGTTTTGATTTTGTTTTCATATTATGTTAGTTTTGGTTACGTTTCAGGCCCCTGCAGACTTCAGACTTTTTATTGATTGATAGTTTTGTCAGAAGCTTTTTAAGCATGGATTTGTAAACCGTTATAATGTGCGCACTTTCATATATCTCCAAACTAATTAAATAGCTCGACTAAGTATTCGAGTGAAGTAAAGTCAACAGCCTGTGGGGGTCCATAGGTTCCATTAGCTGAGATAGAATATTTCGTCAAATGGATAACGCATAAATACCGATAATACAAAACAATACAATGCGCAACGTACAAAGTGGTTATAGCTGCTGCAGCGGGGGCATATTTGGTGAACGCAGCCCATCCCCTCAACCTCCATTCCCACAAGAGTTGACGAGCTCCTCTCACCACTTTTGCTCCGGCGGACATTTCGATTCGCACATTGCAACAATACAACGCAATACACTATACACGATCGTCAGTAGAATTGTCAATACACGACTCAATTGCAAAAAACACTTAAATGCGTTTGACGTCCGCTGTCATAACAAACGCATAACCTCAAAGTGTACGAAGTCGTTTGTTCCAAAGTCAGCGAGAAAGTGGGCCATAGCCTTGTCGTTCGAGCAAAATAAGTTTCACAATCGCAGATCACAACATGTCGTACGATCGTACGATGACTAAAAATAAATCTATGATTATTTACATCGGAAAATGTCATTGAATGTTTACACTCCGTCTCCGATGCGTCATTCGATTGTTTTCACTCACAATTGCGCATGCTCAGAGGTGTCTCTTCGACTTCTTCCGGGGGAATTGGGCAATTTTCATTTAATTTTATCATTCGTATAAGAACTCACAGATATGAAAAAGTGATGTACATTTTCTTAACATATACGTTTATTTTAAGTTTGAAAATCGTAAATAGCACGGATTTTTTCATCGTATCTTATGTCTGGAAACCTTGAATTTCGCAGTGGAAAATCGTATTTTGTTTGTTACTTACTCGTTCAAATAGTAGATGTAATAATTGTATTTGAAAATGCTCGCGTTATAGATATGTATATTATTTTTTTCGCAGCAATTTAAAATTATCTCGGCGTAGCAATGTGGCCCCCTTTTATTTTTCCTAATGGTGTCCCTGTATAAGCTCTATCATAAATTGAATATGAAGATCGTAGCTATTCAAGGTGTTCGTCTGATCCGCTGATAATAAACGAAATCAATCACATTATCATAAAATGCGCAAAATAAATCATTTATATAATTTTAACGTGTACCTTCTCAGAATTTGATTTACTGTTGATTCGAAAATTGATAATGTACACAATGCACACGTGTACTAATACGTATTTATTTCGCATTGTACGTACACATTTATAAATGTATTGTATGTTGTTTCATATTTTGAACATTTGAAAAACTACCAAGTGCTCGATTGAAATTGTTGCACAAAATTAAATCGTTTATAAATTCATTAATAATAAATCAATAGGTAAACAAAATTCTTACTTTATAATTTATTTATCTTTTTTTCATATTTCATGGAAAATTTACAAAACTATGGTCTGAAATAATTTAATCCACCCAAATGTCCTTCATCACGTATTCTCTGTTGTTCTCTTCTTTCCATTTCCTTTCCATCCCTACCTATTCCTAATCTTTCAATTAGTTTTTCCGCTTTTACTCCGTTAACTTCTTCAAAAAGGGCTCTTCTTTTTAACGAAATTTCAGGATCGAAATTCCAATGAGTTATCTTGTGAAAATCAGGAGTTCCGGCTATATTTATTTGCACAAAATCTCGAATAGCTTCTAGTTGAGAATTTACTTTCCATGAATTTTCTAGCAAAAGCAATATGGTAATAATCTGAAATATAATTAACACTGTAATGAAAAGTATCTTATGTGATTCTAATATTATTTAAAAGCATTCAATAAGTCATTTTATTTGAACATTACAAAGTAATTATAACTAAATAATCAATGTTCGTAATTTGAATACAAAGCAAAAATCAAACAATGTTGCTGAAAAGAACCGGTTTTTTTGAATGGATAGTCATTAGCGAAAAAGTTTACGAAACTTTTTGAGGTCATGATTCTTAAACTTGGAGAATTTGTGTCATATACCAAGGGCAAATTCGAAATTCTCAATTATTAGCACTTGTATTAATTGTATAAATTACAATTAATTGAAATGAAAAATAATTTCAGTCCGACGATTAAAAAAATATGTAACTGTGCAAATGTGTGAATGAATGCAAGAAGAGTGAAAAATAATATATTCGAATTCCATAGTGAAATAATGAATTGGGGCAAAAGAAAGGTTTACTCACAAATAAACAATTGCGATTCATTTTTATAAAACAAAAAAACACCTAATAAAAGACTAATAAAATCAGCACAAACTGGAGATACTTCCAGCAAGGAATCACGAAGGAAACTGAACAACCAACGGAGCGAGTCGTCTACGAATGAGCGTTCTTAACAATTGCATAAGAGGTGGTTATAGCGCAAAACAAGAACAATTACAAAACGGATAAACTTTGTACACAGTACTCTTTCATTTCTTGCACGTAGTCTACAAGAAATGTATCTACCTGCCAGTAGTCAGGTGGTTTTTCGCAAACGAAAATTTTCTCTAAAAGTATATGTTTTTCGGGAATTTTCCAAAAATAAATCTAACAGATTCGGTTCCTTGACGCAATACGTATCGAAATTTTTCATTTGCGTAAACCGTATTGCATTCGATCAATAATCACTTTCCAGATTCGAAATCGAATTAAATTGGGTTTGTCAATATATGGGTGTGTACTTGCTGATGTGCAAATGGTGTATCTCGCTAGTTTCGTCACATCTTTCAATTTCAATTCGATAAAAAATACATTATTTTATGTACATATTTTCTATCGAAAGAAGTGATCATATGGTAAATGTAAAAAAAATACATAAACAGAATATTTTTAAGGTTTTACTTTCATAACTTTTTACACTGCAACTGCTTGGACGAAAAAAGGAAATTGCTTAGGACTCGCGTGTGTTTAATTATTTATTTAACATGCACCGATGGGTACAATAGAAAGTTTTAGATTTACTTTGTTGAAAAATTGTGTACCAATTGTGAAAACAAGATTATTCATTTTCTTGTCAATCATAAAATAATGATATATGTACGTATGTATGTATGTGAAAAATGTATATTTATAGTGAATAGGCACTAAAGATTATGATTTATTTTGGTTTTCCTATTCGACCATCGCGAAAATCATTCACCAACAAATCTCTACCAATATATCGGTCGAAATTGTATTAGGTAAGTCAAAAGATTTTTTTACAGAAAATACCTTTTTTCATAAGGTCGGGATTTATGTGGAGTTGTGTTGAAGGTTTGGGGCAAGTTAAGAGAATGTCGCACGTAAAATAGTGAAGTGTTATTGTTACTTTATAAATTACCATAATTCAAATACACAATTCATCATTTTTTTCTCAGCACAGTTGAGAAACATCAATTTATATTTCCAATAAATTATCAACATCATCTATCGATATATCAACATATTAAAAAAAATAAATCATATTAAATCGTAGGTGTAAAATAAAATAAGTAACTTTACTCTTTACTCAACAATTGCGATACATTTAAAGCGAATTTTATTGAAAAATATATATTGTTGGAATCAATTACATGTTCATATATAAATATAAATAAATATTACATATTTTAATTGTTCATAAAAACTAGGCAGCTCCAAATTTTTTCAATTCAGATATGGAATATCCAGCACCAAGAGCGTGAACCAAATTTTGTCCTCTAAATCCGTAAGTTTGTTGAAATGACCTCTTGAGTCTATCAGATTGATAAGGGTCAAATGGCATTTTCAATACCTTAGTATACCGAGGATCGCCTATCAATAAATTCCTGCCGATTCTCAAGTAACGGCCAACATTGAAAAAATCCAATTTTTCTAAAGACAGGCCAAAAGAGAGCTGTATGATTGCAAAACACATGAATATCTGCGAAAATCAAAAACATCACTTCATGAAAAAAAAATGTGAAAATAGACGAATTTCACATAAATGCATCAGTTTATTAGGTATTATAAGATTTCAAATTCTTTCGAAATTAATAGTAGGTATGTCGTATGATAATTTATTATGTACTAGAAATTTCATTTAATTAACACAGAAACAATATTTCACTCAACTTTGTAAATTCGTTTAACACTATCACAACACAATTTTTTTTCACTTTATAACTTACTGGGTATATCTTCATCTTTGAAATTTGATTTTATTCGAAATTATAAGAAAGAACCTCGGTAGTTGTTGGTTCATTAAATTTGAAGAGTAGACTGAACCAAATTATGAAATTTGTGAGAAAGTGAAACTATTCAATGGTATTGAAGAAAGACAATTTAGTATGCAAGAGGTGACACATTCATCGTAACGAATAACAAGTGCCAATGTTGTAACGTGATTGAACAACTCATAACCTCAACAAAAGCTAGTCCCTTTTAATTACGGGAAATGAAATAATCACTGTTTTATTACACAAAAAAAATGATAGATTGGTAGCTATAATTTTAAAAAACAGCCTTGGGTAAAAGGATTAAGTAAATGATATTAAAAAAATGTATATCAAGTGTTGTATTTATTTATTGATATTATAATTAGCAAACTATTAAAATATCTTTTATCTATCTCTTTCTTGACAGTAATTTTCATTTTCGTGCTGTATTCTTACTTAGATTACATAACATTTCGATTACATTTCATGTAGTCCTCAATACCAGATTTTTTTAAAGCCAGATAGAATCAATATGCAGAAAAATAAATACAACAAAAAAATAAATAAATTATGAACATAAAAAAATAAACGGTTGCAGCAATCCGGTAAGTTTAAACATATAATGACAAAATGATCATGAGTTCAAACAGTAAAACTGTCTTGAGTGCAAAATAACAAATATTAATCAAGAACATTTAATTACACCATGAAATGTAAGTTCTATTTCTAAATTAGACAATGATCACTGGGGTATAACAATAAGTTCCACATTTATTCTCAGCTTTTAAAATAGTGGTATATTAGTACAATTCAATAAATTTGGCCTAATTCAGAGATAAAACCTTTAAATCACACTGTAACATGCTATGGTGCACAAATAAGGTATTTGCATTTAACCATGTTTTCCTAATGCCCACCATTTACTGCAAAGCTGAGAGTGAAGGATGAAGGACACACACGTGTATGAATGAGGATAACCATATAGGCATCCCACTCTCACATATAGGTGTCCTTGGTTTGCTATGCTCAGCTTTGTAGTGGACTATCAGCGTAACATTTTCACCGAATATAATGAAAATTTCGAGCCAAAATCTTAAAAATATGGGAGTACAAAATTACAGCCTGAATATTACAACACAATATGTTTATAGATGAACATAAACAATTAAAATCAATATAATTTATTTAGAAATTTCATTTCATAATAAAACTTCTGCAAGCATATTGCTATGTATTACATTTAACACATATTTATTATGATGATTAATTGGTATTTGGTTAATAAAATATGTACAATTATAATAAACAAAATATGTATAGAAGCAAAAGCTGATTAAGAACTTAGGCACTAGGCATACACACATGTGTGATGTATGCATTTTTTTACATAAATAAATCTCAATCCTATCCCAATTTTACGTTGACCACATTTTTAATTGTTTCATAACTTCATCATCATCTGTGATTTCTTCAGTTTCTGAAATATCAAACCGAAATAAAAATTTGGTGAAGGAAAATAAATAAAAGCACAAAATTTCAAATGCATACTGTTTTTGCTAGCTCTAGGCTTGACCGCCGGGGCCAATTCGCCAGTCGGAACTTCGGGAAGTTCATCAGTTTCACCGACTCCGAGTAATTCTTTGTCCAATTCTTCCTGTAATTGGAAATATAAAACAAAATCGAAATTCACATACGTATGTATATATAATGTGTACGGCATCTAATTAAATACAAGAAAAAGACCTGTTCGAGTTCTTCTAATTCTTTTTCGAGTTCATCTTCGTCAATATCTTGACCGAATGCGACTGGATTACTGATGGCGTCGCTGATTTCTTTGGCTACGTCTTGTTGTTCGGCTATATCGTCCATCATATCGTGTACTTGATCTACATCCCTATACGACAAATAGAAAAGCAGATAAGCAAAGTATAAGCTACAAATAAATTCAATTTAGAAATAAAATAACAATTACATATGTTTGTGTGCCGCCTTCAATGCGTCGGCTGCATTCTTCATAGTCGTCAAGACGGCGGTGTTAGTGTTGGCCGATTCTAAAGCTTCGCGTTGCATTTCGATAGTGCTTAAAGTTCCGTCGATCTGTTGCAATTGTTTTTCGTATCGCTTTTTTCTCTTTAAGGCCTGAATAGCGGCTGAAATTTTAAATAAAATATCGTCATTTCATATGAGTTGTGGTGAAATTATAAATTAGGTAATAATGAATATGTAGATTGAAAATTTGGTTAATCTATGGATTTTTATATGTATTATTCAGCAATGTTTTCGTTAGGTAAGAATTTATAATTAAGTTGAATAGGAGTTGAACAGTTCAGTTTTCACTTACGAGTTACATGTGAAATTACTATCATAAATAGAAAAATATGATTTTACTAATCACATTACGATTTCACTACAATATATAGAATGGACTCAATCTGCGAGCGAGTGATCAAATTATGGTTCTGCGCCTGATGAATAAGATCACTGATAATGAACGGTTGCATCTACAGTTTGACACAAGAAGGATAAGGTCGGTTTTAAAGTTAGACCGGTGTATGTTTTAGGTCAGTTAGAGTCAAATTTTAGGTTGAGTAGGGTCAAATATCGTGAAATTGATTTAACCGACGACAACAACACATAGATGAATATTATAAAGACGTCCACTATGAAATTTGATGAATTGGTTGCATTCAAATATCATAAAAGAAAACATTGTTTAAATAATTTGCTTTTCTTTCCGACGATAACTGGTCGCCGATAGATGGGAACAATGAATCATAGCCGTCACGTTTGACGTTTGCGAATGTGAGACGCGAACCTCTCTTATTCTTGGTGGCGTTCTTCTTGGCCGTGGTGATCTCGAGGTCGATCTTTTTTTCGAGGAAGTCCTGCTTCTTGACGAGCATCTCCTCGGTCTCGCGCAGTTTCTGAATGGCCTCGCTGGTGGTGGGCGCCGCTGCGTCCTTCTTCCCGCCGAACATCTTCGTCAGGAAACTCATGTTGGCTTTACTATTGTGCGTCCTTTGCCCTCCGAGCGACGATTATCGATCTCCACCGTCCTTTTATTATTTTACGAGGCAGACGTCTGGCTCGTCTAGCGAATGCGTCACCGACCTCAAACACACTTCGTCGACTAATACCAACGCATTCGCGCGACTCACACCTGGGGCAGGGGCACCAACTTGCATCGTTTCTTTTTCTAGCTAACGTCAACTGTCAAACGACTCAGCCGCCAAAATGAAACTATTTGAATTCGTTATTCTCTTTAGTATTGTTAAAATATATAAATCTTCGAAATAAAACAAGAATTTCGATGAACGAAAAGCTAATAAAATTCTGTTGCATATTTTGTCAAATAAAAAGCGTAAAAACCAAATCGATTTAAAGATCAAAGTAACAAAATAAATCATTGTTATTTTAAATAAACAATGTTTTTATATAATAACTGCGTCGTTTATTGACTTTTTCAAAGTTTTCTAATTTAACTTGACATGGTCGTTTATTTTTTTTATTTATGACCACTGTCATCGGTTCAGTACAGAGCTGTAAAAACTTTGTTTTCTATTTTTTCAATTTAAATTGTGAAATTGTAATATTTCTTGTGAAATAAACAATTTTTTTTATTCAATTTTCTGAGATCTCTAAAAGTAAATATAAAAAAATGTTTTGAAAAAAAGCTGATATAACTTGATTATAATAAAATTGTTTTTCAGACTTCGTTGTTTAAAATGGAACGAAAAATCCGCGACCATTTGACGCTACTCGGATGTAAATCTTCTTCAGAAATAGCAATGGCGTATCAAGTATATTTAGAATTATCGAACGTCAAACTGATGCATGATATTGAACTGCATTTCAATGACAATATTGGAAAAGTGTATTTGAAAGCTAAAGCCACTAAAAATTCGTCTCCCCATATATTTGTTCCCCAGTCGACTTCTGATTCTTTAAATATGTCGTATATTGAAAGATTACAAACTAATTTATGCAAGTGTGAAATCCAAAAGTCTGTTACTTTAGCATGTTTGGAAGGAGATTCCACTATGGTTTTCTATACTTTTACAAATCACCTTATCGATCAACAAAATCCTGAGATTTCTGTCAAACAGAAAACTAGAGAGGATAGAAAGCGGCACCTAGAAAATGATATACAAAAAAATAGAAATGCTATTTTATTTAAAGCTTTTGAAAATAAAAGTTGTGAAAAATGATTCAAAATTTTCTACTCATATCCAGATAAGGCAGTATAGGTACTACTATTCTTCTATTTCGTTATCTTTTTTGCCACACCTCATTGGTATTTCAAATAATTTGACTGATTCCCAATCAGAATGCTTAATCCTTATCCCATATCTTATCAGTATGTTAATCTGTATTTTAGAACTTAAATTTTCTTTATTTTCTAATGAAAAATCTTAAAGTATTTTTATAATTTAAATATATTTAAATAAAAAAAAATATATAAAAATAAATTACATATTATTAAATAACTTATTTCTAATTTATTACTATGTTAACTGCTATATGTATATAAAGATAGATGGAGTCATATAACATCAATAATTACAAGTAATGTGTGTATGATTTCTGACTGTAGTATATTTATGGTTTACAAATAATATTCATTCAATAAAGTAAGAAAGAGTAAAAGATTATACAATAAGAATTTACATCAGCTAAAATGACTATACAATCTGCTTTATTTATGTTTATGACACAAACTCTTGATTTCTTGAAAAACCTACACAGATATAAATTTTCCACAATACCTATTTACTCATTATTTATTGGACCACCGTCATAAAATTCTTCAATTTCTTACTATATTTACAATTTTAAAAATTTTCTGACTTGAAATATTATTTTTTTACATACCTATGTGTTTATTTCATATGCCCAAGAAAATTATAAAATTTTATCAAATCTCAAATATTTTTAAAAAGAGATTTGATAGAATTTTTTGTTTTCAAAATATATGTGGTATTTTCAACAAATACTTTCATATATTTCTGAGTTTTATTTATTTTGAATTCTAAATAATTCTAACAATAAAACGTAGAATTAATGTCTAAATAATTTTTGGGTATTATAAAACTCAGGCACTCATATTTTCAAGTGATGTTTTTTTAAGGTAATTCAGCCTTTTTTGAATCAAGTTTTTTCGTTTTAATACACTTTCCTCTATAACAAATTTCTGTTTCGTGTGACACTTCCGTTGACATTGAAGTACCTATTATATTTTTCGGATCCCAGAAGATTGTAGCAGTTGTTGCGCTTTCCACAGTTTCAGACTTAGAAATATTGACTTCATCATTGCTTTTTTCATTTCCGATTTCTTTGGTTGCTTCACTAACTGCTTCCGTTTTCAAGTTTGAAATATTTTCAGTGACTCCGTCTATTTCAGTTGTTAAATCTACAAATTGGTTTTCAGTTACATCATCTCTTATAATTTCAGGTGTAGTTTGTACAATATTCTCTTTTGATATTTCCGTTACAAAAGATTTTTCAGTGAAATTAACATCCGATTTGTTCGACTTCACTTCAGAAGCATCGAACGGTTTCACTGTGGTAATATAATCAATCATTACAGTTGTTATCTCATTATCATCGTTTACTGTCGTATATCTTTCTTCATTGGTTTCAGTTTTGTCTGAATTTGGGTTGCTCGGTTGCAAAGTTACTGCTTCAGTAATATATGGAGTGTATTCTGGTAATCTTGTACCGAAATCGATATCTTCGAAGCGGTTGAAAATTTTTGTTTCGGTTTCGTAATCATCAGGTACAACGGTAGTAGTGAAGTGAACATCATCACTGTTTATCGGTTGTTCGTATGTTTCTTTGTTTTTAGACGATTTATTATTTTCATTTACCAATGGTTTTGAACCTTGAGATTTTTCTGGCTTGTTTAAAAGATCGTTGGCAGAATTTCCATAAAATTGACTCTCTGCTCCTTGAAACACATCTTTATTCACTGGTCGCACTTTAACTTTTCGCCATACTCCTCGTCGTCTTGCTTGCCTATCTTTTGTGTATTCCTGAAAATATGTATGTATATCAACATTTAACATTTGTACAGATAAATATTAAGGAATAAATATACTCTTTCCTACCTTGTTTTCAACAGTTGTAGAAAATACACGATCTTCCGCTTGCTCTTCCTGTTCAGGTTTAACAGTTGGTTTTTCATTCATTTTTTTAATATCTCTATTTATCATGAAAATTTCATCTTCACTTGTATCTATTTTACGAGGTCGGTTAAAGTTTTCTGGTGGAATTTCACCGAATTCACCTTCTTCGTTTTTCATAATGTTTTTATTGAAGTCGTTGCTGTATTCATCTTCATCTTGCTGTTCTAAATTTCTCATCACCTCTTCCAATACGCTTTCGAACGTTGATGCAGTGTCAGATTCTTTGTAAGTATCTCCTTTGTCCTCTCCGAAGAACGATGATAAGAAACTTGAGCTCGTAGTAGTTTTTTGTTCATTCAATTTATTACTAGCTGGTGTTACGGATATCAAAATATCTTCATAAGGATTTCTCATTGTTATGATTTCGCTTTTTTCTGTGTTATCTTCTTGATATGGAAGTTTCGTTCCGTATTCAGCACCCTCAGATTTTACTTCATCAGCTATTAAATTTGGGTTGAATATGGGTTGGAACGAGTTGTACGTCAGTTTGGGAGACCATTGGCTTTCAGCTTTACCATTTTCAGGATTGTATTGGTCATTGTTTTTGTTTTCCGTATATTCAACGTATTCTGGTCTATTAATGGAGTCGTATGATGCTTGATCGTCTGTTTCTTGAGATTTCTTTTCGGTCGATGGTCGTCTGAAATATTTTTGTGCAGGTTGTCGAACTCTAGTACTGTACTTTTGTGGAACCACTCGCTCTGGTTTTTGGTATTTTTCATTAGAATCTTGCGTTTCGTATGAAGATTCTTCGGAAGATTGCTTATAGGGTCGTTCAGTCGTCGTAGTCGTAGTAGTAGCTCTCGTACGCAATCTTCCACGAACTCTCACTCTTTTATTTTCATTCGTATTTGTTGCTTCAGTCGTTGTTCTGGTACGCGAATTTGCTGATGTGACACTGCTTTGGGTGGGTCTCGTTGGACGTCTTCGAGCGAAATTATTCCTCTTAGTTGTTATTTCGTTGATTTCAGTCGGAGAATTATCTTCAACGGGTCTCGCTGAAGTCGACTCCGGTATATAAACGGGATATTTAAACGTTGTCGAACGGGAATCTGACAATAAATGCTGTCTGTTGGATTTAAGTTCAGCCTCAATATCTTCTATTCTCATGGTTGTTTTCCTTCTATCGAAAGAAGGTCTGTACGTAACAGGCTGTACGTTAGCTGATGATCTCCTAGTATAGCTCAAGTTAGGTTGTGTGTTTTCTTCTACCTTTTCATTTGGTTCTGCAAAAGAACTAGAATCTTTCAATAGCTTTGGACGTGATTTTAGTTTACTTCTGAAACGAGCAATAGGTGTGTCTGTGACTGGAGATTCCGTTTGTATTTCGTCTGAATTTTGATAAGTTTCTACTTTGGCACTGTCAAAATTAATTTTCTTTCTAGTATCTTCTTCAACAGGTGTTTCTTGCGCGACTTCTTCATATTTGACGCTATAAGTTCTATCCGTAGTTACATCTTTATATTGAATTTCTGAAGGTACCGTACTCGCACCATTTTCACTGTTTATTTCGACGTATGAATCTGATGGGGTCAAATACTTTTGTTGCTCACCTTGGAAGATTGGTTCATTTTCATATTTTTCAGAAATAGATTCTAGATTCTTGACCTCATACGGTTTCTGAGTGCTTCCAGTTGTTTCATATATTTTGATTTTTCCATTAGTCAAATCGACGCTTTGACTGTTGGGTAAAGGAGTAGTAACATGTACTTCATGGGTGGTTCGTTTTTCAGCAACGGTGACTGGATAGTTTTGATGCAACACGTCTCGTTGATAAGCTAAACTATCACCTTCTTCATTAGTCTTCTTCTTCTTCGCTACATAATCTGATCCTTCATAATTATCGCTTGCTTTGAAATGAACTCTACCTCTCGAACGGAGCCTTTGGTTGCGAGAAGCCGCAGAAGTTTTCGGCAAACTGCTTTCAGTCGACGGCTTTGATTCATCGTCAGATTGCTTATTTCGATATAACGGGTTTCTAGTCGTTTTGAAACTTTCTTTCTTAGTTTCATAATTGCTCGATTCTGTAGCAGGAGATTCTGTGCTCGTTGATCTAGCGTTCTCGTGTCTCGATCTGAACGTGCTAGGTCTACGCGTTGGTGTTCTTCTGGTGGTGGTTGATCTTGTCACTTGTTCCCCATCAGGCTTTTGAGTTGTGTATCTTGGTCTTCCTCTCAAATGAATAGGCCTCCTCGTTGCTCTCGTAGGTGCAGGAGTCGTTGTCGTTGTAGTAGTCGTAGTAGTCGTAGGTGTCGTTATTTCGTTGGTTGTTGGATTTTCTGTTTGATACTGCACGAACTGTTCGTTATTTTCTATTTGATCACCTCCCGATGGTATGGGGTATTGATTGAAAGCGGGAGAATAATTATCTTTAATCTGCTGATTATAATCTGGAGTCGGTTCGTTGATGATCGATGATGATTCGTATTCGTTCGGCTTTCTAGTGCTCTGTCCGAAATATGATAAAGGCGAATAGTCGTCAACGGGTGAAAATCTTACATTCTCTGTCGTGGGTGTCTTGTTCTCGAAGTAATTATCGATTATTTGCGGAGCTCTATTGACAGTATCGTCTTTGTACTCTTTCAAGTCTTTCACTTTCGTCTTCTTTATTTCGTTGTTCTCATGAGCGTTTGCTGGTTGGAATACTTGATTTATAGCATAAGCGTTATGTGATTGATAGTTTTGAGTGGTGGTGGGAATAGGAGTGGTTTGGATTTTTTCACTCGTGACTCTCAATCCATTTGGAGATGCATCGACAGCAGCATTAGTTATGTAGTGTCCCCGATATTGGTAATTCGATGGTGTTTGAGCTTTAGGCGTGGTTATTGGAGCATTTGTGAATTCTGGGCTTGCGAAACTGAAGTAACTGACTGTAGGCTTCGATGGTGGTAGTGTGAAGTATGAAGTCAAGGGTGGTCGTGATGTTTCGATATTGTTTTCTGGTCTTCTATTAGCTGGCATCGGTCTGAATGTGTTGAAAGATTGTTGGTCGAAAGGTAAAAACGACGAGTGATATGATGAAAGTGTGCTTTGAGACGAATGCACTGGATTTGGAGTTGCTGATGGGAAATAATTGAAAGTGCTGGGTTTTTGAGATGGAATTTCATTGATGGTGGTTCTGAAAGATTCTGTTGATGGATTCTGTTGGTAGGTGCTGTATGCGAATGAACCAGCTAATGGGGTTGGTCTAGGACTTTCAGATTCGGACATGTAAGGATTGACAATTACAGAACCAACATGAGGAGCCGGGAAAGGTATTTTAGCGAATCCATCAGGAGCTTTATAACTGAGTGGGGCTACGAAGAATGGCAGATTATCGATATTTCTTTGAATTCTAGTACCATCAACGTTTGATAGATATGGCAATTCGAATTTGGCGTAGTTTTCAGGAGTTCTTAAATTCGAAGGACCTACAAATACTTTAGGTGAATTCGGTCCAATATTATCCAAGACTGAAATACTTCTAGCCTGTTTCAGTACTCCAAGAACATCGTTTAATTTAGCTTTTTCTTTCGACTTTTGTTCCATATAAACTGCCAATGGTGGTTGATGCGCTTTCAGCTTTTTCGATCTAGGAGTTGTAATTACTGGAGTTGGATAAACGGATTGGGTAAAAGGAAATACTACAGTAGACGATGGCTCATATTTAAGCTGTCTATCGAATTGGTTTTGTTTGAATTTTCCTTGTAAATTCTGAGTGTTGAACGCTTGTTGTATTAATTCTTGACGAATATTGTGCAATTGAGTTTGTTGTCGTTGAGTATAATCAGGAGTAGTCGAAGCATAAAGCTGATTATTTATTTGTCCTGGAGATCCAATCGAGTCTCTTATCGCTTCATGTTTCTGAGAGTTTTGCAACAATTGTTTAGCAGAAAATTTTTCATTTTGTAACGTTTCTAATGGTACGTACAAAAGTTGCACTTCTTCTTTTTCAACAGTTGTAACAGTTGATGATGTAGGAATTGAATTAGTTGCTGACGATCTTTCAGTTGCTTTCTGCAAATTATTTACAATTGGTTTTCCAATTATTTCTTGTTTAGTTTTTGTATTCTGTGCAATAGGCTTCTTTTTCGCCGAATTTTGGAAATAATCAACTGATGCATTGTCTAGCTTATATCCATCCACAAATCTAGGAGCATCTTGTTTGAATGGTTTTTGTTGTTGTGTTGCAAAAGCGTTATTAGTTTGACTATAGAACTGATTATTCAAATTGGCTGGATTTTGTACGATTTGTGATGATACAGCTGGTTGTTGTAATTGGGGAAACGGTTGCGCATTGTATTGAAGTCCTGGTCCAGGTGGAACGAATGCTTGTGCAAGAGGATTATATTGAGGGTCGGTGAGCGTTAATTGGACAAAAGGAGGCTGATTTAATCCATTCTGCTGACCAGCTGGCACCGATTGAAGATACAACTGACGAGATCCTTGTTGAGGAACGTAATCACTCGGTGATGATTCAGCTGGGAAGAAACTCGATTGAAAAGGTGCCGGGTGATTTAATACTCTAGATGAAACTTGACGTTTATTTGTAGAAGATGATGGTTGCAGTGGAACCCAATCTCCTATGCTTTGAGTAGACAATTGCCTTGACCATCTACCGTCTGCTTCTCCTTGACATGAGACTCCAGCGAAAAGTATCACGGCGAAAAATACGCTTCGGATGTTCGACGACATCTGAAACAAGATTGAAAAAAAATTGAACTCGATCGAATGTACATATGTATTATGTTTTCGACATGTAGTAATTGGCATATTGCCCCATACGAAATTGCAGGCTAATTAGTCAAGCAGTCATCTGACGCTCCAAATGTTGCTACTGTTAACCTTATGCAATACTCTTGGGAAATTCATTTCGAAATGAATTTTCAGATGCTTCCGTGTTAAGGAAAAATTGGATTTACATATAGCCAAAGGGTATCGTTCCGAAGAATTCACTCACAACGGTTTCACTCTCATTCTGTATGGAATTGGCGTAGAACACTGAATAGAGTATCGAGAGAAAATCCATGATAAGTCATTTAAGCATACGTAACGAAATAGCAGTTTCAATGTAATGAATATACCTGCATGTATGTATGTAAGAAGACGAGTCGATCGACTTATTTAACCTAATCACCCGAACATTAAACCATGACGGAAGTATTGACAAATCTCAATTTATATTAGAATCAAACGAACAAATTACGATAATTATTAAATTCTTACTTTAATTACATTCGAGAATTTCTCAGCATCTCAGAGATGCTTCAGAAAATTTTAATTGCATCAAATTCTATTTTTTTTTTCTTTAAAGAATTTCATCAGAAATTCAAATTAGGATGGAAAAAACAATTAGAGATGCGGAAGTAGAGCACTGATATGAAACAGGTTGAACGCCAATCGGAATCACGAGATGATGGCGATGTTGCTTGTGGCCAGACCCCCATGAAAGAACTGTTAAAAGTTTACGCTCCAGAGACTATTCTTCTGTGGGTCAATATGGTGCATGAGTATGTATTACATCGAGTCCGTATGCTATGAGATTTAAATTTCAGCTTCTATTTTAAACTATATAATGTTTTTTTTTCTAAAGGCTCCGTTATTTACGATATCGATGAAAATAAATCGCAGGCTATTAATTCAATCCGCTTTGGTTATATAGTATTCGTTTCAGAGAAACTTAAATTTCACTCAAACAATCGCGTTATTAAATTCGCTTTGTGGGTGCTTTCACCAATTTTTATCATTACATTCGACGATCATAATAAAAGTACAATTGAAAGCGTAATTACCGGGAACACTTTTGGCTCGTTCATTACGGTTTGACATCGAACCCTGCACACTTGACACACCGTTAGTGTGTTAAACAAAAGTACTTTAAAACAGTTGATTGATTTTTCACGATGTCAAAACACGCATCCGTTAAGCGTCTAATGAACGACGAGGTGTGGTCTTAACGAGTGAAAGGTCTTCCACTTCGAAACTGGATTCTACTCGAAAAAAGGCACTCGAACTTAACGACGAAAGTGAACTGCATTCGAAGATTTCTTTTTTTCAGATGCACCTAAACTGCAGCGCACGTTCCATTATTCTAAAACTCTCATCGTATTATAACCGTATTATTATTTATATACGTTTTTTCCAATAGAACACACGATAAATATGGATCGACGCGCAATTCGCACGAGAGAACAATGACCGAGCAACGGGAGCTTTTGCCTTCGCATTGTTGAACGGAGAAGCATTTAAAAGTTAACACATGTTTTTGCCTAGAAATCTTCGAACAGAAGTGTGTCGGCGACCTTAGATCTCGTCAATTCGACGATTTCCATCACGAGAACACGCCTATGTTCGGCATAGGCTTTTCACGATCAAGGGAAAGTGTTTTTGGACCTCGTGATCTCCGACTCCGACTCCTCGAGCAGGTGGATGGATCTGATGACCTCGATACACGCGGAAGGCTTTTTTTATTTTCATTTTTTCGCTTCTTTCGAGCCCTCGTAGAAAGTTTTCCTTCGGTGTGGATTCACGAGTGCTCGCTAAATGATAATCGTTTTGTCGGTATCGTCACTTTCGACGTTACGTGATCTTCGTTTTGCCTTCTTGAATTCTTATATCGCTTTCGTGTATTGTGCCTGAGGCTAAATCGGATGCTGAAGAGCGTTGCGAATTTAAGATACGTTAAAAATAATAGGCTGTAATGCCGTTTTAACGACGCGCTGATGCGAAGTTTTCATGATGTACAATAGAATTGTAACATGTTTATAATAGCTTTATTTAAAGTTATTAGTGTTTTTTTTTTATTAGAGAATTATTTTGGTTTTATTGTGAATTGAATAATTGATATGTGTGAGAAATGTACTCTGAAATGTTTATTTAGATATTGTAGAAGCAATTATTTTTATGATTGTGAATTTTCATCTAACTGTTGAAATTATTTCGAGTGAATTCAACGGAATTTTAGTTTAATTAATTGTTAATTAGTCTGCTAAGGTAATGAATCTAAATTTGAAAAAACTGTATGGGTCTAATGAAATACAAATGTACTAAACATGATAAAAAGAGATCGAGAAGAGAAAATGAGGCTTTCATTAACATAGTCAATTGTTTATAATATGCGAAACATGAAAACTTTTGAACAATAATTAACTGAAATTTTTCACGTTTCACACATTTTTTTGAATAATTCAAAATTTGTTTATTCGTTAAATATGTTTAAATTGCGGCCTTACACACATTTCATCGCATCAAAATATTAATTTAAAAAAGTATTATTTTGAAAAATTCAATTTCAAAAGCTTATTACATTATAACTACCACAATAGACATTGTACTTGTCAACTTTTTGTTACGCCACGAAATCAGACCACTAGTTCATCTAATTTTCAATAAGTATTGTTCGCGATACAGTTAAATTACAGTCGTAGACCTTAATTTGTCACCGAGCTTACAACTGCACATTTCCCTCGAATTAAACAAATCAAACAGTACTCGTTTCATCGAATACAACCGTTAATTTCGATAGTTGGTTACGTTGTGTCATTTTTTATTGATAGAATTTGAACATATCAGTGATGAGAACTATCAAATTCTATAGAGAGGGAAAACGACAGCATATTGAAAGATGGAATATCCTTGCAAATTGTGATAAAAAAAATCGATCGTCAGTTTGGGGAGATGTGGTTCAAGCAGGGTCCGGCTCTCGGACCGGTCTTTTCAACTTCCATTTTCACTTTCCACACGATGGAGAAATGCGTAAATCGTCATATCAGACCACTTTCGGCGGACATGGAGACGGACATGTACCTTCATCGACTTTTCTTACATTTTATATCGTGATGCAACTCATTGCACACGTCGTTATGCAACGAAAAATCCTGATACGTAAACGCGTCTAACATAAAATGTGTCTAGAATGAATTATACATTTCCCGCTTTTTACTGATCAACATATCGATCGGCGTAACCTTTCAATTGGCAAACGAATCGTTTTTGTTATTAGATCGTTCAATTGGTATCCGGTGATAAACATAATGTTATGTTGAAGTTTTTATGTGATTTTTTTTACAATTGTAGTCGATCCGGTTTGCTAAGTCGCCCAAAATTGATATTGGCCTTAATTTGGTACAAGTAAAAATAGATATGCTCGAATTATCTATGAAATTTTTGCGGTTTTTCCCCATTTTTTTTCTCGCAAACATATCAATAATGCCATTTTTGAAATGAATTGAGATCGCCTCGTGAATGCGACCGTTTCGTGCTGAAGTATTTTCGCTGTAAGTCGTGTTATTTTTTTTTTTCAGGAGAAAGTCGATAATCGTAAGAATTTTTTTGTGCATAATTTATCGCCTTGCATCACGAGGAATTATCGTCGCACATTCGGTTCAGAGAAATAGAATTTCTAGAACGGTGCGAAGTCGAAATAAATCACTCGTTTTATTTCCTGCAAAGACAAAACTCGCACAAAGTGCTTTCGCAAAATAAACATTCGAACGTGTTTCGCTTTTGTCTAAAGCGTGTCCGATTTGTGAAAAATCTCATCTAGTCATCGAATGAAAATTGAGAAATGTTAATGCGGAATTGCGCAGTTATATTCTTATCGGTGTGAATAAAATATTTTCTATGAAAACTGCACTTTGAATCTTAACGGCAATTTTTTACTTTCTCATTTTCATAAATCGCTAAAAAATATTTTCTATCGATTGAAATTCTATTAATATGTCTGAATTCGTAGAAATTTCGTTTATTACAAATAGATAGATTGCAATCTTTTATATAACCCCGGTGTAAATCAATCTAAATCGATACGTTACCTATATGTGTATAAATATTAGATTTCTACAATAAAACATAAAAGAGAAAGGAGAAGTTTTAATTTCGTCGTATTTCCCTGATTTTCCATTTCGATTTCTATTATTATTTAAAAGACTTTTCTAAAATATACTTTTTTCCTTTCGAGAAGATCATTTCGGGCAATTAATTTATAATTAATCTTAAAATTGAACAAAAATGAGTGGAATTGGAGCACAAATCTAGAAATAACGATGATTATCAGTAATCTATTCGAATCAACTTAATTACCACTTCTCTCATAATAAGTGTGACTAGCGAATTGTGCGTAAGCGAATTATCGAATCAGTCAACTATCGAGGTTAATTCAATTTTCTGAGTCGGCACTTGAAATTTTTTCATCCGAGAAATCGTGAAAATCACCAGAGAAAACTATTGTCGAGAAACGCATTTTTTTCGGAAGCACGACAGCGAAAAAGTTCATCGAATTCGCACCGCTAAATTCATTCATAATCGATTCGACTGGTCTAGGTCTAGGAAACGTTCACGATCTGAAAAATGAGGTCGAATACATTAGAAGACATTTCTATCTAGAAAAAAGGAGATCTTCGGCGACGAAAAAGCTAACATTGGCCGTTGACATTTCTACGGACAACCTGTTGGCTTTGACAATGAAAGTTGTTTTGGTTTTTGGGCGTGGGACTTCTTTTCTCGCGGTGAAAATCCGATCAAATATTTATCTTTTCCGCACGATTGCATTAGCATAAACTTATGAATTATAATGCACACATACGACCATTGTGCTTGTTCGGCGAAGAACACATTAGAAATCTTCTCTTATCTCTCTGTGTGAGAATTCGATTCGGCGCCGATCGAAGATCGGCAAGGATTTTTCATCGTTTAATTAGTGTAGAAGATAGAAATTTAATTGTTGTTAATTAGTATGCGTTGCGAAATAAATTGTTGTCTGAGTAGAAAAAAAGAAACAATAGAGCACGTTAATTCTTATGAAATTTCTATTACAATACTCGATACGTATGAACTAATCTATCAAACAATAGACGAGCTGGAGTTAATTACTGATATTTTCCGAGCGTTTATTCATTATTGATATTTAAAAATTCTCAATACAAACTAAGATCGTAATTCATTTTTAAGGCAATCGAATAATTTTGTTTACCCATATATTAACATATGAAAAAATTTATAGACACAATTACGGCTTTGTTTTTTTGTTACATCGAAATTTTCCGAATTCTCTTAAACGAGTATACAAGCCCAAGGTCGTCGGGGTTATATTAATAAATAGTTATCGAAATGTGAAACTGACATTTCGCAAGTGTGAATGATTCGTTCGATCTAAAGGTTCTAGTGTCGAAATGGCGAGTGATGCAAACGTGCGGTAAAATTTTGGCTACGTGTGAATCATCAGATATATATTTTCTCCGGTTTATAAATATTTAAAAATTCCAATGCTAAACAGACACATTAGCATATGCGGATGCTGAAGGCGTTTGTCTCGTTACATGTCATTGTAGGATATGACAGCAAGTGAAAGTGTCAAATGTCTCTGAAATATTACTCAGGTTTCGATTTCATCGCTGATTTTTCCACTAATGACTAATTCTTCGCTCATTTTTTTCTCCAAGATACATACGTCTTTTTTCACTTTCGTTAGACGTTTTAGACACACGAGCTACCGTGACGAGTACGATTGTACTTTGGAAGAAAAATGATCTTTTTTTTTTCATCATCTGTAGAAAAAACGTACAATGAGCTGAAACAACAATGCAGTTCTTTTCGTTTTGCCGACTTTCCTTTTTTACCGATGTTGTGCAACAAAATGGAACCGATGATTATCGTCGTTCGAATCATAATAATTCGATCCGATCGATGAGTTATCCAATCAGCGGAACAGTCAAGTACATACAACGCGTAAGTCTTATGACACACGTTCAATCAATTTTCATCGGAAGAAAGTTGATGTGACTTTTTGAGATACGTTTTCACTTTCGTTCCTGCTTAAGATGGCTTGCGGTCTGGTGTCGGATTGATATTAAATGAAAAAAATATTGAAGACGTCACGAAAAGAGTCATTGACATTCTTCACTTATAGGATAAGTTACTTTCTACGTTTTCGATTTTGTTCGAATCGAATGTATAGAATTTTTTTATAAAACCTTCATGCTTGAATAGTCTTTAGATTTATTTTTTGAAAATGTGTGGGAAGTAAAATGCTACGTTTGAAAAAAAAATGCAATAAATTCAAACAGAGGGAAGTAGTGTTTAGCTTGTCTTTTTGAGTATTACCAATTTGGTCAACTCATTTTTTACATAAAAATATCAAAGTTTTTATAATTTTCCTTATTTAGGAAAATTGATATGACCGCGAGAAAAAAATGAATTATGCGCACTAAATATTTTTTTCTTTCAACAAATGAATATTCACGATGAACAGTCGTTTGATAAATTGAAATTAAACGTTTACAATTAAAATCCATTAATGATAATTTATTATCACGGTCATTCGTGCATGTCACGACCGATTTTTTCGAAGAAGTTCAAAGCCATGCAATCGAAGCGAACGATATGTTCTCATGTAGAAAGTTCATTTTTTACACGACTTAATTCATATTATTATGCATTGTATACGTCTCCGTAATTGAAGCCATTCGATCGGCCTATCGGAGATCCATTGTGAACGATCACGAAATCCTACTAGAAAATATATTATAAATAATGTGTGGTATCAAATATAAACGAAATTTCATTGAAGAGTCGTGATTTTGAAGAAACGCGAACGTTTCGCTCGTGCCAATGTTCGCAATTTAATCTAAAGTTGACCGCGTTCATAGCCGATGGTTTTGTAGGCCTGCTTGACAATTGTTCCGTGCCAAATGTTTATTGCGTTATTTGTTTGATTTTTTATCAAAACGATGCATTTTGTCTATCAAAATTATCTTAGGTTCAGTAATTTTTCTAACATTTTTCCAGCCTCATAATGAAAATTATTGATTTTTACACGTGTTTAATATCACGAATTCGAGATAATATGAAAATTTTCATTGAATCGAGATATTCAAATTATTTACATAATTTTTCCGCATTATAAAACTGCAATAATCGATAATTTTATGAATACTAGAAAACATAAAATATGCATTTTTATATCATATAAATGTTAATTAATTTTAAATTAATGGCTATAAAACATATTTATGAAAGTTTAAAATTTTTATGAGAAAATCGATCACGCTGAAACTTTGATTAATCACTTCAAAAATAATGAAAATCAAGTTTATTTGAATTAGAATTAAAATCAGAGCGTAAAATTTTCTAATATTCGGCTGAAATAAATTGGATGTGTAAAGATATCGATCTGAACTACATAATCAAACTAAAAAATAGCAATATTTCACTTAGGTTTTTCCAAAATTCTCATATCATTGTAATAAACGAAATCACTAGTAAAATTAACTAAGAACACTTAATTTTTTTTTCGTAAAACCATTTCGAATATTAATGTAAACCACAATACATTCATATAGTCACGTATACAAAATGAATTTGAACAAATATATTGTTGAAACAGATCCATTTTTTCGATCAGCTGAAGAGTCTCGATTTAAAAAAAAAAAACGACAGGTTTATTATAATGTGATCTCGCTTAGCATACTTGTTCTCTTAGTGGAGAAAGTGACCGTGGTTGCAGGGTAAGTAAATACTTTTATCCATGGTCCATGCGTATATGAGAATCTCTCGACTCGGAATATAATCGACTTCGAATGTATTCCAAAGTAGGGAAAATGGCGGTAAATGAAACGATTATGAACGATTTCTAACAATTTCATCCAGCAATCTTGAGACTCCGTGCTCCGCTATCCTACACTCTTGCGTAGAGTTCAATTTTCTCCTCAGAAACGTTGAAAGATGTGTTGAATAATAACTCTTGTGTTGCCCTAGAATCTCTATTGGCAGACTTTGGTTTGTGTCCGTCTGAAGATTTATGTAAAAAAAAATTATGAATTTATGCATCTGGGTAATGCACGAGATGTAGAAAGTGAGAAAGCGTTTTTGACAATTATCTTGAACAGATTCCGAAAATTATTAGGACGTAACAACTTTTTTTCTCGAAACACTGTCACTGATATGTCATCATTAGCAAAATGGCTCATTATTTGATTAAGAAAGACGGTTGTACGTAATTTTTCAAATAAAAGTTTCGCCGTATCTAATAAACACATAGAAAAGCTTTCGGATATAAATCGACTTTCGAACACAATCTACAATAAAAGAGAAGGGCCAAACGAATACAATTTGATTAATGACTATGTATGGTGAACGGTTATGTGTCTTTGTGCTTTGAAAAATCATATGATAAGTAATCGCTTATTTCAATCAGACAAACGTTTGACGATTTTAATACGGCCCAATTTGCGAAAAGTAGAACAGTAACGTAGCCCGAAGTGAATCATAAGTTTCGAACAGATATATTACGAAATATCCTTATTCAATTTGACATACACATGAAAACGATTGTGCACCAATTGCAACAGTATCCGCTGTTCGACAGTACAAGTTCAAGGAAAACGAGATAAAATCAAAACCAGTCACGAGTGAAATTGCACTGTCGTAAAATGTTCAAATCGCATGCGAACATTGAGAATTATATAGATACAGATAATTAGAAACATCTATAATTCAAAATAAACTAGGGGAAATTGATACAATATTGCGGATTTACAAAGCGGATATACATAGAAACGTTTTAATTATAAGAAAACGAAATATTAATCAATTATAAAATTACTACCGAAACGTTGCTAATGTGAAAACAAAAAAAGATCATTAGATACACGAAACTAAATGTTTCTCGAAGAGAAAAGAGGAACATTTTGCAAGCGGACAATTTGTCGCAGAAGTCAAAAGAAGTTTTTCCATTGCGCAACGTTATGCCTTCGTCGATAACATGCGGAGCTCATCTTCTGCAATTACCAAAGTACATATAATACTGTATATACTTGTGACACTCGAGTTGTGGTTTTCTTTTGAATGGGAATCGTAAACGCGCGTGCTCGACCCAATTCGGTAAACGGATTTGTCGACATTCGCATTTTCATCTGTTACAATGTTGGGATTTCGAATAAAACTCGTATGATTGACGTACACTTAGGTAATATCAGTTACTTTATAATGTCACATAATTTGTTGGTTTTATTTCACTTAAGTATACTTTAGACATTTCCGCTATAATTCTCGTGGATTTCAGAGACAACTCGTATGTACATACTCGTATATGAATCGTTTAGTGCACAAAGTGATAAACTCCATAATATAATAAGTTGAAAAAAAACGATGAGACGTGTTTGATACTTTTTTCAATATCCTTTTAATTATTTTTATCATTCATTACATCACATTTTTGTCAAATATGGAGTTAATCACTTTATACACTGGACGGCTCAAATATGTATTTATTTACACTTTATATGGTAGAATGTTTACTGATGGGTGAAATTTCGATAGATAGATGTTTTTGATGTTTTAATATAATCGAATTTGATAAATGAAGACGAGTAAATAAAAATTTTCAAGTAGAGCGCTCTCTACAAGTCTCGCAGATCCGAATTAATTCTTTTAAAGGCATTATTAGCAGTAATCAGAGAAATCGTCTCGAGTCGCATAAAAACGCGCTACGTCTTAAAGAAGAACCGAACGAGATGTGGAATCTGCTTCTATTTTCTACGCAGCTCACAATAAGACCCGATCGAATAATCAGACCGTAACTTTGACTGTTAAAGTGCGATTTTTAATTCGTCTTGTGGTCAGCGAAGAAACACTTACGTTGTAGAAGTGAGTGTGTTTTTGAATATTTCGATACGTGAATGAGTTTTTTCGTCGTATGGCAAAATTTTGAGGAAAGTCACGAGTTTCGATCGAAGTTGTTTAAGATTGTTTTTCCATAAGTGGATTAATGCGGTTACTTTCGTATTACTGATTTTTCACTCTCTACGGTTCGATAATGAATTCGGCACGAAATTGATCGCTCTCGTTCACACTTATCTGAGGAAAATTTAACGATTCGATTCTACTACTTTTCACAGGAAAAAATGTGTCGTCTGTTTCTTTAAATGGCAAATGTAGCGTGTATTTTTCTTCGAACTACCAGCAGTTGATTGAGAAAATTGCAACAGCTTCAAACATATATTTTGCAATGCTTATTGAACTCGTACGGTCGACACACATACGTATATGCCAATAACTATTTATGAGGTCAGATGAAAATCTAATATTGTAAAATTTAAAAAAAAGAAAATTCATCGATTATAAAAGCCTATGAAAATAGAACAGAGCTGAATTAAGTTGAAGGATGCTGCATTAAAAAAAATAATTTTAATGACTCTTCAAATTTTCACGAATCTAAAATTATTCAATGTTACTGAAAATTGTAATTTGTCTAAAATTTTTCATCTGAAGTAGAGCATGAATCTATTTTACAATCTTTTCATGATCATTACCAAAGCCGTTGATAATTCATCACTTCTTTTATACTGTCGGGTGTGCTTTTATTGCATTTTGAATGGACAATGCAAATGTGCATCTTATGTGTGTGAAAGTTGCAAGTTCTCGTCTATCGGAAGCTGATGCAAAAGCAGAAGAATGTGGGTCATTATAAACCAGTAGTACGCGAAGTCGATTCGTTCTGTATCGATAGAGTAAAGATGTAACAAATTGAACTATTTTAATAGCTTTTGTACGACAAGTGCAAATTGAGTTTCATACACATAGATAATGTGACGAGAGGAAAATTAAGAAATGCTTTCTCGAAGCATTCGATTAACAGATCAATCTATTTTTTGCAATCGGATAGATTCCTAATGTCAAACAGATCATACACATACATAAGTATGGAAATTTGATATGTATTCATTTATTTTTTTATATCTTATATTAATGTGAATTGTATTCGATTGATAATCATCTTCTTAGTATCAATTTATTCAATAATCGAATATACAAAGATAGGTATGCATGCATTTTAAGAATTTAGAAAATTAATCATTATATGCTTTCACTTTCATTTAATCTAATGACAATATTAATGAAGTATCATTGATTGTAGAATTTTCTTTTTAATTTATAAATCGAATATACAATAATTTGATTTTTGCGCTACGTAATACGTTAAAAACGAAAAATATTTTTTAAACGAAAGTAGTATTTAGAGTTGAAAAACCACTTTCACCTCACAATTGCGACGAGAACATAACTCATCCTTGTATATTAATCTATATTGAAAATTTTCATATGTTACATGCCTATTCGATTAATTCCCATTTTTTACGTAACTTCAAAAGTGAAAACCAATAAAAATAAAGAAATCATCGAAATTTCTAATTAAATTTTGATATACGTCTTTTACTTGAGTTGGATTTGTCTTTTTCATTTTTTTTTACCGGCGAAAATCCCCAGAACGATCATTAATCCGTATTATGTTCTTTCGCTCTGAAATATATCATTACGATAACAATAGATCAGTTTTTGTGTTGATCTCAGAAAAGTATCATTATAAACACATCAAAAAAATCGTTCGAAGAAAAATCGCAATATCTAACCCAAAACTGTACAAGTAATGAACAGAAGCCATTGAACACGGGTTCGATTTATAAACATGGCCGTAATTAACGAAAAAATTGCTCAAACTCACATGTCACGGTGACTGTGGAAAACGTCGATTCTAGAAAATCTAAAGATGAATATGAAGAAAAAGAATGTGGTATGATGTCGTAATGAACCCGATTGCAAAATCGGTGAATCGACTTCGGGAACACCCACTTTTTAAAGTGTCGGATAATGAACGCATAATGTAGCAACGTTTCAAAAATAGACACATGTCTTCGAAGTTGCGTGGAGGTTGAGGAGAGAATACTTAATATGTATCTTATTGTCAGAGTCAGAAATCATCAAGCATCGAATACTATACAATACAATGAACTTCTCGCTTGAATTAATGCTCTAGATGCTGCTCAAACGATTTCTTCAAAGGATTTGTATGTAGTTACAAATATACAACACTAAACGATTCATTAGATTTGAATTTATTTGCGTGTTAAATGAATCATTGAAAAATTCGTGTTGCGTACGACACGTTTCATCACGTTAAGCCATTTTGCGGTAACGATCATCAATAATTCGGTCACTCAATCGATTCCAATAATTTCCGTCGACATTTTGGTGTTACGAAACGAAATGATACATAAGTTTGACGCACCCTGTCAATTAATAAATCAGCTTTGCAAATTCCGATCGTGTCAAATTTAATACATTGTTTTCGTTCGAGTTGTGGGTTTGGCGAAGAACTTTCGTGGGTGGGTGTCTCAAAAGACGAATTCGATAAAACGAACATAAGTACATACGAGTCTACTTAGTTTTATTTGCCTCCATTCAAGGCTGTCCACGCTCTACAACGTTCAATTAAGTCTCACGATTACTCTAGATATTTGCACAACTACCTTTTTATCGATGCGTTCGTTTTCCCGACAAAAACCTTCAATTGAATAATCGAAGCCGTTTTTGTTTTTTAGAAATCCGACCCTCAAACCTTGTTTCGAGCCACAACAATACAACCAGATCGAACCGTGGGCAAAGGAGAGCTCTTGGAAGACTTCGAAGTCGGTATCTTTGATCGGACAGGTATAAGATGTTAATCTCAAACATACATATATAAAACACGTAAACAGGTATCTAAGATATATGTATAAAGATACACAACTCCGTTTTCACTTTTTTAACATCGCCAGTCTTCTTTGAGTTCCTGACTAGGTGTAAACAGGTTTGTCGTTTACCCGCTCGTCTATATCTAATTCCTGGTTTTAATGTTCGGCTTTTTTATGCTCTCTTAACACATTTCCAAAAAAGGCTTTCGTAAAAAATACAGGAAGTTTTCGAAAACGACTTTACAGGCTTTAATATCTTGTAAGTTTCGTGTTCGTAGATAAATAGAAATTTTCTACATTCACGAAGAAATGCGATCGAATGATGCATGCTCTGCTTAGCGCCGAAAGATTTGACGTCAATTGCGATTTGAAATTTGATTAAAAATATCAAGCACGATCCAAAACAGCGTATCGAAACGGATGTGTGTTTATTTATCGATAGTGCAAGTGGTCTTTCGACGGAAATGAAAGTTCATTTGTACTTTATATTGAATTACTAACGATTGAATGGTGCAAATAGAGGATGCAAGTGCTTGTTAGAGGTTCGAATTGGATGTATTTTTTTTATCTGCGAGTTTTGAATCGTTTCTGTGACGAATGAAACTATCTTGTGCTCTGTTAAATATTGTCATTAATGCGAGACTTTCTTTATAATTTTATTTATTATTATTTATTGATTACTTAGCGTAAAATCATTAATCAAAACTAAAAAAATGCAACGCAACACGCTGAAGAAAAACTGCAAGAATTTTTACATAAGACAGACTTATTTTAATGAGTGATTTTAGTATTTTTATTTAATGGCTATTTGAGGTAAGACACCGGCATTGTGACGGTATGCAACGGTGTGAAAATTCACAGATGAGATTACTTTTTCACCCATTCTTTAATTCAAAAATTTTCAATTCTTATTCGATCGAACTGAATAAAAATATAATAAATAGTCAGCAGAGTACACACGATGCACACCGTGAGAGACAAATTCACAATACGTTATTGTTAAAATTATGTTTACTTATGTAAAATTATGAGAAACACACCTTATCAACCGCATGCCCTGAAATCTTCAAAGTCTGAAAATGAATGAAAACCGCGCGAGTTTCGAATGAAACGATAAAATATGCATCCATATCCAATAATTAGCATAAAATACCTAGATGGACAGGCGATATCGTCGATTAAGCGAACGATCGCGTAAATAATTCCACGAGCATTTTCTAATAAGTCGACTTTCTTCGACATCATCTCTATAACGACACGCTCAACAATAAATATTTTCATGTCTCACCTCGATATTGACGACAGACTTTCCTCTCGAACAGGACACGATACGTATTTACAATGTTTGAAAAAGAACAACAGTATCTTCACTGATTTAACACACAAATTTTCAGCTGCACAATCACGCCATTTTACGACACATGCGGAACGTATCGATGGATTTCGACTAACTAGAGACTTTTGTTCAACACTTTTCTCATACTATTCTAGAGCACCGGTCGTGTACACTGGCCAGAGGGTGAATGTCGATAGTGTGTTCACACCTGCACAGTCGGATAGAAAGTGAAGTCCGCGAAGCGCGATGCGTGGCTCGTTCGTTCGGTAAACACTGCGGTGGGGCGGATTGTTGAGTTCGTAAAGCTCTCTTGTCGAACTTTCGTTTTTCTCGTTTCCTATGTCCATCGGGTTATCCGAACTTCGTTTTCGTCATAATCAATGGTGAAGTGCTAAAAAATAATTAGTTGAAACGTCTCCAACAAACAGCGAAATCTACCAAATAGATTCTAAATGTATCTCAATTGATAAATAAAGGAAGTTTGAGAATTTTTCTTTATGACTTCATCTACCGTAGATATGGGGTTTTCGTGGAAAATCGTTTTTTTTTTATCCAATAGTCGATTTTTTTCATGGTCTTTAATCATTTTTAAATGAAAAACCTAAGGGAATTAATGTAGTCATCCAACTCGGAGATTAAAAAGTGAAAAGATTGCATCTTCTTATTTTTTCCCTGAAAGTAGATATATGAAATACATATGTCTTTAAACTTCATTTTCGCATTCAATAAAATTTAAATTTTTGAATAAAACTAGAACCATAGCCATTTTTTTTGTTAATTCTAAAAATTCTTTGAAAAACCTTTACACAGCAAAAACGGAACTGTCCCAATGAAAACAAGACGTATGGTCACTCCATCCAGTAGAGACTTCTGAACTTTGACAGTTGATAACAGTCATATTGTCGTAGTGACATCTGTCAAATAGGCTGACGTTTATTCAGTCTGTTTTGGCAAATAACCATGACCGAATATACCATTCAACAACGCGTGCAAATAGTAAAATTATATTATCAAAATGGGTGTTCTATTCGATCGACGTTCCGCGCGCTTCGCCCATTTTACGGTCCCCATTCGCGTCCTGCTGAGAAGACCATCCGTAGTCTGGTGAATAAATTTGAGTCCACCGGTTCAGTGATCAATCAACCAACACCCGTACGTCGAAGAAACGCAAGATCTGCCGAAAACATCGCCGCTGTCCGTGAGAGTGTGCAGGAGAAGCCAAAGCAGTCGATTCCTCGTCTCTCAATAGAACTCGGCCTTCCACAGACCACGGTTTGGCGAATTTTGCGTTATGATTTGGGCATCAAGTCTCAAGATGCTGATCTGTGCGAATGAGCCACAAACCGCAGCTGTCAATGTCAACATACCTAACCCATATAATTAGTCAATTTCAGCCTGATTAGAATTCAGTCATGGAAAATTAGATTTCTTTGTCTTTTGCGCCACCCAAAAAAGCTGCGGCAAACATTTGAACAATGTTATATTTCATATATTATATAATAGCATCGATAGTCCTTTGAAACAAATAAAAAAATTCTGTGATATCTCATTCACACTGTTTTATTTGAATTTAAAGATAGGAAGCACTTAATAAAAGACCCTATGTTATCAGCATCATTTGTTTTATCAAATTATAAATTATATATAAATATGTCAACAGAATTATTATATATTTTAATTTTAACTTTACAAATTTTTGAGGTATTCAAAGAAATAAATTCAAAATCATTAATGTCACTGCGAACAAATAGAATCATTAGATTCTGATATTAAATCTGCAGGCCAGCTGATATTAGGTAAAAAATTCCGAGGAACCAGTAACCATCCAAGGAGACTGTCAAGTTTACCTTTTCCCAAACAGTCTAGTATCCATTCCACATTAATAGGCACTACTGGATGCTTCATACATATATCTGTAAACAATGAAATAATATATAATGTAAGAAACAAGAATGTGATACTAGGTATATTGAAGCATATTGTAAAATACTGACCCAGAAGAGCACTTTCTTGAGTGTCTTTAGGTTCTGCAATAACTATTGATATTTTATTTGGATCCTTAACGTATATTTCTTTTATATCTTTCACAAATTTACCTCCCGTGGCGGACACAATTTCCTTGGAAGCAAATTGTATCAATTAAATAAAAAATATAACGATTCAGTTGAGTTGAAAAAAAAATACTCACGTTAACTACATTAACAGGCAACATTTGAATTGGAGGTTGTATATAAAAAGTTATGTCACGAAACAATTTTTCTTTAGATGTTCTCATCAGATAAGGCCCACGTTCTCCACCGTTACCCAAAACCTCAAAAGCATCCTGTAATAATAAAATATGAATAACAACAAATGAAAATTGAGCAGTACTAATTCAACAGTATCACATTTACCTCTGCAACAAGAGATTTTTTTCTCTCACATTCTTTAACCCAATCCAACGAGACTATCCAACAACCCATTGCCAAGGCTCGGATATACTTTTCAGTTCTAATAGTAATAAAACATGATATGAAAAACAGTAAAAAAAATACTTATATTTATAAAATGTATATTAATTGATATTTAAAATCAGCAATTACTGCAAACATAAAATTATTTTATAACAAATATTTATATCTGAATCATAAATCCATTTGTTTTTTAATATTATTTTAAATTAATATTATATGGAAAGAAATCATAACAAAATGATTTCGTATTTAGGAAATAATTGTTGACAAAAAATAGTTTAATATTTCAAAATGAACTTGAAAATAATATCTAACCTGTTAGTTCTATTGTTTTTATCAACTTTGACTATCAAATGTGACAAATTTTCTGAAAAATTTGATTGAAAATCCCATCCCATTTCGGCTGATACACTTAATACAAATTTTCTATCATTTGCATCAAGTAAAGAACAACATATTTTTACATCTGAAGACTTTTTGTTTGTTTTGGAGTCAATCACATTTGATGATTTGATTTTGTTGGTGTGTGAAAAACTTCTTAAGCATTTTCTTTTTTCTATTTCAGGAGTGACTTTTTCATTATAGGGCTCAAGAGCTTCTTTGATAAATTCCATTTCAAGCAAACTTTGAGTATGAGTTAAACGACTTTTAGACATTATTTGTTTTTCAATTGATTCATCCTCTTCAGCTATGACAGAACACTTTTCAATATTATCATAAGTCAGTGATTTTCTAGCTAATGGCTGTAACGGAGTGGATTGATGTTTCACATCATGCTTGAATTTATTTATACTCAACGGTGTTATAATTTTATTTGGCGCAACTGAATCAACAAACTTATTTTCAAATATTTGGTTTCTGGAATCACATATAATAGTTTCATCCATATCAGAGTTACTTGTTTCTTTTGATGCATATAATTTCCTACTATTTTGAGAATTCCGATTATCTAAATTATTAGAATGCAAAATGTCAACATTTTCTTTAGTAGATGAATTTCGTGTTAAGCTTCTTTTTATGATCTTTGTGACCCTGAAAAGTTAAATTGTAAATAGTATGAAAAAAAATATACATATATATGTATGTAAATATACTGTAAAATGCCCAAATAAGATCACTTTTGAACTTACAATTAGACCATAAATAAAATTGATAAATTAATAATAGTAAATTAAAATTATAAATATTATTTTATGGGTCTTGCTGTGTTCTACAAAGCTTTTGATCTTTTTCGGGGCATTTGACGGTGATGAGAAATGTGTGCAACATAATTACTTTGATTTTTGGGGAGTGTCCTCTATTACGATATCGTTAAAATGTTCTGAAACATTTTGGGGTGTACAAGGTTCATCAAAACGACGTGTTTGAGAATTGGTAAAAGTTTGCAAATTAGACTCAACTGCATCCTCTTTATTTAAAGGTGATTCATCATCTGCATTTCCTGTATACATTTCAACAGATTTTTTCACTGCCATCAATTTCGGGTCATTAGTAATATCAGAAACACCCTTTGATTGCACACATAATGCATTATTTGAAGATGATTCACATAATGACATATCAGAAGATGGCTTATTTACTGTTTCTTCTGTATTTATTTGAGTTATGAGCGATTCAAAATTAACGACCAACTCTTTGTCTTCGGGCATTTCAGAGACCGATAATTTGTTTTTCTTAACAGGATTACTATTATTGAAATTGCTGCGACTAGATTCATCTCTAGGACGTTTTGTGGATGAGAAACTGGTTGCAGATATAGACTTATTTTTGATTTTAGAAAAAATATTTTCATCAATGTTATCTGAAAAATTGCTAAAATTACAAGATATGGATGGAACTTTCACACTTGTCAACTTATTTTGAAAAGGACTGGTATGGACACATTCATGACATTTAAATAAATCTGAATCAGTTTGAACATATACTGTTTTGGTTAAGCTTGAATTCTGTTTCAGAAATTGATTTGGTATTACTATTGAAATTGAATTCTCTTCTTGTTTAATCTTCACATTTATACCGAAAGAATTGTAAGATTTGGAACTATACTGATATTGAACGGAAGCTCTGTTTTCAAGATCTAATTTCTTTTTCGGGGCTAATTTTCCAAGTTTAGTGAATGGAACATGATTCTTAAATGTGTTCGATTTTATATCTTTAAGAATCAAATCCATGATTTTAGAATCCAAGCTGTGCTGAATCTGTGTACTTTCCATTGTTAAATTCAATTTAGCATTTATGGTATTTTCTATTTGAAAATTCTCAGCAATTTTATCAGATGTTTTATTTTTATCTTCATCTATTTCAATTAATTGATATTCATCTTTTTTAGCAGGGATTTGGTCAACTATTTTATCATTACATTCAGTTAAGACTTCATATATATTGGTAGGTTGTGTTTCTTCATTGATAAGCTTTACTGGAGAACTAACATTAGCACATTTTTGAACTGAAACACTCAATTTTTTTTTTGAACGTCTTTCTATTTTTCGAAATGTTTTCTTGCATTTATTGACATCCACCCATTCAGTTTTTTGCTTTTCCAGCCTCGATGGGGCGCTTTCGTTAGATTTGTTATGCGTTTTCTTTTCTTCAACATCAATTTTATTTTCCAAATTAGAATCACTTTGACTTGCAAAAACTGAAATATTGTTTGTAGAAAATAAATTATCATGATCCATGCTTTTATTAGCTTTTTTAGATGATGATAAATTCTTTTCAGATATGAGTGTAAATATATTATCAGGAGAGTGTAACCAATTACCGACTTTGAATGATAAATCTTTATCATTTGAAATTTTTTGAGTCGGGCAGTCATAGATTTCTTCGATAATATTTTCAGTATCATTTAATGAGATGTTTATTTTAGGTTGCCCGATTTTAGTTTTACCTTTGTAAGTTTTTGTGTTTGTATATTTTTTGTCTTTCTCATAAAAACATTCATTAACATTATCTTTTTGAGTAAAGATCTCAGTTTCATTTGATGACTTATTAGATAATACTAAAAAGGAATTATTATATTTAAACTAATAACATTCATATAATATTATCCACATAATAATATATAAAATATACCATCTATTTTACTCCATTCCTGGAAAGATTTCGCCAGCTTTATTATACAATCCACCCGCTGCGAGAGTTCAACATTCGGAAGGAGTCCGCCTCCGGAGTCAGTTTTGCAAATTGAACATGTCCTACCTGATGAAGCCCAGCATTTCGCACAAGCGTCGTGTTTGCAAATTCCAGATTGCGGCTCACAGATTATTCGGGAGCTTTGTATAGAATTGATTATAAATTGTAGATATTTACATTGATGTTTAAATAAACAAGGAATAGAAATTACCAAGACGAACATCGAACCGAGCTGATGATAGTCTTTATCAACTCACTGGATTTTAATACAACTTCAAGTGGAGGTTCTTTTCCCATTTTTCCTCTTTTTAGACGTTTCGTTTGACAGTTTGAAACAAACTGTCAACGTATTCAGTCTGCTGTCAAACGTCAAAATGGCCGCGCATTTCCACGCTCCCGCTCATTCGTCATTTGGCCATAACGTGCCGTTTATCGCGTTAAAATATTCAAAGAGAATCGTTGATTTTTGACGCGTATGTTTATTGCAAAACTAGGGAGTCAGAAATTACGTGGTATTTCGGAATCAGGTTCATAAAAATTCAATCCAATTAGATTATTTAGTTAATTAGATGAGATTACATTAGATCCGGCCTCGTGATAAGGGTATATCGCGCGTTTCGATAGAAATTTTCAACACGCTTATAGACGACCGGTAGCTGCTAAATTGCCGAAGACAATTCGCATGCCATTGAGTAAGCGACTTTCCTTCGACAGTTAGGTGCTTGTTAAAAATTCTCTTTTCTCATTCTAATTCTAATTTTCCTTTTGTTCCTCCTTTTGTTTTTCGCCTTCTAACTCCCTAAATCGTATCGAAAACAGACTAGGTATTTCAATTACATTTTTTACAAAATAGGCTTTCTTAAAAGGAGTTAAAGGCAGAAAACAAAAGCGGATCAAGTGTCCTTAAACATATTTCCTTAATATTATAATGTACCTACAAGAGAAGTACCTATAACCCTTACAACGATACTTCAATTTGCACTAGTAGTATTTGGAAAAAAATATATAATATTTTGTGACATATTAAGGTTCTAGAAAAAAAAATTTTCATTTCATTTTTATGTTTATAAAAAAATATTCTGTTTGAAAAAAAAAACAATTTATACTCGGCTACCTTCATAGATCGAAATCTATTATTCTATTTATTTGATCGAATTTCAATCTGACCAAAATGTTAAAATAACTTCCCTAACCTGCCGATCGTCCTTAAAGACTTCGCCCCCGCCCAAATTCAAACCGAATTATCAAATTCGAATCGCCGAAAAAGGGCGATCGGGGGCGGGGGCGCAGAGGGTGGCGGCGCCTCCACCCCCGCCCCCACCCTCGATTTTCCGGTGCGCCCGTTCAGTAGCGCGAAACGCGTCTACGGGGTAAGACGTTCGCTCGTCTCCGTTCGCCGCATATCCAAACGAGCTTCCCCCGATCGAAGGCCGAGGGCGGCGTCCCTTTGTTCGCCCTTCGCCCTTCGCCCCCGACGCGCCCCCGTTGCGCAACCGGAGCCGCCCCCGGACCTATCCCAGTCGCAGGTGACAGATCGACTTTTCTTCTCGCGAGCGGTGCACGCGCAATTGACCTCTTTTCCGCTTTCCGTTTTCCGTTTCCTCTCGAGATGATTCCGAAGGTTAATCCGAGAATAAGACGATTTGCATCACTTTAACCGGCGATCGAAAGCTTCGACTCGCAACATCTCTTTATTACGATGCGATATGTAGCTTTTGTATGTTTGTTTTAGTTCGATCGGATGCATTCTCTCGTTCGTACGCTTTCACGAATTTCCCGAACAATTTCCGAATGTTTCATTTTGGCGATAACCGTTTTGATAAACGGCGCCTAATTCACTTATCTCGGTTCATTATCACAATTGATAATTAATACCACCAACTATGATAAGTTAAATTCGTTTAATGTCATATTGAAATGTTAATAGATTCGACAGAATTTACATATAATTCGACGCAGAGATAAGTATGTAAATTTATAAATAGACTCGAGTTATTCGCGTATTCATAACGTTTTCATAATTGATCTTATTTCGATATGCAAAGCAACTGTTGAATTGCGTCGATGCTCGAAAAGAAAATTATACATTCTAATTGTTATATCGAGTAGTAATTCGCAAAAAAAAAAATAATTAGCCTCATAAAAACTTAAATATACAAAAATTTATCTCGAAATTTCAACAAACCGAAACAATTAGCAAGAAAAAAACCATATCACGAACCAATTACATTAATGATATCCTGTATATACGGCAGCACAACGCAGCGTTATCAGCGCAACTATTCGCCGCGGTCTCCCCGCAATCTAACCCGAATAAATTTTCACGCCTGTTCGAGATAGCGCATTTTCGAAAATTCGAAAAACAACAATGGCGAATTCGATTAAATTTTCATTATAGTTCGGTTTTACGTGCAAAACGAACGACCCGGGCGTTTTACGAGCGCGTTATTATTGTATGGATCGCAACCCGCGCGCGGCCGTTGCCCCTTCACATGCAACACGCACGTTTTCTCGCCCCCGAAAGCCTTTTTTTTCTCTTTCATTTTGTCCGTTTCGTGGAATTGTAAAATTTCAATAAGGAAGTACCTGTGGATTCGTTACGCGACTGAAATTGCAAAATTTTCACTTCGCCGGTTAAGAAAAATCGGCATAAAGATCGAATCTTCAAAGCCAGTTATATTGTTTTCAGGTATTTTCGATATCTATAATATATTTTCGTTCTTCACTTATCTATACAAATATTCTATCTATGCAAATAAAAATGAATGTATTATATGTATCTATGTCTATATGTATGTATTTATGTTATTTTTTATATATTTCTTAATAGCTTATCCTTTCGAAGTGTTATTGTGCAGATTTGGGAAGATTTCTGCATCATTACATTTCACATTTTACTATCTATATATGGAATTCAAACTTTGACGTTTCACTCAGAACTCTTTCCATGATCAACGTAAAGTAATTATAACAGTTTACAATCGGTTTAAAGTCCAATAACACCTGATCATAGAAATTTATATAAAATGTAATCGAACTGTTTTTTTAAGTTGCATTTTCAGCGACATATCCACGAGTCTATCTGAAGCGTCGATGAAAATTTGACATTTTCCCGAGCAGGTGTAGACGTAACATCCAATTTTCTATTTCAGTTCTAATACACTTGCTATCTGCTCATTTTTTTTCTAGCTATAAACTTTTTAATAGATCGCTCTTTAAATATAATAGACTATCGTTTCGTTGCGGTGATAATACGTATTTATAGAAACAATCTTGGCTTCGCGTTTTCCGGCTCGTCGATTCTCTTCCTATTCTTCGGATCGTCAAAGGAATATTTTATCCCGAGTCCAAAACGTAATTCCGACCTAGCCTCGGGCAAATCCCCTTCGATATAAACAACGAAAGTTACAACGTACATTCTGCGGATGATCTTCAATATGTGAGCCCACAATCAAGTGATATTTCTCTCAATTTACTCGTGCACACATTCCGAGATAATCGCTTTCCTTTCAAAGTAAACCCGAAAACACGCGATATTTAATATCGTTTGATCTTTCTCGTTACGGGCTTCTTTCTTAGCAAATAACTTTTTTTTGTCTCTTCCGATTATTTCATGTATAATTTATTTTATTTTTTAATCAATGTAGATAAAATATGATTCGCTTTTCATTAGGCGTTTTTAATTTGTTGTTTCTTTCAGATACTTAATTAAATTTACAGGCTCTTGGAATATAAATATGTTCATCATATTTTCTGTATTATAATTTATTTTAATGTAAATTTCATGGATATACTCGCATCGTTAGTTTAGTCGACGATAAAAAATTAATAACGCCCATCAATCTTTACAAATTCAATAGCTATAAACTTTCATTAATTAAAATGAATTCTTAGAAATACTTTGAAGCTGAAAATTTCCAATTATGTCAAAAAACATTGAAAATTTCCCCAGACAGCCTACACACAATATACATGTATAAGGAACGTTTCAACAACCACGTTCGATCAGAACTGGAAAATATACCTACTATGATGAATCACATTCGCGACTTTTACTCGACACGAACAAGTCCGCTTAATTTTTCAAAATGCACACATACACACAATAAAATTTGCAAAACGTGCGACGTGGCAATCAATCGCATGAGCGGCCGCCTTTACATCGGCTCATGTAATATTCATGATTCGATACGAATTTTCCTCTCGGTGAAAAGCCTTCCGATTTCGACGAATTGACGATTCTGGCCCTCGGCTGTGATCTGTGGATTTGGCTAAACTATCCTGAAATGTATCGCAGAATCCTTAAGTCTTTTGGTCGAAACGTTTCTGAGCAGACTCTATCGTGTCTATGCGTCTTAAAGGTGACTGGTTTAGAAAAATCGTAATCGGCACAAATTGTATTTTTAATCAAAATGTAGTAAGTATAATTATTTGATGACTGAATTTCGCATAGAATACAATTGAGCATTTTTATCCAAATTACGTTAAACATTGAAAATGGATATGTATCATATATAGAACCATTTACTGTACTTAACTCAATATCGATAAAAAAGGTCACTTGTGTCCTTTGTGAAATTTAGTCTTCTTTTAAAATTAGTGTTTATTCTATATTTTAATGTGTTTTTCCTTCTATTTTAATTGATTTATCGATGATGGCATTTTCCGCCAATTATTCACACTCTGTGGTTCCGATCGATAAAATTGCTTTATTTTATTCTGCGTATAAAATCATAGCTAGGTTCGTAGGACTGTGTATTACACGATATTTTTTCAAAATGAGCAAAACATATTAAGACTTCAAGAACTCTGCAAAATTTTCCTAATTATCAATGAGCCACTTTGAGGACGCGCTCAATTAGCGAAGTTTCGAAATTATGGTTGAAATTATATTTCGTATGAGATTTTTGAAATGGACTTTTTTTAATATGATTTTTTTGAATTCAAGTGATTCACTTATTTTTCGAAACCTTTTATATCAACATACGTATGTTGTACTTTTATACACAAACGAGTAAACGGTAGCAGTACTATAATCATGCTCTGTTTGATTATCTACTAGAGAATTGCAGGTTTTCAATCTATGATTGTATCTATAATAATACAAGAGTTTTTGTACTCAATTCAATACTTGTCATTTTATATTTTAAAGGACATATCGCTTACGTGAAATAGTAAATATTTATTACATGTTCATTTATATTTATTATTATTATAAGATCATGGTGATTTCATATTAAATTTGTTATACAAAGTATGAATATGTATATTCGTGATATGACTACATCACTTCAACGTTTTCATTTTACGATCAATCGCGTCATTTCATGCTTTTCTAAAGAAAATTGAAATTTGATATCGTAAGACGTATCGAATATCTTATTTGTTTTCAAGAAATCAATTGATGGATCATTTCACAGTATCAATTTTGTTTCACAATCTGTGGAACGTATTTGTTTTATACATAACGTTTGAAACAAAGTTAATTGAATTTGTATTTGCTTACATAAGTGTGCAAAAATAACTTTTTCGAAAATGTACATTTTCTATTTTTTTTATTTTGGAAATAAGGAAAAATGAGGCAATCCTCACCGTTGTTTAATTTATGTAATACATATTTTATAAGTGTACCTTTTTCGCATCCCTGGTTGAATGATTATTCAATCTCAACGAGAGAATCATGAAGTATTCACAGATTTTTTTTCCACCCTTTACTTGCAATGAGCTGAAAAGGAAATTCCCACTGAAAAGGTTTCGAAATGATTCTCTATGTATATTTATGTATAAAAAGCCAAATCACCCGAAAAAAATATTCTGCCAAAGCGATTTCCTTCCAAACGGATACTTGACCTTTTGTTAAATAAACTTCCGCAATTTTGTTTCACAAAAATCTGTACTTTTCTTCAGAGAACGAGAATTTCAGAATCAAACTTCAACAGCAAATAAAATAGACAAAGTTTACGTTAGAAATATTTAGAAATCATTCGACGTTAACGATTTATTTATAGGTTCGAAGAAATTTGCATCGATGCAAAATACGATTGATAAATAACCAACGAATGGCGTATGCTTGGAAAATGTATCAGGAAAATAATTTCTTATACTCGAATCAACAAACGGGAAAAATACAAATAACACGAACGAAGAGATGTAGAATGTGATAATAAAATAAATGGAAAAAAACGCAAACGAGATAAAAGAAAATCTGGTCTTATGGTTTTTATCAGATGTGTTCCGGAATGGAAAATAAATTAATCCTGCTTAAACAAAGGAGTCCTTGCTGGCTTTTACGCAATTTCTTCAGGCATTACTCGACGAAAATTCATCGAATATGATCGTTGCTTTTATGGATTCGCTTTCAGAGAAATATCAAATAATAATGAAGATAAATTTGGCACACTAAATTAAATGCAGTCTAATATCGTGCTGAAATTATCGACTGAAATCCAATTCGAGGAAATGATATCATCCACGCTATCCGATTCTATCCCAACAATTAAATTAAATTTATAATATGATATTTGTCTTAATGGTTATTGCTCCGATTTATAGCACGACACATTAATAACATCTTGTGTGGCGTTTCATGAGAAAATCATTTCATGTTCTGTGATCGTTCAAAACGTAATGTTGATAATTGTCAATTGGCTTTTGTATATTTTTCCATTGTTATAACAATTATGCGAAAAACTGCTAAATTGCTTATTATAAAATAAAAAATATATTTCCAATACAAATATAGAACCTTTTTACACGTTTTATGAACCCTATTTCGATTCGACCGTGATACATAAAAAAGCACCATTTTTCTCAGTCCGCGGTGTCGCTTTCATACCCAAAAACTTTTATAACTATAATACACACATCAAAAGATATCTCCAAAACCCTACCCCATATAAACACGTTATCATTTTCATCCTTCATTCTATTATGTCTCCTAAAGGCGGATATGTCTCTAGACCCCTAAACTCGTCTCCAAGAGAGTGGCTCGAGCAGAAGATAAATTTTCATCCTCGTTTCGGCCAACACTTGCGAAAGTGCGCAACAAATTGATACGAAACGACAATTTATCTCCCCGAAATATCTGTCGTACATCATTCAACATGTATACTCAATCAAACGTTTAATATTTCAGGATTCGATTGCCGCCTAACACGAGATGGGCGTGGAGCGAGTCACGTCATGAAGTGTTGTTTAGGCTGACAAGTGATAGAAAACAACTAACCGCCGATTATGAATCAAACACGCTGACATATGCGAATGTGTATGTGAAATTGGAGGATACATCATCTACTTTATTATGGACGCAGAAGTACGAGGACACTTTTCTGAGGACCATCTTCGATCATCGTCGACGCTAACATGCCGCGGCTGATGGACGCTGCGATATGTCGACCAAGAAGGGTTCGCCGAATTTAGGTGAGGCTATCTATTTTTTACTTATTCATAGCTCGTAAAATATGAATGGAGTGAATTTGTGTAGTCGGTGCGACTGCGTATAGCTCAGTATTTGCAGGCGGTTTGAGTTCATATAACGCAGTATTTGCCGTTGGTGCGACTGCATATATTCACACCCAATAAAATAAATGTTAATTATAGCAATAGAATCCAGAAGAAAGAAGATTAAATTGCATATAAAATGAATGCGAGTTGAAAATGCAGATGTGTCTCAGCAAATAGTATTGCTGAACATTAAAAGTTTTATTGACACATCTGGGTACGACAGTTCGTTTAAATTGATCGGAAATTTTGCATTTTCATTTTACAACTTATTTTAAAAGAATGCATAATAATAAAAAGGCTGCCTTTATAGACTTATATACTATGAAAAAAAATGTAATCTCTTATTATATTATTTTTCATTCTGACTGGTTAATTAGAATGTTTTTTTTTTTACATTTTACCGGCAAGTGACTCTGGGTAAATAAATATAATACATCTTCGTTATTTTCAGTCCGCTCTCACAAGTGAACCTTATTAAGTGTAATAACTCAGTGCAAAAGGTTGAAGGTCTAGCCCCAAAGGGAAGCGAACCGTTGGATGAGGGATGGTTTATATCTTCGCATCGCTATTATCAAAACAAGATCTATTCTTGTATTAGTTATAATCCGGATAATGTGCCAACCAAATTATTTTCATATGAGGCTGCATGTTAGCAATTCACCCACATACGTGACTAGCTTCCATTTTCCCACTCAATTTTATATTAAGAAATACCAAAGCTATCTCACTGGGAAAACGGCTCTTTATCAAAGGTCAAAATATGATAATTAGGACGATTATACAGTTGTGTACGTTGTCTTTATTATCCCTCATCTTTTGTCCTGACACAGACGACAATAAAGCCACTCGCTGTGAATTTTCTTTGAAGGAAATCCTTTTTACGATCAACTCGACGTTGATTGCATATCCTACAGTAAACAGAACATAATAATACTGAATCACGATCATTCGAGATTATAGTAGTCATTCGAATGATAAATTTTAATCAACAATATATTTTTTTCAGAGCCCAATTGAATTGAAATTTATAAATGTGTTCTTCCGTCGCCCATTTAGAGCGAAAGGTCACACCCATTCTTCTGGGTTAAATGCAATTTATTCGATGTCTGACAACAAGTGACCAGAACTTGTACAATTGGTTACAAGGGAGAAATTTCAACATATAAAATATACGTATGTATGTATATGAATATAACACGATTCGATATACGGTACAATGGAAAGCCATTTTCAGATAATATCGACGCGCACAGCACGTATAACGCATTCGACGAACTAGCAAATTCATATAAAATATTAATATGTGAACTGTGTATATGTACTTTTTTCGTGTTTATTCATTAATTCAACACTGATGCTATCTTTATGAAATTGCATTCTAGAATATACTTACAAATTTTCCTTATTAATATTTACATGTATCGAATTATTCATTAATTGAATATCATTCGAATGTATTCGAATTGAAGTCTACACAAATGAATAATGATAAAATTATACGTGTAGATATTGTGTAGGTGACAAGTCAAATTCATTGGTTTTCGATTAAAGTTTTCCGGAAGAAAGTGTCGTGACTTATTTTCAGACCATCAATTCTACTTTTCACAACGTTGTCATGATTTTTTTTCAATATACCGTCACATATTGACTTTTTGTCATAAATTTTTAGATTTTTTCAGTCTTTCTCAATTAATATTCTAGATTTTTCCGATAAAGAGTAAAAAAATCACACTCGTCAAACGTATGCTATTTGCATAATTCCCATAGTAGAATAAATTTCCATACCTCGCCATGTACTGCGATCGATACTAACTCCAGAAAATGTGTTGCATTATAAACGACCATCACGATTAAATTACAATATATACATAAAATATATGATCAAATAATAAAAAAAATCCAATCACATCGTTTGATTTTGACGATTTAGAACCGTCGTAAAAGCACGAAAATGACAAGATACGACCGGGAAATAAAGCCGAACCGAAATCATCTTTATTTACGATTCAATATCCCATCGCTAATAACAGACTTTCAATATACGTGAACACAGCATTAAGGCTTTATAAGACGCAATTTCACCTTCCCCTCACAAAACGTCATTAGCGTATAATAAGAAACTCGTGTTTCCTCAACGTCCCTCGTAATTGTTTGAATTTGAAATATCCTCTCGACTTCATCACGTCGACGTGGATCGTTCTCCACGATGATCATTTGTGTAAGTTACGACGTTATATATTGCACGAAGGGAAAATTTCAACCCCCAATTTCGGTTTTCTATCGAAATAATGCTTGAATTATTCTCCGTTGTTAGAGATGTGCTCGAGCGACGAGATGAGCTCGAGTTATTTAAAAACAATCCCCGGGAGATTTAATGAAATTTAAGCGAGTTTTCTTTGCGAAAATTTAATATGTAGCGAATAATTTAAGACGTTATTTCAGGCCGCTTTTCAGATTTTTTCTCATTACGATTGATTTTTCGCTGTAGAAAGGATTTATTTTTCGTCCCTAGCATCGCCCGGGGGTCGGTGAAATGTTTACCTTTAATTATCCGCTTACCGTGTAAACAAGGCTTTTGATTTTTTTCCCCATGAATATATAGCTGTTGAAATATTTTTGTATACGTTTAAAAGGTGTTGAAATGTTTTCGTAATAACTTCGTCCCATTTTCAGCCGTACTATTCACTTAGCACGACTAATAATATTCGCAAACTTCAAAAGGTTCAAATAAGGTCAGGTTTGAATTTTGTTTTGTTCGCTCGTTATGAATTTTACCGCAAGAACAACGTCATCGTTAGATATAATATATTGTGACCTTTAAATATTTTTTCATTATTAAATTTTACATTGAAAATTTTCTTATAATGTACAATATTTATTGTGTATATTACATAATACTCTCTCTGTTCATGTAAACGAAGCGAACACTACATACTTATTTTGAAATATCGTTCACAGTTGCGTGCTCTCCAACAGTAAAAGAGAAAAATTCGAATTTTCCTTGGCGAAAACTAATTTTATGTTTGATGATAGCACCGTAGTGAATACGAAACACGTTCAATTATTATTCTCTAGAATTTGTTTTTCTTTTTATAAGATATTCAATCCAACTCCGATGTAATAATAAACAGATCACAAAGCAACTAAGTTATCTGTCGCAAGACAAAGATTCAATCTTTTCATGAAAACACTAACATTTTGAATTAATCTAGACTTACTGTACTGTAATGTTCGCTAGAGAGAATTTTCTGACGAGAAGGGCAATTTTTGTTTTGAAAAATGAACACACATTCATATTTTTAGTCTATGCGCTTGACACTCTTCGTGGGTGAATACTCAATGAATAGAAAAGTTGTTTTTTTATACCATCCACTAACTCATATACAACTCATACTCGTGAAAATAGCGCTAATATTTACAGTCACGCACACAACTTTTATGACAAGCCTTTGTTTCCTCAAGAGCTCACCACAATCTGAATAATATAATAGAATAAAAAAATAAATTATGATACGAAAATGATATTTCATTACATACAAAATAAATGTATAATATAAGTACAAAAAAAAACTTTCACGCTAGATCGAATCGACTAAAGTTCTGATATTGACCACACGTGAGCAATTAGTTTTTCCTTTAATAGAATATTGATACTTTTTTCCATGAAATTATTCAAAATTTAAATGCTTCAATTTTCCACAGATAGAGCAGTCACGCCAACCGATTAAATATAATTTGAATATCAAAAAATAAATAAACGCAATTATGCTTAAGTGATTCACACGTGATTCATACATTCACGCGTACTTTACTGATTTCAGGTAAAGATTATTTATGCGCTGAACAATCTAGGAACACATTTCTCTCCAAAGTGACATTTCCCTTTCTTCAGACGACAGCACGACCTCAAATTGAACTAATGTAATTAATACCACCACCTCGTTCCACGTTTAAACGGCGTCCATTATACGCACTGGTACTGCTGAGAAGTGCGAACAAAAAGCGGGCAGACTTTCACAAACTCATAAAAATCAATAGTGCTTTATTCCGATTTATTTAAAAATATACGAGCTGAGCCAGCGAAAACGTCTCTTTCGAAGGAAACATTCGATTCAGTCCAGGCCACGAAGACACGCAAAGCGCACCTACTCTTGATGCTAAAATCCTTAGGCGGAAATGTAGTCATCTTGGGAAAAATGCTACGTCTAAAGGTTAAAATTGCTCAAGACGCGTTCTTTCTTAAAATACTAATGTAACTCATTTTCTCAGACACGCTACGTTTACGTTCCATTTACGTTGTTTGATGGCACCAAGCGATTACGTACTCTGAAAATAAAACGTATGTACATACGTTTACATTTCTGGAATATATTTGTACGTGTCTCGTTCGATTTGCGTTATTTTCCGATCGATCTTGTCGCGTCAATCGCATCAGATGTTTTTCATCAGATTTCCACTGAACACACTCGATTTTGTTATGTAGCGTAGACGTGTTTTCTTACTAGGAAAAACCAATTTGTCCGAAACGCCATTTTCCGATGTTTATTGTTGTTCTAAGGTTTCTTGTAATGTCGCATGTTGTAAACTCTGATTTAGGTGACCGGGAATTTTCGTCGGGAAGGCAATTGAGCTGGTCCACAAATGAGCTAGAAGCGAACTACGAACCGACCAAAGGTGGATTATTATTTACACGCTATTAATTAATCAAACATTAAAATTCGAGCACGTAGATCTATCATGTCTCTCATATGTATCATAAGCATCGACTCATTTCAAATACGGCTGTATCGAGATGGAAATTTACATGAATAAACACGAGCACCCTGCGAATATATTGATAGCACGCAACTAGCTTGTTGACGATAGATCTTCTTGAAGTTCTGCAAACGCCTAGCATATTCAGCAAATTCATATTTTGACGCCGTCAGGAGGAAATGTTTCAGCGAAGCTTTCAACTTCGTCGATTTTACGAGTTTCTGCTGGCTTTTGCGTATAGTTTATAATGAGGTTTCATCATTCATCCGATGCACCGATTTTCATTTTATTACGTCGATTTTGTGTACCATATGTTGTTTCATTCCATTCGTAGATCAATGTTTTATCACTAATATTATTTATCTATTGATAAATTATTTAGTAAATATCCATATTGTAACGATGAAGATTTTTTCCGTTGCGAATTTGTATTTAGTGTATTTGATTTCAAAATAATTCAAAATTAAAAACCTTCATCGTTTTAATATGACTTTTCGCATCGTATCATAATATGCTTTTCAATAAATAAAATTGTTCTTCAATAACTGGTCATATCAAATAGATTGAAAATTGACATGTTTGAAGATGTGTAAGTAAGTTCACAAATGAAAACATACACATACCTGACAATTTCAATCAACGTTAAAAAAAATTGTCAATATTGTGAATAAGAACAATGACATACCTCTAAATGTATGCAAGAAAATTCAGAAAATATGATGATACCAAAGTTCAACAAATGAATTTTTACAACACTAAATAATCAACAGACAACTAATAATATCTAAAGTTATTATGCTTTTATCGATTTTTTTTTTATCTCTTAGCAAAAATATTTTCATAATTTCTTCATACAATTCTATGCACTTTTATTCTAAAATTATTAATTTAATTTTAAAAAAATTTCAGCTGAGTATATACCCGATGATAAACGGATGAAAACGGTTGTTGCAGGTCGGCCACGGGCCACCGATGGTGTCCAGCTTGGTCGGCTGAGCAGGTCTGCATCAGAGCTGTCGAGTGCCGGGGCCAGCGGCTCCAACGCGGGCCCGGGCCCTCCTCCGGGGCCCCCGAGAGCCAGGTCGGCGCAGGCCCCCCGACGCCCCGGAGCACCCTTATCCGTCCTCAACAAGACGCATTCCTTCTTCAACACACTCAGGGTAACTAGATTCGTTATCTTCACAAACGTAAAGCGACGTTCACATTGCCACGGAAGCGAACTGAACCGAATATAACGAACGAGACACATCTATACAACGATATAGTCATCTCTTTCTGAGAGGAAGAGAGTTAGCTTTTTCGCCATATACTCGTACATTTGTTTGTCTCGTTCGTCAAATATGGTACGATTCGCTTCGGCAATGCAAACTTGGCTTTAAGCATGCTTTTAACCCCCTTTTCTATCAACATTATCAGTCGCGTTCAATTATAGTATAATCTCAGTCTTTTCGGAGTCTAATTTATGTGTCATCGATAAATGTAACTATTTGTTCAAAACAAGTCCTTTGCTGCATTCCTGCAGCCATTTAGAACGTATTTTTCATAATACATATGTGTAGATTTGACAAAATATCAATTGATTCTGGTGACTTCTATCGATCGATTATCTGCACATACTTATTTTATTAGATCTGTATGAAAAAAAAACTAATCGTTAATCTTCAATTGATAATTTGATTAAATAATATTACTATATATCAAAGAAAGAATGAGATGTCTCGTTCACTTATTGTCGTATTGTTTCGTATTTGTATGTGCTCGATGTAAAAGTTTGCTTTCGAACGTGTCGAGTGAAAACCGAAAGTTTTCTTGTTAAAATTTTATACGTGCTTTACGTTCGGAATGTGGATCAGAATTTGTGAATTTTCATGCTAGGGATATTCGCTGTGACTTTTAGAATTTTCTTTTCTAAGAAAATGCTCGCTTGTGTGTATTCGCTTGCAACTGGAACTATTCCAAATGTGGTCATAATATATTTCACTATGGAAATGATCACGTTTCGATAAGTTTCTAATTTATATGAAAATTTACTCGTTATCACAAATTCTACTGTGTTTTTTCCATAAAAGTGTTAAAAATATTTTTTTTTTTAAGTGAAATCTGTGAGTTCATTAAAAGTTATAATTAAAAAATCTCCTATATTTTCCTAGTTAAAAACTATATCAGAAATGTTTTAATAAGAGAAAGTAAATATAAAAACTTTAATGGATACTGAAAAGCTCCAACCATGACATTAATTTGTTCAGCGTGCATATATCACTGAAACATTATGTAAATTGTATTTGAAGGATGTTCGCTCTGATTCCCTTTAAATTAAATGTGTGGATATGAAAAGGGTCTGATTTATATCCATACATGAAAATCTTTCACATTCCATGAATATCAAATTCAAATAAATTTATCATCAATCAAACGATTCACTAAAAAGGAATGTTGAATTTTAAATCGAATTAATTAGAATTTTCCGATGTAACCTTTAAATTTTTAATATATAATTCATAAAGTATCATCGAAGTGATATTATATTGCTTTAAATGTGAATCCAAAGTATCACTTACGTGCACTAATCCAATAAAATTGCCGCTTCAAGAGGGAAAAAGCATTTACTTAGCACATGCACGAAGCCACTTAAGATTAAGTTAAACTACTAAAAGCTCTTTATTCAGTCGCACAACATAAAGAATTTATTATTTCCTTCGATAACCAACTATTACATTACACTCAGTCATTTTATTGAATTAAAGCAAAAAATATTATTGCACGCAACACAAAGCATATTATTAAATTGAATAATACCCATAAACAAGAAGCATCATCCGATTTAATATCGAAACTTTGCTCGATACTGAAATTACCTTATCTATCGCAGTCATTTTCCGCAACTCGTTCGCGCAATGCCTTTTCTAAACTCGATTTTGCCCAAGAAGAAAGTTATTGCAATAAATTCTCCGAAAACCGACCCCGACCCACTTCTTCGCCCGGACAAAGTTTCACGGTCCATCACGCTTCTGGTTAACGATTCCCGTGATACGATCGCGAACGTTTTCAACAGATCCTAAACTCTCTAAACTTGCTTTGTGCGATTTCAGAGTCGATGGCATCGTAGTCGGAGCAAGGAGAGACCAGCTCGAGACGGCTCGGCAGGAAGCAGCACCGAATATGCTGGAGACCAGAGCTCGGAGCACAGCAGCTCGGCCACACCCAGCACACAATCACCTAGACATCGCATACATAACAACGTTCAAGGTACTCGTTTGTTTCTATATCTAAAGCCGAATCGTATCATCAGATAAAGTGTGTGTGCATGCCGCGTCGAGTTTCAGTGTCCTCGTAATGCTGGGTCTGAGTCATGTGTCGTTTTTGCATTAAGTGATGTGACGGTTCAATCATTTCTTTTGAATATTCGATTCGAATAAAAGTTTTTGTGAAAATTTAGCAAGAATAGAAAATTGCGTTATTATATGTTAATGTAATGCTCGTAGTTCTATGTATATGAAAGTTGATCCTTTACAAAAGGAAATGCATTTGAGATACTTTTCTTTGAAATATCTTGGGAAATTTTTACTGGGATCATTTTAGTTGCTTTCCTCTCGGGAGTAGTAGAATATATAGAGAAAGGATAAAAGATAGATATTCACTCATATACACGTATTACAATAGTAGGTTTTTTTATTTATAAATAAATTTTCTTTAATACAAATCATCGATATCGAAATTTAAAGGTCAAGTGACTAATTATGCAAGTCTTTGCTAATACAATTAACACAATGTCGATATTCTTATATTTACTGTTAACTTCATTATTTGCAGATCACGTCAATATTGCAAAACAAACTCGTTTGAGTAAAAATATCACTATAGGCGAAATAATTCGAATTATCATTCAAGCATTAAGTATTCGAGAAAAACGAGGAAAATATATAATGCATTAGTTTTCAGAAATTTGCTACAGTATGAATTTATTCATTATTGAGTGATTCACATTAGAGCGAGTTGAAAACATCACGTCACGATTGAATTTTACTGGCTTCTCGTATGTTTTTGATAGAGGTTTTATATATGAGTGTATGTAGGATCTTTTCAGTGCTGTACTATTCGCATGTAACATCATAAATAAAGTAGAAGCCAGAGAATCATTATATTCGGCCGACCTTTGTTATTATCCTCTATTTACTTTTATATTCCTCATATCGTGTAAATTTTTCATGGAAAATAGCATACTATATGAATACACTACAAATGGATACATCATCATATCTATTTCTGGATTTTCATCCGTCTAATCCCTGTAAAAATAGTAAGATTAAATTGAAACATTATTTTCAACGTCAAAATTTTAATCCTTCGAGTGTATATTACACAATCCACGAATCAAAGTATCGCATTATACAAAATTGAATTATATCTCACAACAGACAATTACTAAGCGCTTCGGAAAATCACTTAATCTCCCCCTTAACAAGTCACTCATACAATACATCGAAACGAGAATATCACTCCTTAGCAACAGGTTTTCGCAGTAAATGCGCAATTTTAACAACTCATTACAACAACGAAAAGACCTTTATTTTACAAGGTTCAAATGTCACTCGGACAAAGTGATTAAAAATTAAATCATGAATACATACATACGTGGGTTTGCTTGAACTTTAGCCGACTAATGAACGTCACGCATGCTCCCGTGACAGGACGAATTACTAATTACCACAACTGACAATTTTTAATCAGCAAAGTGGTACCCGTATTATGCTAGTCTATTTTTATTAAAACCGATGTATGTATTATTCGTATTTGTATTTCAAAAGCGTGCTTAAAGTTTCATCTGTTACCTGTTCAGTTTCGATATCTCGTTCGCTTTGCGAGTTTCACGTTTCCGTTGAGTTCTCGACTGACTTAAATGTGTCAGATAGGATAAAGTTTTTATATAGATATGTATATTTTAGTGAAAACGGTTAAATCAATATTAATATTATGTAATGTACATATTTTTAAATATGTGACCCATTATAGTCAATGTGATTATAGATTTCGTCGACATTCGATTTGATTTTAGCTTGAGATATTTTTAAAAGTGCCAGTTCTGGGTTGCAAATCAGAAATCTTTGAGGGTATAATAAAATATATAAGACTTTAGGGCGTCGTGTGTTTTTATTTAGGACAAGACTGAGTGCAACTTTAGGGCACTAAGCAGTATAATTTAATGTCTTTCGAGAAGTATATTTATAAAGCCTTGCCACGTTTATTTTTTCAGGATTACATTTTTAAATTTGATATCCTTGAAAATTCCGCATATAGCACTAAAGCTTAATATGGAAATCTGTATTTGATAAATTCCGCGAAACTTGAGCAAAGAAAAATTTTACGAGGCACGCAAAACGCCGAAAAGAATTTATGTTTACGACAGGACGTCTGCTTGGATACCGTTTTCTCATTAAAACCATATGAATTAATAAAAAAATCCAAAAAAACTTTCTCAAAATACCCCAAATTCGCGTCCCGAAACTCACACTTCCGAAAGCAATTACGTCTGTATTTTCACAACCTCGAAAAGCCTTCAGAGCTGAAAAAACACAAACACGTTTCACGAAACCTCCCCAACGTTATGAGACCGAACACGACACGAGTCAAAGGTCCTTTGACACGTTTGAAATGTGTTAATTTCATGCGTCGGACAAAAGTGCGATGTTTGTCCAGTGGGTGGACTTCGAGCGCATCGCGTGCCTTAATTATGTGGATATATAGCCTTGTAACGAAATGCTTACTTTCCTCTTCGTTTGCTTTTTCGGTGTAGGACGTGGGTTATATCGATTATCGCCCTTTGGGTTGTGTGCGGATCGGCCAACACCTGAAAAGACCTCATATCCTTTCGCATGATCGGACGAAACTCGTAAATTCACCTTCCTTCAGCGTAATGGAAATTTATGATCATCTGAAACGGGGGCAGAGTTAATTCGAAGTGTTGTTAGACAATATTTCCTAATATGAGAAGCGGAGGGAGGGAGATAAATGTGGAACGATGCACTACTATATGAAAAAAAAATAAAACGTACCATTAACTGTTGATTTTGATTTAAATAGTGTCATTGTTTTGTTTCTAAAGAAATCAATAGGTTTGATATTTAATAAAAAAATATTGCAATTTGAAATATTTCTTGATATTTTCAACAACTTAATAGATATTTTAGATATAATTAATATTCAAAATTTATATGGTATTCCATATTTGTCACTATTCCTCTGATATTATCATAGTCATACGGATGTTTTTACATAAACGCAAAAATGTAATCCTACCAATTTTTCTTACGGCCTGGTGAACTTTCATTACGCTCTCGCTTTCTTTTTTTTTCGTCTTGAAATACTGTTTTGGTGCGACGTAACTTTTCCTAAGAGAGAATCTTTCTTGAATGTGACTCACTAAAAATGAGAACGTTGAACTCGTTTATATAGGATTTCGGAGGGTTGTTTTGAAATAAAACTATTGTTCTGTTAAATTCGTTAAAAAAAACATTTTCGTATATTTTATAAATATTTAAATATTCAAATGTATGCTTTTGATAAATATTCAATTTCATGAAACATACGAAAAATAATAACTCTGAAAATTCATACGTAAAACTTTCGAATTCAGTTGTTATCATATGAGCAACTTTCCTGGAAATTTCTCTCGCAGATTCCATTTTGTGTTTTTATATGCATAAAATAATATATTATATCTACGCGTAGTTCGGAAATGCTAACAAAAGCACAACCTCTATTCATACAGATAATTTATTTTTTCAAAACAAAAATTCTATTTCGTACTCCAAGCACAATAGACTCCTTAAAAACTTTTTTCGGCACAAACAACTTCTTCCCACTACACTGAACACAATAATACTATATTCGTCGTATAATGAAATGTCAGGTGTAAGCATAACACAAAAGAAAATGAAAATTTTCCATCAGCACATAATCGAACTTCTTATGCAACACGTTAGAAATACGTCCTTAACCCATCGACACAAACACCTCATAACTTCACTATTGCATCGACGTTGCACCGAAATTAGATAATCGCGTCAAATTCACATCGATCACAATACGAATCACAAACACCGTTCCACTCGAGTGCACTCGGCAGAACAAAGCTAGAAAACTATTTGATTTATAGATGTTGGCATTGCCAAAAATCTCGTCCACATCTCCCTCGGAGGAAAATTAAAATGAAAGAGTTTTATCAGAACAACCGACTACTGCGCAAGCCTCTCAGTGTCTAGGTCAACCCCAACTGCCACATCGGGAACGCGAACAATCGATTCTCGAGCCGAACACTATAATATAATATAACCTTACCTAAAACCTTTGCCTGTTTTTCGTATCGATGATCCTATCGAGCCTGGTACTACAAATTGGCATTCGGCACGCGAGATCGGTGTTATTTTCGATGATCGGCGAAAATTCGAAGCCTGCTAAAAATACCAGTTGCATTCGAATGAATTTTTGAACAGGGTTAGGTTATTTTTCGTCGATGTGTTTATCAGATTTCCGATAGTTTACGTAATGGTTGTATACCCCTTGGCTTGTGGGGTGGTGTGCATGGAGTGTATCTATGCGTATCTTTCTCGTGACATCAGTTTCTCCTCGTGCTTTGCAAAGTACGCACACATTTTGTGTTGGATCTAATTAGTGGAATAGTTTTAACGCTCTCAGTTTGATTAGAAATAGATTGGATATTTTAATGAGAAAAGGTAGAAGCTCTGTGTAAAGTAAACGAATTTATATTATATTATTTTCGTGCACGCTTTGTTTAAATCGATCTATTGAAGTGGTGATCGAAATTATTTTTAGCGAAATATCTCATTATAAAAGTTTTGTGTCAAAGCAATCTTCGAGATCAAAGGAAAAATTTATCGCTTCGAGCTAAATTTGTTTCGTAGCGGTCTTAAACTTCGTTACTTATCTGTAATTATAATTAATCTCATCTGTTATGCATAAATCTATACGTTTGGTGTAAATTTTGTTTTATTTCGTGCGGATAATAAATTAGATGTACTCGTGTAGAATGAGAAAGAGCGAGCGACTCGTAAAGCTTCGTCGAGAATAGCAAATGTACTCACATGAACTGAATGAAAATGAAACTGAAAATGTGCGACAATGGATGAAAAATGTAAAATCCATACAAAATTACACAGAGTGTTGAGGAAATTCCGGAAAATGTTTATAAAGGGTGAGAAAACTGCGATATGTGTGTGAAGCACTTCATGTGCCGTGATCTTTTTAACTTGTTGTCTCATCGCAGAAATCAACATAAAAGTGAAATGACAATTGATTTTTCTTTTCAGACTCTCCCTTGGCAAGAGCTGGAACTGCAGAACCTATGGAAAGGCCACCCACACCTTTACCAGCACCAGCTCACCTCGATTTACTTCCAGTAAGTTTCCACTATTAATTTAATTAAAAGCATTTTTCATTTATTATCACTGTAAGCAAACATTTTAACTAAATACATTCATTAAAAAATCAATTTATTTTCATTCTCATTCATCGTGAAGTAAACAAGTCTAGACTTCATAGATAAAATCGTTAGTAATTCAGTTCAGTTTTTCTTTATGAATACAATACGTATAAACTCACCAATGTCAAGTTCAAATCGAATCATCTCGCATCTGCTCTCATATATGTATGTCATTCCTACATAATATTTGGCAATGAAAGAAAAAACGTGACATGTGTTTTCAATCTTCGTTTTTATATTCGTTTTCGTCTAACTTTTTTCTTATTTTCAGACGATGGACGAAGCGGTGCAAAAACGCGAACAGCAACTGCGACAGTTTTCGTTCTTCCAGTTGAGGATTCACTTGAAGAGGGGTCAAAATTTAATCGCCATGGACAAGAATGGTCAGTGGTCGGCAACCGGTCACATGTAGATCACAAAACATGGCACAAACTGATCAAACAATTTGATCAAATCAATATTTAGACACCGACCTCTAATTGATTTTAGCAATCGATACACTGTACACATGCAATTACAAATCACTCATATTTGTATAGCACATATCACAAAATTATCCTTTTTTTCTACTCTTTTAAAGTTCAAACGTTTTTTCGTAAAGCAAACACAAATATTGCTCGTAAAATTACACCATTGTTCGGTACAGCTAATTAAGGTAATTGCTTTCGGAGACAAATGTACATTAGGGTGTGTCATAAAATATATTTTTTTCATTTTATAATTTCATGTATCGATTTCAGTATTTGATACATTTTCCGTGTAATATATTACATTTGAATATAACAAAAATAGAGGCTCTTCGAATTGAAATAAAGCTATCGATTTTCTAGAAATATATTACACGACATCAACGCAACACAATATAACCACATTTTTTTTTTTTTTGAAATCTAAATTCACATTTCACCACAATATTATCTACATCAATAATTTTTATTGTACTTCAATAAACATTCATATTTAAGCTATTCTAAGTATGAACGTTTATCGCACTAGAAGCACGTTTCGATCTACCACTTTTATTTTTTTCCAATATCGACAATTTACTTTTTTCGAAATGACAAAATGTGCGCGGGAACGCGCGAAATTCAAGCTCAATAAAATAAATCTGGTGGACATTTGAACATTAATGGCTTCGTTATGTGCTACGTTGCAATGTATGTTGCAATGTTAGGAATGTTGGCAGGCACCAGTGACCCCTACGTCAAGTTCAAAGTCGGCGGAAGGCTTCTCTACAAGTCGAAAACGATCTACAGGGACCTCAATCCTGTGTGGGACGAAAGTTTTACGGTGCCCATTGAAGACCCTTTTCAACCCGTCCATATTAAAGTAAGAAATATAATTTCATATTTTAATTACTGTGAGCGTACCGATGATGCGTCTTAAGCTGGACGCAGACGATGAGATTTATCGTCAGTTGAAGAGAGAGCGTAATAATGATACTTGTGTCTATCTCTCTCATAATGGTTTTGAAAATCATACTAAAATTTAACTTAAGATATCATCACCGTAAATGGTCAGTTTTTTATCTTACTACAGTGAACTGGTGATAAATCTAATGATAAATTTTATCGAGTGCGTCAAGCTTCATTACGGAAACTATCTTTACTTACGAACATTTTACTTCAAATATTTGCTTATCGTTTCCGGAAAAGTTTTTAAGATCTTCAAAATTTTATCCATATAAAAACAAGATGTAACAAATAAGATTTTTTGCTAAGCGACCTTCAATTGGTCCGTTCACAGTAATTACATATCGTGAAGTAAGTTACGAGTACAAACAATGATTACTTTTAATATCGCAGGTATTTGATTATGATTGGGGACTTCAAGATGATTTCATGGGATCGTGTTACTTAGATTTGACTGCTTTAGAATTAGGTAGATCTCAAGATCTAGTTTTATGCCTACAAGACACCAATAAATCCTCATCAAATGTCCAAGATTTGGGTGAAGTGGTTCTGAATGTGACTCTATGGCCAAGGACCCAAGAAGACAAAGAACAAGTGAGTTTTATTCATTTTTAACATTCACTTTCAACTATTTTAAATGGCGGAGAAAGTTCTATGTCTACCTACGCACATCTTATTTTTCTCAGTTCGTATTGTTTGAACATTGCGAGTTTATGTATCAAAGATTAATCTGAACTTTGTTTAAATCATTGTCAAATATGAAAGCGAAATCTGGATAACTTCTTAAGTGGAAAATTATCTTGAATAAGTTAAAATGTTTTTGAACCGACGAGACAGTCTACCGTTCCCGACAAGTTTTGTGTCCAATTATTTATATAAGACCGAAATTTGAGTTCCGCAGTTTAAAATAGCCGTCGATGTCAATCTTACTACTGTCGAAAAACAAAACTACGATAGAATATAATTCTGAAAGATTCCAATAATACTGGATTTCGAAAAGAGAAATCAGATGATGATGCATCGATGTTTACTGAAACAGATAAACGCACACCTTTTCCTACGTTTTTTTTTCTTTGTCGTTATTTGGTTTACAAATAATTGAAATTCGTCACTACTTATTGCTAATTTTCAAAAATAAACCACAAAAATTATAAACGCAGTATGTTAAGAATTTCTTAACAGTAACAATTTTGATAACTCAACCAACAAACTACGGAAATAATAACTTTTCGTTTGAATAACAAAAATGTTATTCATTCAAAAGAATTGTGCGTTAATAAAACAAACAGAACTTCAAATCGAAACTGAAAACATTTGTCGAAATGAAGATTTTCTCGGAATTTTCCGAACAGAGCGTGTCTCGTATTATTCACACCCTAAAGCGGTTTATTTTGAATTGTATAACGAATCCGAAATAAGCAAATGGAAACATTTGTACTTTGAAATCGAAATATCCTATACATTGTATTATACATGGTTATTGTATTTTTTGTGAATAAAACGAGGTATAATGACTCGTTCGTTTCACACACAAGGCGATTCACAATACGTTCTCAATCAGTAGCGTCTGAAGTTGCGTGTTGGAAAGTCGCGTTCGTTACTTCGCTCTACATTTGTTATTATTGTTTAAATTGTCTATATCTGTGTTATAAAAGTAATTTTACACTGAGAAAATGTGATTTTGTTCCGTTTCAATATATTTCTTTCGGAAAAACAAACAGATTTCAACTTTGAGATTAGTTTTCAAATAAAAAAACTTTTGCAATCCATCGGAAGTTTTTTCGTTCATACGTCGAATTTCAAAGAAAACATAAATATCATAAAACGACCTTCAATTAAAGTACAAATATGTAAGAGAATATCATTCGAATTGATCAAACTGTTTAATTCTGTCAAAGCATACCGTGAAGCGTTCGCGTTTTATTAATGTAATGTATTGAATTGTATAGTGTTTTATGTATATAGCAATTTATTTTTTCGAATTTTTGTAACTCACTTTTTGTGTCTGATCGATTTTATGTCGGAATTGCTATTCAGGGCATCAAAATGTTGGCTTGTATGTATGGGTAGTTCCAAGGTCCTTGACGTAATTACCGTACGTAAATAAAGCAAAAACTCAAACTTGCATCTAAATGATAATTCGTCAAAATCGTATATTTTATTCATGACTTATTTATTGAAATAAATCAAGTTTTTACATTAAACTCTCCATTATCGTCACATTTTCTTAGTATCTACAACGTTTTTTTTCCATGACAAAGTTCAAGTTCAAGAATATTTAATTAGTCGAAAAATACGGTGATTAACTAAATAATTCAGAATACTGAACAATGAACAATTTGCAAATAAGAATTGATAAAAAAATCTAACAGTACTTCGTTGAAAAGTACTAACCTGTGAACATAAAAGAAAAGTGCTCAATGGAAAATAATGGAGTGTGAAAAGAAATTGAATAAAATAAAACTTAAAATTACGAAAATTCAAGATAAAATACAATCGAAAGTCGATTATCTCTGTGAAGATCTTCACGAAGCGGTTCATCATGGATTTAAAAACGCGGGGAAAAATTCATCACATATGTGTTTATATGAAAAGATTTGTAAAAATAAAATAAATAAACACTTGAAAAGAAGAAGTTCTTCTTTAGAATGTCTCAAATCTTTGCAAATGATTGAAAATTCTAATGGCAACGATAATTTTTTGAATAAACCAAGTGCAATCGAAAACGGCTTTACATCTATACCAATTTCAAGAAGTGTACAAAACATATTCGAACTGAAAAAATTAGATGACACTGAAATTAATTCCGTACTTTCAAATCCTTCCATTGCTAGTTGTCAGTCAAACGAGTCTATAAATACAAGTGAGTTAAAACATCAAAACGAAGATAGATCGAGTGTAATTTCCAATTTTTCCGATTCCTGTACAAGGTTCTTCTTTAGTTAGCTTATTAAATAAAATAAAATACCTATATCTATTCTCATAATTTTTCTTCACTCGGTTAGATCTAATAATGAAAATGAAGACACTCTATCATTGCCTTCGTCATCTAGCCACAAGTCGATTGCTAATAAATATGATGAAATGTTGGAAAAATTCGGAAACCATTTTCCTAAACTAAAAGAACAAGGAGACAAAGTTCAAAGGGTAACGGAATTTCAACGAAATGTTTTTACTATCGATTTAAGATGTGCTCTTGATTTGAAAATATTTATAAATATTTTTGGTAAACATAGAATTTTTCGTCATTAATTTAATTTCGATCTCCTCAATTAATCAGAAATCATTAATTAGAATAATACATTCACAAATACTTATATTCTTTTGAATATTAAAATGTAAACTCGACGTTTTTTCATAGTATTTTCAGCGAAGCACTCGCTTATGTGATATCAATAAAAGGCTAAAATGCCAAATATGGAGTTCTGTAGTTACAATAGTGTTAGTAGAAGCAAAGGGGCTTACTGCAATGGATCAAGACACTGGATCCAGTGATCCTTATGTTAAATTCAGGTATCTATAGCAAAATAATTTACATATTCAAATCAAAATCAGTAGCTTCAACGAAATCAAACGATTAAATAATATTTCAGGCTTGGAAATGAAAAATATAAAAGCAAAGTGATTTGGCGATCACTGAATCCTTGTTGGTTAGAACAATTTGATTTGCATTTATATGATGATCAAGAGCAAATGTTGGAATTAACATTGTGGGATAGAGACAAACAATCAAAAGATGATTTTTTAGGACGGTAATACATAAATATTTTTTGAGTATGATGAATGAATGTACTTTTATCTGAATCTTTTCAATTTATCGATGATATCTTTTCTAGTTGTGTGATCGATTTATCCCTATTAGAAAGAGAAAAAACACACAATATAGTAAAAAATTTAGAAGAAGGAAATGGCCAAGTTTTCCTATTATTGACAATAAGTGGCACAACTTCTTCTGAAACTATTACTGATCTCACGAATTATCAAGACAATCCAAAAGAAAGAAAAATACTTGAAAATAGATATGTAAGATTTTAATTAAATCAACAATTTTTTATCCTTCGTGATATTTATGTATATCTACTATTATATGTATGTGTAGTATCAATATTCATAAAATATGTATTACAGGCATGGCATCGATTGGGCATATGGAACGAAGCTGGCTCTGGAGGTGTAGGGTGGCTTTGCATCAAAGTTTTTGGTGCTAAAGGTTTAGCTGCAGCAGATTTAGGAGGGAAATCTGATCCATTTTGTGTTTTAGAGTTAGTTAATGCTCGTTTACAAACTCACACTGAATACAAAACTCTGGCTCCAAATTGGATGAAAATATTCACATTGTAAAATCAAATATTTATAATTTATATGAACCACATATTTTTAATAAACTTTTATATCTATCATTATCTTAATATTTCAGTAATGTGAAAGATATTACTTCAGTTCTCGAAATAACAGTATATGATGAAGATCATGACCATAAAGTGGAGTTTTTAGGAAAATTGTCTGTGCCACTTTTAAATATCAAAAATGGCGATAAACGGTGGTATTCATTAAAAGATAAGAAGATGAGGGCAAGAGCGAAAGGGAATTGTCCACAAATATTATTAGAAATGACAGTGATATGGAATCCTGTAAGTGAAATTTTAAGAAAAGCCTATTTCTTTTTTCAATTGGTTTATTATTTGAAATTTTAAACACAGATTAAAGCCTGTATTCGATCTATAAATCCAAAAGAAGAAAAATACATGCAGACTGAAGTAAAATTCAAACGACAAGTTTTTCTAAGAAATGTAATGAGATTGAAATCTATCATAATGTGGTTTATAGATATTGGGAAAATATTGCAGTAAGTTACAAATTACCTACCTACCTACATGTTTTTTTATGAACAATCATTCCTAAAATATTTTTATAATTTTCTAAATTTATCTTTCAAGAGCATGTTTCGAATGGGAATCCAGATTAAGATCTTTCGTTGCTCTTGTTGCTTGGATAATACTATGTTATTACTTTGAACCATGGATGGCACCGTTTATCCTATTACTTCTTTTCGCTAGAAATTGGCTAATTTATTATTTGACTGGTAAAAAACTTTTTTATTATCCTTTAATAACATTACTTGAAAATGCTTTACTATTATCAACTTCACAAAATATTTACACTAATAACCCATTTATGTATATTTATACTGTAAATTATTATCACATTTGTATTTCATCGTTTATAAAGGGGGTAGTCATCTTCAACATCCTATTGACGATGAAGATTTATTAGCAGAAGAAGATGAAGACGACCCAGAGCAGGATAAAGTAATTTTTATTTGATATATTATTCTTCATTTCATTTTTTTTATTAAGAATCGATTTTCTATCCTCTTACTAATAGGAAGAAAAGAAATCACTGAAAGAAAGATTACAAGCTATTCAAGAAGTTACTCAAAGTGTTCAAAACTCTATAGGATTTATGGCATCCTTAGGAGAAGAAGTAAAAAAGTAATAGTCACAGTTTTTGTTTTATTTATTTGTACGATAAAAATAGGAATACAAATCATATTGAATGGAATCATTAAAAATGTGAATTATTTATTTCAGCCTTTTTAATTTTACTGTGCCGTATTTGAGTTGGATAGCGATAATACTTCTTTTAGGAGCCAGTTTTGTTTTATTCCTTATACCCATTAGATATTTACTTATGTTATGGGGTAAGTCCAAATAAAAATATTTTAAATATTTACACAATGTTCAAGCTATTAACTTTTGTTTCTTCTTCTTAGGTATAAACAAATTTGCTAGAAAAATTTTAAGACCACATACAATACCAAATAACGAAGTTTTAGATTTGTTATCTAGAGTTCCTGATGATGAAGAATTGGTAACATAAACCTTTAATTTAACACAATGGAAATATTTTCAAAACTAAATTTAATCATATTTAATTTCAGCTTGACTATCGAGAATTAAAAACACATCCTACTACAGAAACTAGGAGAGATGCGAGAAAAAAGCATAAAGCATCATAACCTAATCTATCAAGAGCCTCTCTTAAGGCTCAAATAAGTGATAGATTGAAAAAGACCAAATATAATGTTTCAAAGAAAAACTTAACATTTAAGTTAAAATTGAAACAGTTTCAAAATAAGATCAAAAGTAGTAATTTAATATAAATAAATCATTTACTTATTTTTGCAAGTTTTTTTGCATATCCATTATGCTAATGTTATCATGTTTAATTATAAAATATTGTATTAAATGAATGCATATATTCTGTGATCTTTAGGATTATATTTTTTTTAACCTTTTTTTAGCATCTGTTTTAAATAAAATTTGAAAAATGATATTGTTAAAATAATAAAACATATTTAGTCTGCCTTTAAGCATACATAATTATTTTTTTGAAATACAATCAACGCTATTTACTATACATATTTTATTGAAATGCTCAAATTGCTTTATTTTTCAAAAAAATCTGTCTTTGGACAAATTACATAATGTATAATGTACCTACTTTATATTTTTTGAAGATGCACATATATCGCGCACACAAAATTTGTGAATGTTTCAAATCAACGATGATTGTTTCAAACAAAATGGTGATTAAAAAGAGAAATTAAAATCTGTCTATGTCAATGCCAATTTTGCGTCAATTCAAAGTAATAAATTATGTGATCATTGGTCATGAATAAAATGATTCTATATTTCAAAGAGAAAACCTTGTAAAGCGAAAAAAAATCAATTAATCTTGCTGTGAAAAATCAAAATCTAAAAATCATACATTGTATCTACCTACCTATTATGATTAATCAATCCTGACAAAGTGTCAGGAAATAATTTTGACATGTATTCTAGTCTTCAAATTCTAATGATTTTGATAATTATTTTTTATTAAATCTTTCTTTCACCATGACTAAATCGTACTCATGCATTTTCATTTAACCTTCTATCAGCTTAAACGTTTCTAATACTATTAACGTATCACAATGGCTGTGAGACAATCTTAAAGACCCATTCTCATTTTATAATTAAATTGAATTAAATATTTATTGTTTAATCTTCGTAAAACTTGTTCTCATTATTTATTAGATAGGCTAAAGTCAATTAGAATTATGTATAATATATGCATAGATCTATTTGATTATATATTTAAAAATATTGTTTCAATGTTCATTCAAATTTCCATACTAAATGGCTATTATTGCTTATTGTGAAATTTGTCGCTACCAAACACTTCCCAATATGAAAAAAATAGATACATAAGTATAAATTCACTGTGAAGTTGAAAAGTTCCATTTCATTTGAACAATAATAAGAAAAATATTTTTCTGTAATATGTAATTAACATTTTACAATAAATGTTCTTGTCATGATGATATAATATTATAAATAAACCAATGACACCAATTTTATTTAGAAAATTTATGAAAAAATACTCATGTAAGCAAAATAATTTTCCATTAAATTTACTTTCTGATGATATATTATAGTGTGTTAATGGTTCTTTTCAACTTTACCTTTTTCAAGAAAAATTAATATCATCTTCCTAATTGTAAATAATTCTTCATATTTTATACAATATTGTACATTTCATATACATACATATGATACTTCTAATGATTTTCGTACTAGTGATAACATGATAAAATTTGATCTTGAATATTTTCAATCAGTGTTCTAATAAATATTCATTAATTAATCAACATATCTCAAGTTCAATTCATGATATTATCTTTTTATTTGGAAAAGAATAGGAATCAATAGAATTTCAAGAGAAATTGGAAATTTTCAATGTTTCCATAGTTACATAAATACTTATTTAATTTTTTTCCATATCAGTTTACTTTGTGAATTTTCATGAAATTCTAAAAAATGTACTTAAACCTATTTCGAATTTCCGAAATCTTCACTGACAATGAGTCAATATTATCGACTAAATAACAAATTTCAATTATATTTATACAACTCCATTATGGTTAAAAATGTTGGAAATTCTTATTATAATAAAAAATATATTGTAAATTACAAATTCAACATGAAGATTTTATAAAAAAAATGCTTTATGAAAATAGAAATAGACATAAAAACACGTTGTTCAATCTTTGTTTTGTTTGAAATATAAAATTTTCATATGTGATGAGATTCGAAATGCATCGTTTTGCAATTTTGAAATTTCTCACAATCGGACTTATTGTTAGTACAAAACTACAGAAATTAGTATAAACCCTGTTGTGTTTGAAATTTAAAATAAATGATGAGAAAATGTTTGATAAAAAAGATTAAAGCGTGAAGATCATATGTTTAAATGTATGTAGCACTTAATTTGTATGCATGTTTGATTTTTGAAAGTCCCACATACCTTAGGGCTTGGACACATGATAGGAGTTCGACGTATGTTTTCATACAATTATCGCAACACGCTTTTCGATTTCTTATGGAAACGCGCATCGAACGCCCATCATGTGTCTAGGGTCTTACTGTTGAAAATTCCATTCATATGTTAAGCTTATCTTTTTCTAAATAGAATTTAGTAATTTATTAAATGAAAAATCAATAATTAATTTTTATAAAATTTTAATTCTTAAATTAATATAGTTTTAAAAAAATGAATGAAAATACGCACTGTTACATTCTATTCTGATTCTTCCAATTTACCGTTTTATATAATAACAATCACACTCCATATTCTTACATCAGAATTACATATGCCGATATAGAAATAAAAGAATATTGTTGTTAAATATGGTGCTCATTTGTTATATAATCTTTGAAATTCCTTTATTGTGGTATAAATTTAATAAAATATTATAAAAACATTAAATATTCAAATTATTTTTTTTTCTTTAAAATTCCACGAAAACTTAAATTAGACAAGACGCTGCATAAAAATACATCTTATTCGAATATTGAGCGATTTGAAAAATAATGAAATTAAATAATATCTAGGTATGTATATGTACGAGTATAATCTCAAAGCATAAAAAGTATAATCCTTTTATCAGATACCTACCTACCAGAGATATGTATAATATTTTCATACAATCGAAGATACTGAAGGCGAATATTATTACCTAGGTACTCACAATCAGAATGAATATTTTCGTTTGCGACTTTCGAGCTACGTCGAATTTTATTAATAGTATAAAACGAAACAAAGAAAATAGAAGATAGATTGTGTTTTACGTAACACAAAAGAATAAAAAAATCATTTTAAGTATCGTCAGTTCATTGTGTGAAAAAAAGCGCCAAAGTGTCTAGGCGAGTCTAGGTGTGAAGACGAGAGTTCAATTTCTTCGCCGATACAATGGATCTAGAACGGATTCCTCTTTCAGTTAAAATTGGTCAGTATTAAAATTAAATTGTTTTAAAAACCTCACATGCTTCCGGAAAACGTGCTTAATTGTTGTATTTGTATGCATTTGGAAAAAAATATCAACTCGAGCACAGTTGAACTTTTGGGTTGTTTTTTTAACTTCTATCAACAAAAAAAAAACTAAAGAAAACGTCTGTCTAGTTGTTGTGTGCTTTTATTACTTTAACGAAGAAAATGCAGGGTTTTTTATAAGAAACTATGAGTTTACTCATATCAAGTAAACATTTAAGTTTCACAAAATATTAATCTCAGTTCAGTTAAATCATTTCAATAATAATTTTTCAAAAGAAATCACATTTCATTTGATAACGAAGCATTAAGAATTCATACATACCTTTCCAACTAAATTTAGTTTCAAGTCGATTTAAAACTGAATTGCGCCCACAAATTTCAATTTGCCAGTGTAACTAATTTTTCTCGACATTAACATCGTACGTATATGAACAGTATTTTCCTCTATTAGAAAGTTAAAATTTAGGCCGCGATAAAAACTATATTTTCCAAATACATATTGCATTCCTCGAGTGCATCGTCCGATAAGAGTTTCGAACGCGACGATGTCCCATCCCGGACCATTCCGTTTCGAACCGAAATAGACGGCTCGTAGCTAAAGAGCATATAAATAGTAAAAATAAACCCAAACGAAAAAAAAGAGCGAAAAAAAATAAAGTTGTGCAACGCCAGCAATCGGTCTATTTAGTTTCGGTTGGCGAACTTGCTTTGTGCATTTAGCGCTAAATGTAGTGCGTTTCGCGACTCCCAAACGGTCGTTTGTTAAACGCCGTTCTCTAGCCGCTCTTCGTTGTCCTTCGATTTTAGCTTCCGGTTTGAACGGAAATTGCGTTGAAGTATCGGCGATCGGCCCTCGAGAAGTTCCACTTTCGTTTTGTACTCGATAAAGGTATCGTATCGTCGCAAACACGTAACAGTCCAAGGTCTAGAGCCGGCAATAATTACACTGATCGAATTCGATACATAGGATGGCGGCTTACCTGAACACTATCACTAACGGGGTCAAAAGATGCCGGGAAGTGGGAGAAATGGCCATCCTCGAGCCTTCGAGGCCCTGGGCTCCCCTGCTGCAGATCTTCGAGGAGAAGACCGGATTGGATCGCAAGCACGTTGTCAACGGTTCGATTTTATCACTAGCTTCGGTTCAACTATCGTCTTCCATGGAGTTCGATAGCCGCAACTATCGGCCGACTGATCTAATTTTCGATCGACGGTTAAACTTCTCGACAGTAGTTTCATTTTATTCCCTTCAAAATTGAATCGCTAACTGTCGATCGGTCAATCTACTGTCGAAAGATGACTCATCTCACCTATCGATTCGATTCTTATCGAGAACTTTCAATCGATCTCATCACTATTATCTGATGGATTTCAATTGCTAATCAATCACAATTCAATTGATACTTTCAATTATACAAATGAATATCGATACATATCTATTTTATGAAATATAAATTATCCCACTAGATTGACGCTCAAATTTTTTTTCCTAGAGTACGATAAAACAATCAAAAGTTCAAATGTGTAATTAATATCCCTAGTGATTAAATGCGGGTATACTTTCGCTTTATCGATCGATAACCTTATTTTTATTTTAGTCACTAATCAGAATTGAACGCTTTTTATGAGTAACGTTTAACGTAATCTTGCACCTTTATAATTTTCACGGTAGATAAGCTATCAGCTTATTCACCTATATCCATATACATTCGATTGACAATTCCGTCGAAAATTAGGTGATTTTCAATATTTAATTGTTACAATGAAAATATTTCAAATGTAAATATGGAGACATATATCATAACACAAATCGATGAGAAAAATACCAAAAAATATTTTTAATAACAGCACATGAAATTAAATTTGTTTGATAACTTTAGAGCGAGTCTTTTTATTAATATGAATCTAATATTTTCTTGTACACATATTAATCATTCTATATAGTTTTAAAATTATCTGATTATACTCAGTGCTCAATCAAATTAAAAAAAAAAAAAAAAACAATGTATTCTCAATAAAATAGGATGTAATTCCACTCCTTTAGCTGTTTTTTTTTATTTTTCCAGGTCTTCTTGGGATCATTGCTCTCTATTTAGTTTTCGGTCATGGTGCTGAGCTGCTTTGTAATACAATTGGTTTTGCATATCCAGCATATGTCTCCGTTAGAGCCATTGAATCCAAAGAAAAAGATGATGATACTAAGTGGCTAACTTATTGGGTTGTCTATGCATGTTTCTCAATTGTAGAATTCTTCTCCGATATATTAGTCAGTTGGTTCCCTCTTTATTGGCTCGCCAAGGTAAATATATTTTTTTCCATTTCTTTACAAATTGTGTTAATTTTAAAATTGAATAACCTAGTGAGTTTCATATTTGATTGTACTCTTCCAATTGTTTATTCAGTTGTATTGTGTTTGTTCTGAATTTGTCTCGTTATCGTTAATAATCTTTTGGATATATTCGTTTCAATCAACTTTTATTTGATATTTTTCAGTGCTTATTTCAAATATGGTGTTTCATACCTTTGGATATCAATGGTTCTTTGTTCCTGTATAGAAAGGTGATCAGACCATATTATCTTAAATACCATGATAAAATTGATGAAATCTCTGATACAAGTATGCATTAATGCTTTTAAAAATTCATTTAAATATGTTAACATAAAAAATATGTAATTCAACTATTATTTATTTTCAGCAAAAAATGTTATTTATGAAAATATCAAGAAATCATCATAAATCAATTTTTACTTAAATCAAATGAGAATTATATTTCTCACGCTCACATCAAACCATTGCTTTACACACATTTGTAATTTTTATGAATTTCACTTATCTTGTTAAAATTTTCAATGAATTAAAAATATTCGAAAAAAAACTTGCATTTCGTTGTAAAATCTGTATCTCCTATGATAACCACAAAAAGAAAAACATTGTAATACATATGTAAGCTGAAGCATTTAAGGAAAGCTGTTAATAGTGTTCAAATATATTATTTTTTATAAATTACATTATTATTTAATATTAATTTATTGATTATTTTCCAACTGTAAGAAAATCACATTTTCAAGTATCTATTGCATTTATTCTGTATTTCAGTTGATACAAATTAAACATTTTAAATGTACAACTAGATATATTCGGAACTCAACACTCCATATCTAACTGGAATTTTCACTATCCATACTCAAAACAGCTTTGATAACATTTCTTAGAGATAGTTGATTGTGAAAACCCATGAATCTACTCCTAAACAATATACAATTAAAAATTAAATCTTTTCACTTCCTTCTTCAGTTTTGGTCTCCTTCAGAGTATTATTTTTGTTTCTGTTTCTCCAAGCTCTCATATATATTTTTGGATGCATAGGAAGATAACCCGATAAACCTGCAATAAATAATGTTATGTATTACAAAATATATATAATATGAAGAGTTTGAAACACTCAATATAAGAAAAATTCACCTAATAGTCTTGCTACTGGATCAGATATGAGTGCTCCTTTTCCAATCCAATGCTGTATTCTCTCGAAATTAAATGCTACCAACTTTTCACCGGTTTCATTAATCATGGGATCAAATGAGCCCACTTGCTCTATGCAAGGTTGATATTGATATTTTCTTTGCTAAAAGAGGCAGTTATTAAAGTGAATTTGGATTTTTTTTACAAATATATGCATGTATAATCAAATTGTTTACTTCGCTAACTACTATGTGATAAAATGAGCGATTCGTACAACCATATTGAACCATTCTTATAACTTTACAACTCTTTCTGGCAAAACGACCTATGCCTCCCCCAGGAACCAATACCATTTCTAAAAATCAACCAAATGCATATTAATGCGAGAATATTATGCATAACATCGATAGGAATCGATAAAATTCGAATATAATCAAATATGGTGAGATAAAATAATAAAACTGGTTGTGAATAAGATGGAATGATTAAAAATACTCACGAGCCATTTTTAATACTTTTGCAATGCAGCTGAAACAAAATTTGACGTCTTGGTAAACTTTGAGGTTATGAATACATAAGGAAAACAAAGCCTACACCAGCGTGCACAAATGTGACGAAGTAAGTACTACACTAAGTCTATTTATTTTTTTTATTATGATAGACAGGTATCTATTTAAAGATCATTAAACTCAAATACTGACCAATAATCGATTTAAATGCTAATGATCTAAGTTTTGCAATCAATTTTTTTTTTTATATAAAATCGTTCTAATGGTGTTTCGTTCAATCAATACATTAGCGCAAAATTTCAAATTTTTCTGCACATTTAATTACGTACATAAATATTAGTTCAACTGTTTCAAAGGCTCACCAAAGTATAAATTATTAAGGGATGAATAAAGAAAAACGTGTTTTTACGAAATACATGTATTTCCAAAAGCATTAACATTTTCATCACTTACCTTTTTTAATATATGTATAAAGAAAACATGTATCAAATTTTGCGTGAAGGCAGACAGTACTATATTTGCCTTGACAACTTGTGCAATATTAATACATATGAATGTTATTCAAAAATGACAAAATTATATTATAGCACAGAGAAAATAATATGAAGCAGTCACATTTCAAATTAGAAAGGATTTAATGAATGATTTATTGGATCCTATTTAGATATGTATATTAGTCTAACTGTACATAAAATAGTTAATTATTAATTATGATTCCAAGAGGGTAAAAATAAAAAATAAACTTTTTACAATTGTATCTTAACATAAAATGCTTGAAATTAAGTGTTTTCCAGAAATAATAAATTAATTTTTGGCATCCTATTTCGATGAGAAGACAAACGTTGAAAATTCATAAAAATATTGACAAAGTTTTCTAACAATAAATAACAATTTCAATACTATTTAGAAAGTGGAAGAGAGTAAAGAAATGGCAACATGAAATAAAATATTTAATATTTACAATATGTGTAATTAAGTGATTATATAATTAAAGATTCAAGTAATTTAAATACACGTGGGAAAAAACGTGTACCATACTTAGTCCTTTGCATTCATATCACAATTGTTTTTACTAATGTAACATGTTTTGTACACACATACTCCACCATTTTTTTATTTGGAATTAGTTATATGGTATTGAATGTTTGGAAGTTAATGTTGAAACAACATAATTGATAATATAGGCTCATTTTAAAAATTTAAAAAAAATCATATAACAAGCATAGTTATACATATGTTTATGTGTAATATAGATGTTAAATATTACAAATAGAAGAACGGTAAGATGATTTTTTATTTTATTTCAGGTATTAAAAAAAAATCCGATGCATAGTATCATCCAAAAAAATTCATAATGCGAATTATTCCTTTCCTTCCAAAAGTATTCTTGAAAACAAAAGTTTCACTTCATATATAAAAAATTTTAGGCCATATTCTCAGTCGACTTGTTGTTTTACAGATCTGGTTAAAAACATTTATTTAAAATAGCAAATTATACTATGAAAGGACGGCATTATTAATAATTTTGTATATTTGTGGATGATTTTATGTTAATACATTACTATAAATACGTTCAGTCCGTTGGCGAACAATTTTATTAAATATAAATAATTCTTCCATAACAACATCATACTTACATATTTATTTCAAAAGCACTTTGAGGACTACTATTTTTCAAAAACTTCAAGTTAAAGAAATTTATCCATTCATTTTTTTTCCAAAAGTAAACCGGTGCATAAAAATAAAATGTAAACAATAGTATAATTTTACAAAATTCAAAATACACAGCAAAATATTTCTGTATTTTGGATAATGAAAAAAATACTTTTTATGAAAATAAAAATCTGGAAACTCATTCACTTAACAAACACATATTATGGAAAATAAATAGCATTTATCAAAAGAAAAATTGCGATAGAACTCAAAATGTTTTTTCCATACTACTACATACATTTTAAACAAAAAAATCAACAATATTTTTCATAACTTAAATTTATGAAATTCTATATTAATATTTTTATTCAAATTGACTTTCAACTGGAATGCAAAACATTATAATATATGTATGTATCTATATAACAACAATGAGACTGATAATGTATTTCTACACTTCATCTAGCACCTAATTTCAAGCAGCACTTATATACGTCGATTAAAGTGCAATAAACTAATTTTCTTTAAATAAGTACATACTTCACAAACTTCTTGCACTGATAAAATCTAGCAGACTGTGTAGCAATTTACCATAATATTAGCGAAATCAATACATAATTCGATACTATCCTTCTATTTCACAATTGTATATATAAAAGCACAATTATTATTACATACAAATAATAATTCAATTAAATAAACATTTTATTATCATATGCCTATTTAATTTTTAAGGCCACGTGGAAAAAGAGTACTTTCCAAATTATATTTAAAATACATTGTTGACAATTTTTAAATTGTAATATTTTGTATTTTGTAAAATATCACATTAATATATTATTTTCATCAGTTAACACTTAAATATAATAAAAACAAGTAACTATTAACTTTGTTAAACAAAACTTTTGGTTGAAATACTTTCAACACAAGCACATATGTAGGTATGTATGTATGTAATTAATCGTATTGTTTGTAAATCTACTTTTATTTGCATATATAATACTATTCGATCAATTTATTTTTAATTGCTTTTTTGCAACTTAAATTTTCATAAATTTAGTAGGTAGGTACATATAAAATTATCAAAAGTTTCAAAAAATCATGAAATTATCTGAGCATAAAATAAATAATAAATTAAATTGAATTAAAATATTTCTATAACAAGGAAACATGGTAGTTATGCAAAAGAAATTTACCTATATATTTAAAAAGTAATAACAATAAATTAAAACCAAGAGAAATTAAATTATTATTTAAATTTAGTTATAACTTTTTTCATGTGTATTTAATAACATACTAAATCTGAGTGCATGCAATATTTTCTTAGTATAGGGTTAAACTATGAATACTTTTTAGGATTATACTAGATAATTGCAACGTTAAATAGCGGCTTTCAGCCAATGTTAACTTTCACAGCTGAAATTTCATGATTCACATTATCTGATCAGAAATAGTAATTCATTCTGTTACTTTAAAAAATCATTGGTATGTGTATAATATAATAAATACTTCAGAAATTCATATAAAATCATCGATGTAAAAATTTATAATATGAAAAAAAATATAAATTTAATAAACATGTTTAGGAAGAACAACTTTGTAATAGGGAACTCATAAAAGTTAAAAAATAAATATTTTGTTCATCAAATACTTGAAAAAATAACTAACAAAGAGAGGTACACTGCAATCAGAAAATTTTAGAATAAAATCTATCAAAATGTTATAGTTAATATCAAACACATATCAACAAACGTGTTCATTATTTCAAACAATACAAATAAATTTCAACCTTTAACTACAATTTTATAATATAATAACTATCATTTATATAAAACATGTAGATGAGCTTACATTCAAAAAGTTCAGGATTGAAATATTATTAGTTGAATACTTTTTAAGCAAATTCAAGGATTAGCTCGAGGCTTAACATCTTCAACTTGTATTAACTTTTCGATTGGTATTAAAGATAATTCACCTCCATATATAGGAGCTGGCAAAGCCTGAAAATAAGTACATAAATAATACTCATGAAAAACTAAGTCCCAATCTTAATAATTCATAAATATGGCTAGCATAAAATTGTCAAAAAATACAAACCTTTGCAGTTTGCGATGCTTCTTGTTGTGCATTTTTTGCAGCAGCCGCTTCCCGTGCTTTACGTAGTTTCAACGAAAAAACTGCAACTGATCTAGCTCGTTTTACTAAAGCGGCTGTGGCGGGACTTAACTTTTTTGCTGAAATAAAAAGTGAATGATTGAGTCGATATACCTAAACAATTTCATTTTACATAACTGATATTAAAATAAAACCTTTTGGTTTTTCTTCTTCACCAGAAGCTGTTGTACTGGAAGCAACTGTTGTTGAAGGTTCAACTGACGAGGGAGTTGTTGCTGGTTGAGGTGTAGAAGCTATAGTTGTTGGCGTTAACACTCTTGCTCCCAACAATTCAGGATCTGAGCCACTGCTTGCACTAGCAATTTCCTAGGATACGAATAATATTCAAAATATAAAATCATTAAAATGAAAAAAAAAATTATGAACAAAAAGAAAAATACTTTTCGTTCTAATTTGAGAGCCGATGTTGTTGGTGGTATACAATGTGTCGAACGATGTAAAGGTTCACGTGCAGCTAATACAGCTGCTCGTAATGGACGAGGTGCCCATTCGGCTCCTCCAGGCCCAACAGTTAAATGAACTCCAGGATGCTCTGCTTCCTAATAAAATAAATTTTTAAATAATATTAAACTTATAACCTATCATTTTATATTATTGAAAGAGTGCTCAATCAAATACAGAAAGTGACCTGAGATTGAACCAACTCAGTAAAATTATATGTTTAATAATATGTGTACAAACATTCATTTCATATCAAAAATAATCAAGCCTCAATGAAAATGATACTAACATGAGGCCAGTGACGTGTAGGTGAAGGAGTCTTACGAGGCCGAAATGGTGGAATTTCAGGAACAAGTGGACTTCGTGCAGGTGCCGGAACATCATTGGTATTGGTACTTGTTTGCTGAAGAAATGTGAGTGCTTTACAAATATGTTTATACAAAAAAAATGTAGGTACCTAATGAAAGTTTAATTTGAATTGAATGGATTTTTTTTTAAATGCATAATCACTATGTAATAGGTAGGTATGTTGTTTTCAAAGTTAATGAACTGTTCATTACGGATTAAATAAAACCTAAATATAGAAAATAAAAATGATAATCAAATGAACGACATAGTACTTGTGGCCAGTGGTGTGTTGGTGATGGTGTATTTCGTGGCCGGAATGGCGGAATTTCTGGTATTAATGGACGTCGAGGAGAATTAGCAGGTGGAGTATTTCCACTACCTTGCCTTGATCGACCACTGCCTGTAGTACAAAAACGATTTAAATAGACATTTTCATAAGTCCTACAAAATTAAAATTTATTTGTTCTTACTATCTTTTTCAGAAACTCTTCTACTTCCTGCTCTAGATGACACAGTATCTTGTAGTGTTGAAGTTTCAAATACATCATTGTCTCCCATAGATAGCTTGTCAGGTGAATTAGATTCATTTGCTAAATCAGGAATAACTTGTTTATCGTCTATCAATATATTTTCTGAAGGTTGAACTGAAAATCGACCAATAAGAAGTTTTTCTTCTGGTGTAATTGTAACATCATCAGATATAGATGTTCTCATAGTCTGATCGATTCCAAGTAAATCTTCTTGACTAGTTCTGCTTGAATTACCACCACTATCCACCTTAATTAATAAATACAGATTCAAATCACATATTGATTATGATTTATTATGAACCGTAAAATATAGTATGGTTGATATAAATATGCACCTGTGAAGGAGTGTAAGTATTTCTTGAAGCTTCTCTTCTTTGAAATTCAACTTTTGCCATTTCTGTTGCTAACCAAGAGGGTAAATCAGGAATAAGTAATCTCACTAATATAACCATTATTAACATCACATGCTGAAAATTTAATCATGTAATTAAGTCATATAATGCTAAACTATGCAAAAAATACTACACAATGTAAGCACTAACTTCTAACGCGACTATAACCAAAATAGTTTTTATAGGTGTCGACTCTGGAAACATTCTGTGCACTTGTCCTGAAAGACCAATCAGAGCACAATTTACTAAAACTGCGATTCCAACCATCACTTCCATAGCATGCTGGAAAATAGTATATAAGTTAAAAATAATTAATCTTATATTTCAACTTATTTCAGTTGAACTTACTTGCCATGATCCAATACTATTAACCCGGCGACTGAAGGGCCGTTGAGATACAAAACACAGTTTAAATGCATCTCCACGAACTTCAATCAAGTTATTAGCAAGAGCACAAAAAGCCGCCAAAGGGAATGCCGAAGAAAACAAAACTACATAACCCAACTGCATAACCATTTCTAAATGTTCAGCAAAAGTACCTTCGTACTGAAAAATAAATAAAAAATAAATATTTTTCAATTATACAACAAAGATAATTATAAATAAGAATTACTTTGAATAATTGAGATTCTAATTCAGCTTGACTTATATTTCGTTGTTTGGTTTCTGCAATTTCTTTATTGTCAGACAAATCTTTATTGTCTATATCATCAAGATTGTCTTTATGCACTGGAGAGTTTTTCAGGGGAGTTTTGTCAAACACATCATTTTTATCAAAATTTGTGGGTGGTTTTTCTATTAGAGAAATAATTTCGTCAAAATCAGCCATAAATTGTAAAGAAAATAATAACAAAATACACATAAGGCAAAAACCTATTTGTTAAAAAAAAGTGAAAATCAGAGCAGATGGTGAATGAAAAAATATTTAAAAAAGATTATTAAAAATACACAATTAAATTACCTTGATTAGGACTCAATGCACCCCAAAGAGCAAAACTAAGACGAGCTAATTTAAGATGCTCTAGAAGGTAAGGCCATGCAGATTCACGAAGATTTCCTAATACTTGACGAGCTATTAGCAATGCAGCAAGTTGCTGTTAAATATAGAAATACTAAATTAATATTCAATGATAGAACATATAATAAGTAATTTATTTTTTTCTGAATGAATTCAATATGCACTACAAAATTTAATGCTAACTAAAAATCAAATCATACATCAATATCGATACGTATAGGAAATTTTTATTGAATTTACTTTAAACCCATCTACAATAACATATTTTTTCATTATATTTCGACTTCTGCTACATTAAAGATACAAGTAACATACATTGGTATATCCATATTTTTTTTATAATAGTAAAAGAGAAACAAATGTGAAAAACACTTTCTATGAATAAATAAGTACTGTTCTGAAAGTGGCCAAAATACAAAATGGTATTTTGCAAACAATAACTTTACAGCAATATTTCAGCATATGAGTAAATACATAAGTAAATAGTAACACTTAAAATTTTTATCACAATTTGTCATAGATATAAAATTATCTAAATGAAAATATGATATGTACCTCCTTTAGTTTTTCCTGATCTTGAAGGTAAAATGCAATGTAGAACAAGCTTAAGAATGAATTCACAAATTGAAACTGTAATTATAAAAATAACATATTAAAATTTATAAAAATAATTCGAATGTGTTATGAAAATCTATATACCTAGGTATATATAGGCAAGACACAATAAACACATATAACTTAAGAAAATGCTAATATACCTAGATAGGGAACTTCATAAATGGAGAAATCATGCACTAACAGCATTTTTCAAAAATCAATTTGAAATCAATAACAAAATATTGAATCATTGATTAAATAAAAAATCCCTTCTCTAATATACACATAACTTTCTGAAAGTATTACCCATCAGAACATCTAATGTGTGATTTTAAAACATCAGATATGAAAAATACCGTTCTGTCTGTGATTACATTTAATTGTAAGTGAAAAAAATATTCACAGGAAAACTGAATTTTTAGTATAATTTTATAGCTTATAGGTATAAAAATAAAAATCAAAAACTACAAATTTATGATATAAAATATTTCAAAACAATGAATAATAGAAAAAATGTACAAACCAAAGTAACTTTTACAATAAGATGATTCTCATACTTTGTATCAAGACGATAATTTTCTGTAGATCCACAAGGTAAAGAAATGCAGTGAAAATACATAAACCACATTTAATAAAAATATTATAGTAATTTACATATGTATGTAATAGGTATTGTTAAAAGAATAGATAAAAAAAACGAGTAAAAGAGTGAAAATAAATATAGGTATGTAGATAGGTATATGGTATGGATCATGAGCAAAACAGTGAGCATATTATTAGGTTAAATGAAAGTTTTTCGATAAATTCCAAGCATTTAGAATGTATTTACATATGCATAGTCCAAAAAAATTTTTTTTTTCGTTTACCTTTGTCATTCAACCAAGTCGCAATTCGAAAATAACAATGATCCATTGCAGCAATCATCACTGCTAGTATGATACGTGGTGCACAAGAGAGCCAGGATAAAAAGGCACGAGATCTAACTCGCTCATCCCACCAATCCTAAATGTGTGAAGATATATGTATATGTTAATATTTTTTAATTAAAAATTATATCAACACTTGCAATTATATTCACCTGCACAATTAACATCATATATGAAGTAAAAGCAACAGCCAGTAAGCATAGGAAAATGATTGGAGCACTAACTAAATGTCTCCATAGGCGTCTTTTCCAAGCAGGGTAAACAGGCTCAGGTCGACCTGTTACAGAACTTGTATGGATTTCTCCCTAAAATTAAATATATTTTGATCACTAAATTAGACCGAAATAATGCATTTACAAAGAGAAGACAATAAACATTACAAATTAATTTAATACTATACAGAAATTTGTATTTTGATCATGATACATTCCACTATTTACCTGATATAAGGGTCTAGGTTCAATGAGCAAATCATCTCGTTGATCCAACGTACCCCATCTATAAGCAAGTTCATTAGAATACCTGAAAAAATATACTTTTTGAAAATACATGCTATTAAAATAATATCAGTAAAATGAATAATGTTAGAATGAATAATTGACCGCTTCCAAGATTGAAGATAAATACAAGCCCAAAGAACATTAAACACTGAAAATAATACATATGCCATATCTCGCCAACTATCTCTTGCATTACTTAAACATATCTGTAAAAAATGAAATACAATTATATTTTATAATATCATACATAAACATAATATTATAATATCAGATATTTTATATGTACATATAGATGAAATTACCCAGAAAAATAATCCTAAAATAGCTGGCACCATAAGAGCACCTGTATAATGCCCAAGCCATGCAAAATACATAGCAACTTTTACTCCGAAATAGTCACATATATCTTCTGCAAAGTGGAAATCGCATTTTCATGATCATGGAAAATTATGATTTAATTAAAATATAATAATAAAATTACGTAGTGGTTGTGGAGAACACACAGCTCTGACCCACTTTTCTCGTAATTCCTGTAACTTTTCAGTATCGTGTAAAGGAAAAACTCGTTCGATGATGCCAGCACTCAAACAAACAGGTACTGATGGAAATATTAAATAATTGTAAAACAATTATTTACAAATGTTAAAAAGTGAAAAATTAACACTAACCAATACTCTGTCCTGGTCGGAGCTTTAAAGGTGAAGGTGCTGATTCTCCGGAAGTAGCACGGACTGCTTCTAATAAATGAAGAACTAATTCTTGACGCTCTAGAGTTGTAAGGAATTCTTCAGGAGAATCACTCTATTTAGAAAACGTTAATTAAATTACATCCAAATATTTTTTTGCAGAAATAAAATGTAAGAACCTTATAAAAACAATGTAAGTCTCTAAGTGTGAATTCTTTAAGTCCTCCTCCAAACTCTGGTCTTAAAGCCTTGGGTAAATGGACTTCTTCTGCAGCTCGCAAGAGTCTGAAAAGAAATATTTTTCCAATAAATTTAATTCTTTCACAAAATGAACACATATAATTACTTACACTTGAAAATTAGCAGTCAAATAAAAAGCAGTGGACTGAGTAGACGGATGATGACGCACACATACAGTTAATCGTGGCGTGGTCGACCGAAGCTTGTGAAGAAGCCACAACAGCGTAGAATCAGAGGCACCTTAAATGCATTTTGTTAATTGATATTTGAAGATTATATTGAAAAAAATATTCTCATCAAAAAAAATATACCTTTGGGAAAAGTCATCACAACGTCACATTGTCGAGTAGCTATTGACTGCAACCACAGTCTTCTGGGAGTTATTAAATGACCACCGATGGGAAGCTTCCTTCTCAAAAGACGACCGGCTGAAATTAAAATGAAACTCGATAGAAAAAACAAACAACTTCATATCAAATTAATGAAAATAAACAAATTAATTAGAAATAAGAGTACCTATGTCTAATGTGCAAATAAATTTTTGAAATTCAAATATTACTGTAAAAAGGTTAACACGATAATATTGTGCTGAACAGCTTCATTCTTAAGATTTATATGGTTTTCCTTATTATCTAAATACTTCACAAGGACACCTTAGTATCCATTCCTATAGCATATACATAGATACTCATATCTATACATATATTATAAATACCTATGTACCTACATATGTATTTCAAAACTTAAAAATTAGATAATATTTAAAAACTTATTTTCTTATGATGAGACATGTACCTATATAAATATTCTCGATTCGTCAAGATAAATATAAATTTGAGATTGAAAATGAAAATTATTTACGTTAACACTGTCGAAAATATTGTATTTATTTAAAAAGATACGAGAAAATAGAAGAAAAAGTCACATTTCGACGATATTGTAAGATATATGTTTCGAAAGAAAAAACCAAAACAAAGATGCGAAACACAAATAAGAACGTATGACATAATAGAGGGAATCAATCGCTAGAGGACTGCATACATAACGATAACGAGATAAATACAAAAGAAAAACAATGACCCGTATCTAAAGTGTCCCTGGCGATGTTGGCTATGGGCCGCCTACGCAACTCGCTCTCCGTTCTGGTCTCCATCGAAAACGGCGCCTTTCGCCTCGAAGGATAATCGATAGTTATTATGGAACGGAGCTCTCGGAGTTCGGCCGATCGATCGAAACGGACGAGGACGATCTACGCCGCGATCATGGAGGCCCGGATCGACCGGAAGCGCGGCGCCGGAAACGGGAAAGCTCAAAGCTCCTCCGGGAAAGTTTCCGCGCGCCGACTTCCGACGCCCGATTCCGATTCCCGCACATCGATTTTCCCGGCCCACACTGACGTTTCTCTAACTGTGTTGCCTCATTCGAAACATTTTCGTGCGCTCTTTTGGAAAATTTCGCCGAAAATCGCGAAAAAGAGCCGAAATCGAAACGTTCGAGTCGATCGTCGCGTTTGAATTTTGGCGCCGTCGACTCGCGCGCCGAAATCGGATCTATCGGAAAAGCGGTCGAAACGGATCGATCCCGTTTTTTCAAAACGAAATTCGTTTTTTATTTTATTTCAAATCGAAATCGTTTTATTTCGATTCGATTAAAATCGCGCCATTTTGTGGAATTTTTAAGAAATTTCATAAATTTGTGTCACGGTGTGGACACGCGAACTAAAAAGAAAGTGCGATCGAGATCGAGCCGAATCGGAAAGCTGTCGAGTGACGTGTCGAGATTTAGTGTTGAAAAGTCGCAAGTGCGCACAAAATTTTAGTCGAATTTGATCTCTATGTAATATTAGAATAAGGTCGATACGAGAAAAGTCGCAACGTCGTCATATGTAGAGCTGTCACTGCGGCTGCGGCTGCGGCTGTCGGCTGACGGCTGACGGCTGACGGCTGGCGGCTGGTCTCCGTCGCCGAGAAGGACGACTTCAAGGACGAACTTTCCGCGAAGACTTCGAGGATCGAACGATTGAGCTCATTTCACCTTCGCCTTCGTCTTCGTCTCCGATCGGATAAGACGTCCGAACAAAACGTCAGCCAGGGGTCGCACGTAATTTTTGTGAGTTTTGCACAATCACTCGATTCTCTTTCGAAATATGTTCTATTCTTATTGTTCTCGTTGAAAATGTGGCAGATTTTACGTTTCTCGCCTATTTGAATGTAATTTGACATATTTTCTTAACGGCCATCTAAATAAGGTTCGTATGCAATTTTCTCTAAATCGCGATCGAGTCATCGGTATGCATCAGGCGCAACATGATAACTCTCACATATACAGCTTGAGGACCAGTCTCTCAGTCGTCAAACTGCTCGACTTTGATCATTTTTTTCTTCTATATAATTTAACAGCTGTAATCGACGGTCACCGATGACCGACTGCTAACCCACAGTTGAAAAATCGTACATTAACTATACTTGAATAAAATTATTCACATTGATCTGCACGAATTTCTAAAGATACATTCCAGATTTATTCTTCTTCTCTCACTCTCATAAATGGATGATTAAGATTTAAATCAATATTTAATTATTTTGTCATGAATATTTAATTTGAGTTCATTTTAAATCAAACGAAATGCATTTTACATTTGAAACATTTTTTTCTACAGCATGACCTGGAGAGATCTCCCCATTCTGCCGTTGTGCAGAATATATGAATGTCTGTCCATCAAAGATTGCTTGAATGCCTCGTCGTGTTGTAAAAACTGGAGATATGCATTCAAATTTCATCGAATGAAAAGGTACTCTTCACACGACTCGTCAACTCGTTGAAAAATTTTTCACTCACAGTTTTCGCTTTGAATTTCAGGGACCATCTTTGTCTGAAGATCGATAGTGAGAATTTTGAGAAAAACTTATTTTTGGCAGATACTTATAGTCGTAATATCAAAGAATTGGAAGTTGTGTTAGCTAGTTCAATAGATGAATATTCAAAATTTACTACTGTGATCTTAAAGAGGTAAATTGACAAAGATATTTTTTTTTTGATGATTGATTTCAAATATATAACCATAATATCACTGTTACAGATTTTATGAATCTAAATATCTAAATTATATAACATATGTGCCAACATTTGAGTATTTAACCTTTGAAAGGACTCATAATAAGGAATTTGTACAAAGGTGTGTATTACTTGATAGAATCTTATACTGCTTTTAAAGATATAAACCTCATAATTAAATCAATTGGTAATCTTTTATGTTAACTATTTTAAAATGATTTTCATAAGATACATTACATTTAATTTCAGTTTTTCAATAAATTTAATGTATTTATAAATATTTTTTTCTCGATTTATGACCTTTGAATTGTGTATTTGTTGAATGAATCAGATAAATGCTGACATTGATTGTCAGCAGAATACTATAAAAAAATATCAGTTTATTCATAACAATGATTGTTAAGTTATTGTACAAATAAACATTTATCCATAAGGAGGTTACCTTTTTGCTTAAAACTATTATTGTTCGAATTTTTTCAGAGTATTGATATCACCTCTTTTGCAATTTTCATCTTTGTCCAACCTTCAAGGAATTAATATTAATGGATGCAGTGAAGTAATTGTTCACACCCCTGCATTACTTCAAGCTATCGTAAGTCGAAAGAGTATTTTTGATTTGCATTATTATATGACTTATCAAATTAATTATTTTTTTCTCTACAGAGACATCCAAAATCTTTCAAACTTCTTGGACTTGCTAAAATACGACCAACGTTTTCATCAGTCAACTCTTTAAATTCTGATATTTTTCATAATTTTGTTTCACTCCAAGTAACTATTTTTATATTTCATGTTGTTTTTCTGCAGTATGTCCATAAAACTTATTCTTCTCTTTATCACATAGTATTTATCTTTGGACTATGGATATTTATCAGAAGAACTTTTGGTTGGAATTCAAAACCGAATGCTTTCGCTCAAAAAGCTTATCCTCAACATTACAAGTATACCTACTCAAGGATTTCAAGATCTCACTAGTAGTTGGTTTAGACTGAGAGTTGCTCGCATATCTTTTACAGTTACTATCAATTGTGTACGAAATCATCGTTTACATCCGTCTTTTTACTATACAGTTTTTAGCCTTCTAAATTTTAACAAATTCAATTTTGAATCCATAGATTCGATTGCCATCAGAGAGCCTAAATGACATAAATCAACATGTTTTAAGTCCAAATATTCCATTGGAAGTAATCAGAGTGATGTTTTGCAAAACAGTATGTATTTGTTTCGAATGAGTATTTCTATTCAATTAAATACATTCAATTTTTTCACATGTTATTTATGATTTTTTTGTAGATAAATATGGATATTTTGAGGAAGTTGGTCCATTATAATGATACTTTAAAGGAATTGGTTTGGGTGGATTCTATTGTAACTGGTGCTTTTAAAAATGTTTGTAATTAATAAAAGTATCATTGTTTTTGTAAAAACTATTTTTATGTTTTCATTAAATTCCTATTTGTTTAGGGTTTGGGGGTTGTAGAATGCAGAAGAAGGAGTTCGAGGCGTGCTACAAGGCAACAAACACCAAATCCTTTAGTGATGATGTGTTGGCAATGTTCCTATTTGGAGAAAATTGTTCTGCATGGTATAGTAATTATGATTTTTTCATCAAATTTACTTTCACACAATTAAAATACATTGAAAAAATTGCAGGTTATTGGCATTCCGCTCATGATTTATTAGGTATGGCCAGACTTCGTGGTAGGAGCTTACAGGCTCTAGATATATCAGCTTTATTACACCCAGATCGTGCTTATCGACCAAGGCAACCATTTGCTCCAACGCGCTTAACACGTGAAGATCTTTCTTCAGATGGACCATATTTAACTGACGGTTTTGTTCAGGTATTTTTAAATAAAAACAAATATGATTTGAATTTGTCATTTTTCAAGATATGTTATATAATAATACTGTATTTTATTCTATTTTAGAAAATGAAATGCGTATTAAATTTTCCTTGGAATACCCCAAAGTGGAGTGATTTGCATCCTTCTTTGAGGGGAGATCCAGAGGATGGTGCTAGTCAAATTTTAGATTACATCATTAAAATTATTGAAAACGACTTGCCATCTATGAAGGAAGTTACCAATATCACCAGTATTTAGTTTTTTTTTCTTTTAATATACATACACGTAGTTCTTATAATATATTGAAATGGGAAGGGTTACTAATGAAATATTGATATAATTTTTTAAATTGGTATGGTTATATTGAAATTCGCTCAGAATATATAAAAAAATCTTTTCGCTTCTATTCTAAAATACAATTTGTAGTAAAAATACACTAACTTCAAAGTGAATGCTGAAAATTTAATGCATTTCTGTTCAACAAAAGTTTTGTAGATCTTCAAAATAAAGTCTCAAATATTCATTATGGCAATTTCTCCTCACTTAAATTCAAATTATATTAAAATATTTAAAATAATAACTTTACATAAAATGCTCAACACTTAACAACATTGAATTGAATTATTTTTCAAGTATTGAAAATTTCTACAATGCAAGATTCTATATTTTAGTTTATTTTTTGAGATCTACTCGCTGTTATAATTTTTAGTAATTATGTGAAGTTTTGATAAAATAAATAAATAAACAAGATTAATTCTCATAAAATTACTTATATATGTATTTAATACATTGATATTTTTAAATGTACCAAATAACTATATTCCATTTGAAAAAATTAAATATATTTGTGTATAATTTATATCACAAACTGTCAATTGTCAAAATCTTTCATTGATTGCGATCTGCATTTTATCAATACCAAATTTATAATGCATAATTTTTGCAGTTTGTCAATTATGTAATGGATAATTAATGCTATGAAAATAATCAGTTTTCCATATGTTCAGTTCGTAAGTCTGTGAAATATGTACAGATGAATACATTATTTCACTTAATTTGCAATGTGATTAAAGTTTTCAAAACTTATTTGTAAAGCAGTACAAATCCTAATGTCTGTATTTACCTATTAGTTTTTTTGAATCTAATTTTAAAATTCTTTTCCATATGCATTTCACAGTAGATACCTTTTTTAAATTTGTAATGATTCCTGTTTTTGTTCCTGATTGAAAAATTCCTATAAAATTTTATCCAACTATATTTACTAATAAATATTCATATTCGTGTAAATATTTAACATGTTAAATGTTAATGTTTTAGATATGTTTCTGTATTGTGAAAATTTCTTCAATATTGAACTGCGTTAATAATCGATCTTTTGTCGGGTTATGTAAATCATTTGAACTTACAAAACGCCATTTTAATTCAAGTTATTTTTCATAGAAACATAAATTTCAACTTACATTCCAACCAAATGTTTTTCTATGTAAAAACTAAGAATTTATTGAAAAAATGTATTGCGTTAAATTTATTTTGGAAATGAAATACATATTGATAATTGCTGTAAAATTACATTAAATCATATCGTAAGGAAACTGCGAAATTTAACCAAGAGAAATGAGACTAACCAATTGTAAAACAACAATTCTGCAAAAAAAGAAATGTTTTGAGCAATTATGTAGCATATAATATACATGTGTTAAATCATTAAATGTCGGAGTACTGTGGTGTTAATGAGTCTATCGCACCAATTCTGTTAAATTTAGGCTTAGCCATAGGCTCCGTTGTTGAAAATTATAATTTTGTTATAAAGCTTTTAAAAAAACTTTATTTAATTAGGCTTTAAATTGCCTTGTAATACATTATAGTCATTATAAATATTATACCTGAATATTCCCAGACACTTAAAAAACTTTCAAAACAGCTTTATTTTATTTTCGTTCTGGTTTTTGAAGAATTATAATATGCAATATATTTTATTTATACACTTACGAATTATTGAAAAAAAACTTTATTTTTTTATAGTTATGAAATATTTTAATTTAAAGTGGGTTCTGGGATTTTTTCTTATATTATTACTGTATCATACAGTGAAACATTGTTTTAAAATATGAAAATATCTTCATATGATATTACAATAAGTTCAACTTTTTAAAAATATTCAAAGAGATTTTCTAGAAACTTTTTTTCAAGTAGTATTTTGCAAAAACATCTTCGATGTTGAATTTGATCTGTTTGTTGTATGAATATTTTTGGTAATCAATGTTTGCCATGTGTGTACAACATATTTATTGTTTTGCTTTTGAATTATACAACATATGTGGAATATGAATGGGATCGAATGGAGAAGATCGTTTAAAAGATCTCTCGATTAAGTTAAGACCCTACTGCATTTTTGCAGTATAAACATTGTGATAGCTATAAATACAGATTTTCCATGAGTACTTCAGAATTCAAGAAAATTGTGGATCTCGTCAAATAAAATATATTTTATGAATATCAGATATTTCATAGAAAGATCTGCATATTTATAATTGTTTTACCATTTCAGTCTCGTCCATAGTTTTTCCTGAATTCTAGATAGACTTTCTCGGGAGATTCTGGATAAAGCCGATATTGAGTACCTTTGTCTGCTTGAAGGTCATTCAGTTGAACATCAAGCAAGTAACCATCTGTGATATAATGACTTGTAGACAAGCAGATAGTTTAAGATCTAGCACAATCTACATCTTAATATTAATAAAAAGTCAACACAAGCGTTCCCCTATCATACATACCATTCCTATGAATTCTCATATTCATTAAATTGGCTATTATATTCATTTTTATGAACAATCAAAAATATAGGGTATTTCGAATTGAAATAAATACTAAATACTTTGATTTACTGTACATACCTACATTCATTTGTGAATCTTTTTCATGTGCCATAAATACCTAGCATGAAATAAAAATCTGACTCGTATTGTCATCGTAATTCCAAGTTGAATATAATAGCCAATGAAATAAGTTCAATTAAAAATAACATAGTCATTATGACGTGTATGATATTTAGTCTTTCTGGAAAACGCTTGTGTTTGCTTATATGCCTAATTTTCCAAAAACACGGCATGAAATACTTACTTAGAATTATATTTTGTATGTGCTCTCGGCGTAAATGAAGGTCTGCATGAAATGCTGATTTAAAACATTCCTATCGTTAATATTATGTATGTGTTTATAGAAAGAAACGTATCTTCTAAATTTTTATTATTTGTATTTGATTTTATCGTAGTAGTGACATTTTTTTTTTTAATTTAAATTTGATTTCATGACGAATTTTTGCAGTGAAAGAGACTGAAAATACATAAATAATCAGCATGAATGCCTTCAATATAAAAACGTCTCTAGTGAGGTCCCTGATATTTGTAACTTAAAATATTTATGCGCAAAATGAAAAATATCATTTATACAAACAAAATGTTATAACTTTTATTATTATATTATATGTATATGTTACAATTATCTAACATGAAAAAATAAATTAGTTTACATTTTATTTCAACTCGTTATTTCAATCTATTCTTTTTAGATGAAAAATCTACATCACAATAAAGGAATACATACATATATCATTGAACTACTAAAAGATATGTACAAATACAAGCTAGTAACTACATTATGTATAATATTGAATCTCTGTGATTAAGAAGTAAAATATCTATAAGATATTATAGATAAGTTAACTACCAAAACAAAAAATATTATTTTTCTTAATATAACTTTGTTAGTGCCTTTAATACTTTTAATTACAGTATTATTAAAAGCAAACACTTGCTTGCTTTCATCGAGAATGGCCAAACGTTCTTCCTCAGAAAATTCTTCAGCCATATTATCGATTACTTTCTTTATTTCTTTTTTCGTAGAGCTAATATCTAAATCTGGAAATTCAAAAACCCAATCGATATTGTCGATCGTTTTAAAAGGATTTATCAGTTGAAAGATTGAAAATATTGAAAACTTTCTAAGTTTCCTCTTGGTTCTGATAATTTGACCTCCACTCAACAGCCCCATGTATAAATGATAAACATAAGCAAGCAACAAAATAGGTTGCGTATCAACGAGACTCTTTATATGATCTGTGTACTGTAAAACTTCTGGCCTGGTGACAACATGATTTTCCCAATCTTTACCGAAATATTTTTGTAAATCTTTTTCGAAAGCTGGGGCTCTAAAAGAATAGAAATTACAAAAAAATATTTTTCTCGGGTCTTGTTCACATTATGAAGGTTGCAACTGCGATATAACTTGGATCCTTCATAATCTAAACGCGACCTTACCGACAATGTTATTATATTATCGTCAATAATACCTAAGTAAACGATCATCCACAAACAATTGATCCAATTTTGGCATTTTGATCCTTTCTTTTATATCTTCGATACATTTGAAAATTTCATAGAACACAACTAGGGCATCCGTCCATACGGTTTCATCGGATAGAGCTTTCGGAACAAAAAAATAACTCGTATGACGCAGCGAAATTATAAATAAACGTGAGAAAAGTTGAATAAACAAACCTAAAACTAGCTTTGAATTAGCTAATGCGTCGCTGAGAGCGTGAGGCTGACGAGTAGCTATTCGCATTTCCTTGCTGAAGCTCGTCATCTTTGTTGATGATGCTTTAACTCAGTTTATCTTAGATCATCGGTAAACAAACGTCAAACTCTAAATGACGTTTGACAAACATCTGAAAATTGGCAAGATGACAACGCTCTTCAAAAACGAATTCACAGCCAGAAACTATTTTTTGAATTGATTTGAAAATATAATAATAATAATAACACGATTCAGGTTCGTGCTAGTTATTTAATTGCTGATCGCTATCATCAGAAAATATTTTTATGGAACATCATCAAATTAAAATAGATATGGTCATCAACGCGTGTATTTATGTAGAATGCACGTTTGATTGGCGGTAATTATGAATTTGAAATACATACCAATTTCAACAATCTCAATATGCAAGTAAATTCAGTAAAAGTGCAATACTTGACTTTTTAATTACAGCTTAGATATTGCAATCATCAAAACTACCCATCAGATTAAATATTTCTTTTCGATAAAATAATTTGAAACATAAAAATAAATCTATTTGAATTTATCGACCAAAAATTGAAGTTAAGTACACAATTTAGCAGTCAGTTGTAACTTAATAACGATAAGGAGGTATTTCGTACAAAATTCTTTTTATTCAACTATAATTTGATCTTCGAACGTAAATTATTTTGGATTTTGCAAGGAATGTAATAAAATAAAGAAAAATCATCGTTGAAAAATACAAATAATTTATTTACAAAACTGCACGCGTATTTACAATCGAAATAGAGAGAATAGTATAAAAAAAGCTTGGAGACGAATCGTCGAGATTTCTGGAGACCGACGGACTAGAAGGTGAAGGTGGCCGAGTTGCATGTCATCGCTTCGTGGACGAAGAAGTTGTCCAGGGGCACGTACTGCGCGGTGACCAGCTTGATGACCTCGTGGGCGGCGCAGCCCCCGGCGAACGCGGACACGCTGTGCAGCTCGGAGCCCCCGTAGCGACACATCTCGTGGACGCAATCGTCTTCGGCCAAGGGAGGACAGGACCACTCCCCTAATAATCTGGTCGCGCAAGCTTTCAGCTTGGACATGTCGGTTTCGGGATCCCACTCTCCCGGAGCGCGGCACTGCTCGGAATGGAAGCGCTCCGCCGCCCGGAGCAGCACGTAGTGGAGCATCATAGGGTTGGATTCCTCGAGATGACGAGCGACGCAAGGTGGAACCGCTCCTGGACCGTACTCGTCCGCTATGCGGGAGCCTCGAACCACCCTCAAACAAGCAGAATGCTTGCAGACGTTTTTAACGTCCGCTTCCGATATCGGCTCCACTCCCAGCTCCGCCACCAGCCTGGCCACTCTTCTGTATACCGCTTCGGCGTCGGCCGCGGCTTTGCGACGGTAAACGTTCGTCAAATCGACGTAGTGACGAGTGGCCGCCGTCATGTCCGGAATGGTGCCGCGCAGAGGCAGAGCTCCGGCTCCCTCTTCTTCGACGAAACATCTGATCGCCGAGCAGACTATCCAGAACGGGGCGCTCTTTTGGGTCAGATTCATGCACGCTTCGTCGTACAGGATGTCTTTGACCGCCTTCGGAATCGTCGTCGGAGCCGCGGCTCCGTTCACGGCCCTTATGGCCTCCCGGAAGTTCTCCTCCTCGAGCGGGACTCCGTCGTCGTCCCGGGGCACCCAGGCGCGCACTATGTCGCGGACCTGATCCTTGTCCCTCCTGCTCTGCGGCCAACGCGACTCGTGCGCTCGGGACCAGCTCCGCAGAGCTTTGTAGAGGATCACGAGCCAAGGCACCCTCGACTTCTTCTCGCCGTCGAGCTCGTCGAGATCGAACGAATCCACGTACTCGGAGAGCGCCGGAAACGGCGAATGCAGCCTCAAATCCGGAGGGAGGTTGTCAGGATGAGTTTCGACGGCGCGATGTTCTTTCACCTGGATCCGGAGGCTCGAGAGGAACCCCACCGAACGGCAGAGCAGCAGAGGCACGTCGGCGTCCCAGAGCCTCTTCGACAGTTCGACGACGGTCCTGTCGGGCAGGCCGCAAGCTATCACCGCCGAAAATTCGGACCAGAAGTCCGGTCTGTCGGCCAGCAGGAGGTCCACCGACTCCGGGACCGCCCTCCCTCGGACTTCCCCGTTGAGCTCGAGCAGCGATCGGACGAGTTCCTGGGCGCGAGGTTTCCCCACGCTGTCCGGTTCGAGGAAGAAGTCCGCTCCGAGGTCGGCTTCGGAGGTGAGGTCGGGGTCGACGACGGTGACCGCGCCTATTCCCGCCAACACCAACGACTTGAGGGCTTCGGAGCCGACGGCGCGCCCGGGACAGGCTCCGACGCACACGCAAACGTGGCTCGCCTCCACTGCGCTCTGCCCCCCGACGCCCCACAGCCTCAGCTGCCGGTCGTACTGCGCCGACCTTCCGTCCATTTTGACCCTTCGGCCTTTCGACCCTCGAGACGCTCTTCGACTAGCACACGACTCGCACTCGTCCCCGGCTTTCGCACGACACTCAAACGTCAAATTGACAGTGCGGTGCGGTGCGGCGCGGCACACTTTAACCGACTTCATCATTTTGGAGATACTTTACTTCAAAATGTTCACTTTTTAAGGAGCCATCTCAAAGTTATTTTATTTTTTTGAGTACTTAAAAAAATATTGACAAACATACGCTTTAACGATCTTTATTTGTTTTTCATGCAAAAATGTGAGGAAAAAAAAATGCTTTTACTAAACTTACGAAGAAATAGGTCAAGATGTATGAATCGAATGTTAAGGCCGTCATATCAGTTAAAAAAAAAAACTCGTAGACGTCAAAACCATGAATTTACAAACGCTGTTTCAAGATTTCAATCCTAGGTAAAATGAAGCTCTTCTTGGCCGTATTTGTCGAAAATCGTGTTTTTGTATTATTCTTATAAAATTGAACCTCAATCTTCGGAACATTGCGTCGTCGTTATCGTTTCGAACCGATTACATATATGTATGTCATACGCTCTCGTACATTTGCCAATTTTTGTCGAAGTAGATACCAAAATCGCTCACGTTCATTTTAACTATGCCTCAATTAGTATTTCATAATTCCTCGACTAATACGTCTGTCTTTTATCATATGTTCATTTTTCACAATGCGCATCCTTTGTTGAACCAAAATGACAATCCATAATAAATAATTCATTACTTTATATGCGATGTAATATCAGCTGTGAACTATTGAGTGTTTATCCATAATATACGTATCAGTAAGATTTGTATTCAGTTATTTATATTACTGTCAAAGAATCGTCATGCCTCAAGCGTATTATAATACACTCGTTCACAGATTAAACAGACTACAGGTGTTTATAATAATGAAGATATTAAGATTTATTGAAACTATTTTTTTTTTAATTTTTACAACATTACTATTTTTTTCATATTTTCAATTTTGTCTCCATTTAACATTATTCTTATAAGATATACATGATAAATTTTTATTTTGTCGATTTAATTCACAATTAAAATTAAATTATTGTAATTTATATTAACATTCACGGGTTCATATAACTCTATCAATTTTATAAATGTTTCGATTTTCAGCAAATTCGTTGTTCACACATGTCTCTTAGTTTTTATCGCTTTATTGGCTCTGCGATTTGACAATACAATTACTTGGTCATATTGGGCTGTTTTTGCTCCAATATGGGTGTGGAAATTTCTCGTTATATCTGGAGCAACCGTCGGAACATATGTGTGGTGGAGATACCCCCATTTCAGGTCAGTTCTTGTTTATTAATAAAAATAATAATTATACTAATAATTTTTTTTTCATGTTACAGATTGGAGGGTGAAGCTTACGTTCACTACAAAGCGATGCTAATAAGTTTATCACTTCATCTTATATTGCTTATGTTTGAGCTCCTAGTTTGTGACAAGTTAAATTCTGGTCGCCACTTGTGGATATTAGTTTTTATTCCTCTGACATTCATTAGCATTGTTTCTATTGCAATATGTATATGGGCCTTGAAACACGATAGAAGTTTCGAAGTATGAAATTGCTAATTAATTTATTCATCAGGATTTTTGATTTTTTTTAATTGTACTGCTTTGTATTCCATAGTTGGAACTTTTTTGTGCTGTCAACATTTTTCAATTCATATTTTTGGCTTTGAAATTAGATGGTTTCATATCGTGGACTTGGGAAGTTGTTTTTGTTCCATTTTGGATTCTGATATGCTTAGGTCTAGTTGGTTAGGATTTGTGATTTTTTTTCTCTCAAAATAATCATTATTAATTTATTTCTGTATATTTTTGTATTATTTTGTAATTTTAGGTGTTCTTTACACAATAATCTTTGCTGGAATTCTTTTACGTTCTCCAGATGTAAATGTTCACCAACGTAGAACAAGTTTTCATTCTGCATTAGCTAACACATTTACTGTTGTACCGATTCTCATTTTTCAGGTAATTGTATTTTTCTTTACGTGCATATATTAAAATCTATATAAAATAAATTCAATTTTCAATTTTTTCAACTAGGTTCTTTTGGCAAATAAATTAGACGAAGGTTTAACTATTCCATATATTGTTGTGGTTAGTCCATTGTTTGTGACTTATGCAATTTTAATTTTAATGTCATTTGGTGCTAAAGGAGGAAATCGATGTATGTATTAGTAATAAAAATATGAAGACATTTTTCTGATGTATATAGTTAATAATTGCAATTCTCAATTTCAGGGTGGTTCGGCATGAGAAAAGATTTTTGTCAATTTTTATTATCTGTGTTTCCTCTTCTTCAAGAATATGCAAATATAGCATATAATAATGAGTCCAACCAAAATACTGCTTCTGGTGTTCAAAATTCCACTGAATCACAGCAGAATATGAATGTTGGAGATCAGTATAGATCTAATCGACATTCTAGGGTTAAAGAAAAGCGTTCTAAGAAATCATTGAAAAACCAAAAGAAAAATGAACTTTTGAAACCTGTTGTGCCAATTATTAGCATAGATATACCTGATTGAATTAGAATGTGATAACTGCCATTACTTTATTTTCAAATCTATGATTTTCATGAATTGTATGTATATTTGTATATAAGAAATATTTTTATAATACTTTTCTCTTAATTTATCGAATTGTGCATATTGAGATGAGTTTTGATGAAACTTTTGATTCACAACACTTAAAATCTCTTAGGCTATTCATATTTTCGTATAAATAGTCTGATTAATTCTAATGTGATTATTATTAAACTTGTTAACGATTTGATAATGTTTCAAATTGTTGTGACATATGTGACTATAGTTTTTCCCATATTGGGATTTTATAAGGTGAAAAATGAACAATTTAAAAATGTATGGTCACTTAATATCATTTTTTATGATTTACTCAAAATACTTCATTTGAATCTTTCTAATATTCGAGGAAAGATTGTCAGTGATCTATTATATTATATACTCTCGTAATGCCTATTATATTAAAAGTTTAATGGGAAAATACATTTTCTTATAATTCTAGTCTTTGAAAATTTGGAGCATTAAACTCAACGCATAATATTTACATTATTTATTACTATTGATATCTACAGTGCTATTGATAAAGTGGTATAGATTATTGTTGAAATTATGTGATGTTAGTTGATATGTGTGTGTATCATATTACGACAAAATGGGCCAAGGGGATCATCTGACATTTTTCCTTATATTGAGTTATGTATTATATAATACATGAATTGGTTTTATGTATATACATGTATTCGATGGCAAAAGGATTTAAATGAATTCAGAATGTATGTGGAGATTTATCAGAAATCGTTTGTTACCTTTTTAATATATACATATTGTTACATGCTCAACTTTGAGCGCATTTTTCCCAAAATCGACGTCATATCAGATGATCCTCTTGGCCTGTTTCATCGTCATATAGTTATGATAATTTCAATACAGTTCTGTCTGCATTTGTTTAGCTTGCATCCCTGCAACCACATCATCAAGTTTATCATATGTTGTAGCTCAGTTTTTAATATAAGCATTTATGAAAAAACAAAGATTATTTATATGTGTGGATTTGTGCTAAATATGTAGTTTTTTCTCGCAGATTTTCAAACATACATAGAAAATGATAAAAATCACATCACGCAAGATATATGCATTTTTACACATTTAAAAAAAATACACAGATCAAAATAATAGATGTTTATCTGTTAAGTTCAGAATTATTGTGCGCTATTTTCCTGTTAGGTACTTATTTTCATTTAATCTAAGAAAAATTGACATGTATTTTTTGATGTTGTGAATAAGTAGTATGTATTTATGTATTTCTTTATTAACATGTGAATTACTTTCCTAAAAGAAAAGACATTGATTGTTTTGTTCATTTAACAAATTCTGAAATGTATGTATGGTATATGAATAAATCGATATTGTTGTTATTATTATTTTTTTTCATTTTCCAACAATTCTTTACATACGAATTTCATGAATTATTCTATTAAAATTACCTGGTAAATAAAGTAAATCAAGGATATAGAGACATTAACCTAAATAACATCCAAGTTTAGGGCCAGGTTAAGGTTATCTATTCACTAAAATAGCTAGGGTATCGAACATAAACTCATTCCTCAAACTCAGCCCTTGACATGAATGGGAAAATTTGCATGGTACGGCTTGTACCGAATATTGATTACAACAAAACGAGTTGCGAATTCTGTTAGTTGAACTTCACTTTCGATTTCGCATAGTCGATCTTTGCCTAGTGTTAATTGCTCAAAATATACAAAATAATAAAATATGAATACTACAAAGTGGCTCCCGTTGGAATCTGACGAAATTCTAAACACATACGCGTTGTGCAAAGATTTGGAAAATGCTACGATTTCATTAATAATAAAAATTACGAACATAGAAAACGCTTCATCGTTTCACGTGGATCGTAGACTATGCGGAAAAGTTTACGTGGAAAACCTCGATTACATTCAGGTTGTTGATTAATTCACGAATATACGACTTAGATGTCTTTGTTTTAGCTGAAAAAATGTTTTATTTTCTTTGTTCAGGCATTAGAGTTAGTTCAGAGAACTTTAACTAAACTAGTAAAATGTTATTTCAAATTGAATCCAAAGTTAACGAAAATCTCCCATAGCAATGAAAATTTAATAATTTTATCGAAAAAAGCTTTAACCATAGAAACTTTGTGTAGAAAACGATTCACCTTGGCTTTTTTGATAAACAATCTAATTATGTCTACTTTCAAATCATGTTTACAACGCAATGAACAATCTAAGCTATTGGAAATTGTTTTTGGGTAAGAAAACTTTTATTATTCAATGGATTTATTTATACTTTGTAATTTCATAAATGTTTCGAGTAAGTTTGGCAACTCTCTATAACGAAATGACGACTTTAAGTAGTAAAGGATTTGTTTCTAAGTTCAATATTTGCAGTAATACTTGTCCATTTTTAATTCACCAAATGAAAAAAATATCAGTTAGTAAACTTTTACAGGTAAGTACAAATGTTTCTTATTGAATTTTTAATAAATATAATATTTTTATTTATATTATTTATAATCTTTTAGGTATTAGCTCAAGGAAGAGCAGAACTATGTTGTCATAGCTTAATCGATTGTTTGTTAAGTAATTATAAACCATGTAATCATAATGATACTGATGCTTGTTCTGAAAATTCAAGTTTGGAAATATATCAGTAAATAAATTTTATTATAAAAATGAAACCTTACTAATTATAATCAAAAAACAATATTACCTGTGTAACAATTTTAGAGCTCTAACGAAACACATGACCCCTCCAACCATATCAAATGAAAAAAATCCAGATAAAAATAATACTCAGAATATTCCAATTTACACAAATCCCTTAAAATCTAATTATAATTCTTCCAAAAATGTTAATACTCAAAATGAGGAAGCTCCATTAACAGACACAGAAGCAAAATATTTGACTTCAACATGTGATCCAACTTCAGAAAGTGAAGCTCCATATTCTTCTATGAATGAATATTATGATGAAACTGATAATATATACTATACCAAAGGTATTAAATAATTAAGGTTAGTAATAAATCAATAATAGGTATATTGATTTAAATTTATGTATTTCAGAAGTATCATCTTTAGAAAGTTTGATACAAAGAGAAGACATATACATTGAGACCATTCTTGAATCAGTTTTAAGAATATCTCCTTCAATGTTGGGGAATAATGGGATTAAGAAAATGAAAACTGGTAATATAAATATGTGTTATTCGAGTTCATATTTGTGTTCACTTTATTTTATACCTACCAATATGCAATTAGGCGAATATCGAATAAACAAAAAGTTAGTGGAATCAATCACAGAATATTATCAAATTACTTTATGGGGAAATGTAGGTGGTTTTCTAGAGCATATAGTTTTATGGTGGGGAGCAAGTCCATTAGCTTCTAGGTATACTGAAATGTATTAAATGTCACATAATATACAAATAATGTAAAAATTGATTTTAAATTTTAGACCACCACATTCAAGTCAGCATTTGAGAGAGTGGTTGATATCTTTAAATTCCAATGGTAAATTTTATTCGTTTTGAATTTTCATGAATCACTCATTTGCAATGTTTACAATATTATTTAAGATGTGCCGCAGTTGATGTTAGTAGCTTTACAGAGTTTAGCGGATGCATTAGGCTGTCATGTAACTTCTACAAGTTGGGACACACTGTTCAGGTAAATAATAATACTTTCAAATAATAAAAATAAATATTCTTTTTGAAACAACTATTTCATTTATTTCATAGAAAATGTTTTGTAGCTGGTTTACAAGCTACTCCAGTCAAATCTGACCAGTATGTAACGTTATCTATAACAGAAGTAATTTCATAAAATTACAATCAAATTCAAAATAAAGATTATCAAAATGAAAAATTCATGCTTACAAAAATTACAGAGTTCTGAAGTAGGAGCTTGTTTTGCCGACATGTTTCAAGACTTAGTAACATTGAGTAATCAGTGTGAAGTAACTAGTGATTATATTATGGGAGCACCAGTTGAAGAACTTCCTCTAGTTGAACAAATTCCAAATCTTCACAGATTGGGTAATTAATTAAATACCTAATTTAGGTTTACTATTGTAATACATAGTAGTGTATACAGATATACATATATACCTAGGTACCTAATATTTGAAATATGAACTAGGTATAATGTGCTTTAGTCCATTTCATTATTTAACAACTTGTATCGTCAATTTATAGTAATGTTTATGTTCATTTATACTAATTCACATTTCAGATCATTCGGTACATACTTACAGATTATGGTGTCTTGCTGAAACTAGAAGATTAGCTAATTTATGGGATATGGACTGTTTCTTCCGAATAGTTCATAATGATATACAAATGTCGTTAGAACAGTTATCGAATTTAAGATTTGCCGATCATACTATTGCAATAGAATCAGGTCAATTAATGTTTATTAGTTGTTATCAAAGGAAAAAAGATTGATTGGTACCCGTTCCAATAGATATGAGAGTAGTGTTATTTAAATGATTCAAACAGAACAATATTTATTTTGGCTGCAAGTCTCAGATCTCATTGCCTTTGAATGTAATCAAATACTTACATTGTTACTTTTCTATATGAAAAGCACTCAACTTGACCTGACTTTCATAGTGAAATGAATTTAACTATGGAATTTTACCATATTATATAAACTTCTTATTATTAGTAAGATTACTCCAACTCAAATGTGAATTGAAACTTGCGACTTTTCAAACTTTTTTTACATCAAAAATTTTCTTTACTTTAGTAAATTATGACTATTGGAACAAGTACCATGATCCATATATTTTTGGTCATTGTCATTTCACTGTGTAGGTACCTACCTACCTACCTACAATAATACAATATACATATTTATAAAACTAGGTAAATTGGGGGTTCATGAGCATGTCTGTGCTAAAATGAGAGAAAAGCTAGTCTCAGAAGTCAATGTAAATATACAAAAATTGAAGGTAAAATCACAAAAAAAAAAATATATATATAATTGAATTCAATGAATGAATAATACAAAAAATATTTTTTCACACATCTTATTATTTTAGAAAGCTTCTGATGAATGCGTTCAAGTTTTAGCATCCATATGTACAACAACTAGTTTGGCTCATTTGACTATGATCTTTCCGCCAAATTCATCGTGGAAAATGATTCGATATCCAGTACAAACTAAACATTGTAAATATGTTCATCATTATTTAGGTAGGTACTTCAATTATGTATTTGTATCTAGGTATATTAATATGAACACACATTGTAATATTTAAATATTATAATTTAGATAGAGTTCTATTGCCAGTAGTGAAAGCTACAAGTGATAAATTGATAGTAAATATGATATTAAAAATAATGTGTGAATCATGGCTTCAACACATTTACGTATATAAAATAAAATTCAGGTAAGTAAAATTTTGGTTCAACTTTCCAAGTATAGACCTTTACATGCAGAGCTTTTTAATATCATGTATTTAAAATTTTGAATGTGGATCTACATGCAAGTGTAAAGGTTTAATGAATGTATTAAAACAAAAAAATCATTTATGTTTACAGTAAAGCTGCAGCTGAACAATTACTTTTAGACTTTGATGCAGTTAAAACTTGGTTGACAGAATGCATCATTTTGACAGATTTGACACGGAAACAAATGTTGAACAATGAAGTGTTAAGGTAAGTAAATTTAATATTAAAAAAAATGCATAAACAAAATTGTGATCAATTCTACAGAAGATGTGAAGGTGTCGGAAAATTACTTTTACATTCTCCTGGGGATTCAATATCAATGCATGATATTTCACATGGACAGCAACGAATAACTTCTCAACCAGGAAAGTATTTCAATAATGAATTGATATCAAGTAATTTTTGAAGATAATATGCGAAAAAACAATCTTTAACCAAAAATGAAATACACTATCGTATAAAATCTCTTATGTTTTTAACGCGGTTTTGATTGGACAATAGTTTTTAAATGATTCTTGTTATTTCATAATGCATTATCTATAGTTTATAAAACAAGGAACAAAAAAAAAGTAAATATGTACTATATCTACAAACAAATATGACTAAAACTAAGATATTTCATAATTATATAATATTTTCATAAAATATCAGTCACATACTAATATCATAGCCACATAAAAAATATTTATGCAAATGATGTTTTTAATTTAACAGATTTGGAAAACACAGATGAATGTGGTGAAATTATGCCAGCAGAAATGTATGTACCTAACCAACAACAATGGTTACAACTAAGAGCAGGAAAAACGAAAAAACGAAGAAAATTTTGCTGCATCACTATGACTTGTTAATAAAACTAGCAGTGTCACCCTCGAGGAATAGCCAGGTCCTATTTATCAAAAATCGTTAAGACTAGCTATGTCTAAGGGTCACCCCTTGAAATGTCAAAATTTACAGAAATAATAAATAAAATGTAATGATGAAGAAACCTTCTCATATATACAGATAATTCTTGAAAGTTTCACAGCAAATAGTACGGCCATTTCAGAGTCTGCAGGTTACATACCTATATACATAAATTCGTTTTTTTATACAAATATAAAATTATAATAAAAAAAAACGCTAATGATGCGTCGTAATCAAATTTTTAAATGTAAAATCTGGAATCAATAATATAAATACATATAAAACTGTAAAAAAAAACTCTCAGATTGAATTTGAACCCCGGACTGTGTTTCATATATGGCATTAAATGCATAGCAACCTCTGGGTCTGCCGCGGTCGAGCGTTATTGAGTATTGGCATATGTGAAGTTTTTATAATATAGATTTATCAATAAAAATGGCAAAAAAATATAATTTACAAAGAAATTATGTATCTGACTCTGCATTGGAAATTTTTTCAAAACTCTCATCACTGTAAACTATATCACTGTCCATATCGCTTAAATCGATCAAATCCTTGTCTGTAGTGATTGTATCGCTATCATATTTTTTATCGTCAAATCTATCAAGTCTATATGCCATGGGTAGTTTATCATAATCTTTAGATATTGGAAACTTTTCGGCTGGCGCTTTATGTTTTAGATGTTTCTCACTTTCATTTGGACTTCTATCTGAAGATGTTTGTCTTTTCTGTGAACATTCTTTTCTCTCTTTAATATCCGATTTTCGATTTAATTTTTTATCTTCATCATAATTATCATCTGATTTATTATATTTATTATGCTGTCTTGCATTATGTCTTTGACGCTTCATACTTTTAGCAATAACTCTTTTCTGTCTATCTAATTGTGGGAATAGATCTGAAAATAAGAAAAATATATATTGACGTATTTTGTAATCACTTGTATAATAAAAATAATTAAATATTGTGAATGTTTTTATACACACAGGAGCTTTCATATTTATTGAAACAAGATGAAAAAGGCAGTTTTCATAATTTTTTTTTTCAAAAATCGTAATGAAATATACCTATCATTATACAAACAAATAATTAGATTGCGTTGTAAAGGTCTTATGCCTGCTGTCCACTTGTGAGTAGAATGGAGTGGATGGAGGACACACTCAAAGTGTGTTTGTATTGCAAGTAAGCTGAACAGGACAGAAACTGATGAATGAGACACCTATATGGCAATACAGCCATCTCTGCCCCTCTCAAAAAGAGATGGCTGTTTAGCCATATAGGTTTATCTTGTTCATCAATTTTTGTCCTATGTTAAATCTTTCAAACCTGTTGGGGTCAATCTGGTGCTCCCCTTGTCAGTATGCACCTGCAGTCATGCATGCAATACAAATTGAAAGTTTTGTTAGAGAATAAAGTTCAGTAAAATTTAATATTTTTGATATGGAGTCCTCCAACTAAACTGTCGAAACAGAGGCAGAGCAGAGACAAACATACTTCCATCTCTGTTTGTTGACATATTTATATTTTATTTTTCATATGTTATATTTATATTGAAAGTTCGGAATTGGAGGACTGACTATTAGCAAATTTTTGCAGGAGGTAGGGGGGGGAGAAAGGGGGTGGAAGCAGCCACTAATGTGAACACTTCTGTAATTCCAACTCACTATGAGAATTTGTTAATGCCTGCTTGGCAGCATTCATTTCTGCTTCTTGAATGCAATGACCACGAGCTGATGCCAATCTTTCTCCACGAAAATATACTGCTACAGTATATTCTCTAGTATTTGTAGGTCCCACACATTCTATCACTCTAAAATAGCAAACATGAATAATTGTTGCAATTTCATGATAAAATTCATTATTAGATTCCATTTTTAGTAAATGAAAAACATGTATGATGAGAAAAACAGACATGAAGAATAGATAAGTGCAATAATCCAATCGGTAGAAATCCAATCTGACTGGATAACTCAAGTGGTGGAAAATCCAATATGGCACCATGTAAAACTCACATAAAAATAGAGAAAATATATTTTCACAGCTGGCTAAATAGAATAGTGTAGGATAGAATGTACTTAAAATTCATTTTATTTTTTAATCATGGGTAAAAGGATCGACCTTAAAGCATGTTGGAAAAAAATTGGATTACTGCAAAACTCTAATGAAAAATATCGTATAGGTACTTGTAAATCGGAATATCTGGTTCTGCGCCATCCATCGTTCTCAATGTTAAACAGCACTGTTGCAACTTAGATTTAGGATCATTCCACTCTTGATTCATAATAAACTCTCGTAATCGTGGAAAGAGACAGACCGAACAAAAGGCATGACAGTATTCGATATTCTAAAAATAAAGAAAACACCAAATGTAAAAAAAAATATCATGGTTCTGGAAAACAAAATTCGAATTATATTTTACTTTATCTATGTATAAAGCGCCCAAAAAAGCTTCTAACAAATCAGCTTTATCTTTTGTTTTGGGTTCTGATTTTGGATTATGGTATACAGCGTAAGAACACATTGCTAAATCATCACATACAACAGCTTGGGTTCTGTTATTGACTAGTGAACTTCTAAGTAGCTTAAAATTTGATTAAAAGCAATTAATAAATATAAATATTTTAAGTTTATTAAAAAAAAAGTATTTTTATTTATTTGGCGACTAACAGATAAATGGCCTTCATGATGCTCAGGAAAATGTTTATAAAGATATTCAGATGAAATCAATTGAAGAACAGTGTCACCAAGAAATTCTAACCGTTGGTTAGATCCTAAAGTTAAATTCGTGAAACCCATAGAGCGATCAGTAAATGCTCTTGCAAGCAGCCTGATGTGTTTAAACTCAACTCCTGGAAAAATAATTATTAATGAGTTATATATTACATATACATATACCAATATGAAAAATAAAAAAGTGCAGAATTTATAACCAATAGATTCTTCAAATTTAGTAAGATTTTGTAGAAATGGATATTGATCCAGCCACCGTCGATCTCCATACGGTTCTTGTTCTTGTAAAGGATGGAGTCGGGATTTTTTCCACACTTCAAATAGTTGTGCGTTATTTTTCCAAAGGGCAATTGCAAACACACGATCAGCGACCTGACAATAGAAAGTATATTTTCATCAAATACATTGTTTAAATTGAAATGAAAATATTAAATCTGCTCATACATCTATTCCGCCATCAAGAAAAAGAGCACCCATAAGAGCCTCAAAACAATTGGCCATTGCATGGCGCAATTCAAGATCATGACAAAGATCAGATCCATGCGCATATAACATATATTGTTCAAGGCCTAATTTCTGAAAATATATGGAAAAAATCAAATATGGTAACTATTCATTTCAAACCCTATGAAAAATAATTTATTTAAACCTTCGCTAATTGGGCAAGATGTTGATTTTGAACTATAGCTGCTCTATACGTAGCTAAACCACCTTCTTCAAGAGAAGGAAACATTTTAAATAGATGAATCGATGAAATAAACTCTACTACTGCATCTCCAAGAAATTCAAGCCTTTCATTGTGACTAATCGCTGATTCAGTTTCTTGCTTTTTGCCGAAACGTGACATTATATTTATCAATGTATTTATACCTATACACAAGAAAAATCATCATAACATAAAATAATCAGATATTTTTGAACACATCTTGATAAAACCTCTCTTTCTGATGTTCATGTAATGTATTCGTCTATCACCATATTCAGGCTGCCTTATTCCACAATTTGTCAGACTATTTCGAGCATGATCCGGGTTAGTACCAAAATTATCACGATAAGAAGGATGTGTTAAAGCTAACTGTAGAAGTGACCTATTCTCAAATTTATAATGAAGAGTTTTTTCCAAATTATTTAGAGAGTTATGAAATCTTAAATGACTAATTAACACCGGTACGAGCATTGCATGCTGCAAAAAAGTTTTTATTTGTTTTACAAACTCATTGAGAGTAACAAAATATATAAATTCAATACCTGTACGACATCACACATAATTCCAGTACGGTAGAACCCCTTTGCAGATAATGCAACAGTAACATCTCTTTTCATTTTTGTTTGAGTTCTCATTTCTTGCAAACGAGCCTCTTTAAATTCAAGTTTCCTTTTGTCTTCGTATGATGGTTTAGCCATATTAGCAACTAAATGACGAAACTTTACGTAATCTCTCCAAGCTTTTTTATATCTGAACGAAAATTCGTATTTGTAAATAACAATACATATTTGAAACAGTTTTTATGATAAAAAATATTAAAAATATAATAAGTTTCACATACTCAGGATTGCCTGCATAACTTAGTTGTGGAGGTCGAATGCCAAAGTGAACTATTTCTGGATATATTATATCGGATTTATTCTGATCGTCAATTGATTGATCTTTACTACATTTTATATCATCATTTGTTAAACTTCTATCTAGTTGATCAACTCTAACAGAACAAGGTTTTTTGCCAGGATACGTAACTATCATACCTATAAATATGAATAAATGTATGCATAGGTACACATATATATAAATAAGTGACAAACCCATTTGAAATTTGAAAAAAATCTTTAGTTTTAATATGACTAAAATACATATTTCTGTTAGTGAGAAAATATTTTACCTCTAACACCGTCTACAAAAGACTGCCATTCTCTTTGGGAAGCTGCACGTAGGGTTTTGAGAGAATTTTCTGGCAGCAATAGGCCACCAGATTTGATAAGATGTCGCAGTACTTCAACCATAGCCAAAACTTCACCTCCACCACCTCCAAGAGCTCGTTCCCATCGTGGCAACAAATGAAATTGTGAACAACCATTTTCTGACCGTTTCCCCATATCTAGATCGACCAATTCCAAAATTTCTCGGAAAAGAAACTCCTCTAAATAAAATAGTTATTATAGAGAAAATAACATACAATTATTAAATAAGCTTAAAGCTCACCAAATAATTCTAACTCTTCGATTGTGTAGTTGACAGGTGCTTGCTCCTCTATATATAAAATTGTATATTCAATATTAAATCTTATCACTTTGCAAGTGGGTAACTTTGTTAGTGGATAGTGAGTTAATAGAGAAAATCCCGAAAATAAGAATTCATGCTCATCATGAGAAATCACAGTAAGTGTTTTTATCAAAAAGTTTGTAGGAGGAGATATAGTAATTCTGCAATTAAAAAAAATGTAAATCATGTGTCCCGGCCATTATTGTTTACTTTGATCAATTAATACATGTGAAAATATGAATTACCTATAATGATAAAGTTTGTCAGCATTATTCGTATAAATATTGCATCGAGGAGGAGACGTTTCTCCTGAATATACACCATGTCGAATACCTTGTCTTTGAGTGCGAGCTGAACATCTACATAAAGGTCCATCATTCATTTCTCCAGGATCATTATACCTATAATCATATGTATAAACATGATCATTATACATATAAACATGATGATTTGATAAATTGTATATAAAAAAAAATAAGTATCACATATGTCATATATAGATGAAGCTAAGTGACATACCACATTTCAGCATGTAAGCGCCTAGGATGTTGTTGTTTTCGTTCTAATTCTTGCATAGCATGATCAGCTTCATCATTATCACTTCCACTAGAACTATCACTAGAACTAATATGCTCACCTGAAATTCAAATAATATAAAAAAAATGTGTTTTTTGATAATGGAAAAAAAAAAAATTACTTTTGTGTTTGCATAATTTTGGTCGGTGTGTGCGTGGTGGGATAATTGGTTCTGTTCCTGGAGGTGGTCTTGCTTTTACACCTCGATCGATTAATTTTTCTCTTACAGTATCTGCTACTTTTCGACCACGGGGAGTGCTCTCAACTACTCCTGTCATTCCATTTACAGGAACATAATATAATTCAGCAGGTGAGCTTCTATACCAACGTTCAAGAAGTGGCTGAAAAAGGGAGTTATTTACATCAATGCATGGTGATGATATTTTAATTTTAGAAAAAATATAACTTATAGAATGATAATTGAATTTTTAAAAGCCAATCTTGACTAACTCGTCTTTTTGACAAAAATGAGATTAAAATTCCATATCACTAGGTATAATCATAGCTTTCTACAGGTATGTGAAATGTGTATTTTTCCTGAATAATAAAGATCAATACAGTTTTTCTCAGCTTATTGCCTAGTGGAGTTAGTCGCTATTAGCTCTTAGTGGTTCAATTAAGGTAAAAATTAGTGGGCTTTACACAAACATTCTTTTACACGTGAAAGAGAGTCATAGTCACTCCAACACGTGCCAGTTTCGTGCGAGATTGCCTTTACACGGCCACACTTTTGGTTGTAGAAAAATGACCACGATAATCACTCGCGAAAAAATATTCGGTTTAACAAATTCAAAAAAAGAATCACACACGAAAGCACCTAGGATTGCGATAGGCCCACAATCCTGCACGCTCCAAAAAACGTGCAATAGAGTGATTGTGTAAAGCCCGCTATTCACAGATAATTACTTCATCCTCATCATCTGATTTTTCTTCAGACGATCTGAAATCTTCACAAGCTTTTTCAATACTGTTTAAGGGTTGTTTTCTGAAATTTAAATAAAATAAGTAAGTGTTTATAAGAATTTTGATTTTCATAAAAACTTTCACAATTTATAATATCATTCAAACCTGCTTTCATATACACTTTCATTTGATATAATTTTCTCCGACATACCGTCATTACTATCGTTTTTATCAAAACCAATAGATTTTGATCGATATGTGCTTCGAGATTTTCTATCGGGCGAATGAGAATATCTCGATCTCTTATAATAGTTTGAATCTCTGTGGTAGGAATTTTCTCGTTTCGTTTTTCTTTGAGTACTTGCACTTTGCGCTCTGCGAGAAGACCGTTCATATTCATCTTCATTTACTTTATCAGTCTTATTATATTTGACAGAATCTTCGCGCAATTTACTCGTTCTTCGATTGGCACGGATACTTTTGGGCGATTTATTAGATCTGAATTTACCACGATTGTCGTAATTCAATGACGCTCTTTCGTCTATCGATTTGGAATTTGCAGATGTATTTTTGTGGGATTCAATGCTAGTTTTCTTATCAAGCTTATCGCCATAGTTCCAACGGCTAGAACTGGAACGGTCGTGCAACGGAGGAGGCGGTTTTGTGACGTCCGTCACTAAAGGTGGTTGAGATGTAGAATAATCGAGATAAACGGGAGCAACATTATATGCATTTTGATGTGAATATCCCGACCCCGAATGTGGAACTTCAGGTTTCGGATAAGAATACAGTTCGTACGGACTAGGAGTCAAACTTTGCTGGAAATAGTAATAATCCTGAACGGGATATCCAGAGTTTTGTTGATAGTGGTAGGGGTTAAAATGAGGCAACGGAGGAGGTGGCGGACAAGGAGGGCAAGGATTCGTTCGATATGGAGGATTTGGTACATGATTCGTCGAATCGGACAAATATTCTGAAGGAGAGCATCCCGGAGGAGCGATCGCTTGAAATCCCTCAAAAGGTGGCGGCGGTACGGAAAAATTACAATCTTTTTTCGCTTCCATAGACGAGTCACACTTAACTCATATAAATCTACTTAACTTTAACTGTTTATTATTAATTAAATTTCGAGCGAAATATAAACTAGACATATTACAGCGTTTCGATATAATAAATCATGAACGATAGGCAACCGGTAGGAGTAGCTCCATAACATAACCGTCAAACAGACGGCTGTCCAAAGAACTTATTTAATGACCATTTTAGTTGAAATATTTAAAAAAAATAGATATTTATTAGGTATTTCCAAATAATTTGTACCTATTTTAATGTCAGATGATATTATAATCATAAAAATACTTCCTGTTTTGATAAAGGCACTACCTAATTATAATATTTCATGATGCACAAACATTTATAGTAGGAGGTAATTATGCATTAGTTTTGACAATTGACAGTTGAAGATTCAATTCTACAGTGTAAACAATAAAGGGAAGATCATTCAAAATGGAGAAGGAAAATGCTTCAATGAACGTAGGAACGAATGCAACGATAGCCGGAGACGGAAGACGAAGACTCCTGACGGCTTCCACCTCGGCTCTTCTGCTTGAGATAGGCTTCCAGGCCGTAGAACCTAACGTTCTTGAAGTGCTCACAGAAATGCTACAATGCTGTGATTATTCATTCTTCTCGTCTCTGTATTCAGTTTGAAAACAATTTGAGTATGATTTTCCATTTTCAGTTGTTACAGAATGCGGAAACTCTTCTAGAAGCTATTGCGAATTGGCAGGAAGAACTGAACCTGTTTTGGGAGACGTTATCATGGCCCTAGTAAACATGGGTATTTATTTCATTTGTAATTATAATTATTTGTTTTCCAAACTCAAATTTGTCATAAAATATCAGGAATCAGCTTAGAAGGATTAGAAAAATATGCCGCAAGACCGAACAGACATGTAGTATTTCCTCCGGCGCCCGCACAGGCCCCTAGAACTCCGGCTATGTTATCCGCAGGACAGAGAGCTCGACCACCTTATCACATTCCTCCTCATTTTCCACCTCTTCCCGATCCACATGCCTACGTTCGAACACCTGTAAGTATCTAATTGATTTCAAAATGAAAATATAAATTTTTCAATATAAATATTCATTCATAATTTGTTTTTCATTTACAAACCCAGACTCACAAACAGCCGGTGACCGAATATGAAGCGATCAGAGAAAAAGCAGCCAATCAAAAACGAGACGTGGAACGTGCTCTCACACGATTTTTAGCAAAAACAGGAGACACTCACAGCTTATTCAATACAGATGATAATCAAATGTTTCCTCGTTAGTGAATGTGTATATTTTGTTACATTATACTTTTTACAAATAACTAATCGATAATATTTGGCAGTTATAGCGTGTAAGCCTACATTTCCCGCATACTTGCCTTGCCTTTTACCAACAGATCAAGTTTTCGATTTTGAAGAATTAGAATATCATTTTCAAGTGGCTAATCGTATCGAAGATTTACCACCTACGAAAAAGGGTAAAATTATAAAAGATAAATAATTTAAAATGAAAAAATAAAAATCATTGACTTTTGTTCAATTTCATTAATTTTAGAGGCATCAGATGGAGAAGCCGAAGGTGGGGATGGTGAAGGAATTGAAAACTGAAGACTGACTATTCTATTCATGCATAGATTTTCATTATTTTATGTTATTTTTTCGCAGTTACAATTTGAGGGTTGATCTTTTCACTGTTTTAGTTAACTAAACAGAGCCACAATCAATCCTTCGTCTGCCAATTGTCGAAAATCCACAGAACAGAAATGGATTTTGACAGTTTATAGTTGAAGGACTGACCGCAATTCTGTGGACAGCTAACTAGAGTAGTGAAAAGACCTGCCGTAAGTTGACTAATCGTAAGATTGAAAATAAGTTAATTTAATTTGTTTATAAGTGTACATATGATATTTTTCTATATCTAAATATATTTTTATGATAATCAGTAGGGAAAAATGTGGAGACTTGATCCTCTATTTTGTTTTTGCCTATAGCTCCCTTTTGGAAAATCGTATTTTTGAAAAAAGTTTCAGTAAACTCAATTTAATTTCAAGTGTATTGACACTATTTTTTCTAAAATATTATTTTCCAAAAAGTCAAAAAAACAAAAGTAGGGATCAAATTTTCTCATATTCTCCAAAATATATTATCATGAATTTCGTTTTTAATTTATGTATTATTTTTTGAACTCACTTATAAAAAGATAAGTTTAGAAATCCCAATACTGATTGATCCTAATTTGATTTAAAATACATTTTTTAACTTGACCTCACTCAAAAGGTGAGTTTTTGGCTGTTGTGCTGACATAAGATGAAGAGATTACAAAAATTATTCAAATATTCTCGAGGAGATATTGGAGTAATGTGCAGATATGTATTTCTTTACCTAGTTCTATATGAAGATTAATGGATTACCTAGGTAACTATAGAAAATTGACAAAAATTGCATATTGAATCCGATTTTCAAAATCTTATTTTTAACTGGAAATTTTAATTCTTCTTATGACTGTAAATTTAATATTTCAGAAGAATTTCAATATTTTTATAACTAAGGTCCGGTCTTTTCATTGCTCTGTTAATTAACCGGAAAGTTATACCCGACCCTTCTGCTATGAACTGTTAAAAATTCTCTGAACAGAGATGGATAAATATAAAGATGAACTAAAGTATGGAGTGAAAAGACCGGCCTTAAAAGATAAAAACAAATATTTTTGGTTAGAATATCATTTCTTGTGAAAAAAAAATATTTTTCAACTTTGTTTCCAAACGTCAAATCGTTTGAAAAGAAATCGGGCGATGGTCACTAAAGCGCGTCTTTGGGCACTTCGAAATTCGGTCGACGGATCGGTCGAATGACGGACGGTCTCGGAACGTTGACTCCCGGAGACGAACGAACGCACCCGACCGACTCGACGAATACCGGAAGACCAGAAATTGTAGCGGTCTCATGAGTCGCGCTCCCTTTTTTTCCTCGTCTTCCCGGTCCCCGGCTTCGGTCTAGCTCCGTTCCAGGTTCCCGGCTCCCTACTCAACGATGGGGCTCCCCGTCGTCGAAACGGCCACCGAAGCGAGTCGCCGGCAGACGGAAAGAAGGCAAACCTCGAAGCGCAAGCATCGCAAATCCAAAGAAGGCGCGGGAGACCGCATCGAGGAGACGCAGAGCTCTTCCGTTCCGGAGAAGCCCCGTTCCGCCTCCCCGATCTCCCTCGTCTCTCCCGCGTCTCCTTCCTCTCCTCCGTGCGGAGCGGAGAGACTCGCCGACGAACTGCCCGCGCTGCACCTGACCAACGGAACCAACGGAGAGCCAGAGCACACTCCTCCGGGCTCCGGTTCCCCCAGGCTCGCCGCAGAGGCGGAGGCCGAGGGCGATCGGCCGTCCGGCTGCGAGCTGTGCGGCTCCGAGTCGTGCGCGACGCCCGGCGACATCCGCTTCGAGTCGTACCGCTCCGAGCTGCAGATGGCCGACATCATGAAACTCATTCAGAAAGATCTCTCCGAGCCGTATTCGATCTACACGTATCGATACTTCATCCACAACTGGCCGAAGCTGTGCTTCCTCGCCGTGCACGACTCCAAGTGTGTCGGCGCGATCGTGTGCAAACTCGACCTGCACAGGACCGTGAAGCGCGGCTACATCGCCATGCTGGCCGTCGACGAGAAGTATAGGAAAAGAAAAATAGGCTCGAAGCTCGTCACCCAAGCCATCTTGGTAAAGTTCATCTCTATTTCCCGACGTGTCAAACAAACGATCTATAATATTTTTGTCTGACGATCCATCTTTTGATCTGTTTCAGGTGATGATATCGGACAAAGCAGACGAAGTGGTATTAGAAACGGAAATAACTAATAAACCAGCATTAAGACTTTATGAAAATTTAGGTTTTGTGAGGGACAAAAGGTTGTTTCGCTATTATTTAAACGGAGTCGACGCTCTAAGACTTAAATTGTGGTTGAGATGAAACTTCAACGTTATTCTTTGAGAGTTGTATCATTTAGTTAATTTTCGACATTTTTCATTTAGTGTAATGTTTACGATGATCACCCTCGTCACTATTGAATTTTTTTTTGATAGTTTGAATTGTTGTGGAACGATCATTTTGAAAGTCAATATTTCTCGCATCTCCTTGTGAATAATGTTTCCTTTTTTGATTTCACTCCTAATGTAAATTAATGTAATCAAATATGTATCAAATTTTTATTTAATTGATTTGAAAACTTGACCAAAATATCAGTGGTGCTGTGATAATATGGGAGATAATCTTTTTGAATATATTTTTCAAGATCAGTAAGAAGTTGTGTTTTCATTCATGAATTTTTTTCAATAATAATACTTATATTAACCGATTCCACCTTTAAATTTATTTTCAAAAATATAAAAAAAAAATGTAATATATAATATTACTTTATTTGTGTTAAGTTTTCTATGGAAATTTGTTAATAGATGGGTTTTTAGAGTGAACATTACACTAATGTATGGGATGCTTTTGGAATAATATATTCATATTGCATCTTATATGGACATGTGCGTAGATTTCATAACATTGTTGATATTGTTATAGATTCTATACCATGAATATAGTAATGTTTAATTTGAGCTTGCTGATATTTATATTTGTAATTGATGTATATAATATACATAAAAAATGCCATTGTATATTTTTCTGATCTATTAAACAGGGTGTCAGATTGATTATACACAGATTTTTTTGAACTCTCAAAATTATTGTAATAGTTTTCATTTCTTTTATTAAAAAATGTGGACATATAGTCATTAAAATATATTAGTTTATTATACACAAAGCCAAAGATTATTTTTTGTCAGAATATTTATATTTTTATATTTTCATGAATATAAAAACATGAGGTTTTATTTAAAATATAACAAGTATTTGTTATATTTTCACTGAAATCAAATTATTTTCTGTCATTAGATAAACAAAGATTTATGAAACCTATAATCCACATTGTATTTTTCAGTTTTTTAGTATGAATGGATTTGAGATAATTTCAAAATACGTTTGTGGTTGAAATCTACCGTCTACTAAAACTTTTTAGTCTTACATGAATAATAACAATTAGAAAAAATAAAACATAAAGTGCCTGTTTTTGTTATATGAATATATCATTTGATTTACGTGTTTAAATCATGTATATTGTAAAAGCGTATACATAATGTGTTATCAAATGGTGATTTTGCATATTATTTCATTCAATCAATTTATCAATAAATGTATCAAATAAAGATCAAGTAATCCTGATTTTCCAATAAGGTCGATGCGCATTGAGAAAAGAATATTGACTAAAACATATCTTGAAGTTGTAGGTATTCTTATACAATAGAACATATTGCTTAATTTTGAAGTAAGAAGAATTTTTATTGCATCGAATATTTTTCTTTCTTTGCAACAGATCCTATATTAGGACTGTTGTACGTATGTGATCAATCATTAAAATAATTACACATAGTTGTGTATTTCATTAAGTTGTGAATTTCGAAAGCTTTGTTTTGAAAAACTTGTATATGAATCTGACACGTTGTGGAATATGTGTATAATGTTGTATTATATCGATACTCAAATATATTTCTGCGTGATGAATAATTAATGTCAAACTTTGTTTTTGTTTTGAAGATGTTTTGTGTTGAAAATAGCTTTTTGTAACAATGATATTGCAATCATGTTTGAATGGTTGCAATTAATAAATTATCCTATATATATATGCATTAAATTTGGCGATATGATGTAAAAAATTACTTTGAATACACATTATTTATTATATGAATATTGCGAATTTTCTGTACTGTAATAGAAAAATAAATAAACCAAAAAAAATTTTTTTTTTTGTTTGATACTTACATATACATGTTATATTCGATTTGCAAAATATTGCTAAAATCGTGAAAAGTTCAAAACATGCTTAATCTAACTATATAATAACGCTATTTTGTGTTTGTCTGCTGTACGTTTGGTGTGACACTCCGAAACTGCGACAAAATAACTACATATTCAATTAAATTTTCGACGACTTCTATACATATACGGCAATTCAAGATAGGCAATAATATCGGCAAAAATCGCTCGAGATAAAATATGTTTTGTTATTTTGAATTAAATAATTATTTTTTGATAATAATTCGATTTCGGCCATTTTAAAACTAACTATCAAAAAATACAAATTTTCTCTAACGACACATGTGTTGATATATTCAACGGGCTGATCGCTAGTTTATCATAACAATTGAAAGAGCTTTCGTTTTTCATATTTTTCATACATATCTACGATGTGTCGATAATTTTTCGTTTGTAGGTACTGTCCTATTCTGATGAATAAGAAATTTGTTGATACAGTTAAAAATTATAAAAACAGTTGATACTTAACATGATTAATTAGACCTGAAAGTCTTCAATAAAATCGAAAACGATATTTTTCATATTTAAGTTAGTGATGGTTTCAAATCACATGCAAAATACAATGGAGCTGCTATCGTTCATGAAGGTATACGTATGTAATTTGGTATGTTCGAAGAAAGAAATGAAATTTGGTCTAAATGCGAGCACTAGAGCGGAAAAGGCAATGCTTTCTAGTTGACAAACGAAAAATGTTCCCCTTTAATGTCAATACCGGAATTTTTCCATAAGACCGTCGATACAATTGTATGTTCATGCGTACATTGACAAATATCTTATGATTCGCATCAATTAAGTATATTTTTTCAATACCTATAGGTGCCTATGTATGATAGTTACCAATTATTCTTCTAGAGAACAGAGCCAACGTTGAATCGGAGGCAGATAGTGCACAGCCAGAACGAAGGGGCACGTAAAATAGGAAATTTTCGGTGACTGATATTACGGAGAATATTTTTTGTATATTTAGCTACCCAAAAACTATTGTTTTTTCGCTAACGTTAACCGCTGAAAAGTTTTGAATTTTAAGAGTTTTCCAAGGACGGATATTATGGGGAAAGCTTTTCGTTCGTCTAGCTACCTAAAAATTTTGTAGTTTTTTCGCTCAAGTGCTTGCACCCACAGCAATATATACAATTATTTTTCGCTAGAATTGAAAAACATTCCTTTGCAATATCCATTCCTGAAAAGTACTGATTTCTACAAATTTTCAAAGAAGGATATTACAGGGAACGTTATCCATTCCCGAAATGTACCGAATTCTACGAATTTTCCAGGATGGATATTATGGTGTAACGTGTTTTTATTCGTCTAGCTACCTTTAATCTATATTCTTTCCGCTTTAGTACTCGTATCTAGAGCGAAAAAAAGCAATAACTTCTAGTCAGAGCTTGTTTTTAGCAAGGAGTGAAAACGCTTTCTCATAATCTGTTCCTGAAAAGTACCGAATTCTAAAAATTTCAACGAAAGTTATTACGGAGAACGTTTTTCATTCGTCTAGTTACCTACAAACGATTGCCTTTCTTCTCAGGTGCTCGCATCCAGAACGAAAAAGACTCCAACCTAGGACTACAAACGAAAAACGTTCCCTCGAAACACCCATCCCCGGAAGCGTCAAACGTTACGAATATTCGTGAAAATTTCGAAAAAAAAAATCGTTACGGCGATTTTCCGGGGTCGGTCCGAAAAGCGCGTTTTCCGTCCAGGTCCGCGCGCGCGCGCACGCACACAGACGAAAAGGAGCTCGTTCGCGCGAGCCTGTGCGCGAATTTCGTCCGGCGCGTCAGTCGGGCGGCGTTCGCGCGGCGGTGCGCACGCGTCGCGATGACGCTCGCTCGTTTCGCCGGCTCGCGCTCGTAGACCGGATTCCTTCGACGCGAGTCTCGCCCCGCGCGCCCCTCGACATGGCGGAGCGCGACCGCTCGGCCAAGACGCCGATCCGCGTCGGATTCTACGACATCGAGCGCACCATCGGCAAGGGGAACTTCGCCGTCGTCAAACTGGCCAGACATCGAATCACCAAGACTGAGGTTCTATCTTTCTCCATTTTTTTTCAAAATGATCTATTACATGTAATTTTCAGCCTTTTCGAATCGTAGATATTGCTTAGATTTGTGGACTTTTCAGTTTTTCACGCAGACGCTTTTCCGATCGATCTCTAGTACGCGCCGTCAGCTGTGGGCGCTTTCAGGACTCGCCTCGTTCTGAAAATGCAGGATTTTCAAGTTCTATCTTTCTATCGATTGTTAAAATACTTGACAATATACATATTAACGTTTTTCATTCATGTAGAATTTGACTGATTTTTAATCTCTAATATGCAATCGAAAGATCGGGCTTTGAAGAGTTTTCGAAAGATTTTCATCATGATGAAAATTCGATAGAATTTAATCTTGAGTTGATTTTTTCAGTTCGAAAAGATTATAAAAACTCTTAACGATTTTCATTTATGATAAATCTATTTAATTTTTCGAACTGAAAAATCAGTTATTTTTTTATTTCTTTTTTCTTCAAATATTAATTCGTTAATTTTTGGAGTTTTTCGATTATAAATTGTCGCCGAATATAATTTTTCTTTCATACAAATGAATTTAAATTTTATATGAAAAGAAAAAAAATGACGTTGAAATGAACTTACAAAGGAATCATATCGTTTTTGCATTTGAAATATTAACCGTTTATTCAGATGAATAATAATAATGTAAATATTATTCAATTTTATTTTTCATAAATATATTATCTCATTTATTTATTTATTCATTACGAAAATAAGTAATCCTTCAAAATCGCGAATAAATACGGAAATCGTTTGATTTCAGCGAAACTTATCTGAATATATATCGAGATAATATTCAGTATGCACATTACGCATTTCGCTATCGAAAATCGGGGATTTGTTCACTGACCGAGATGCAATCTGTCCATTCACAAAGAACGATAACTCTGTGATTTTCCTCAAATTTTCCGGCTTTTCCGGCTTTTGTCAATGACTCGGAATAGGGCAGTCTGTATACGTGACCGTCGGATAAATTAAAAAAACATTTTAAATTATCTTACTAGTAAATGAACTATTAAAATATAACTAACACTAGATTAAACTGCATACAGCCAAATTGAAAATTTGAAAATTTTCTCGTTCGATCGATACAGATCTTAAATCAAAATAGTTTTACAATATTTTCAATTCATATTATATTTTTTTCATTGCGAATTTGTGCGTCTATTCACGATAATGCAAAGAAGAGCGTCATTGTGTGGACGTCGTTTAGGATTTTATCTGCGCTTTTTTGCGGACCGATGCTAATGTAACTAATTATCAATCTTTCGTAAAACCTTTGACTTTTGTACAAAATTTCCAGCCGTTATCTCGTTTGTTTATTTACATGCGTTATCTGTGTTTTGAGAGAGATCGTCTCTCATCTTTGTTTTTGATCGGACTTATTCGTGCGTTTATGTCTGGACGCACGTAATTACGATTTATTTATCGAAGAGTGTCACATTATTTGGAAATATTATTTTTTTTAGAGAAAATAGTCTATAAGCATCGAGCCCTAATTCGTCAAAATCGATTACAAAAGCCAGACGCACATTTGAGGTCACCTTTAATAATTCTTTCGATGGATTACGATATCGAGGGTAATTGTTGATCAAATATTTGAATATGACCGAAACTCAAATCAATCAATTATTGAAGATATTGCCTACCTATAGCGTAGCGATATAGAGCATTTGTACAAGCCGTATCGGACTTTAGTGTTCTTATGATGCTGAATTCGAATTCTATTGTCGAAATCTATTTTGTTTTTCCATGGATTCATCGTTTCTTTTGAACATTCGATTCGAAAATGTATTAATTTATTATTCCACAAAACAATTCCTAAAATTGAATAGCTTGTGTCGATCGATTTTAATCGATTTTCGTCTTCATCTAATATCACCCTTCAAAGTTTCTACCATAGCGGCTTCTTCATTACATGAAAGTAAATACTCAATTGAATAAAAAATGAGTATAAATGCCTATAAAAACAAAAAAAAAAAAGCCGAAAGAGAAAATCGGGCGTCGAACGGTCTGCAGCAGCATCGAAGATGTCCTGGCCTCTGAACCACCGTCACCGGTCCGTTGACGTCAGCCACGGACGTCACAACACTCGAAGAATCATCGTCCGCTGATTAGAGCTGATCTCTGTTAAACGCCGGCCGCTTATCGTCCATCGACAATCGCCCATTCAATCACGTTATCGATTCGATTCGTGATTTTTTCGCACAGAATTGCACGTAGGACGATAAACTTATTACAAACATCGCATCGCATCGGCTTTGAATATCACAAGTTTCATATAGATACATATGAAGATCGAAAATGCCAAGGGGTACGAGTGATTTCGAGAAAAGCGCATTCAAAGTTGACCATGTACTTTATGTAGGATTTGATGATATATCGAGGCACACGTTCCGAATTCGTTTACATCCTTTTGCCACCGAATAAATGAGCGTGCATAGAAGCGATTCTTGTGCTTAACTCGATTTTGGAAAAAATGTCACTTGTTCCCCCCGGCCTCTTCAGTCGTCTTATGTATATTGAGGTTTGCACGTATGTATATTGACCGCTAGAGGTTACGAGGTTTTTTTTTGTCTTCGATTTCAGCAGACTATGCAAATCGAGTGGTTTTGATTTTTTTTTTCAAGTCGATCTGAATTATTTCTCTCACCCGGATGAGAAATATGTATAGTAAATTAATCTCGCCGTAGCTTTTAACCTTTTCCATCGTGGACGTAAACATAAGTAGAGACGGGTCAAATATGCTCGGTATCGTAATTTTCATATAATCGATTGCAATATTTGCGAATAATATTTTCAACATTTTACTTAATGGACAATTTTAATTATGTGTTGATTAGATAGAAATCTCTATGCGAAATATTTCCATTGTTTTGTCTGTAAATATTGTCGCTGATTTCGTACTCCGAAAATTGTTCCGTAAAAATTCTGATGATTTTGTGCAAATTCATATAAATTTATTTTTGTACACATTGTATGAAAAGTCATTCAAGATTTAGCAAACAAAATAAACTTTCGTTAATTTATACGTTTTTTTATCGTTATGGTAATTTACATGTTAGTTCAGAAAAAGACAACTTTTTTTTACAATCGTTTGCGTTGTCAATCGAATGTCACCGTGTTTTTTTTCCACTGATAATACTTTCACTGAATGATTCAAGCTATGCATCGTTGAATCATATTCATCATAATATATTATCTGAATCATATCATGTGCGAAAGAGCTGACATTTATTGTCGATGTATCGAAATTTCCTATAATTTCCTTATGTATAAATGCTAAAAAAATAATTGTCGTACAAGCAATTCGTTGGAAATGTTAAATTATAATAATACATACAGTCAGACTTGCGTAATTAAATTAAATGAAATAAATTATATTATTGGTTTTGAGTAATCAACATTAACAAATGCGCCGACAAAAATAGTCATTACGATAAACTTTTTCAATAAATTTCCTCACATACAACATAAACTAGCACCATGAAAAAAAAATATTTAAAAAAATGCAAATCTAAAAAAAATCACTCAACAGATAATGGCGCGCACGCACGACCGCACACTATCTGCGCACTCTCCGCAGATAATAAGCCCGACACACACTAACACACATAACGATCGCCACAAACTAACCGACGTCGAATGAAAATACATACATAAATACGTACAAAAAAGAAAAAATCTATCGATCCGAAGCGATAGTGGCCTCAGCATAACGTACTTACACAAACGCACACAAAACCACCTACACACACTTTTCGTTAATCATCGACGATGACGTCAAACGCCGAACGGTTTCTACGTCACCGCAGCCTCTCGACTTACCTACATACAATACTCACTTTGGAATGAATGCAAAATGTAGGGAAATTCGTATTTTCATCGATCGGGAATTTCCCGACTGATAAGGGAGAGAGAAAGTCCCGGGAATTTCCCGGTTCCTGACTTTGGCGAGAAATTTCGCGAAGGCCGCGTGTCCTTATCGCGTTTTCGCGAATTGGCCGGTTTCTTATTATTGTTTTGACTCGGACACCAGCTGTTATCGCTTTGACGTTTCGTTCGTGTGTTAGACGCTATTTTTTTGTGTTATTAATATAAACATTCATTTTCATAGAATTTTTCTGATGTACTGTTCTTTTTTGAATTGTCCATGGATGGTTGGATCTTGTACGAATGCGGCTTTATCGTTTTTAATGTCAAATATGATATTTACATATGGCTGATGATATTCTTGTTTTGAAGTTCGTATCTGGCTCTTGTATATACGAGAGAGTGATATTTGCTGATTTTAAGAGAGAAAGGCAATGGCTATAGGAATGGCAATAGTCATAATGTAAATTCAACACCACTCATTAATCTTGGGGAGTATATTAGAAAATTTACATGTGACTGTTTCCATTCGTGTTGCCGTTGCATTTCACGCTCAGACGTTGCGAGAGCTAGATGTGAATTTTGATGCCGAAGGCAATGACAATATTAATGGAATCTGCTGCATATAAATTGGTTATCACAACCTCTGATTACTCCGAAGTAATTGTATCCGAAGATATTCTGAAAGAAGCGTAACGATTTCCTACTTGCGTGATTTTTTTTCGATATGAACTTTGTTTCATGAGCCGTGACGGCAGTGTATTTTTTTTCATTCGATTATTGAGTTCAAGATAAAAAAATCACTATTTATCCTTTTCAATCAAAGTGTTTGCTGCAAATATTGTTTTTGCATTGATTAATTTATTGTTAGTATTATAATATTTGAGTGTTACATCGAAATGATTGAAAAATTTTTTTTTACTGTGAACATTTCGTTAAATAAACGATTCATTCGACAAAAGTACAAAAAATATATTTTCATATTATAAATACTTTCTAAACATTTCAATTTTGTACGCACAGCAATAAGTAATATAGAATTATTTTCCTCGTATTGGTCGTTAATTCATCGAACTGTTTTGACTTTGATCTGTATTTATGCACTTGAAATATATTGTAAATCTATTATTGATTAATTTCCTTTCATAAACAGCTTATCTTTGACGTGCTGGATTACACGAAATTCTCAATGCCTTCATACACACACACATTTTGCCTTATTCAAATTTAAAAACAGCAGAAAGTAAGATTCACGTTTCGCATTTAAAACAGCTCACGTGTTTTTTATTCTGCTTTCTTCGAAAACTTCTTTTCGGCACATTCATCAAAGCCACACATGTGTGCACAAAAACACATAATGAGTATACGCTCTTTATCATAACAATAACATACGATTAAAAGAACAAATCTACACAAATATCTCAAAAGGCTCACTATCGCAACAATTAAGGGCACATACGCACATGCATCGGATTATTAGTCCACTGGTAAAAGAAAGGATCGCCTCAGCAGTTCAGTCGAAAGTCACGTACCATCAGAGTGGTCATTGGCGCCAATTGATCACCACGCACGTGTTTCGGTTCAACGTTTGCGTCATTCGCCAATGAAGCAGTCATATGAGTTAAAGCGTTAAGCGGCGTCTACTGCTCGTCGTCGTCGTCGTAAGGCTTCAATCAGACTGTTAACCGGTTAGCAGATTCTCAGATCGTTGACGATGCCGAATTTATCGTCGTCGTTAATTAGGACGAATTGTGCCGCTTAGAGATTCCGAAGAAGGTTGAGAAATCGACGGTTCGATTCGATCGTTCTAAAGGGCTGCAAGGTTGCAGCCCTCATTGTGTCGTTGAAGAGTCGAATGAGATCAGTTTGTAGTGATTCTCTCTGTTTATACGCGTTCGAAATGAGCATCCGATAAAGTGATGCAATTTGGGTTAAAGGTCGAAAGAAATTCCGATGGAACACTTGTTCGATTCGATTATGTATTGACATTGCATCTCCGTGCATTGACTTTTTTCAATTCGACATCGTCTCGCCTATATTCCAAAGAATTTATGAGAATCATAATGCATTTGTTATCTATTATATTTTTTCTGAATAGTCGATAAAAATAGATATACTTTTTATGTACTGCTCTTTTAATAGAAGCTTTTAATGTCTATTTATATCTTTCATTTTACGGTTATATTCGCTTTTCTTTTTATAGAAATAAATTGTCATGATATCGATGTGAATTTATTTATGGTGGAATTATTATTCAATTATTTTTTTTATTTCGAATTAACTTCTCTGAATCATTAGTGACAATTCTATAAGAAAACCTCGAGTTTCAGCTCACACACAAACCCTTTTTGCTTCCTCAGAGGAATGTAAGCTAATTCATTGAGATAAGGGATACGCTCACACTTGACACACCACACACAAGTATCGTTTGGGTAAAAAGCGCTTTGAGATATCAAATCCTCACAAAACAGTTCACTTAACTAAAATCGAAACCTGGATAAGGTGTACAAAGAAGATTCGACCGAACGCTAGAAGTGAACGACGCTTCTCAAGAACTATCTATTTTTACGTGCGTTTTGCGTCAGCGGCTTCGTCGGAAGGGTCAGTATCGCAATTAGCTAAATAACCCGTGTACATATGTACGCATAAAATATAAATAGACAATCGTGCTAGAAAACGCACTTACAAATTCTATTTGAAAAATCGATATTTCGATGCTACAGTACATTTACGTATGAGCCCGAACGCATTTATGACGGTTCAAGTGAACGCAACTCTGTATAGCACGTGATGTCCGTGTTCTGGGAAATTTCAAAATTTTTCGGAACTACAATGAATTTATCGACGACGACGGTTTTCCTCAAGAAGAAGGTAACCTTTTCGAAAATTGGGTACAAAGTCAACGCGTAACGGACGATCGCTACGTGTTAGGAATTAGATTGATTTTTTCTCTTGTATCGAATATAACATTTCAAATATACAATTCATACACAGTATCTATTGCTAGATTTCTCCATAATAATATTGTCGTACCTATACACCATACAGTTTTTCCATTTGGATGCACATTTATCACACCGCCTCGTTTATCACTCACGAATTTATTTTGAAATACACAGTTGCATTCGAATTTAAACCGGCCACATTTGTCATGCGACATCCTTTAGGATTCGCCGCGGATTTCGCCCGTAAGACGTTCAAGAGATGAAATTAATAATAACGACGGAGAAACGTCGGCGAAGGTAGAAAAATACGTGCGCACGTATTTTTTTCTTCTTGTTCTCCAACATATTCTAGTTCTTCATATTAAAATATGTGACGCCGAAAAAAATGTAAGTAAATCACCACCTACACGTTTCGTCGACGCGTAGTGGTGCGAAGACAGAAATAAATAGGTCGAAGGAAATATTTTGTATTGCGTGTGTGTGTTCAATGGACAAACCTGCGTCACGACGCCGCTCTTCGGAAAAGTATATCGGAAAATTACGTGGGTCAAACGACGACTCTCATACGCTTTCGGCGTTTTATTTCGTCGAAGTTACACGTGTTGAAGTTTGCCACTGGCTGAAGTTTTCTGCTATGTATATTGAATCTGTATAAATAAAAAATAATTGATGTTTACATGTATAGACTCCTTAACGGCTGCTCCTTTGGTGATGAAACTTTTCAGAGTCATTCTGGGAAGATTGCTGCATCATTGAAATTTTGTAAACAGTAGGATTTTTATCGTTTGGCAGTTCTCAATGAGGCTTTTTTTGTAGAAAATATTATGTACAATTAATACGAAAGTCTAAAAAAATCGAGCGACGCCAGGTCACATAGTAATAATATCGATGTGAAATGTAGCATGAAAAATTGTATCGGATAAAGGCATATTACTGGTGCATTTACGCATGAAAGAGGTTTTGTTGCATTTATATCAGTTCAAACTTGAAACTCGTTTGAGTTGTAGCGAGGAAATTCGATGTCAATTGACCATTAAATATTTCATGTAATTTTATTAACAACTTGACCCACTTTAACCGCGAGGCCGCCGATGTTTATTCGCTGAATCATTCATTACCGCTGAAATATGGAGACTTTTTACCTAATTTAACGCATACGCACGAAACGTTTTCAACGCAAACTCTTCAATCTTCATATGTACTTCAGATCAGATATCTCAATGTTTTTATCTTTTATTAATGAAAAGATTTGAACGTTCGCAAAAAAAAGAAAACGTTTTTTTCTGAATCTAATGTCGTCACTTTTCAAAATATCATTATGCATATGTTTTTGTTTTTTGTTCATTTTCAATTTTCTTTATGAAACAAGAATCATTGCATTTTTTTTTTGAAGTCTATAAAACCCGTGACGCACGAATATTCATCTTGAATATGTGCTCGTATCTTTCTTCGAACATATTCTGTACATCACCAACAAAATATTATATTTGAATAATACATGATTTTACGTTCAACACAAAAAAATCTTTTGAAGTTTTTGCAATTATAATAAAGAGAAGTAATTTGCAGCAAATGATTCGTAGAATATTATCGACGATAATGTGGAAATGCTCAATTAATTTTCTCATAATACATTTCGTCGAAATTTTCGTTAATGCTGATAAATAGATATTATAATATTGAATTAACTACGATTATACTGAAATGCAAACATAGCCACATAAGATTGAAATCGATAGATGAAAATTAGATTGTCTGAAAATAGAACTTTCAATCGTTAATCGCTCAAATTGAGTGTTAGTTAACGTTTTTACCATACATAATTTGGAAGTTTAAAAGTTTGAAAGTTCAAGCCTGATTAATGAAATCAAAAAACATTATCAAGTTAAACAATGTATTTTGTGAAACATTCAATATCGCAAAATAATTTCGCTTACATATCGATAATGCAATTTTTGTATACGAACGAAGGCTAACGGATGGTTAACGGGTTCTGGGGTCGATACTCCACAGACCGTATACATCATACACACTTACAAAAGTACATATAATACGTTATGTGCAAGACTATGTGCTATTTCCTGGTAGTTTCCCTTATAAGGTCTCGCCGAGGACTGTGCATTACTCCCCAGTGTTGTTAAAACGAAGCGATGTTTGTTTTTTCCGTAAATTTTTCTTCAATTTTCTTTTTACGTCACGTGTATACGAATTAACGTTTCGTCGTTGCTCGATCGCGTTCGTGTGTGCATTTTTTATGAAAACGTTGTACGATTTTATCGCATAATCGCTTTATAATTATGATCGATTTTCACGATTGAAGCTTTGGAAATTACGCAACCTTTTCGTAATCGGACCTTTAACTGTTAACGAATGTCGTTCGTTTTACTCTCTACATGTTTGCAAATAAATTCCAAACTGTTTGAAAATTTATCGCCGTTTTTACTCGATCGACGAGAAAAACACTAGTATAACTACACATGTGTAGTAACTGGCGTTTTCCTTTCACGTGACGTAGAAACTTGGCAACGGTTCATTTACAAGTTCACGTGCGTGAAACGGCAACGTTGCCTCGACCGTGACTGGATGTTTCAGGGCAGGACTAAGGGGTTGAAGGGGTTGAAACAAGAATAGGAGGAATTGGACTAATTGTAGGGCTGAACAGAATCCATCTTAAATGCAATCCGTCACAATAAAATTTATTAGTAATCTAATAAGTTCATCTTCATCTGATTTATTTTCATATAAATAGCTCACATTTAAGTCCCATGAAAAAAAATGTTTAAATATCCACTGCTTAAATATTTCTGATTCAAATTTGATATAACTTTACGGTTTTATAATGACAGGTTTAAATTTAAAATTGAAAATAGAAAATGTTCGCTCGTACCCTGTCATTTACTGGTAGTCTCCGTGTTGTAACTTACTTGCACTTCCGTTGAAACCACTTAACACTCTTGCTATAGAGTTTTTTATTTCATCTAGTCTAGACTGTTCTTGTATCGTGCAAAGTTTTCTACGTGGTACTCCTTTCATTCTCTCTTAAGACATCATGACGTTTTTTGAACGAATAAAGATTTTTTAATATTGTGCAATATGAATAATTTTATACTATATCAGTATTATTGGTTTTTATTAATTGCATTTCTTTTTTATTTTACAGGTAGCAATTAAGATCATAGACAAATCACAGCTGGATGCAGGGAATCTTCAGAAGGTTTATCGCGAAGTAGATATAATGAAGAGACTCGACCATCCACACATCATTAAACTTTATCAAGTGAGTACATTTCAATAATATTTTATTTTCATATCGATTTAAGATATTTTTCCAATTTTATAGAATCACTCCGAATAGAAAAAAAAACTGCTCCATTTCGAAACCGATCTAAAATAGTTTTCTTCTCGCTTTCCCGAGAATCCGCTCGTGTCAAAATGTCCCCGGTTTCGCATTCCTCTTCGGCTAATTGTTGTTTCTGAATGAACGATGTCTCACCTCGTATCGCCGCAGTCATTAATCTCCTTTAAATTTGTATGAAAACGAACGTATAGCTGATACATAGGACGGCGATGGTCGTCGCTTCGAAAAGCGAAGTGGTATCAAAAGAAATTCATTCCCCTGAAAATAATAAATTACGTCAAAGAGAGTGAAACTCTTTGAAGAGCAAAGCGCTGCACTATTATAATTTCGTTACGTGATTTATTTAGCGAGCGGCAGTTGTGTAATTTGATTTTTCTGAACGATTAAAAACTTCCTTTTTCTACCGACAAGTGCTATATTTTGAAACGGTTGCATTCGTTGCACTAATCAGCGTAAATAATTATTCTCTCACACGCTAATGATTACGAAAAAAATTAGGCAAGATAACCTCTTTCGAATTTTTAATGTCCATTAGCTAAATAAATATTCACACATCACACTCGTTTCAAAATTTGACAATTTCTCACATTTTGTAATTTCTTCGTGTCCATTTATTGCAAAAAAATAAATATACAAGGTACGTATACACACAATGTAGCATTGTTTTGCTTGAATTGAGGGCATTCTTGGTAAATTATGATTGTGATTGTGTCCACTGTTCTTACAAAACATCCCGCAAGCGAATTCTTCCAGGTCATTTCCCGGATGAATTACTTCTTTCGAGATCTCGTGTTTGCTCTATTCAAAAAACAATGCTATGTAAATAAACAATTCCCTATCAATCCACTCGGAAGATTGGATATTTGTTAAGCGCAAAGGATGAAATGCAAACATAAATAAATAGAAATGCGTAAATATTGAGCAGGTGACATGATTCAACCGAGAGAAACTCGATCTTTCAATCAAGGGTCCATTTCCTCGATTCGAAAGAAAAACACTGAATTTATTAGAAATACTACTAGAAATATAGAGCAGCGTGTTTTTTTTATGTATTTCTTGATTAACAGATTCAGTCGGTGTTGATAATACATCAATTTCATTTTAACGAACTGAATGCTTGTCGTTTCAGCGCACGACTCATCCATCTTTCTTTCAATTTTATTTGATCAATATTTTCGCTCGACACACTTCTTTTAAAATAATGTTGATTATAAGCAGAACGCTTGTATTTACACAAATATTGCGAAATAAATATTTTGATCAGTCGCGATCGAAAAATATGTACTACGTAAACGAAAGACGAACTCTTTTGACTAACTAGCATATTTGATTTGTCGATCCGATTACGACACCTTTCTTATTTGCATTTCATTTTCAATTCACATCATTAATGCTTCACGACGTTCGAATATATTTGAATTTCAAAACATATAGACAGGTTAAAGTTGCACAATTCCCTGTAACTGTTTCTTATATTGTTAGAAATTCATTTATTTTTTCAATTCATCTGCAAAAAATATTGTAAATATGTACTTATTTTTCAATTTTATATTATGTTTTATTACTGCTGATATATCCTTGTTACAATAAGAATATAAACATTAAATGAATTCAAATTATCGACCGTAAAACGAAACGTATCCACCATATTCAAATCGGACATAAACTCATATAGACGTCATACGAAAAGTCCATAAAAGGAAACGCACTTATCCCGCACAAGCACAAGAGCGAATGCATAATGCAAAATGCAAACGCGCTTCAGTGACGTCGTCTTCGGCACGAAAACAAGAAAATCTCTCAATTTCGTACAACACCAACATAAAATAAGCAACCGACCGGTGGCTAAACCGACCGAGTTGCGTCGTGTGTGATTCATCGAGTTTTCATTATGACCTTTTGCTAGACCCGAAATAGAAAAGCGATACTGAGGTCGACCGTTACGTGCTCAACTGTTTAGCGGTGTTCCTCGACTTCTTTCCTATGGCCCTTTATGGCCCTAGCGTGTGAACCGAGCCATGTGCCGTATTTTATGTACGCGTGTATTTTGATGAAATTGATGAAAATTCGTCGCTCTTTGCGGTTCTGCGTTTTGCGATAACGCAGACCTTGCCCGCGTTACGTGCGAATTTATATGACAGTTCGAATTTATATTGAGGTCCTTGTCGATGTTGTAAAACTCGATTAGTGGACGAAGCATAAATTCGCTTTTATTTCATATGTTTATCTATTTTTCCTAATTATCCGATATGAGATAACTTTAATAACTCTTTGATCTCTTCTTATATGACTCGATAAATCTAGCAAAACAAATTTATTGGATAGCCTCTATAAAACTTTTTTTTTCAACACAATTTTATTCCGTAGCCGTAATTGAACTAGAGATTGCTGAAATTGAGTTAAAGGCAAGAAGGCGAGAATAATTTATTTAATAGCGAGTAATCCTGAAAGGTTCAACCGGAGACTGGGAAGCCTTGATTGATGTCGACGTTAGACGCCAGAGTCTGAAACAAGATGGAAATCCGAAAAATTCACCCCTTCTGCTAATTTCCACTACAGACTAATTTATCACCGACACTAATTATATTATTCGTATTATAATATACCCACAGTTTGGGGATAGCTCGTTTGCGTATACGACGCGACATTCAAACGGATCGTAATGTGTTGTTGATGTTCGTGACACGAGATGATTTCGTGATCGCGTTTATAATTCATGTGTAAACACCGAAATGCGTATTTCATCTGGAGGAAATCGAACATCGACGATCGCTTTATGGTCAGTGCGCATGTAAAGTATCGCAGCTATCTTGGAAATCGATAGCTTTTCGTTAAACTTGTAGAAAAAATGTAGGTCTATCTATGTCAGAACCGATTTAAAAAAAATTGTAGACTTTGTTTTATTCGAAAATTTTCCACTCTACAATCGTCGAATCTGCGATAAAATATGAAAATTCCGAGAATTATTCGTTCGATCCGTTTTTTTTTTCGATAAACAATATCGATTATTGTGTCTGGCTCGAACATTTTTCGCTCGTTCTCAATAAGATCTGGGTTGAACAAGTTCACAATAATAATGACACATTGATAAAGTCAGCGAATAACAGCATTCATTCAACCGCTTCCTAAATCGACAGTATCTCGCTTCGATCGCTTCACATTTGTATATAAACTTTTGAGCATTTTTTTTTTGACGAGTATCCATCATGATCAACTCCAGAGTAATTATGACGGTGTAAATTATTCGATTAAAGTTGTTATAGCGTGAACGAGTCGAGGGCTTCTTGATAATATGCGGCCGACATCGATGCGCCGAGAACTTTCCATATTAATTAAGTTCCTTTCGGGAAACGCGTGCGCTAAATATTAATTTCCACTCGGAAAATTTCCGAGAGAGTTTTCCTCGAAGAGATTTTCCGCCGCCAACAAAAATTACCTCCGCAAATTGAGTAATTTTGCAACAATTCCAGTGATTTTCCGCCCGGCCGCAAAGTGAACATTTTTCATAAAAAAACTCGCAAAATATCATTGAATAATTAGATCTCTCTTGAGTAACACTTTTTCGCGAAAATTTCACAAAATAAACCGGTTGATATAACATTATATGAAACGGACCAAGTGTTATCGCATATTGTGTTTAGATTTCAGACTCTGAAACCTGTCGATTTCAGTCATAGACGAGCAGATGGAAAAAGCAAACTTGCATGTCACGACAAATTTAATATTCATGCATATTCCGACTAGTGCCACATTCGCTTTTCCGCAAAACGTACAACAGGATCAAATCCAATATTCAGCTCGTTTATATTACCCGCAACACATGGCACAAATCAAATTTTAGCGTTGCATTTGCGTCATTTTGTAAACGGTTTTTCGCGTTTTGATTTTTTTTTTATATCGATCGACTGTAAAATAGCGAATTTCTTCTATACTAATTTGATCTATGTGATTAATTGTGAAAGTGAACTGAAGTTTTCGCAGTATAGTGAGTTTTCACTTGATTTATTCACTGTTTATGATAAACAGTCGAAAACTTTTCAATTTCCGATTCCCATATATTTTCTTGTTCTCGGAGCGAAGCTATTTATTACATTGTCATAAGATGAATGCATTACACTTTCTGTCGATTCGTCTTGTAAATAATAATGCTTAACGTATAACATACTGTTATTTTTATTTAATACACACATAAAAATCTTATTCATACATTTGATTTCTTGGAACCGTCTATGAAGTATTTTTTTGATAGTTTTATTTTGAATCGCGTGAAGTTTACGATTTGTTTTGGCTGACTCGAATTTTGTAACATTTCAGTGGAAAATTCTTACTGAGAAAGACTTAGATAATTTTCCATATCAGTCATGTTTATTTGCATAAGATTTCATGAATCAATAATATGAGATGTACATATTTTTTTGCTAAAATTAATATTGAAAATGGATTTTTCCGTTGCTAATTCTTACAATTTTGATTTGTAATTTCAGAAGTGTTTATTATATCTTATTGTTAGTAGATTTCAAACAAGGAGTGCCGTTTCTTCACGTGTGTTTTATCACAGGTGACTTTTATGGTCTCGATCCCATCGTAAAAGTTTCCGGTTCCCGACTTTCCTTATTCGAAAAGGTTCTTTTTATTCGTTCGAAAATCACCATTATCAAAAAATATATATCATTCACTTGTCGATAAAGATCATTCTAAAATCATGTCCCGCGTCATTCATTAAAATTATCAATATTTTTTTATCGACAAGTGGTTTAAATATAATTTAATGAATCACTTTCGATGAATTGTATATTGATTAGATCTTAGATTATTCTTAACTATTTTATCTTTTGTATTCAGCCATTAAACTTTCGCACATTCCTATTAGATAATTTTCGCTAATATATGTTTACATATATGCATATGTACCTACTCAATTCTTTCTGCTGGTTTTGAAATAATGTGGGATGGAATAAACAACGTGTTTTCGGTTCGAAAAATCTTCATACACCTACATGACCGTTGTATTTTCGGTATTGTTTTTCTGGAGATCGTTCACATCGCACAATACAGTATTATATTTAGTGAAGCTTGAATTTAAACATAAGCGTCATAATTGAAACTCACAGTATTATTGCGAACGTTTATCAACTTTCAGCGCGACATCTATCGCTGTCGATTTTAATTCAATCAATGCACTTCCTAATTAGTTAATCTTTGAAATTAACATAGAAGATACTGTATATAATAAAAAGTTCATATCAGAGGCAACGAACCCTCGATTCCGTGGCAATGAACGTCTCATCCATGGCCGCACGTGAACCATTGCCAACAACGACGAACTAACAAACAATCCAATGCTGATTTTATCGTCGATTGCTAATATCGACATCATAAAAGCGAAAGTGCCAAAAGTGTCACCGCTTTGTCGCAATTTCAATGCAATCTATGCGGAATAGCGGCGACTTTCTGCGGCAGCTTGATGAGAGTGCCAATTTTTTTCAGGCCAATTCAATTTCATCAATTCGGATTACGGATGTGTAATTATTTAACTGTCGGAGATTTGATTGATTTGATCTGCTATGATTTTGCTTTTTCCGAAGACGATCTGTAATTTCGCCTCAATGTCACTTTCGAAATTGTCACCTGCGTCATTGCCGATAGAAATTTGCTTTCGAGAAAATTTCGCCACTAAACGAAAGTTTTCACGTATCGAAAAAGTATTACGTCGCTCGACTGACGAGTATCCATGTTCTTCTTTTGTCGCTCCTATAATCGAAAAAAGTTATTGTAACATGATAACGAGCTTATGAGACAATAAGCGTCCTACGTTATTGCTTCTTTTATAATATCAATATTTAATAAAATACGTCATTTCGCGAACGCTTATTCTTGGATTCATATTATCGAGCAATATAATACGATTGTGCTCAAACAATATAATACAATCGGTATTGTTTCCATTTTATCTGAATAATAACAGTACGTACGTAAGCTTTCGTTTCCTTACATGTCGCTCAAAACGTACACATAATAATGATACGTACACGACTTTCTATTCGTTAGACAGGAACTCATTGTCAGTGGAAAAGATTTCAATGGAGACACAAGCTTCCGCGTCTGAATGAAGAATATGTAACGCGTATTTATTTTCGTATGAAAATTTACATTTTCTTTACAAAATTTATTAATGTCGATGGGTCAGTGGCGGTATTTTTAAGCCGGTCGCCCAGCATACATACTTACGTGCGCATAAATATTTTTCTGAATGAGTTTCTAAAATAGTGCGCGAACTATTTTAGAAACCCATTCTGACTCCGTGACGATTTAGCATGCGAATCTCGAGCAACAATGGCCGAGATTATTTCCGTCCCGACGAGATTTAACACCACAACAATCGAACCTCGTACGAATTTCTGCACAAACCCAGGTTGAAGGGGACTCGGATTTGTGGTCAAGTGCACGACGATGATGGAAACCTTGGCCCGAAGTTACGGTTAGGGCCACGTTCGAGTCTCGTGAGCTCCCGTTGACGTCATCCTCGACTTGCAGGGGCAGAGCCGTTGAACCCATTTGCATGAGAATCGAATCTTCGCTCGGCATCTCGCCACAAATGTATAGCTTCATCCCTCTTATTCGAAAATTCGAACGAAATTCGGTTGAGGCTTTTAGAAGTTTTCTTTTCAGCGGTGACTGCAGTTTTCGATACTCGAAAGCGCGAGTGAGTTAATGTGGTTCGCTCGAACAGAGATAAATGACTGTTGATTCAATAGTATGCGGAGTCACTCACGTTCGTGTTTGTGCAAAAACTCACTTTTCATTCGATTATTTATATGCTGGAAATATTTATTCAGTCAACGGTAATTATGGCTGTCTTTTGTAAATAAGATTTTCTAACATAATATTCAGTCTGTTAATTGTATTTTGAACTTAATTCTTGTTCAGACAATACAAAAAAAGATAGATTCCATCTTTCCTTTTCGTTCGGTCTGAAAATGTTTTCAATAGCCACAGTAGCGTATCTATTCATATTTTAATAAATGGCATTCGAGCGTGTTTTCATTCGGCGTGAATCACGTCGAAAAAAAAATCGACGCAACAAGTTTTATAGGAACGTCTCGTAAATTATTATCTATTGTGGGACTATGCGGACTTCGCTCCCGTAGTAAACATCGATCGAATATTTAAAATCGCGAACGAATCGCATTGCGAAAAGATTGTCGACGACAGATTTACACTCGATTCATCGCACAAACACTTAACCCACATAGGAACGCACAGTTCCCGTTTTTTCGAACGCTACTTTTGCATCCGACATCGAATCGATTCTTACGTACAACCTACACCACTCTCGTTATACTTAATGCGAATATAATACGCTATCGCTAACAATGACAGCGATTTCGCTGGAAAGCTGACATTCGACACTGGAGAACGTAGAGATTCGCGCACAAATGCAAAAATAATATCTCGCTCGCTTTCGCCATATTCGTTCAGCGACGACGATGATGAAGATTGCGCAGACGACTATCACGCCGAAAATACACCAGATATGACTATCGCAAGGTAAGAGGTGTTTTTCCTCAAATATTTATTCAAGCCCGAGCCACGCGATGGTCGGAAATAAATTTGTTTGGGCTGTGACGTCGGCGGAGGTCGAGCTTCGTTGCCAAAACCGCTATCGATTTTCGCGCTCGTCTTTCCAAATGAAAAACGGCGGGTTTGATAACCGACAGTTTGTTCAGACCGTGAACGCACTTAGGGCAAGTTCAATTATGGACGTATATTGCCTTCGGTCGAGTCTTATGGTTAACTGGCTTAAAAGGCGTAAATGATTTATTCGCATTGAATTTAATTCAGATCGTTTTCGAAGAATAAAAATGAGAGTTTTCATACACGCTCATGGTGCACTGTGGTAATTTGAAAGGTAGCCATGCGTGTGCTCGAGATTTAATTGCAATTATGCAACTGGCGAGAAATTATGTAAATTGATACAGCAGAAGCGTGCAAAGGCCCTTCTTGGTGGTTTATGTATATTTAATATCTATGTAGACCTGAACCTCGAATTAACCTCGTGGAACCTCGCTTAACAAAATGACTCGCTTAGCGAGCGATATTTCACATTACGAGTGGTGTGAAGGGAAATATTGTTAATTGGTATCTAGCATTTCGTCGTTCACAAGGCATTGTTTCGTCTAACGAATATTTCGTATTAATAGTAAAAGGGAACGAATTATGCTCGTTATGCGAGATTCCACGATATTCATAATATAAAATTGTCTTTTTTTTACAATTTTATAACAGTGAAATCGATGTAACGTACACGATCATCATCACTTGATTGATATGGCATCTTTTAATGGGATTAACTCTATTTAAACATTGTACATGGCGAGATACGTACATTGCATTAACACGTAACCTAAATACATTCTAACTTACGTCGTGAGTTTAATCGACGTCTACGAAATGTAAACGAATCGATCAATAGTCACCATTCTAATTCAAAAACTTCTCATTCTCAAAGTTGTGCTCAATTTATCAGTGTATCTCTGTAATCGTAAATATTTTGAAATGTATCGAAACAATCCATCAATCTTTGCCGTCTGTATCAGGTGCTTTTAGTATTCCTTTTATTAAATGTTAAAAATAACTACGCTTTGTTTGTAGCTACAAAATATTTCGAATTGATTCCATATTCGTATAATTTTTTGATGTAATTACATTCTATTAATAAGTTTTAGAACATTTTAGATGAGGTTGTATAATTGCGAATTTCCCTTGATTTCAACGTCAATTTCAATACGTGAGTATTCAGCGGAATAATTATGCATTGTTATCGCACACGCATGCATAATATTTCGTTCCATCGCACATTTCATTTGCAATATGCATGCTACGAAATGACGTCAAACCACCAACTTTAAACATCGACGTGGAAATAAATATACAAGTGCATATTTGACCGTGAAAATCGTGTTCACGGTCAGGATAAATATGCATGTACTTATATTCCATAGCGACAGTTAGTTTTATCTGCGAATGTCGCCAAATATTATACGTACATGTTGTATGTACCCATAACATACGACGATAAAATCGTTTACATGTTCAACATTGAATCGAATCGAACGGCACGAATTAGAATATAAATGAGCCGAAGGACAATCTGAAAGGTTTTTCATTGAATTCGTAAAACAATGCTTCTTAACCTTTCGAATGATGGTACTTAAATGAAAAAATTATCAGAAGTAAAAAATAATTTTAATGATGAAAATCCAATTATAACTACTCCCAATTTCCTTGCCCTTTTAAAGACACGCATCCTCAGTTAAGAACAACCGTCCCATTGTACAAGAAACCTTATAATAAAGGAATCCGAATCGACCTTTCAAATAATACAGAATCGAGGCGTTCTTTCGACGAGGACTTAATTTTCCCGAAAATCGCGTATTGAAACGTTAAAAAGCCCCTTTCTGCGGACTTTTCGAAACACGAGCCATTACTGCCTCCGCTCTCTCCGGCTTTTAATTAATACGTTTAATTAAAGCCGTATATAATGCGATACGTTTACATCGGGATATTCTCTGCTATCGAGAATGTGTTGAGAATTATTCTCACCTCGAACGTCTATAACTTTTTCACTCGCGTATCTCGTTACGTTTGAGGTAACCGATACTCGAACGTGAACTTTTGCGGTTTTGAGCTTTCGCCGATATAGACTCGTTTCGATTTTAGGTGCTTTTATGTACCTGACAAATGTATGATGTATTGCTGAAAATTTCGTAGAAATGTACACGTGAATTGTTTTACATAGAAGTGTGGATTCGGTACAGTTGAGTGTATGTTTCGTATAAGAAATGAAAATATTTTTCACGTTTCGTAACTAGAAAATTTTGAGTCTATTGTGTTTCGATTATTTAACAGTTTTCTCTCGGTTTCAATGGATGAGCATTTTCTTTGTTGTAGGAAAACTATTGCAGTAACAATGTCTGTGTGTGTGTTTTATTATTTTCATGTTTAATACAGTTTTATTTGTTTTGTTATAGGTCATGGAAACCAAAAATATGATATACATAGTATCAGAATATGCAAGTCAAGGAGAAATTTTTGGTGAGTTTCAATGAATAGGATAATGAGGTTGATCAAACATTTTAATCTTTCTTTATTTATCCAAATATGTATATTATGCAATAAAATATTTATTAAACCAATTGAACACAAAGAATATTTACACAAAGAATTATTCAATTGATTTTATTCACAATATCCGGCTTTATTCGAAATTACAGTAACCGCACTGAGCAACTGAGTAAAATCGAAAACAATATTACACATTTCACAAATCCGGCTTTGTATCAAATCAAACAATACATTATTTTTACATCAAATGTATCAAGTAATCCTATCTAACAAACAAGGATTTCAATCCGAATAATTCCGTTCATCATCTTGCGGATCAATTTCGATTCACTCACCATCTACTCACAGTATTCAATACGAATTATTTTTTATACATAATGACGATCGAAAAGGCCGAGGGCTACAAGTTACATTTTTACCGAAATTGAGTAACGTACAGGAATCGCATCTATGCACGCACATTTATTTTGTGGCAAAAGGATATAAACGAATTCGGAACGTGTGCCGAGATATATCATCAAATCAGTCGATACATGTAAGTACATGGTCAACTTTGAACGCGCTTTTCTCGAAATCACCTCAAAGTCACTTTACCCCATGACCTTTTCAGTCATATAATATAATATTTTAAATCTATCAGACCCTTGCGATATCTAAGAGAAACACATCCACCGCACAAATCTAGGGACAAGCGCACACCAAAAAACCCACCTTGACGTCACCACTTGTAACTTTCACGGCATTTTCCCGACGATCATTGTTTTTTTTTTTTTTTTTCCGTCGTTTTAATTCGCTTATTCTTCGGGTCGGTGGCTTTTCAGCCGTGACGCAAGTCGTGCCGACCCTCGTCGCTTATCTGGCCCACTCGCGGATTAAAGGGAGGGCACAACCCGCCCCCGCGCAAACCGGGGGTGAGGCCGTGACGTCAGGGGCGACCCTCGAGGTCTGGGGCAGCATGTGCCGCGAATTCTCGAGCGTTACAATATCGACGCCCCCGAAATGCACGCGATCCTCGTCCTCCTACCTTCGGGGCGTTCATTCCTCGAGATACGGTGTCTCGATCGTAATTTTACGACCGCAGTGGCGTGCTGTTTGTTAGACGTTTTGAATTGATTTTGATGACTTTGCAAAAATCTTCTTCTAACTATCTGTGTGTCCGTCCGTCCATTCGTGTAACGCTCCTAGCACTGTAAAAAGTGAATCTTTAAAATGTTGCATACTGGAATTTCTGTTTGTCTGAAATTGAATTTTGTTGCTAGTTATATGAAATTCGCCCCCCCCCACACTCGCTCTAATCGCGAACAACCCTATCCGATCTTAATTCATGTAATACTGAAAATGCCCGTGGGTAATTTGAATTTTGAATTGTCTGAAAAACAAATCGAATTCGGGCTGATACTAAGATTTTCTTTTTACAGTGAAGTAATTATTTTTTTAAATTATTTGATTTCGGCCATTTTAAAGTCGAACGCGATGATGTGTATTTTTTGTTATATAAATAAATAATATGATTGTTTTCACATTCAAATAAGTATTTCGATTGATTTTTCTTTGCCGAAACTTTTCAATTTAAATTAAGCCCGATTTTCAATTGCATGTCAGCAATTCGTTATTATAAATATCAAAAAATACAGCTTTCCTCTAACCTCACATGCGTTGATGTATTCATCGGGTTGATCGTTAGTGTGTTATAATTGAGAATTAACCGTGTATTCATGCGTATCTTCGAACGCGGTTAGGTAAATCTTACTTTAAACCCCAAAATTTCCGGTAGACCTCATGCTAAACCCTAAACTTACCGATATACCTCGTGCTGATCCCTGAAATTCACAGGTAGACCTCACAATGAATCGGATTATATCGAATCAATCAATTACAATTAATGAACGTATCATAAATAGTCTTAATTTCATTTTTCTATCATGTTCAAAAAACTCTCATACTAAATGTCGACTAAAAAGGTCAAAGAATATAAGTGACTTTTTTTTTGGTAATTTCGAGAAAATATTGCTCAACGTTAAGTATGTAAGATCGAGTGATTTGCTGATATATCTCGGTACGCGTTCCATGTTCGTTTATATCCTTTTGCCACCAAATATACGAGCGTACATATTTTCATAACTCAATTTCGACAAAAATATCACTTGTACCCCTTAGCCTTTTCATTCGTTAAATATCCATTTACTCGAAAGACGAAAAACGGAGTCGTAAATATTTTTTTCTCGCGTTGAAATTTACTGCACGCCACTGTTATTTGCGTACGTTCGTGAATTTATTCGCCTAGAATTGCTATATGTACTAGGAGACTTTATCTTTATGCTTTCAATTATCAGAGCTTTCGATCGTGGTATTCGAGCTTCGAATTTCAGTAGGGCGTTCGGAATTTTGAATTTGAGTGGTTTTTAAGTTTTGTTATCGCGGAGAGAATTCGGGTGGGTATTTGAAGTTCAGCGATCTATAGATGACCTTTGTAGTGAAATTTCGTGCTCGTGGAATTCCATGGACGTATTCATGCATCAATTTTACTTGAGAAAAATCGTTCGAGCGTATCGAAGAATTTAAGCAAATCTCGGAATATTTCTCAGTTTATTAGGAAACGTATATATTTTTCATCGAAATCGGAAAAATGAGAAAATAATTTATTAAATTTGTGGGAAAAAATGATTGAAACGAACAACATGCATACTTAAGAGTTATTCAGAATACAAGAATAAGACATTAACACTTTGTGCGAACCGAAACTTTTCAGAAACTCGATCGTCTCTTTCGGCTTAAATTTTTCTCGGGTGTATAATTTTTCGCGTCGCTCGTCAATTTTCCAATGGATGTTCAACTAACCCCGAAGAGCTCCGAATTCGAACGAAAGTTTTCAGTATGCGAAAGGTGTCTGCTAAACTTCGAGGTCTCTCCTCACCATTAATCTTCATATAAACAAAAGAAAACTTAGAAGCTCGCTCGTAAAAATGCAGACAGACACCCTTTAAATATTTATCACACCCGTAGGACGTTCACAACACGAAAACACCTTCGCTTATTTATCATCCAGTCATTACATAAGTATGAATCGTAAGGCGAAACGCGTTTATTTTTCGCATTACACATTTCCACTTTTTCGATTCGCATTAAGGTGGAAGGAGCGCCTTTCATACCCGACACTCGAATTTATAAGGCACTAATCCTGAAGGTCCATAATGCCATGTCATTCAATATTGAATTCCTCTGGAAAATTTATTCGGAATCGTTGCCACGCGCGCATGCCTCCTTTGACCTTTAAGCCCGCCTATAAAATGTTTCCAGTTCAATTTCAACCCGAGAGTTTCGTACGTAACTGTTGTACGCTCTGATGATATTACTTTGCGGTCGGCTGATTTATGAAAGCGCACCAGGACTACGAGAGTGTATTAAATGATCGTGCTCAAGAGCATATCGATATTTCCGAAAAATATTGAAGATATTTTCATAGGCGGCTAGATATGAAATCTTGACGTTTTAATTAATTGTTTTTACTTTTGATTAATTTTAGAACGTTTAAAAATTCGTGATTGACTTATGCGAACTGTTTAAGATTCATATCGAAACGAATTCAATCTTCATGAATATGCGATATTTTTTTTATTAAAGCGATCCATTTATGATAATATCGAAAAATGCTTTCATTAAATGAAAAATTCATACCGTTTTATTTTAAGATCGAAAACGCGTCGATCTGATATCAATTATTCATTAAACACAATTCGATTTCATTTTTGATATTGAACTTTTATCTCGGACGAAAATAGTTAATCCTCGAAAAGATTTCGCTTCGTTGCTCAGTAAGCGTTATTTATACTCACTTTTAAGTCATATACGTTCACTTCACTGAAACATATAGTCTTTATTGTGTATTCTGAGCCATGTCTTTTGTTTTAGACTATATAGCCAGGTATGGCCGCATGGCAGAGCAAGCGGCCAGGCGGAAGTTCTGGCAAATCCTCTCCGCCGTGGAGTACTGCCACGACAGGAGAATTGTGCACAGAGATCTCAAGGTATTCATACACTGATACACCCATAAAAAATTCACGTGCGTACCATGCCTTACTCGAAATTAAAAAAGCCTCCGACCCTCTTCTTGTCCGTTCCCATTAGTGCGATTCCGCGTTTCCAATTTCCCGCTCCCACGTCACCTGCCTCGGATGTCACTCGTTTCCCGATTTCCTTCCTAAGACAAAACGCTAAATTGACTGTGTCGTTTGTTTTCAGGCTGAAAACCTTCTCCTAGACGCTAATATGAATATTAAAATAGCCGATTTTGGCTTTAGTAATTATTATGCCGCCGGAGAGCTTTTGGCTACGTGGTGCGGCTCACCTCCGTACGCCGCCCCCGAAGTCTTCGAAGGAAAGAAGTATACGGGACCTGAAATCGACATATGGGTTAGTCGTGTCAATCTGAATGTATACTGCTTTGCATACACGAGTGTGGTATTGACGTATGATTTTCTTTTGTAGAGTTTGGGCGTAGTGTTGTACGTGTTGGTGTGTGGTGCTTTACCATTCGACGGTTCAACTTTACAGAGCCTTCGAGACAGGGTGCTCAGCGGCCGCTTCAGGATTCCTTACTTTATGAGTTCTGGTGAGTGGGAAAATTCATTATCTACCGTAAACGGCCCTTTAATTAAAGCGAGGACCAATTTTAGTTTAATAACGACGAGAGTCGACACGGAGTTCTACGCAAATAATAATTTTTCGCTTACCATTCAATCAGTGTCGATCCATTGTATGTAGTACCTAGAGTTTAAAGTCGTTAAAATCCACTTAATAACCGCCGTCGATTGTTTGATGACAATGAGGTCGAAGATATGACTTCGACAAAGCGTCTGGAAGTGAATAATTAAATTCGCTGAAAGTGTGTCAAGACTTTTCTCTCATCCGATAGCAACCTTGACGTTCGCCATCGCGTTTGAGACCTCGAATTTTACCATTATTATAAAGTTGTCTTTGCAAACACGAGAGCCGTCTCCGGAGTTATCTGGTGTTTTTCCAACCCTTCGATCTTCCGATGGAAATGTAAATTGTTTGCATTGTCTCCTCGTTCTATTGTATCTTCGCGGATCGTTATTTGCGCGCGAGTTTTCAATTTGCGTTCGAATTCGAAATTCGTTTCATAAATATTTTTTTCATCGCTTGTGCCATCTGTGAATCGAAGAACACTTCTTCATGTGGCTGTTCACATTCAAAAGTTTTTCCATCTTCTGTGTCCATAAGAAATTTCAACAATACACGTGTGTTTGCTCTCGTCTGTGCCGGGTCGAGTGTAGTTCGTGCGTCATTCGTTTTAATCTCCGTGATGTTATCTTCATCGTTTGATAGCAAACTCAAACACGTCGTTGTCATTAAATATTAGTTTCATATTATGGTTTGTTATCGCGCGAAAAATTAACCCATCTGAGGTTACTGAACGCAAATTGACCTTAATAAAACTATTATATGCCCTTCTTTTACTAGCTACTTGCTTACGTGTATTGGCTCAAATTTTGATATCGGTTCTCGTTCGAATAAAATCAATACAGTTTTTTCATCGCAAGCAAGAATACATTTGTTCACGAACTATGCCGACGGCTCCGTCGATTGAATTTTTTAACCTTTTCGAATCTTTTTCGCAATAAAAACTTTTCAACTCACGCATTCTTTTTATATTGAAATGCCGAAGCGCTTAGTACCAGACAGCGAGGTCCGACATTACGCCATTATTTGTCGAAAATATTAAGTGTAACAAAAGTATACGTGTGCTCTTTTGTAAGTTAACGTCATTCTCGTGTCGCACGGTTAAGCGCTTGAGCAAACATTTTCAGAGTTGAATGTTAAACGAATTTCTTCGGTCAACTTGGTTCACGCGCCAAAATGTGTGTATACTGTACAAACACAAAATTCGTCTAACGAGAGACTTCGAATATATCCCAAAATCGTCGATGTAATTTTAAAGTTGTGAGTGAGGATTTAGATTTAGCTACGCGCTAAAATCGAACGGACATAATCTCGTCTTTCAATTTAAACCCGGTTAATAGTTGAACGAAGAAACACGATAACACGTAACTTTGCCTTTATCTCGAATGGGTTAGTTTGGTTAACTAGTTTTATGTAAATGCTTTTGTTGCGATACCCGCTTTGCATAAATAGTTAATGGTTATTTGTATTGAATGCCTCTTTTGTATTTAATTTTTAATGAGTTATTTAAATTTTTTTATCATTTGAATCATTTTATATCCAACATTTTTTACGAAGTTAATTCATCATAGAAAAAAGTAGAACAAACATATCAAATGAGTAAGTTTACATGAAAATTGTTTCCGTAATAATGAAAACCTTGTCATTTCAAAATTTGTCACGTGTGTTGACTATAAAAAGTATATTTTGTGGTGAAAAAGTGATGTTTTTTTTTCGGGTTTATACTCACCTTTGGGAAATGTTTGAAAGTAAACTTTCGTTTGATATGAGTTTTACATGCAAACGATATCGCTTCACGCGGCTTGTACTCATTTGAGCATTCATTGTGAGCATATTCCATCACACTTTAATAATTTTTCAGCATCTCTCAGAATCAAGAGTCGATGCTCGTATCGAATCCTTGAATGGGTACAAATCATTATTCGGAAAATTTCGCATAGACTAAGTGATCTCGTCGAAATCGTATTTTTAGGCGAACACGTGCAAAGTTATTATTTATCTTCGGAAAGAGGCTTCGTATATCCTTTCGCGTTTCATTAAAAGTTTCATTATTAAAGTAATAAATACGACGACGGAGAATAATTTCAGCTGAAATGGGGTGAGGTATCATTGCTGTCACGCCGCTCTCATTAAATTTTACGACGCGATCATTATCTTCACACTTTAATTCGTTCAAAATAGTTATTTATATTTATTCTTTTTATATATTCAATTTAATAATAAATGTGCTATTTTAAGCGGAATCGTGACGTAAATATGCACGATAAAACCAAGCGTGCTAAACAAATAAACGCACGCATGTACCCGATGTTTAATGTTAGTTTGCAATATTTTTTCAACTTTTATCTGTTATATTTAAATTCTGTACTATTTTAGTATTTACATTTACTACACGTAAATTAATATCAAACATTATAAAGCATAATAAACACTTTCATAATATTAGCTCTAACTTCGAACCTGAATTCTTTCAGTACACTTCGCTTCCTTTAGCTGAAATCCCACGGCCTTTAATTCGAATTCAACTCGATTTTCTACATTCATTATCGAATCTGAAGCTTGAGTCGGACCCTCACCATCGGTCGATATCGTCAGCTCTGAAAAGTCCCCAGGGCCGGCGCTAACGACCCTCGGGACGCCCTTTGGCCCCGAACAAACAGGTCGGTCGCATTGTCGCCATTCTGCGAGCTCATCCTCGTCGCTTTGAGGCTTTTTCGCTTCGACTTTTTGTTTCGTTTTTCGCGTTTCGTACCCGTGTGTACTTCGAGGGCCTCGTCGAAAAGGGCGCAACGTTGTGTAGAGCCTTCTCTTACGTACGTCAGCGCAGCGAAATAATCAATACGCGCTTTCGGTGGGCGGTTTTGTTAGTCGTACGATTTTCGATGGAAGCACATAAATATTGTACGTAGCACTATGTGGTGTAATTTCTTGTTTGACTCTACATTTTCGATTTGATTTTCTTGAGAAAGATGGAAATTTTCCATTTTTATCTGTGCGAATTCGATGATTATTTCTAACGAATGTATAAAATGAGAAAAAAGTATTTGATTGTAAAAGAAAATTGCGTGCTTAACGCGATTCTTTTAAGCAAATTAACGTATGATTCGCACCGGTCGTATATTTATTTCTACGCGTGGAAAATCCCTGCGTAGCAACGAGAATCGGAAAAACTTCGATAGCGAATTTTCGTCACGTAGTCGCGTAGATTCTACGTTAAACCGTTAGCAACGCACTATGTACTTAGTTATTTATGAGATCGTTAATTGAAGCGCGTAACGAGGGTCGCGAGTTTCATAACATTTTCAGCGACGCATAATCAACAGGTCAATATTACAACGAGCGCATGAAAGAACATTTTCAGAACGTTCACCGCATAAAAAATGACGTTTCAGAACACAAGCGGTCGTTCGTATCTAGAACCGAGTTAGAAAATAAATATTTCACGTCTGAAAACGTTGCTGAAAGCGCGTCGCGCGTCACCGGTTACCCGGAGCGCAGAGATGCGTAGAGGTGTCGCTCGTAGCGGTGGCGTTCGTGCGTTCGCGTGCAAGTAGCGCGCCGCGTAGACACCAGGAGCGCACGTAGCTACTGCGCATGCGCGACGCACAACCTCATTACACGTGCTGCACACACGATGCACACGCACACGCACACATACACACACTACAAAAGCGACAGAATGCAAACGCAAGTGTGTGCGTGTGCGCCCAATTCTATGTAGCGCTCGGTTGTCACATGCTCGGATAATTAACCGATGTCGATAGCACGTTCGATTTTTAATTTTGTTTTTTCGTTGGTTTTTAGGGGCGATCTTTTCATTTTATCAACCCTCAATCAGATAACTACGCCAAATTCCCGATTTACGAAATCAAATAGCTTCCGTAAAACACCGACTGCGTATCTCAGGAAAATCGTGTAGTTAACTAACATGAGGGTTGATATACTGAAAAGATCGGCTCTGAATGATCAATACTCAAATTTTCCACTAGTGTCTGTATTTCCATTTCGCACAGTCATCGCTATGATTTTGCTGTCGGCAACTGTGCAAGATCTGCAATGTTTTTAAATAATATGTAAATAAATAAATAAGGTCAGCGTTTCAGTTTCGGTCTGTTAACACGTTCGTCAACAAAGTTTGTCAACAAGAATGTTACTTTGCTCAACCCCTATACCAACTTATCGTATACATTGTGAGCTATTTAAAATACGGACGAAAGGGGTGTAAAAAGGGTTTTTAAGAATATATGAGAAAAAAACCTAAAAAATTCAAACTAACCGATTTTTTTATTTATTAACTTCATAACATTACTAATTTCTAAAATAAAACATAAACCAATATCATTAGTTAAATTAATGTTTTCATATTGACTATTTCAGCGATATAAAATAATTGTTATTGAGACAAATATCTTTCATTTAAACTGTTTCCATTAAAATCCTGAAATAAATATGCAAACCTTCACATAAACGTATCGGGGACGTCTTCAACGTCCTCGTCGAAAGTATAGAGGTCGTTTCGTTATATTGAGTTTCGGAAGCTTTTCCAATTGTCGTCTATGGAAATCGACCTTGACATATATGTATATGTGCACGATTTGAGCTTTATTTTTGTGTAGTAAATAGATTGAAATCTCATTGCGTGTGCGACGCTCGAATACACCGCTTCGATGTAATTTGATTTTTTCGTAAACGGGGTCTCATCGATTACGTTTCGATATTTATAGCGTCTTAACAAATGCGCGATCGATTTTCCCCGCAAGTGCCTAATAAACGAGCACACAATAGTGATTCATATAACATTGATTGCTTTTATACGAGTGTTTTTTTTTTTTGCAATAGATTTTGTGTTCTTAGAGAAAGCAATTTGCTAGACACTCGTAAGTATTAATCATTCTTATCTTGAGACTACATAAAATTTTATATAGATTGATATGTTTGATCGATGGTTTGTTTACAAAACCTCGTACGGAGACAAAGTACAAGCTTATCACACTTGCATCGTGCACAGCACACATTCAAAATCAACTCGATTAGCTATCAAATTTACATTCAATACGCCGAACTAGTCAAATAGGTCAATTTTCCAACATTAAACATGCATCGCAAACACCGCTTATGACCTATTTCATTAACGAGTTTCATCAGACAGCGCGTCTACTAAACACCAAATTTTAATCACCAGCCCAAAATTTCCACCATAGAGAACACTCTTCAGGAAACACTCCAATAACATTTCATCAAAACGAGAGAAAAACCTTCACACTAAAACTCACCACCATTAGTCGCGCACTGCCGAATTAACAACCCCCGCATCTAGAGCGAACTCGTTTCGGTGCCGGCGCTTCGCCCCCCGGGGGCGTAGTCCCTCTCGACCCCCTCACTCCCCTCCCCCCTCCCACCCGGAGTGGTTTAGGTGCGATCCTGGTGTCGGTGACCGACGGTGGCCCAGCTCGCAGACCGAGGCCCCGATAAATCAATCCCGTCTGGGCTGGAGGCTCCGGGCCCGTGACCCTCGCCCCATAAACCTTCCGTACGCCGCTCGACTGTTTGATGGGGTTATTTGGTTCTTTACGTTTCGGTTATGTGTCGGTGGGTCGTTTGGCGGCTTGTAAACTTGATTCGAATCGGTGCGATTTCGATTCGGATTCGAAAGTGTGCAGTCGTCTCATATTTTTAGAGCCGGAGTGCATAATTGTGCATATGACGACTGAAAAGGCCAAGAGGTACGAGTGACTTCAGGGTGATTTCGAGAAAATCGCGCTCAAAGTTGACCATTTACCTACATGTATTAGGAGGAGGTCGACTGATTTGATGATATATTGAGGCACACGTTCCAAGTTCGTTTATATCCTTTTGCCGCCAAATATATGAACGCACATTGAAGCGATTCCTGCACATAACTCAATTTCGACAAAAATGTCACTTGTACCCCTTGGCCTTTTCGGTTGTCATGTTATGTTTTTCAATTCTATTTGAAATAATTGGTGAATAAAATCATTCTTTGGTTTGTGTGTAACCAACCCCGTTAAAAATATCAACGCACATCTGATTAGAATAAAGTTATAAATTATACCTGCGCCTATTTTATGCGATCTTTATAACAGCAGTGTAGAGAAAATTGCGGCTTGAACGTTACATTTACTTTACATATGGACAAATTATTGCTATTATTATATTAGACTAGCGACTATCAACCCGTTACATGGACACACACATTTGTTTTCTCATCTCACAATTTGAAGCAACTCGGGTCTAAATGATTTAATATCTTGTGTAATCTCGTTTGAAATTCAATACAATATGTACGCAAGGATCGCACGTAAACATTCATTGTATGAGAAAAATTGTGAAAATATTGTTCATTCTTAGAATTTTACCTTATACATTAAACGAAATTGTATTTTCAAGCAAATTCTTTCGTATAATTTTGTTTTGATACCCCAATTCGAATCGGAGGATAAATATGCCCGAAAGCGTTTTCGCTCAGAGCGACGATGTTTTGTCAAAGCGATAAAATTTGTCACGCATCACGGGCGTTGAAATGCTCTCGGTATTAATTATAAACCACTTCCTACTTGCGGATGCTATGTTACTTAGCGCTCTATTTTTAAACGTTAATTCGCTTATGTCTATTTCTGATGAAATTCGCACGGAGGTGTATGTGTGTACGTTTTATGTATGGCGGACGCAGCGAACACGTGGGCAGGAATCAACGAAATTTTTGATCAACGTGCGCAATATCCCGAGATAACTCCTATGAAGTTATATCTGTATTGATACGCGCGTGTGTGTTTTTTTCTATCAATCATGTTTATTTTTCCGACTCGCGAATTTGTCTCGGTCTTTACGACCCCAATTTCGCGAAAATTATAACGTCTATTCGCGACTTTAATGCTCAGCGGCTTATCGTAATTTTCAGACGCGAAGAAATTATTTTCGATGATCGAATCCAAAATGCTCGACGGAGCGTAAAATTTCACTAGAAAAACTTACTTTCATTCGAGTCTTTTTTTTATATAAATAAACACCTGAAGATTTTTCCTCGCTTCGCCGAAGAGTTTCATAGATTTATCTGTCAGCGAGTCTTCGGCTCGTTTTTATCGTCACACGCTCGTGTCGTCTAATAGGCGAGTCCAAATCGTTTTCATGTTCTCTATTCATTAAAATAAACATCTCTGCTGTATTATTATTGTGTAATGTTATGTATTTTTCTGACGTATCTATTAATGCGATTTTGTTATATTGTGCTCGATGTCGCGTGTCTATCTCCATTTGTCATTAGCCGAAGTGTGTACGATACACATCGCATAATAACAAAGGTGGCAATACGCTATTGAAACATAAATTCAAATAAATATCAAATTTTTAAATAAATTTTCGAATAAGAAACACCTTAAATTACAAGAATTGCACGTGTCTCCAAATTCTGAACATTAACGCCCGACACAATTGCGATAGCGCAAATTCCACGAAACAACGACAATAGCTTTGCGTCTCAAGCCACGTGAATTATAAGATTTTCGTCCCGTTTTCTCGCCTTAATATCACGCACTTTTGATTTATACGTAAGAGCGTAAACGTAGAAATATATAGAGATATATCTAAAGTCACCTCGTTTTCGCAGTTTAACGGCCCTACCGAGAGATAGCCGCGGGACCCGTTCACAAATAACAACAAAAAGTGACACATTTCCCCCGCGGATGCCTAAACTATGTATGTAGTATATGTGCATAGAAAGGGGGGTCAAGTGATTTATGTGACGATTCGGATATATCGCGAAACGTGATAGCGCATATTGGCCACTGTGCGGTTTCACAAATCAAAATTTGTCAAATGTTGTTAAAATGATTTTTTTTTTATCTTCGAAATCAAATGGGGTGTAGGTTTATTTTTCATCACAAGTATTGCTACCTAATTATTTTTAAATAAATCATTCGCTTTATAGCGAAGAATTAGCCGCTCAGTTAGATATTCCTAGAGGCTCCTGTAGACTGGAGACTTTTTATCGGTCGATAGTTTAGTCTGTATAATTTCAGAATGTTGTTGTAATCCTTGTAATGAGCTCACTTCCATTTATTTTCATGCAAATTCAAGAGCCTGACTAAACTATCGGCCGACGGAATGTCTGCATTCTGTGGGGTTCCTAAAAGTGATATCAGCGAACGAAAGGTAGCATTATTATTATTTATTTTTTTTATTTAAAAATTTAAAAAAATATATTAAAATCGTTGGAGCTTAATCATCGCATACAAGTTTGGAGATCCATTTTAGGAATCTTTTCGTAAATCACTGAATTGTCACATATTTAGAATCAAATATTCGAAGTACACAATCGATTCATCAAACCAATTGAGAAAAACGACATGTCACTCTTGCAAGGACTCGAACTCGGCATCGCGAGAGCACTGAACCCCGACGCGGCATGCACAAACGTTCATATTCAATTCGAAACGTCTCTCTTTGATATTTTCGCAGATTTACGCGTTGCGTCAATGCAAATTTTTTCGTTTACGAAACGTTACATACCCAAAATGCACGCAGTCAGCGAATCATCATTCGAGTCGGTGTCTTTTGATCGGACTCGGATTGGCGGCCGTTTGATGACATGACGTGGCATTTGCGCGCGCAATTCGAAAATAGCACGATGGATGCCTTCCCGTTACTACATACGTACATATCTGTATATCTGTGTTAGGACAGGGCTACCGATTCTTCGAATCCGATCAATTTCAATTAGCTAGCTCGTTAATGATCGATCGATCGTCGGATGCACTCGATGGCGGGACTCGTATGTTGTCATTGTGAGCGCTGGTATTTTGATGGTATACTTGAAAATTGGGCAAATTTAAATTTTGAACCATTACTTATTGTTAGTAAGGGTTTTTGGTAATGTTGTTCGGTAATTTCGGTCGCCGCTTTCGCACGGTACTAAATCCGTTGTAACGTTGTTACAAGTTGCAAATAGATCGTTTGACACTTTAATAACACCTTCACGAATTTAATCGTACCGTTGTTTAATCGCCTCGCGAACGACATGCTTCGTATCGATCGCACTTCGCAAAGAGTCAGACTTGTCTATAAATACAACCTTACAATTGTATGTTCGATACGTGTAATTACATTAATATATTTCTCGAAAGTCTACATGTCTGAATGTGACGCTTTTCATTGAATTCAAATTCAAATCAAATTGGGTAACGACGAACCAAAGTTACAAATTCATTGTTCAAATTATACCTTTATTTCATAGAATAACTCAATCAACGCAAAATGCAGCAATTTCTTCAACGTAGATGAATTTCCTTTACATTCTAAATTGACAGAAATGCAGTCTGTAAATACAAACTTATTGCGTACCAGCAGATAATTTATGTTATTTCTCTTCGGGCGAGTGCACGCCCACGGTGATGCACACGGAACTGCATGATTAATTAGTCCTTTTAAGACTAAAATACCCAAGCATGCACAAATATCATCCTTTTTCAAAATATATTCTGTAAAACTCCCGATAGCACGGCTAAAGTACGGTACAACGATCCCAACTGCTCTGCGCAAAGAGAGAAAACTGTTTTTTCCAATTCATGCTTTTTATAATATTATTTTAATATTTTAGCATTTGCAAAATTTTCAGCTGTAAATAATTTTCGGTCGGACATTCGGCAATATATTTCTCTGGTCGGTCGATGCCTATAAAAGATTTTACGGCTTTTTTCGACGGCGGACGTGCGTCATTTGAAGTGCATGTTTTAAATTTTGCTCGAATATCGCTTTTCGCATGTAGATAAGTGTGTGCGTGGGTTTCGATGTCCCGCAAGTGATAAAAGAGCATGTACCACAATTTCAGTGACGAGATTGAAGAGTTTAAAATACTCGACATTTTTCCGACAATGAAAAAAAACATGCTTTCAGTACCTAAACGTCTGTATACCTGGTGGAAAATTTCGAATTTTCGTCTGAAACATATATGAATAATGATGCGTCAGGTAATATTTGATATTGTGTGTACGCGTACTTTGAAAAAAATTCGCTTTGTCGTACGCTCAAATGTCAGAGTGCTTTTTAATCTTCGAACTTCTTCGAATACCTAAGAAATTTTTCGATAAGACGGCACAATAACGTCGCCTTAATGACAGAGGCGCATAAAAAATGATGAAAAGTGGGAGAAAAAAAAAACGCGTCTTATTATTAGACACGAAAGTGAAAAATTTGACATTGACAACTCGCGAAGAGCTCGCGAGTCAAATAAGAGCTGTCAATTAAAAAGCATTATAACGTGAAGAAGAATAAACGTTTATTTCTTGTTAACGTAACGTCATTTAGCGTCGTTGAACCCCTCGCCTTTCTTCCGTCCATTTCCGCATGTTAAAAGCATAAATTCACTAAAATAATATACCTAGATTTGTTTCATATTCATACATATACTGTTTATTTATCCTCACAAATAAAAAAAAAATGGATCACAGACCCCTTAAGCGGAACGAACGGTTCGCTTGGCGACAATTTTCGCGGAACTAATCGTTCGATTTGCGTCAAAGTCGTCGTCGGCGTCTCGGAAAAATCTGTCATTCGCAAATCGCCGTTTTTCCGGACGAGCAAACACACGAAAAGACGTCATTTCGGCAGCAGCAGCATCAGCGTCACGGAAGTCGGCGACGATGTCCAGGCTTCCGGACCTTCGGCCGACCAAAGGTGAGACGCGTGCTTTCGGAAGGCCGATTATTCTCGGCCGACTTTGGCGACGTCATCTACACGTGTCGTCTGCATGCGTCTGCAATTTCTATATTCTGATTTGAAAAAATAATAAGATAATTCACAACAAGATGTATCTGTACGAATGAAAATTGATGTTCGAATAAAGGCCAAAATCGCACTCGTCTGAGACGTCGTTAGAAAGAGATAAACAACCATTCAATTCTTTGTGCGTGATTGCGACAGTTTGATATAATTGAATATGTTGCTCTCTTTTGATGTCTCAGACTAATGTGCTTCAGCTTTAAATAGGTACTATACAACAGCTTATATGTAATTGATTTAAAGTCTATAGAATATCGAGCAATGCCGAGTCACATCAGCTTATCGATATTGTGTAGGGAGAAATATTTAAGAAGCTTTGTAATTTATTTCATTGTGAAACGAAGAAAATGATTTCTTGAGTGTTCGTTATTTTTTCGTCTCTTCTTTGTGTAAACAAACAATAAAAATAGCTGTTAAGAATGAAAATTTTCATATATCGCGAAAACCCACGCGCTTCACCACCACGTAACTTCCACTCGATTTGTTTGATGATCTGCGAATGTGATAACCTTGACACGTGTCTTTCAAAATTAGGGGTTTTATTCCTCATCTAATCTTTAAATGAAAAAAAAATCAATTCATTGATCCCGATCGCTTATAATTACCCAATGATCTTAATCGAACATATTCATATATTATTTCAAAGCATAATTCACTCCTCAATAATTCGATATTACAATTTGCAATAAAAACCCACTGTGAAAAATCGACATCGAGATAACGCGGCAAACACGAATCGAACATTCGAATCGGAATCGAGTGGAAATTTAATAATTTCCCCGTTAATGATCGCCGTTAAAGTGGTCGTTGGAAGCCGTTAAACTCGCCGTTGTTTTCACGAAGGTGATCCATGGCCATCGATAAATCTTCGAACACCGGTCAGGGTTTGTAGAGTTTGCTACCTTTGCGAGTTTACAGCCTTTATTTATCGTCAGGTCGCCGCCCTTTGGTGGTATTAAAATATGTAATGTCGCGTGCTGTTCCCTCATTACCCGTGCACTGTTTAAATCTAGCCAATTAATGGTTCGCATACATTTGAGTGTTCGATGCAAAAAAATAGTCTCGAATTTGTATTGTTTTGATAAAATATTCAGAACGTTGCATTTTTGGAACTCATTCAACTGTGGTTTTCATTAATGTTCGTTGACTCTGGTTCTGTCGACGACCGAAGGTGAAGCGCTTAAATTATGTATGAATCTAAGCAGTTCTAGGATTATCGTTAATCGTTATTATAAAAAACTTTCAAGGTCATGAACGTTTTGACACTCGAAAGAGTTGATGACTTCAACCCACGTACATTGAGTCATGCATAATGTTTTCGCGCATTTTTCTTTGAAGATTTCCCAATGAAATTTCAAGATGGATTGAATCTGCGATTTTCATGCAGAACATTTCGTTATTTGAAATATTTTTTTAGATACAAAGCGATCTGATTCGTACGAATACATAGCTTCGTTCTTAATTTCATTTTTATTTTTAAATCGAAATTGGCTTTTTTAATACATACATACAATGAGTTCTGGTCGATAAACTCACATTTCATAGTAATTCTTTCAATATCTTTAATAAATTTAAGTTTTGGTATAATAACTCTTGTAGACGACGAGCTTTTCGCCCACGATAATAATTTTTCATTTTTATGTACAAGAGACTCATTTTGTATCGTTCTAAAATACGTATATTATAAAAGATATGGAAAAGCATCATAAAAATGTTTCTATTGAATGATAACAGTTAGTTTTCTCTAGATAATACCAGTTAATTTAAATTAAATCACACGAATTCGGTAGATAACGAGTATTATTATGCTTATCGAAGTATCATATCGAGTTATTTATTATATTACTTATCACAATATATTCGAAAAAAAAAACAGTTTCCATGACATTGTATAGAATATTTTGTCTTTACTATGATGAAACGACCTTTCAATATTTGAACCATGCGATGAAACAATGAAATTTCTATATTGTATTATTTCCATCCTCCAACTTATTGTTCGTGTTTCTTTGAGTTCAAACAATGATCGTGTACGTCAATGTGTACTGACTACACAACGCTGATCAAACACGCTTCTTTCCAAACGTAGTGCGTTGAATACGTACATAGGTACGATAAAAATGGAAATTGAAAAAAAAAAAGTACAATTCACATATTAATTTTCTTATTATTCGACTCGATACGTACGGCCGAAATCCCCTTGACATTCCGAATCCGGTAATTTTCGTACACAAAAGATTTCCACGAACAAGCTTTCTCTCGTACGATTTACCAAATGGGAAAATTGGCAAACGACCTCGAGGACACGAAAGCACGCATTATGCGAATCTATGGAACGGTTATTGCGAATTCTTGCTAATTGACGTACGTTTCTATGATGAATTCTTGACTTAAAGCCAAAGCATCTCTCACACATCATAACAACACGACAGAAAGAAATCTTACACAGATTTGAATCCCTTTATTAACCCCTTGAACTTGAAATTTTTTAAACTTCGGCTCGAAGTGTTAAAGCTACTTGTTTTCTAATATTTGAACCGCATCTTTCACCCAAAGTTTTCTCAAAATCTGAGAGAAAATTTGTGTGCACACTCATTATGAGAGTGTTAAGTGTAGACGATACTTCAATATGCCACTCGGTGAAGGTGAACAAAAAAACGATTATGCATACAATGGAGACTCGCTTATGCGTCAATCGATCTATTTTTTCCCCCACAATCGTCTATTATCACAATCGAATATAATAATAAACGACAAAAAAAAAACGGTAGTAATTCTCACCTGATCATTTGCGCTATCTTCACACGGATTATCCGACGATGTACAATCAATTACTAGATCGTTGACGCAATAGCTAAAGCGTTAACGCAAATCGTTCACATGTTTAACGTCGATCATCCTCGATGATTTTCGCGTTCGGCTAATTTTCCGATAATCGCTGATCAAACTTGAGTTTTTCCATATAAACCCGATGTTTGCTCGGTTCGGTCACATGATGGTTTCGTGATCGTTTCCAATTTCGATCGGCGATGATTCGTTATGTTTTCAACGCAAACATGTTTTTCAGATTCGTAATGTATGCGTGTATATCATTTGAGCAAATAATTTTTATGAATCGTGATTCGAGAGTAATAGCTGGGAATTACACGTGATGTGCGTAAACACTTAACTGCTCGTTGAAAATGTACGTATTCTATCTGTGATAAGAGTGTGTTTATTTTTACTCCGTTCGAAATATTGTATTAATTTTTTATTCGTGAAAAATGCTAGAAATGCTAGGGTAAAAATTTTGCCAATTTTGCTATGTGGACCTTCTCGAATTGAAAACCGCTCGTTCAGCCTACTCATCAGACCTTCGGCACTCGTATAGAATACCAATTGGACGAATTTTCGAGTGTTTTTATTTTTGCTTTACATGTACAACTTTAAGTCAATTTAGCAACCCTCGACGTTCCTTATAACAATACATACCTAACGCGACAGGCGAATATTTTTACCTTTCGCAAACTCGAATTAGAACTTTTAGTCAGAATTCCGAAAACATAAAGCCAGAACGAAAAAACAGTGATTCAGGTGAAAATCTCGATTATAATCTCGAGACGTGCGATTTGCAAATGACGCACGTCGCGCTATTTCCAGCAAATTACGGCCGCCCGACGGCAACAGGTCGTAAGTCACTTTCAGCATTTTCAGACCCGATAAATACACAAAGCAAACAAATAAATAAATAAACAAACAGATAAACAAAACGACGATGACGAAGCGGCCTTTTGCGAACGTTTTCGACCAAAGAAAAAGAGAAATGCCCGTTTGCGTCATAGCCTCTGACAATTGAAATTAGCAAATGTTCCAGTCGTCACAGACACGTCTTCGAATTGCCGTTCAATGATGCTTTTCGGCTGCGAATTTTACGAAAACAACAAAGCAGACGTGTCGTCGACGCAAAGTTGAAACGGGGTCGCCTATTGTCTTCAATTATTCAAATTTTCCCTGTGTATATGAATATTTTCTTTAGTGCATTTCAATACATACAATTTTTCATTTTGCAATTTAATACTTGTACCCTTTTTTGTAACAACTGTACTATGCATCCTTTCGTTAAAAATGTCAATCCACCTCAAATTATGTAGAGCAATATTATTTAACAATTTATTAATTGATTTAGACGAGACATACACACATGGAATGAGCCTATATTCTATTGATAAATCATAAGAGAGAACATTTTTGAAAAATCTTCCATACTTACCTGTATCATAACCACTTTCTTTAGTCGTATGACACGCATTGTCTTGTCAAGATGATTTAAGGATGCCGCTACCGTTATGAAAGACTGATGTCGTGTCGGTGCTCGCTCCAACAGATAAGACATTTTTAATGAGGAGGTTCTTCAGACCTTTTGTGGGGATATCACTTGAATGGCCGCCCCCATCGTGCTCATCATAAACAAAACGAGGCTTCGTTTTTTTGCAATGCTTCCCACACACACATCCATATTTTTCATTTGCGATTTATAAAGATTGCGTATGCCTCAGAAGATAAATATTATATTGATATTGTAAATTTTATATGTGTGATAAAATTGTTTCGAACTCATACACATACGATAACATTAGGACCATTTTTTTTTATCGAAGTTGCGTAAATCCATCGACCCCTGCCACTCAAACGCTCCAGCTTTCTCTCCCTCTCGATCCCTCGATAAGATTTCTAGGGAATTCGTTGTTAAAGACACGAAAAGAGCTTTTGCCGAATTCCGCAAACATCGGAGCGAATCAAGATATTCGAAATCGGCTTACTAATGCGGCCATTGAGATTGTTTTTCAGAAAAACTGAAACGTATTACGCTGAATAATTCGACGCGGATTCGTCCGAACTATCAGAGCAGTCACGTGAAATTAACGAAAGAAACGCAGGTCTGAATTAAGGCTGTCGCCGAATACGAGTATCATAGCAGTCTGGAACACGTGTCATACAAAAGCTCTTCGTTCGGTAATGAGTTGCCCCATTAGAGGGAGTCGCCGACTTCGCTGACGTCAGCAGTTTCTTCGAAGCCTTCGCATTGTGCCGAAATTCGAAATGGAAAATTTTCCGCCCGCATAATGCAAAAATCTCAACGAAAAGCAATTAATGTTACAGTATATCGATTAATTTGCACAATCGAGAAAATTTCCCAACTACCAACTCTCCTCCTCCGCGCCGCTAGGTACTACAGCGAGCGATAAATTTCATTAAGTCGCGAGCGAAACCGAAACAATTTATTATCGCTAAATAACGGGAGATTTACGCGAGCGATTTTTCAATTAAAAGTTTTTGGCGAATTAGCGGATACGACCCGAAAAAAAAGAACGAATTGAATAGCTAACATTGTCATTTTGTAATACGCAAGTACGTACGTATAATGAATACTTTCACGGAGTTTCAGCAAACAACTGGTGGCGCTCGAGGGATGAGAGGTTTCCAGAGGTGGTGCACAGCTGGGTCCCTCCGACCCCAACTTCTCCCCAGGGTGGGGACTCTGCCCCAGTTTACGTCATAGTTCGCCACCTTGATTCCCCATACCATTTGCCCTCTTGCGTCATAGCCTTAAGGTTGACGCGCGCTCGTCTATCGCAAATAAAAAACTTTACTTACACAACTCGGATTTTTTTTCTTATTCATCGAAAAAGAAGTGTTTCAATATGGCTTGTGAAATATTTATTACGTTGTGAATTACATGATTTAGGGTACACGTTCTGCTTACCATTATATGCATACTTTAGGCTTCAGTTAATGTCGATAGTTGACGGGGAATCGTTTTCAGTGCAATCACGTGATTTTTTTATGGGGTATTTACATATATTGTACATAGTTCTTGCCATTGACTAGTTTTCTTCATCTCTCTTGCATATTTTAGAAATAGCTAAATTCGAATCGCGAATGCCAACGGCTATACATATGTGAACTCAGCATTAAAAATGCAATCTATTTTAGACTTAAAAGTGAAAACATCATTGAGTTAATGATTTTTAATTTTTGTTTTAGATTGCGAGTCTCTCATTAGGAAAATGCTAGTATTAGATCCATTAAAAAGATATACCATCGAACAAATTAGACGACATAGATGGATGGCTGGTGCAAGCGTTGTTTCCAGTAACATAACTAGTGCTGCCGTGTCTGGAGACACACCTCGCAGTCCAGCTCGTGGTCTAGATCCTAACGAACAAGTTCTTCGATTGATGCAAAGTTTGGGCATAGACGCAGCTAAAACCAAAGAGGTGACTGCCGATTTTCAGCAATATCATCGAATTGAAAGTTTTCGTGTATTTATCATTAATCTTTATTTCAGAGTTTACGCTCAAATAGTTATGACCATCACGCTGCTATATATCTCCTTTTGCTAGAGCGATTAAAACACAGAACTCAAGACGGAAGTGGTGCTACCGCTGGTACAGGTGGTACAGGAAGTACTGGAAGTGGTGGTGGTTCACAAAGAAGAAGACCATCTTCGGTGGCTGAACAAGCTATCGCTCGAAAAGGAGGACCTTCGTCTGCATTGACAAATCCATCTTCATTACATCATGACCAACCATCTAGGAGATCTAGTGAACACGCTCACAGGTACTTTCGTTGAATATTAAACACATTTTTTTTTGGTCGATACTAATTATTTTTATGTTTTAGACTCTCAAGATCACCCGAAACACACGTATCTAGAGCTCCTCCTTCACCACCTAGGGTTCCACCAGATCCATCTATTAGTGAAACACAACGATTATTATCATTAGCAAATGTCAATATGACTGAACAAAGGCTTCTTCAACGAAATCTGGAACTCGGAGATACACATCGTAGTTTTCTTGTTGGCAATTTTGATTTGATCAATTCATCGAGGCTACCCAACAACGAGGAACCTTCTAGATTGTTGTCTATGAGAAATATTGGTATAAACGATTCTAGCTCTCGACCGGTCGGAAAGTCGAACATGGAAAGTATAGCCACTTCGCATCGAATTCTCACAAATGCATTAGAACATCACCAAAAGATAATGAAACAATCAAGCGAAGATTGTAGACGGCTTTTACAACAATCTAGCACTGTTGGGCCCGATCCTCGCCATTCTGCCGACGGTAGTAGATTGTTAACCTCGTCTAGTTTTGATTCTAAATGTGCAATAGACAGTGGGAAGATATCAGGAATAGATCCAGCTTCAATAAATATATCGAATAATGTATTGCAAAATTCTACATCGGCTACCAATTTCGTTCCGGAGCCATTGAAAATTTTAAATACATCTACAACTTTCACTATGAGTTCAGAAGCTGCTAAGTTGATGAATACATTACAGCAATCTCCTTTACCATTACCGACGACCGAAGCTAGTAAAATATCATATGAAGCAAATAGGTTTTTATCAAACACTCAACAACAAGATTTATCCCGTCTTCAAAATAATACCCCACCATTTAAAGATTATGGAAATCATATTCAGCCCTATACTTTTAGTCAAAATGTAACTTTGCCTTCCATTTGCAATACATCCGATGTTTTGAGTACACTACCTGCAAGTAATGAAGCTCATACTACAAATTCGATATATAAAAATGAAAAATTCACTTTAGGCACAAATCGATTTATAAATTCTCAAAATTACTCACAGTTAAGTGCACACCCTCCCGGAAAAACGGTGGAATTTCAACAGCAATATTCTTCATCCACAGACGAAGGTTGTGAAACAGATATGGATGATCTTTCTAGTATTCCTAATGCTCCTCAGCGACTTGGTTCCTATGCTAGTTCGAGCTCTAGTAGCGGAGTTGTTAATTTTTATAACACTAAAAGTTTAAGTCAAAACTTAAGCTGTGAATCTTCACAAAGCAATTTTTCTGCTTTTGAAAGCCTAGATTATCAATTATCAGATTGTTCTAGTGATTTGACAAGTAGTTTACCTAGTTGTACGTCAACAGACGATAAATTAGTGTACGAAAATAGTTCAATTATTAATACAAGTCCTTTACACCCCTGTGTATATGTGTCAACTAGTAACAATAAATCCCCTTGTGGTGGGTTTCTTAGTAGACATAATCCATTGACTTATCATCAAAGTGGTAACAAAGGGTGTCCACGAAGCACTACCAGAAGTCCTGTTGATTTTAGAGAAGGGCGAAGAGCTAGTGATGGATTAGTTGCCCAACAAGTTGTATCGCAATCAGCAGAAACACAAAAAAATACTGTGGCATTCAACAGTCAAAGATTAAATGAAGGTTGTAAAGCGAAAGGAGTTCTAGAGCTGCATTTAGTACAAAAAGAGGCTCAAAAACTAAAAACTCAGTATCAAGCTAGTGTACCCGTTGAAGAAATGACTCAACGTCAAATACAACACAATCAATTTGCCGCGGCTTTCAGCCCTCACTTTATTGAATCAAAAACAGGACTGCCTAAACGTATCAGTCTTCCAGAAAACTTTAATTATTCTACGACATCTCCACCTTTGCCTGCTAGTCCTAAATTGACAGCACAATGCTTACAATCCACTGACACAGGTGAATCTTCATCGCCAAGTATCCCAAACAGCGCACCGATGCAAAATATTAAACCTCCTCTGCAACAACAACTGATGCAACACCGAATACTCCAACAAAAACGTCAAATTTTACAAAAACAAGTTGCATCCCAACCAAATGCAAATGGAACAACAGACAATTCTAGTTTACTACAAATGGGATTGAGTCGCCGTCAAATGTTAAGGCAGCAGAGTTATAAAATTGCTCAACAACAACAAATTTTACCTCCGCTTCCTATACCTCTGTCAGAGAGTGAAAATGAAGATCTTTTAGCTTTCCAAGCGATAGTGGAAGGGCCTAATCAATCGCCTAAAGCAAATACTAATGAACCTCAAGACGCCGTTTCGAACTTTAGTTACCAAGGTTCCATGGAAATCACTATATTAAATAAGGATAAAACTGGCAACGAAAATTGGTCAAATTTACCTTCTAGTTTGCAAAATGCTTGCCAAATAAGTGAATTGGCAGGAAAGCCGTCTCATATGCCTTTAAATCATCAAAATTTATCTAGCAGCGCTGTAAATTTAGGTCTTAGTGATCATAATCACACTCCCGCTGTTCTTTGGGGCAGCTCAACACCGTGGCCAAATAATAATTTATTCCAGACGCCTCAGTGCTTTCAGGTATATCATCAAATAAATTAAACTTTTTTTTCATTCGATTCGAACTTTTTATTTTTAGTCATATTAAAATATTGATTTTGTACAAAATAATTATAAAAATACATATATGTACCTACCTATATTTTCATATTAAATATAAAGCATGACGTAATAACTTGAGTGTGTCCGTTTGTAGATTAGCACTATATTTGTTATAATTACATTTGCATATTTCGTTTGCAATATTTATGACTTTATGTTTAAGCTTTGTAAAATGTTTTATATTTATTTTTTAAAATGTATTCATCATAAAATCACTTAGTTCCTATGATCGATCGTGTGAAAAATTTCATTAGATGTGTGATTTTTTTATATCTTTTATCTCACATTTCTAAATAATGTATTTATTATACATTCACGCTTTACCTGAATATATTTTATTTTTTAATTAATAAAAGTAATGCCTTTTAACAATTGAGTTTTATTTATTTTTTATTTGCTATACAAATTTTGTGCTTTCACATGATATTGAGAATCTTTCAATTTAATTTACGATTCAACTCGATAATTTTGTGTTTGAATGAAAATTTAGTGATGTTTATCTGAATCGTAAATGATATCTTGAAAGTATTATATTATAACTACACTTATTTTTACTTTTTTTTTAATTGCTTTCCATCAAATTATAAAATAAAATGTCATAAAGTAAGAATTCATTGGAAACAGACATATTAAAATACACATTAAACAAAAATATATTTTCAAAATATGTATGCAGTACGTAATTTTTAATAAAAGGATTAATCAAAATATGTAATGCACTTTGATGAAAGCTTATAAAACCTAATCCTGAATTAAACTATTTATAAGATTTAATGAGCTTTTCCAAACAAATACACAAGTAATTTTTCATCGATGATAGGTATATTCATATGAACATTTGTAGTTGTTTTTTTTCTTATTATCATAGTTTTTCTAAATTAGTGAATGCTTATGTTGAAATGTGTATAATTTTTTTTAATTAGATATTTTTTCATTTGAATCAACAATAATCGAAGGATAATAATTTATTTTCATAATATTCAGTCAGGGTGGCAAGGACACAGCTTACCACCGTCTGCTGGGATGCTACCTCTAAGCGAAAGTCCTATATTAGAACTGACGGAACAGATGGAGTCCATGTGAAGATAATTTGATCACTATAGGCTAATGTAATATGTATTTGTTTATATATGTGTGATTTAATCAATTTACAAATAAACTGAATATATTGAATTCATATTCATATTTACGATTTTTTTCAAGTTTTAATATAAAATTATGTATCTGGTTTTATTTTGTAATGCAGAATAATAATTTGACTTTTGAAATCTTTGTACATGACAATCACTTTAATATAAAATAAATGAAAAAAACCTGAAGACTTTTTAAGTTTTTTTTTTCATTTTTCAAAATGTTTTGAGATATTTACATATTTATATCAATATTTTTTGTGACGATTGATTATGAATCAAATGAAAATTAATATACTCATTGTCAGTTGAACATTCCTTTATTCAAATATGCTGTTTTATAATACTTAACATAAAGCATTTAGAAAATTTGTTATAGTATGTCTTATGAATTATGATGATTGTTATAGACATACATATCTACAGTCCTATGGTGTAATTATTAATAGGTACACATTATACTGTTGTTCAATTTTTAGTAGTACATATTTCTTTTTATTAATTATAAAATATAATAATTTAAATAAAAATAATGAGTAGGTAATATCCTTAAGAATAAGTATGTACCTATGTATGTATGTATTTCAATGATTAATATACAACATAATGTCATGTAATAACATGAATTGAATATCAATTAAATGCATCATCAAATCTATTGTAAAATTAAATTGATTTTCAGTAAGTACCTATGTATTGTTGTTGGACTTTAATTTGTTTATATGAAATTCACCAATCTTATGGAAGAACAAATATTTATGTATTTGCATAAGATTTTCGGAGAAGACTTATGCTTTTAATGCATAACTAATAAAAGCATGAGAGAATTATCCAATGCTTTCAATTAATGTTCAATAAACAAATGTTTCAATACATGTAGTCGTAACTTAAAACTATGTGTAATTAAAATTCATATCCACGCATTTATAGGTAATTAAAAATTGTTTAATATTGAAAAAGATTTGTACATGTTGACTCAATGTATTTTTCACTTTTATTGTTCTTTTTAAAGTTTTTATGAAAATACTTTTTATAAGTAAAATAGTTTCTATGAAACTTTTTTTATAAAATTCTAAGAAATATAAGATGATTCTTATTTTTGTCAATTTAATAAAAATGTACTATTCATTATCAGTAAATGAATGTTTCTAAGGTCCATCCTACATATTTCATCGAATTTACGCAACACTTATATTTTCATCATTTACACAGTTGAAAACTTTTTAGATAGCATTAGAAAGTTACACAAAATTAATTTATTGCAAATACACTGCTTAATTTATTTTGCAAATCTTCACTGACAGCAAAAAAGAATCATTGATAAACCCTAAATGTAAGTTATTTTTGTTTTGTAATTGCTGAAATCTTTCAATTTTTTGTTTACATATTTAAAATTACGATCACTCTATCGATAATATTTCTATATCATTCAGAAATTTTTATTATGCAACTTTTGAATTATTAACTCTAACAAATATGTATTTGAACTGATGTATGAAACAAAATTCAAAATATTGTTTGGTCTATCACTAATACGTAATATTGAGGTCTATTCAAAACAATATCAAATGCTATCCATTATAAGTGACTACCTCTGCCATTGCAAATAAGACTGAATTCTGTGTCAATTCAGACCAATTCAATACAATAATAGTTTGTAACTTAAGAAGCGGGGCTTCGTTAATAAAAATGAAACCTAAAAGCTTTTTTTCAATTAGGTACAACAAATGTGTATATGTATGAATTTAATAAGCTAAAAAGCTTGACTTACTTTTTTTTCATAAACTGAATTATTATCTATAATAAAATTTCTTCAAAACAGCTAAAATAATTGATCTACAGAGTAGATATCAATAATTATGATTAAATCACAAGTATGCTGTACTCAAAGTCAATATGTACATACTTATACTTATAATGATTATATGTATTGACAAAATATTTATCTAGAGTTTAGAACATGAGTTGTGCAACCTAATTTTGACTGAAACTTATTAGACGTCGATTGAGCTTTTATCTTTTGAAAATGATCATTAGGAATAATTGCACTTAGTGTTAGGTGAATTTTCAGTTTGGTTTTCAATGTTGGATGGCAAATATGTAGGTATATGCTTTGATTAATGATAATACATTTGATGAAAATAATTCACATCGTCTAAGTATTATAGACCTAGACCATAGGCTGTGAAATTTCTCATCACTCAAAAGTTGATGAAATTTAAAATTTATAACATTTCAGAAATCATTCCTCTAGATATCTGTTTATAAAGTGATATACACATGTCTATCTTTATTCAATGACAGAGTTAATATCACAGTGAACATAATCATTTTTGTAAACATCATGTCATTATTGTTAAATAAGATTTAAACAATAAGCAAATGCATATGTATTTGCGTAGGTATAACATACTTAAATTTCTAGTTTTACAATATGGCATTATAGGTAGATAGGTACCTATTACTTTTATATAACTTCAATACATTTTAGTTGTTCAATTGAAATCAAACTTTTTTATGATTTGAATACACATAGGTAGGTACTATTATAATATACCTAGGTATATATAATTATATACATACATACATATGTTATACCCATTTTTCGAAATTAGCTTATTGATGAAAATGACGATAAACATCCTTTTGTTGGAAAAAGCGAGCCTGATAGTCAAGTGAAAGGGTATTTCGTCGTCCTATTCATCGAAAGGGTGTTTTAAGAAATGGCATAATGTATGCATAAAAATCCCAATAAGGTTAAAAAATGGCAAGTTCGATTTGGATTCAAGAAATTACGCATGTAATTTTTATTAAAATATGAACTTGATTAAAGCAAATGTTTTATAAACATGTAATTAATGGTTATTGTTAAAAGTAGTTGTAATCGTTAGTTGTCCAGATTTATGTAGAGATTTGTAGTCAGGGTACACTTTTTTTGAAATTTAAATGTTAGGACGTGTAACGAACAATAATAATCATATGATAGAAATAAGTAGACTACTTTAATAAACTTTTATATTCATTGATCTTTCATTAAAAGCAAATTTGTAGGAATTTAGAAGAGCAATAAATAGTGTATTTACATACATATTTAAATATATGTACATGCAAAATTGTCAAAAATGCTTTTTGAATGTTTTTATACATTGAAAATAAACAATTACTATTATTATCTTGATTATTTAACACCAATACTTCCTTTTTTTTCTGAAAAACTGATTTGACTGTAAATTTATGTAATGAGTATCATGAATACAAAGGGGTTTATCGCTTACCTACTGATGTATAGAATATCAAATTTTCTGTTTCCATAGGACATTTATAATAATATACATGTACAAGGGCGTACCCAAGATTTCAGCTAGGGGGGGCAGCTCATATCTGTTTTGAGAAGATGGTCGCTCGAGTATATTTAAAGTGACCATTCATATTATATTTGTCCTCAAAACGGAACATCTATCAATTTTTACGTAATAGCCGGGCTCCCGAGAGAAAATCCGAGCCCAAGTACTATTTTGTAGCATCCCCCTCCTACCAAAAAAAAACCTTTCTTTCTGGAAAACGATAAAATCTCAAAAAAACAATAATTAGCGCCTCAGGCAAAAAATCATTGATTG